>OU342745.1:35241315-35841315 GCA_910589775.1 Avena eriantha | reverse complement strand
TTAATACAAGCCTCTCCATAAGTTTGGACAAATACAAACTCTTTGATCACCTCATCAAAGCGGAGATTCCAACTCCGAGATGCTTGCTTTAGTCCATAGATGGATCGCTGAAGTTTGTATACCATATTAGCATCCTTAGGATCGACAAAACCCTTAGGTTGTATCATATACAACTCTTCTTCAATATTACCATTGAGGAACGCAGTTTTGACATCCATCTGCCATATTTCATAATCGAAATATGCAGCAATTGCTAACATAATCCTAACCGACTTAAGCATTGCTACGGGTGAGAATGTCTCATCTTAGTCAACTCCTTGAATTTTTGGAAACCCCTTTGCGACAAGTCGAGCCTTATAGATGGTCACATTACCATCAGCATCAGTTTTTCTTTTGAAAATCCATTTATTCTCAACGGCCTTTCGATCGTGAGGTAAGTCCACCAAGGTCCAAACTTGGTTCTCGTACATGGATTCCATCTCGGATTTCATGGCTTCTAGCCATTTTTTGGAATCCAGGCTCATCATCGCTTCTTCATACGTCGTAGGGTCATCTATTTCATCAACCATGAAATTCACAACAGGATTGCCGTACAGTTCAGGAGCTGCATGTGTCCTGCTTGACCTGCGAGGTTTGGTAGTGTTCTCTTTCAGAGTGTCATGATCAATATCATTAGCTCTCTCTTCATTAGGTGAAGTCAAGTCTGAAACAACTTCCGGTGCTGCGCTACTTGCCATTTCATGAAGAGAAGGTTCAGTAACCTCTTCGAGTTCCACCTTCCGACTACTCACACCTTTCGCGAGAAACTCCTTCTCCAGAAAGGATCTATTCTTGGCAACAAAAACCTTGCCCTCGGATCTGTGATAGAAGGTATAACCAATCGTTTCCTTAGGGTATCCTATGAAGACGCATTTTTCCGCTTTGGGTTTGAGTTTATCCGGCTGAAGTTTCTTCACATAAACATCGCATCCCCAAACTTTAAGAAATGACAGCTTAGGTTTGTTTCCAAACCATAATTCATACGGTGTCGTTTCAACAGATTTAGATGGTGCCCGATTTAAAGTGAATGCAGCTGTTTCCAGTGCATAACCCCAAAATGACAGTGGCAAGTCAGTCAGAGACATCATAGATCGAACCATATCCAATAAAGTATAATTACGACGTTCCGACACACCATTACGTTGTGGTGTTCCGGCAGGCGTGAGTTGTGAAACTATTCCACACTCTTTCATGTGTGTGCTAAACTCGTAACTTAGATACTCACCTCCACGGTCAGACCAAAGAAATTTTATCTTTCTATTATGATGATTTTCCACTTCATTTTGAAATTCCTTGAACTTTTCAAATGTTTCAGACTTGTGTTTCATCAAATAGATATACCCGTATCTACTCAAATCATCCGTGAAAGTAACAAAATAACGATATCCACCTCGCGCCGACACACTCATTGGTCCACACACATCAGTATGTATGATTTCCAATAAATCTGTCACCCGTTTCATTGAACCGGAAAACGGCGTTCTAGTCATCTTACCCATAAGGCATGGCTCACATGTATCAAATGATTCAAAATCAAGTAATTCCAAAAGTCCATCAGAATGGAGTTTCTTCATGCGTTTAACGCCAATATGACCTAGACGGCAGTGCCACATATACGCAGATATATCATTATCAAGTTTAATCTTTTTAGCATTAACATTATGAATGTGCGTAATATTACTATCGAGATCCATCAGAAATAAACCATTCAACACAGGTGGATGACCATAAAAGATGTCATTCTTATAAATCAAACAACCATTGTTTTCAGATTTAAAGGAATAACCACTTTGCATCAAACACGATCCGGATACAATGTTCATGCTCAGTGCAGGCACCAAATAACAATTATTTAGGTTTATAACTAATCCCGATGGCATATGGAGAGGCAGCGTCCCGACAGCGATCACATCAACTCTTGATCCATTGCCGACCCGCATCCTGACGTCATCCCTTGCTAGTTGTCGCTTGTTCCGCAGCCCCTGAATCAAGTTACATATATTAGCAACCGATCTCGTATCAAATACCCAGGTGCTACTGCGAGTACTAGTCAAGTACACATCAATAACATGTATATCACATATACCTTTGTTTGCCTTGCCGGACTTCTTGTCCACCAAATACTTGGGGTAGTTGTGCTTCCAATGGCCAGTCCCCTTGCAATAGTAGCACTCAGTATCGGACTTAGGACCAGCTCGGGGTTTCTTTTCAGGCGCGGCAACATATTTGCCACCCTTCTTTCCCTTGTGCTTGCCTTTCTTGTCCTTCTTGAAACCGGTGGTCCTATTGATCATCAACACTTGATGTTCTTTCCTAATCTCCACTTCTGCAGTCTTAAGCATTGACAGAAGCTCGGGAAGAGTCTTCTTCATGCCCTGCATATTATAGTTCATCACGAAGCTCTTGTAGCTAGGTGGCAGAGATTGGAGAACACGATGTATGCCTAAGTCAATGGGAATCATTATTCCCAAGGACACAAGCTTATCGGCGTACCCAGACATTTTGAGTACATGCTCACTAACGGAGCTGTTTTCCTCCATCATGCAGGTAAAGAACTTTTCAGTAGCATTATAACTCTCTACGGCAGCATGGGTATCAAAAATCATTTTTAATTCTCCCATGCTATCAAAGGCATTGCCATTTTTGAAACGCTTTCGAAGTTCTGGCTCTAGCCCATATAGTATGCCGCAATGAACTAAGTTGTGGTCCTCCTGACGAGTCACATAGACATTCTTTTCCTCGTCAGGGGCATCAGGAGCTGGTGGGGGGCCTAGCAGCGCATCTAGGACATATTGCTTTTGTGCTGGAGTGAGGAGAATCCTCAAATTCATAGCCCAGTTGGTGAAGTTGCTACCGTTTGCAGCAAGTTTCACTTTCTCCATGAACACATTGAAATTAAAAGCAGGTGGTGCCATCTACAACAGAATTTGTAAAGTTTATTCAGACTAAGTTTATGATAGAGTGAGTTCAACTAATCCAAATTACTAATGAACTCCCACTCAAAAACGACATCCCTCGTGTCCTTTTGGTGATTACATGAACCAAATCCACTACACCAAGTCCGATCATGATGTGAGTTGATGTAGCTTCAAAGGCGAGCATCTATATGGGCATCATATCAACCAAATGACTCATGCTTAACCTTTCGGTCCGTGTTCCGAGGCCATGTCTGTACATGCTAGGCTCTCCAAGTTAGAACCTTAGTATTCGCGTGTGTAAAACTGTCTTACACCCGTTCATATGAAAGCGTAGATTTGAGTACACCTGATCATCACGTGATGTCTCGAAACACGATCTATAGAACGGTGCATACTCAAGGAAGAACACATTTTTATCTTGATATCTAAATGAGGGATCATCTTACAATGCTACCAAAAGCGCCAAACTAGCAGTATAAGATGCTAACATCTAATGTGTAAAGTGAGATGATATGGCCCATGCATTTGATCTCTATCATTTGCATCGTGGTATGATCTCTATCATTCCTTTGTGTGTAAGGCCAAGGTCTGTGGAACTTACATCTACGTACAACAATACCATATCAATACACTAGCCCAGCAACGATCTAAACTAGACGCCTCTAATTTATCAATTGCAAGTTTTACGTGGCTTAGGGCTTTCGAAGATAGAACCGTTCTTACCTACGAACATGAACCACAACGAGGATAACCAAGTTATTAACAACTTGTTGTAAATCAAATATTGACTATAGTAGGAGAGACAGACACCCGCCAGCACTTATGCAAAACTAGTTGCATGTCAGTCGTGGAACCTGCCTCATGTACGATGACATGTAAGGTTGGTCTGCGCCGCTTCATCCCACTATGCCACCAATATCCAAAATACATAGAAGATGCAATAACATCATCATCATCGCCCACATATAAACATATGTGTACTACCCGTGCAAAGCACCTACGCATAGATCAGGCTCTGATACCACTGTTGGGTCTGCAGCATAGAAAACAAAAAAATCCTACGATGAGAACTACACGCCAAGATCTATCTACTAGGTACAAAGCAACGGGTGGACATACATCCAACCAGAACTTACCCTCGAAGACAACGAGTTTTGTTAACGAGTAGGAACTCGTGGTTGATGCAGTCGTACACTTGTTGATCTCAAGATCGTGAGGAAGCCCGAGCGCCGCAACTCAGCAGTGCATCCGTACTCGCACACACATTCAAGCCACCGAACAACCTCCACCTCCTCGCTCCAACGATCCAGCGGAAGAAGCAACTCCTTCCAGATGAAATGCCACCGAGAACATGTATCTCGCTAATCAGAGACCATGGGGGAATAATTCTAGAGGGGGAGAGAGATCCTTCACAAGGAGGTGTGTTGAAGAAGGAGGAAGAGGGTGGCTTTTATAGGAGGAGGGGGGGTGCCCCACCTCTCCATGGCCGGCACATGGGGGTGACCCCTCACCTCCCCCATCATGTGGTGGTAACCCCTCCACATTAAAATGCCTCTTCACATTCCCCTTTAAAGTCCCTACTTTAAATGCATTAAAATTCTCCAAGTTTAATGCTCTCTCATTTAATAAAACTCTTTTATTAAATTTATTCAGAATTTTTGTTAATTACTTTAATTAACAAACATTCACATATAACCCCTTGCAATATTTCAATATCACATGCAGAACCACTTTCTGCAATTTCACCCGAAACAATTTCCGGTTTCTATCAAAACAATTCCTGCGCTTTGCAATTATTTCGTCTGAAACATATGTGCTCCAAAATGGTGTCCGGTAACTCTTAAGTGTGTCACCCTACGGTTCGCGAATAATGCAGACATGATTGAGACTCCTCTTAGATCAATAGTCAGAAGCGGGACCTGCAGATCCATACTGACTCCTGCATATTCAACGATGACTTCTGTGATCGTGAGAACCTTTAACGCTTGTAATTTAATCCCATTGTCTCATGATATAATACATGTCCGAGATTCGATCATCGGTATCCAAATACCTAGTTTGATCTCGTTACTGACATGCACTCTTTTCTCGTTCCTGTGATATAACATTCTAGTGATCACATCACTTGCTTGCAAGCTATCTCAATGTGATATCACCGAGAGGGACCAGAGTATATCTATCCGTCATCGGGATTGACAAATTCCACTCTTGATCCATGAGCCTCAACATAACACCTGCATAGCACTGAACCCATCTTTATAGTCACCCTGTTACGGTGTGACGTTTGATGTTATCAAGATACTCTTTAGGTGTTAGCAATTAACATGATCTCATGGTCTAAGGATAAAGATTACTTCGTATGATGTGATAGAAATATAAACATAATGACTTGATCATAATGCTATACTTCGATGAATGTTCATCACATCATTTCACAAATGATGTGACCTTGTTATTAACAACATCCAATGGCTATGACCAGGAAACCTTGATCATCTTGTTAATCAACAAGCTAGTCTATAAGAGAGGCATAAATAGGAACCCTTTTTGTTTATTAAACACACATGTATTGATGTTTCCGATCAATACAATTCTAGCATGCAAAATAAACAGCTATCATATCTAAGGAATACATAATAACAACTTTATTATTGCCTCTCATGGCATATTTCCTTCAGAATGAATGAGAAGAAGTTGTAGGTTGCAAAACCTGAGTCAAACTCAAAGTTTAAAGCTTTGAAAACAAACCCATGAACCATAGAAATTTCCCTCTTGTCTCATTATTTATCTCAATCTTTAGATGACTCGCGGAAACCCCAGCAGTTCATCTCAAGACCCAATGCTGCAGATTCTGCAAATGCTAGTTTCTGATCGTGAAGCCGGTAGAGCTAAACGTCAAGCAAACCTAGCCACTCTACAACAGATAGCCTAGATGGCCCACAATAGTAAAAATCAAGGAAACCAAGATCATCATGGATCCAAACTCAAAAACTTCCACAATTCCAATCCTCCTATGTTTAGCAAGTCAGAAGAGCCTTTAGATGCAGATGATTGGATATAGACCATGGAAAACAGTCTCGAAGGGCAGGAGTTGATGCTAATGAGAAGGTGATGTTTACCACCGACTATTTATCCGGCTACGCCAGATCGTGGTGGAATAGTTCCCATACCATGAACGGAGGTTAGATAATGACTTGGGAGGAGTTCAAACTGAAGTTCAGCAGGACCCATGTGCCCCGAGGTCTGATTAAGAGGATGAGATATGAGTTGAGAGTTTTGGAACAAGGAAGGATGACTGTGGTGGAGTATCGTGACAAATTTTTGTCACTAGCTAGATATGCCCCTGATGAGATTGACACAGAAGCAAAGAAGAAAGAGAGATTCATAAACGGACTGCATGATGAGATGCAAACCGTGCTAGTGAACATTCCCTTTGATGACCTTGAAGCTTTGGTGGATTCCACCATTACAATGGAAGGGAAGATAAACCAAGCCAGTGAGAATCGCAAGCGTAGAATGATGCACCAACCAGGACCCCACCATACCCTAAAGTATCGCCCCAACCCGTCTGCATGATATGCACCCAAAAACAATAGGCCCCCAATGAACCGCCCAAATTACCCTAATCGTGGAGGAGGAAACCCAAGGCCCGGAGGAAATCATAACAACAACCTTGGCAACTCCAATAACTTCAACCATTCGCCGCCGAAGTCCAACAACAACAACAACAATACTTCCCCAAGACTGGAAGCAATGATGTGCCTATCACAGCGAAAGACAAGTCAATGATCACTTGCTTTGAATGTGGAGTCACGGGTCACTACTCCAACGAGTGCCCCAAGAAGCTTGCCGCAGCAACCAATGTGACTGCACCTGCCCAACAGCAGTGCCGTGTCCAGCCTGGAAGAAGATTTGCCCCAGGAAACCCGCACAACCGTAATGGCCGTCTGTTCCACATGAATGCGGAAGAAGCCTAGGAAGCACCAGATGTCGTATGTTTTCTATTAACTCAGTATTAGCAAGAGTGTTGTTTGATTCTAGAGCATCGCACTCGTTTGTTACAGAGGAATTTGCATGCACTAGTAAGATTCAACCAACAAATTTGAAGCATGTCATGATAGTTCAAATACCTGGTTCAACTACAAAAGCAAGAAAAATTTGCAAGTCCGTACCTATCAGAATCCATGGGATAGATTTTTATGCCAATCTAATAGTACTTGGAACCAAAGGTTTGGAAGTAGTGCTAGGGATCGATTGGATGTCAAAACATCAAGGATTAATCGACTGTGCCAAGAAAGCCATAACCATGACCAGTAGCACCAGAGTATTGGTAGAACATGTATCTGAGACATTATCCCGTTAATTCAGATGCTACAAGAGTTTAGCGAAAACCACCATTGGCCAAGTCAGAGTAGTCCGTGAATACCCTAATGTGTTCCCAAATGAATTGTCCGGTATGCCCCCAGACTGGGATATCGAGTTTATCATTGAACTAGTTCCTGGAACCGGACCTATAGCTCAGAGACCCTATAGTATGAACCCATCGGAATTAGTGGAGCTGAAGAAACAACTTGATGATATGTTAGGAAAATGTTTGATTCAACCAAGTGCATCTCCATGGAGATCACCTGTTCTGTTTGTTGATAAGAAGGATGGTGCCAACCGTTTGTGTACGGATTATCGGAAGTTGAATGACGTCACCATCAAGCACAACTACCTACTTCCGAAGATAGAAGATTTGTTTGATCAACTGACTGGTGCTAGAGTGTTTTCTAAGATTGATCTTAGAACTGGTTATTATCAATTGAAAATCCACGCGACGGATATCCCAAAGACTGCCTTCACCACCATATATGGATTGTATGAGTACAATGTCATTTCTTTTGGATTAACCAATGCCCCCGCTTATTTCATGAACCTCATGAATAAGATTTTTATGAACTTCTTGGATAAGTTTGTCGTTGTTTTTATCGATGACATTCTGATCTACTCCAAATCGGAAGAAGACCACGAGAAACATCTGAGAACCATCCTTGAAACCCTTAGGGAGTATCAGTTGTATGCCAAGTTTAGCAAATGTGAATTCTAGTTAAAGGAAGTAGGATTCCTAGGCCATATCTTGTTGGCAGGAGGAGTTACTGCCGAACCTGCCAAGATAAAGGATGTTGAAGAATGGAAAGCCCCAACCACCCAAATAGAAGTCCGTGCATTTCTTGGATTAGCCGGATATTACCGCAAGTTCGTTAAAGGATTTTCAAACATCGCAAGACCGATGACCCAGTTGTTGAAGAAAGACAAGAAGTTTGAATGGACTGACAAATGTGAAGCAAGTTTTCAAGATCTTAAGAAGAGATTAATTTCAGCCCCAATTTTGATCATGTCGGATATCAAGAAGCCTTTTGACGTGTATTGTGACACATCCAAGATCAGTCTCAGATGTGTGTTGATGCAAGAAGGCAAAGTCATATCTTATCTGTCCAGACAATTGAAGCAACATGAGCAGAACTACCCCACCCATGACCTAGAACTAGAACCCGTAGTTTTAGCTTTGAAGACATGGCGTCATTACCTTATGGGTAACCGCTGTGACATTTATTTGGATCACAAGAGTTTGAAGTATACTTTCACCTAGAAGGAGCTGAATATGAGGCAAAGGAGATGGATAGAGTTAATCAAGGATTATGACCTTGACATTCACTATCACCCCGGCAAAGCCAAGGTGGTAGCGGATGCTCTTAGTCGATTGCCGTGTAGATTAAACACCATGATAAAGGAAGCCCAACCAAGTATGCATGAGGAGATGGAGAATTTCAGAGTGGAGCTAGTTAGCAAAGGATTTCTAGCTAGCATAGAACTTCAACCCACCCGATCAGTCAGATAAAGGAGGCCCAGAAAGGAAACACCAGTATTGGTGGAATCAAGCGTCGTATCGGAATAGGGAAGGTACCTGGATTCACTGAAGATGAAGAAGGAGTTTTGTGGTACAAGGGACTTATCTATGTTCCAGTAGATTCGGAGTTGAAACAAGTTATTATGCAGGAAGCCCATGATACCCTTTATTCTATCAGCCTGGGAGGAACCAAGATGTATCAGGATTTGAAGGAGCAATTCTGGTGGCACAAAATGAAGAGAGAAGTCGGAAGCTACATAGCCAAGTGTGATATCTGTCAAAGAGTCAAAGGGGAACATCAGCGACCCGTAGGACTTTTGCAACCATTACAGATTCTGGAATGGAAATGGGATTCTGTCAGAATGGATTTTATCACAGGTTTGCCTACATCTAGTAGGGGAAATGACTCTATTTGGGTCATAGTGGATAGACTATCCAAGGTAGCCCATTTCATACCCGTCAAGACTACCTACCAAAGTTCAGAGCTAGCAGAGTTGTATATCGCTAGAATAGTCAGTCTGCATGGAACCCCCAAGACCATAGTGTCGGATCGAGAAACCCAGTTTGCCTCAAGATTTTGGTAGAACGTCCAAGAAGGATTAGGAACAAAACTGAATTTTAGCACAGCTTATCACCCACAAACCGACGGACAAACAGAAAGAGTCAACCAGATCTTAGAAGATAAGTTGAGAGCTTGTGTGTTAGAATATGGATCTAAATGGGAAGACTGTCTGCCTTTCACGGAATTCTCATATAACAATAGATATCAAGCCATTTTGCAAATGGCCCCCTTTGAATTTCTGTATGGAAGAAAGTGTCGTACCCTGTTGAATTGGTCGCAACTAGGAGAGAGTCAGATCTTCGGACCAGACATAATGCGAGAAGCCAAAGAGAAGGTTCACAAGGTCCGTGGGCACCTCAAGTCCGCTCAATCCAGACAGAAGAGTTATGCTGACAAAAGAGGTCGAGACCTAACCTTCAATGTCGGAGATTTTGTGTATCTCAAAGTATCACCCTTGAAGGGAATGCAACATTTTTGACTAAAGGGGAAGCTTGCCCTAGATATATTGGACCCTTCAAGATTTTAAATCGCCGAGGAGAAGTATCCTATCAACTGGAACTGCTTGAGGGATGTCAGCCGTGCATAATGTGTTCCATATCTCGTTACTTAGAAAATGCCTAGAAGTTCCAGAGAAGACCAAAGTTTTCAAGAACATCGATCACATAGCCATAGATTCGACAAAGATCTAACTTATCATGAAGTGCCCATCCATATTTTTGAAGAAGCATTCAAAACCACTAGGACCAGGAGTATCAAATTTCTCAAGATCCAGTGGAGTAACCATACCGAAGAAGAAACCACCTGGGAACGAGAAGATTATATTAGGACTGAGTTTCCCAATTTCTTTAGTTCCTAGTTTTTCCTGAATCTCGGGACGAGATTCTGTTTAATGAGGGAAGGTTTGTAACACCTCAAAAATATTAAACAAGCTTATCAAGGTCTAATCACCCAAGTTTAGGGTTAACAAAAACTTTTATTATTAAACTTGATATGAATGCATGTGTGGTTGTATTAATATATGAATGCTTGCTATTGCCATGATTGATTGCTATTAAGGTTAAGGATTAGTTTAATAAGGATTAGCACATCATCTAGATCATTTCCAAGCAAAACTAAATAAAAATCAAATCAAATAGGAAGCATATAAACTTATGGTCACTTTGGCCAAAATTACCCACTAGCCCACTTTGGGCATCTATAGTAAAAGATTTCTAACAGAAACATTTCCAATTCTTTTCACCCCTTGCTAAACCAAGTAAAAGTGAATCCAAGCAAACTTTGCAAAATGGTAGAAACTATTTTCAAATCTATTTAAGAGGCAATTCAAAATTGAATCAAGTTCATATACCTAGATCATCACTTTTCAAAAACCACTCAAACAACTTCCACTTGAGAAATCCTAGCAACTATAGACTACCAAGCATATGACTAGATCACTCACCAAAAATCATTCAAAAATTCTAAAGTTAATCTCATGCGGCCATTAAGTCGAACACTTAGCAGGCATGTACAACCTCAACCACTATTTACTGTTTTGGTCTATCAATTGCTCACCCATTTGTGCTGCAATCAACCCAATCAATTACACCCGATCATCCCAGTACATAGCCGTGCAGTGGAGAGGGTCATCTCCGCCGTTGCGCCAGTGCAAAGACGTACCCGAGCAAGGTCATGTCGGTCGAGCACGAACCAGTCGCTGCACGCCTCGCCGCCCTCTCCCATGATGCCTAGCTGATAGCCATGACCTCAACGCCACCTCCTATCCATCCTTTGACCAACGGAGAATAGTGGAGACGTTGGAATCGCCGCGCCCATTTAAGCCTCTGCCATGCCGAGAGCACGATGGAGCACCGCAGCCGCCTCACACACACGCTGTGCCTCGCTCTCTCTGCTCATACCCGCAGTCGCCATGGCACCAGTGACCTCCTAGACATGATGGTTCACCGCCGCGCGCCCCGTGACCACTGTACTAAGTGACGAACACCTGTGTACCTGAACAGAGCGCCGACGTTGCCCGACCAACAGAGACTGCCCCTTGCCGTGTCGTCACGCGCGTGACGTTCGCCGCAGTCCTCCGCCTCGACCCATGCCCTCCGCCATGCTTAGTGCGACATGTAGCAGCGTCGCCGGAGAAGCCCGACCATGCCGCCTTGCCTCCAGCGCTGGAGTATTAGTAGAGGCCACCCCAGACCTCATTATGCACACCATTCCAATCCACACTCACCCAGAAACCTCACCGACCCTTCCCCGGAGAAAGGCAAGCACCGCGCCACCGGAATTTGTTTGGAGTCCGCCGCTGCAGTTGAGGAAGGAAGCCATTGATTGGAGCCACCCCAGGAGCCACCGTGACCGCCAATCGACTTGTCGTCGACGACCAGTCCGTTCACCCCCATCGCCGACCCTAGCTGGAGCCTTGGTGAGTCCCCAGCGACCCCCACCATCGTGTTAGGGTTCGTATCTCACCGGAGCAGTTCGATGGAGAAGACGAACCTCAGCCGTAGATCGTGTTCTAATTGTAGGGATGAGATTGATAGATACCGTTTCGGTTAGAATTATTCGCTGTCATGTGGGACCATTCTGTCAGCAGCCCGCTGCGCGTACGCTGTGCAGTTGGGCCGGTCCATTTAGTTTCCCGCGCAGAGCCCATCGATTCAAATAGAATTTTGCTATTTAGTTTAAAACCTCATTCTGTAGCAATATTCAAAATTCAATTCAAGGAGTTGTACTGATCAAAAATGCATGATTCCAATTTTATACGAAAGGTATTAAAAATATCTAGTCACTCCCATTGGATTCAAACCAATTGAAACTATAGATAGCGTACACTAAAAATAACAAGACATACGCTTTTGCCACTTCAAACATTTTTATAAAATAAACTATAAATGCTTTTGAGTTGATTCCAACTCTCAAAAATCACATTTGCCATGCTCTACATGAATATGTAAAAATTTGGTTTTGCAGATACTAAACATTGACTAGTTTTAAAAGAATGATGTATAGGCATTTCTAGCCACTTAAAATTTTATTAAATAGTAATATTAAATCTTGTCATATATAACCCTTTTAAATCACATTCCCAAGTATTGAAATAGGTGGTGATGACATGTGTCAATATGATCCCCTATTTTTGGAGAATATTAAATCTTAAGATTTTTAAATGAGTAGAAATTACTTTTCTAAAATAAGAGGAATAAGAAAAATATTAATATTCTATATGATGATTGAGATGATACTAGATCATCTAGTGTGAGCCCCTGTGTACTAAATAGAAGTAGTGAAGTGTTGTTTGGTGATTGTGTACCTTGTGTGCATTTATAGACGCTAGTACCGACCCAGGATACACCGAGGAGGAGTACTTCGAGGAAGAAGAAGAGAACTTCAACGACTGCAACTAGCAAGGCTATGCAAGTTATCCATGCAAGTTTAGCTATGCAAGCTAAGTTGTACAGATACCATATGCAAACCTTTGAGATGCAACTTTACCAATTCCCAGTTTTAATCCAAGCTTTGCTTTTTCTTTTGCTACAGTCTTACTTAGTTAAATGAATTGTGATTAGTGGAAAATAAGATGGATATCCTCAAGATAATTAGAGCTAGCGTTGGATACTTATACTTGATTAGCATCCCCAATAGTGACACCCTCAATACTAGTGGCTAGTTCTAACTAAACTTGATTACTTTACATGGGAATACTTGGTAAAAAGGATTATGAAAACCTTGGAATGATGCTTCAGTCTATTGAAATGTTTTGACATGTGTTATGATACACCATGGTTAGATGATGAAAATGTTGAGGCATGAGCCTTGACCCTTATAAAAATTGATGGTTGGGTTCGGATGCGATACCATTCTAATTTTACTGTACAACCACAATACCTGAGTTAGGTAGGGCTTGACCGGAAGTTTATATGTCTTAGTATGGGTTCCCTTGCAGAAGAGGTTGAGCTGAGGCTACCTCGTGATGAATGTCCTGTTGGAAATATGCCCTAGAGACAAATAGTAATATGGACTATTATCATATTTCATAAAGTTTATGATTAAGTTTTATATCATGCTATAGCTGTATTGAGTGGAAACATCAATACACGTGTGATATATAAACAACCAGGGGTTTCTAGTGAAACTCTAGTCACTGGTTCATTGGTCAACAGATGATCATGTTTCCTGATAATGAGGCATTTATGCTAGTTGAAAATGGAATCAACTCATTCTGAGAATGAGATGATGAACCAATACTCAACCTAAACATCGTGACCCGATCATGTCACGAAGTTCAAGTTACGATGATTAGAAATGGATCCTCGTAGGCTATTCCTTAGACCATGAGGCTATATCAATCATTGTATCCCGAGAGTGCTTAGATAACATCAAGCGCCACTTGGTAATACAGTGGTTATAAAGGTGTGTTCAGGTACTCGGAGGAAACCGTAGAGGCAATATATGTCAAGAGTGGGATTTGTCTGTCCACGTGACGGAAAGATACTCAACGGCCCACTCGGAGAAGTTATATCCAAAGTGATTTGATCACAGGGATATCACTTGTCGGAACTAGTCAAGTAGCATTGTTCGGTAACGAGATTGAACACGACATGGTGATGTCATTAATCACATCTCGAGAAATGCAAGTATCGAGAGACAAAGGGAATAAGACACGACCGTCCTGGTTCAAATGACGAAAGATCTTCGTGGAACGCACAGGGGTCACATGGCCATCCAGGTCCCTCTGTTGATCATTGGTCCGGAAGTGTCCCGTCCATGTATGGAGTGTTCCCGAACCGTAGGGTATCACGCTTAAGGGTTTGATGATGCTTAGAGAGTGTTTATAGGATCGGAAGAATCGCCAAAGAATAGTAAAGAGAAAACCGGAAGGGTTTCGGTAAGTCCGGAGGATGTCCGGAGTGGAGGTGGAAGGTAGTCCATAACCACGGAGATTGAATAATATGTGAATGAATGTTAAATATTGATTTAATCATTTATTCATAATTATTTAATAAAGAGAAAATCAATTTAAAAGGTCAAAGGGCTTAATGGGCCAATTCTCGGAGAGGAAAGGGCCCAAGAGGGGACCACACCCCTAGGAGAGGCCTAGGGGGTGGCCGGCAGCCCTAATGGGCCTGCCCCACGTGGGGCCCATGGGTGGGGGCTGGCTGGCACGTCTCCCCACCCCTTCCCCATGATTAGTCCCACCCTGGGACTTTGAGGGAGGGTGTACCTCCTCCTCCTCCTATATATAGTGAGGGTATTTGGCCAGATAAATACACACAATATTCAATAATGGTCTTCTCACTTTTGGGAAGACCTCCAATTGATATTCTCTCTCTCTCTCTCTCTCTTGTGACCATGGTCCCAAGTTCGTACTACATGAACGAGAGACATCTTCACCACGGAGCGCGGTCATGCTGTGGGATTCGGATCCAGGAGATCTACTCCCGCAACTGCTTCTAGATCGGGGAAGCGAGAGTCATCGTCATGCACCGGACGTGTGTAACTCCCCGTGATGTGTCGCACTTGGGGCACTCAAGTCGTTGGAGTCATTGGAGCGCAAGGACTTCATCACGACCTTAAGGTTGGCTTCGGCTCGTCTACATCAACTACGCTCTCCTGAGCATTGACAACGCTTTTAGGTCTTCAAGGGTAAGTTCGCGAAAAGCCCCTCATGTTACTGTATTACTAATAGATAGGTCCTGGCAGCATCAGGGGTTCAGGGGCCTAGGGTAAAAATTTATTGTTTTCATACGCGGTACCCCTAGAGTAGTATCATAGCTAGATCTATGCTAGTACGGGTAGAACACACGAGATGTAGCGTGTGGGCGTTGATCTTTTAGTTGTTACCCTCCCACGTGTACTTGTGTATACCACAGTAATGCTTGATGAAGCGGCCCCCAACCGACTTTACGTGTTCATTCGCGAGACTGGTCCACGCTTGACATATGGCTTGTACCGTATAAAATGGCTTAGGGGGGTGTCTGTCTCTCTCGCATTAGTTGGTATGCCATTTACAACGGAAGGCCTCGAAAGGGGTGTAGTAGAGACAACTACTTGATCAACGTTGTGCTGAAAGTTCATAGGTAAGAACGGTTCTTGTGCGAAAGCCCATTTAGCCACGTAAAACATGCAAAGATAAAGTAGAGGCATCTAACTTTGTTTTGCAGGGGGCGTTGCTTTGTGATATGGTTGTGGCAAAGGTAAAGTGATTACCTTATGTTACGTAGTAGTAGATAGTCACGAAGGTGACAGACTACCATGCCGGAAAGACACCACCCTGGTGTCTACGGCGCCGGAACCCTGGCGCCGGAATCTGGTGACGACGGATGGAGATCACGACGTGAAGGACCATATCACATCGCATTTACATTTAATGTTATTGTTTGTATATCTTATTGTGTGGTAGTATTAGATACTCGACGGTAGCCTAATAAGATGATCCCTATTAAAATTACCAATGATTGTGTTCCCCCTTAGTGTGCACCACCAAGAAAGTTCTTCGGTATGAGGCAGGATGTGATGATCGGGTGTTAGACATATCTACGTTCGCATACAGTGGGTGTAAGCCATGTTGCACAGCAAATACACTAAGGTTGAGTTGGCGAACCTAGCACGTTACAGAGACATGGTCTCGGAACACGGATGGTCAAAAGATCGAGCACGAGTCGTATCAATGATGTGACCGACGTTTAGCGTCCACCCTTGAACCCACATTGATGGCCGTGATGATCGGGGGAGATGTGGCTGAAAGGGGTCGTGTTATCACTAGGAACCCTTCTAGGGATAGGTGTTTCTGAGTGGAGTTATTATTAACTCATTTAATTATAAACTTAGTCTAAATTCCTCTTTGCAATTATAAATGTAGAAATGGTTCTCCACGAGATTACCTTCCCTATTGACAATTGGTTAAAAGGAGAAAAGCTCAAGTTAGATAGATCCAAATTTTCTGCATGGTTCATGCGCCTTCATGATCTCCTTAGCAAGAACAAAGTGGCTAACTACAGGATCTATGAGATGTACTTGGAGCCACCCTATTCGCATGACACCCAAGAGCAACGGGATCTCTGTTGCCGTCGTCGTGTGATGGCCACATTCATATCAGTAACGATGCGCCTCGGGATGGAAGATGGGTTATGGCCGATTGTGGGAAGTCTTAATCCCCGAACGGTTATGGCACATCTGAGATCACATTTCGTGGAACAAGTGCGCATATGGGAGTATGAGCTTATGGGGGATTTCCTCTCCATAAAGATGGAGGAGGGCTCCTCACTAGACGATCACTTGTTGAGCATATATGATGCATACATGAGTCTAGCATACTTCCTGGACAACTGGTTCGCAAGATCTTTTGCGATAGGAGTTTTGCCGCGATCGCTGCCACCAAGCTTCCAAGCACAAGTCATGATTTGCATTATGAGAGGCGACGCGGAAACACAGGATTTCCACGAGTTCATATCACATTTCAGATATGTGGTGGTTGAACCCATTGTCGCTGAGGTCATCAATGACAAAGGTATATATTTGATATACAATTTTATAAATGTTACAATCTTGCAAACACATTTGCAGTGTTAAGTATATTTGATACTTGTTCTGTTTTACTAAAAAAAGGTCCTTCTGCATGAGAGGTGCTTGCTGATGAGGAGGTGACGTTGCGTGTTGATGGCGAGCATGATGATGATGGCCAACGACACTCTCCCTCAACATTTATCACTTAGTTTATGGTTTAGGATGATTATTGTAATCAAAAGATTGTGAACCTCTTTAGTGTGTCTCACACTTTGTGAGACGGTTATTCATATGAGTTTGTAACAAACAGTTGTTCCACTTTTATGAATGATTTCTAGTTGTGTTCATATCTTGTTTGATTATATGTGAATTATCCTTGTTGTTTGAAAATAATTGATAATGCATGAACATTTGTAAAATATTGAAATTCCTTTAAAATACCCAACTTAATGATATGTTCATTAATGAATGAAACCATTGTATAAATTCAAAAGTTATGTTGATAATATGTGAAAATAATTTGATTTCTTATCACATATGAATCATGCCTAAGTTTGGCAAAATAACTTGTACACCGTGTATTACTTGAATACAAAGTGTTTAATGAATTGTTGAAAGTAAATACATATTCGATGTATTGTGTTTTAATGAAAATGGTAATTATTGTTATATGATTATTTAAATGTGTAAAGAAGTTTACCAAAGGAAACATGAGTATGAAATTATTTGATATGATCAAAGTGTTTCATCCAAAAAATAATATAAAGATAAATGAGAATCTAATTACTACAATTTGATCAATAGTAATGACATTCAACTTTATAAGATTGGCATAAAAGAAATTGTGCAATGCAAAGTGTTTTGAAATGTCAAAATGAAAAGCATCACAATGTGATATTAGATATCAAAATGGGTGAATAGATGACGCCAAAAAAATCGTTGTAGTGTAGATGTAGAGACCATTAGTTAAAAATAGTTAGCACTCAATTAGAATATATAGTGAACCATTTGAATTCGTGAAAGCGGCTCCATATCTGGTATGGATCATCATAAATTTTTTGGTGTTATTCGATATAACCAAAACAATAGCGAATAAGTCCTTGTAGAGTATCCATTGGAAACTTTGAATACGAAATCCATAGCTGAAACCAAAATAGAAGCAAAACTTGTATTGCTTGTTTTTTGGTGCATTCTTGAGAAAGTTCACTTTTAGTGATATTACTCGATTATGGAGAAAATGGAAGATAGTGAAAAACACGATAAGGATTAAAAACCCTGCATCAGAGTGTTGAGAAGCACAATGGAAAATGTTCCTGGACGATTCTCTTCACAAAGGAAAGAATCAATGATATTGATCATTGTGTTTTCCCCACTAGTGTTTTCACTACATGAAGTAGGATTCAAAATGTAACCCATATCTTGTATGGAGACATTTGTGAATCATTTGTCACAATTCTTGGAATATTGCATACCTACAAACTACTAAGGAAATAATGGTAAACTACAATTATGAGAAATCCCAAAGCAAAATTCCCTTGAGATTACAAAGCAATTCGTTGCTGAATCTCACAAGTAAAAGGGGTTACTTCAATTTTCCCAAATGACTGCAAAGCCATAGTGGAAAAGGGGGTGAATGGAAAAAAGCACAATTTGTCAAGTGTTGGATGAATTCAAATGAATTTGATTCATGTATGCTTAATGTCTAGTGGATTTAAAACTAGTAAAAGTACTAGTGTCTCATAGTAAATATCTCACTTTGATATTTGATCATAGGATTTGAAGTTGTTCAAAATAGTGAGTAGATATGCAATTTGCATAAAATTGAGTGAGAGCTATAAAAATCTTCCTAAAAAATATATGAATGACATATTTTTTGAGTGGGAGCAATATAAGTCTCAAATTCAAATATATAGGAACATAGTTTGAGTAAGAGTAGTCACTCATACCCAAATATGTTGGGAACATATTTTGAGTGGGAGCTTATAGGAGTGATTCTTAAGGATGTTAAGAATAAAAGCGCAAGTACCAATAAATAATGATTTATGAGGTGTAGAAGTTGATAATAAGTGTATTATGATATTATGTAGTGTTCCTTAAGGGATTCTGAAAAGGGTTTCAGAATAGAAGTTAATTAAGGAACTAGTCCTCTATAACTCAAGTTAGGAATAGTATTAAGTTTAACATTAATGGTTGAAAGAAAGAAAAGGATGATCATCATCTACTATGTTGAGACATAGGTTCTATCTTAGAAAACCATGACGATAACTTAGCATAATATCTGATCCAATAAGGAACGTTTAAAAGTGATTAAGTTTGAATCACGGAACGTTGAGCTAAGTTTGTCCGTAGTTTCTAATAGAGAACTGCAGACATATTTTCCAAATCCGTAAAGGATGACATATCTTAAAGCATAAAGGGTTATGTTATAAGGGAATATGTTGAAAACTCCCGTAATACCGATTAGAGTCAAGTAGGAAGGGAGGTGAACAAAAACATCGAAAGATGCACAGAGTGCACTAGTGTTTCGATGAATACATTTATAATAATAGATAAGGGTACCATCTAAAGTGTTGTATAATGTTATGGAGGGGCTAGTTCGCTTTTAACATAGAACGATGTGTCCTAGGGCACAGTTCCCATGAGAAAGCCCTCGAGGTTGATCTAAAGTCACTGTAGGCTCCTGGAATCAGGCCTCGTTCTGCTGCCTTATCGATACATACACACATATGTTATCATGTGATGAAAAAGTATTAATGTCAATCAAGGTGACATTAGTAAGTTGCAAAGGATTTGGGACTATAAAGTACAGACCCAATACTCAACCTCTTCCATGAGCAAGCATGTTCGAGGTACCGGATATATGGTACCAATGATTAAGAACAAATGCAGCTAGTGTATTTGTACTCTATTGCACATGGGAGACTGTTGGAAATATGCCCTAGAGACAAATAGTAATAAGGACTATTATCATATTTTATAAAGTTTATGATTAAGTTTTATATCATGCTATAACTGTATTGAGTGGAAACGTCAATACATGTGTGATATATAAACAACCAGGGGTTCCCAGTAAAACTCTAGTCACTAGTTCATTGGTCAACAGATGATCATGTTTCCTGATCATGTGGCATTTTGTAACATCCCAAAATTTGGAATGTTAAATAAAATAAATTATGATTAAATATCGTGTGTTTTACTTTGACTTGGATGAATTTCAGAAGGATTTAAAACTTTTATGGACTAGTTTAAACTTTTCTCAAACCTTGATTCAAAGTTTCAAGAGATGATTAAAATGACTATCCAAATTATAAATCTTGGTTTGAAAGATTTTGAGCAAATCCAACTTCGGTATTCGATCTTGTTGCATTTGAATATTTGTCCAAGACATGTTTAAATTATTTAAGAGATGGAATAATATGATTTTCCCAATAATGATAAACATGTTGGAAAAATATTTATTTTGGGATTTATTGAGTCTTGTTGCATTTTGGTTTTTAATATATATTAAGATCATTTCCATATATGAAATAAAATAAAAGAGAAGAGGATAAAATGACTTCCTTAATACATTGTTTGGAAATGATTTAGATATATTTCATATGCATTTTTGGACCTGTATAAATAATATGGGAATTTATAAAACCCTAAAATCTATTTAGGAAATTTATGAGGATATAAAAGATTTATCAAAAAGGAGAAATAAAATAAAATATTTTGGACAGGAAATATATCTAATAAAGAACCAATTAAGTATTCTAATATTTTGATGTGTTTTGTTAGGTTAGAAGACTGAAGACAAGAGAATAGAAATAGAAATAGCAATAGAAAAGAAAATAAAAGGAGTAAAAAAAGAATATAGAACCGGATCATTTTAGACCTAGCCCAGTCAGCTCCTCTCTCTGTTATTTTTTTATCTCTTCCTCCATTTTCTTCTTGGGTCGTATCTTTTGGGCCATCTTAACCAAAACTACCCGGTCGAGTCGTCTTCCTCCTATCCTTAACTGAAACTTGTTCAACCTAAACTGAACTTTGAAATTCAACCTACATCCATGTTTGTCCTCTCGATTCCACTTATTTTAGACCTCTAAACTCCCCGCCTTAAAAACGAAAATTACTCCTTAATAACCCACGAATCCATTCCGGGGATTTAATCCTTCTTCCGTAGAATTTTCACCCGATCGATTCTTGGTGTAGCACGTACGCACGGTACCGAGTGCAAGAATAGAAGCTCATAAGCCATGGCTGACCTCTTCTCCTTCCAATTCCACTATCTCTAGTGACTCTTTCCCTCTGATTTAAACATGAAATTTACTCCCCAGTTAGTCACATTTCCATTCTGAGAATTAAAGCTATGTTTCGGTGCCTTTTTAATCACCGATAGTGGTCATCATGGCCGAACACGATCTGGTCCTCGAGCCGCTCGTCTCCTATAAAAGGGTGCTCTAGACCTTCCCCCCTCCTCACACACACCACCGCCGAAGGGCTGCCCTGTGGAGGGCGAATTTCTGTCCGGCTTTCCGACACAGCTGCACCACGCCTTTGTCAATTTCTCCGGGTACAGAGGGACCCATGCCCTTATTTTCTTGCATTCTTTTTATCTCGCTAGTGCGCACGTCCCTGAAGTTTTGATTTGATCGATTCGCATCCTGAGACCCTATGATCGGAGTACATCAGTGTGCTCTACTAATTGTCGCCTACCTCCAGGACATGGCCGTGCATTGTCGCTCTGCCGGTCGCTGCGATGCACGCGTCCATGACAAGGTGTACACGGGACTGGAGAGCACCGCATCGGAGGACCTGATGCCGCTCAAGTAATGTCTGTCTATTGCCGTGAGCCTATCGTCAGTCTGTCTCTTGGAGCGACGCCAAGAACTTCCAAAGAACAGATCATCTTTGTCGTGGGATTTGGAGAGCCATTCCCTACTAGTACTTCTCTGGGGATTTCTTTTTCAACCACCGACGTCGTCAATTTAGAAGCAGTCCCCTCCGCACAGTGAGTTCTCTGCCATTTAATCATCCCTAGACTCTGCCCGTGAGTTTCCTATCCTCTTTGTTTTCCTCTCCCGTTATTTCTTGCCATGCAAAGCCCGAGCACAAGTCCTTACATAACACAACGCTGGTCAAAACACTAATTGGTTTGATCCTCTATTTTCTCCACTAGGTAGCTTATCCATGCAAAACATGTGCATGCACCACTACTCTAGCAAAAAAAATGCATGATATACTTTTACTACGGTGCACACACACGCCTTCATGATGCATGCATGTACATGCAATATCACTACACGCATACACTCCTAAAACTAGTCCTTGTTTATCCTCTCAGCTGATAGCTACAAGGACTTATTCCTAATTAAACTATACAACTATCATGGAACCATTAGATACAAGTTTTGACAATTAGAAAATATTCAAATTTTAAATGAGAGATTATGAGTATTATTGTCATAACTCAAATTCCACAATTCTTGTTAATACGGTTTCTTCCGCAAAGTTGTACCTCATGATTATACGTGACCAACAGAATTTAGTAGCAATTTTTCTCAACACTTTGCATGACCATAGGAAGGAATATCCTAAGGCTTAGGCTAAATTTTAACGTGATAGAAATACCCATACTTAACTAGGGTTCTTTGCTAAATATGTAGAGAACTACTAAGGAGTACTAAATACAATAATTTGGTTTCATTTGAATCTATTTGGATTTTATGCATACTTGACATACTTTCGCCTTCATTTGGATCTGTCCATTTTTTTATGCTTGTGTGTGTATATTTATAGTATGATATTATTTGCAATAGATTTTACGAAGAGTGACGAGGATAAATAATCAAGGATAAATTATTGAGGAATTTATATAGGGTTTCTTCTATCCAAAAAGGCAAGTGGCACTATCATCAAGTCCTATTGTTTTTAGTATACTTAGTGGATTTTTCTAGTATATGCATGATAGACTATATTATTATGCCATGCTATATCTCCTATGTAGAATAGGGAATGATAGTTTCTACTTGGTAGGTGAAACATCGTAAGATTAGAAATGCTTAGCCATACTATAGTTTTCAGGGTGGAATATCATATTATGATTATATGGAGTATTGGAAAATATATGTTTTCTACAACAAAACAAGTACTTAATGAAACACCTGGGTAAAAAGGGGACTTGCTTGGATTATGTTGAGTGGTTACTCAGGGGCCATATCTATGGTCGGCTGGTGTATCGCACTTGTGGACGGCTGATACGTCCAAAACGTATCTACTTTCCCGAACACTTTTGCTATTGTTTCTCCTCTAAACTTGTGTGATTTGGATACAACTAATGCGGACTGACGCTGTTTTCAGCAGAATTGCCTTGGTGTCTACATTTTGTGCAGAAAATCAACTATCAGGAAAAATCCCGGAAAATATGCCAAAAATCATATTTCACCCGAAGACTCCAGGAGCCAGAATACGAGACGGAGAAGAGCCAGGGGGTGGCCACACCACCTGCTGGCGCGGGCCAGGCCAGGCAGCGCCAGGGGGTGGTGTGGGCCCCCCAGGCACCCCCTCGGCCTCTCTCTTTGCCTATAAGGAGCCTTCTGACCTAAAAACTACGGGGGGTTTGACGTTTTTCCAGAAGGAGTTCCGCTCCGCCACCACCACCAGATTCCACGAAACAGCACCAGAAACTCCGTTCTCGCACTCTGCCGGGATGGGGAATTAGAGGAGATCATCGCCATCATCACCATCGCTTCTCCATTGACCATCCATGTTTCCCCCATCTATGAGTGAGTAATCCCCTGCTGTAGGCTTTGGGGATAGTAGGGATTGGATGATATCGTTCATGTAATGGCATCAGATTGTTAGGGCATGGTGCCTGGTATCTTTTATTAGTGCTTTATGACTTTGTTGCGACTTGTTATGCTTAATGCTTGTCACTAGGGCCCGAGTGGCATGATTTCAGATCTTAATATGTTATTGACATTATGATAGTATTGTTATTGGTCTTATCTGCAAGTTGTATACACACGTTGTTGTCCGGAACCTATGGCCCCGAAGTGACATCAATCGGGATAACCGGAACGGAATGGCTTTGATGTGAGGATCACATGTGTTCACGGAGTGTTAATGCTTTGCTCCGGTGCTCTATTCAAAGGAGCACCTTAATTGCCAGTAGTTCCCTAGAGGCCCCCCTGCAAATGGGCTGGCAGG
Organism: Avena eriantha; assembly: GCA_910589775.1. Classification (NCBI taxonomy): domain Eukaryota; kingdom Viridiplantae; phylum Streptophyta; class Magnoliopsida; order Poales; family Poaceae; genus Avena; species Avena eriantha. The sequence goes on along the minus strand of OU342745.1, from coordinate 35,817,218 downwards.
ACAAAAGATGTTGTGCAAGTTCTCATTGTGAGCACGTATGACTACATATGGAACACATGCCTAGGATTGTCTAGTACTTGGATGCTTTATCTTATTTATCTGCAATTGCCCTATGTTCTGATTGCTATGTGAATTTTCTTGTCCATGCAATGCCCGTCCATCCATCCCTATGCCTACCGCACTTGAATCCCACTGTTTACTGCTTTTGTTACTACTGTCTTTGCTTTACTACTCCTGTTACTTTACTATTCCTACTACAAAATTGTTGCTACTGATAAACTGATGTGAGCAAGATTGTTTCCAGGTGCAGCTGAATTGACAACTCAGTTGTTAAGGCTAATAAATATTCTTTGGCTCCCCTTGTGTCGAACCAATAAATTGTGTTTCACTTCCCTCGAAAATACTGCGATACACCCCCTATACTTGTGGGTCATCAAGACTATTTCCTGGCGCCGTTGCTGGGGAGCATAGCTTTATTTATCAAGTTCACTTGGATTCTCTATTGTTCGCTGCTATCCATCCATCATGGGTATGTCTTGTGATGGCAAGGTTCCTATTTTACCATCCACTGCAAGAAGAGGTACGGTTCTGAACACCTCTGCTTCTCTTGATTCACCGTCTGTTTTGAGTAAGTTCCTTACACCATCACATACACATGCTACACACACTGCTACTACTGTTCAATCTGAAACTTCTGATGCTTATGATGCCGCTTCTACTGTGCTTGATAAGAGTGGTTCATGAGGTCCTTTCCTAGACGCTACGATTGCTAGAACTATAGTTGGAAATACCGAAACTCCTAATGAAGACACTACCACACCTGTTAGCTCACATGAGTCTAGTAAAAGTTATGATATTCAAGATGGTTATGTTGAGATGACCGATGAGTTTATTAAAGAATGTAAGAACACCAATGATAGGAGCGCTGCTAAGAGTCTCCTTGAGAGGCGTACTATTAGACCCAAATTATATCCTGCTGCTAAGTTTGCTACTTCTCCCATAAACATTATAGATGAAGATTATGATTTCTCTCTCGATCTATGTTACATAGCTATTATCGAGAAAGAACCTTTTTGTGGGACTAAGAATGAAAGTGTGGTAGCACATACGAATGAACTTTCTACCATGAGTGGCTTGTTTTCTGATGATATTAAGATGCGTACTTACTTTGTTGCAAAGATTTTTCCCTTTTCACTGAAAGGAGAAGCTAAAATTTGGTTTAGTAATTTACCTCCTGGATCTATTGATACCCCTGGAGTGCTTGATTAGTACTTTCCTGCAAAAATATTTTCCTCCCAGTGCTAGACATGCTATTTTGTAGGAACTTTTTGATTTTAAACAGGGAGAAAAAGAGGTATTGCCCGAATCTTGGGCAAGGTTTTGTGCTTTGATTCATGCACAGGCTAGAAGTCCATTACCTAAGAATGAGCTTCTTGATATATTTTATAATGGACTAACCGAGGAATCCAGGATATACCTAGATAGTTGTGTTGATTGTGTTTTCAGGAATAGGACACCAGAGGAAGCTGAGGAATGAATGGCTAAAATAAGCAAGAATTATGAAGATTGGACTCCTCCTAAACAAGCTATACCTGAAGTAATTGTACCTGAACCACCTATTCCGGTGCCTATTCCAACATCAAAGAAGAGGGGAGTTATTGAATTAAATGATGAAGTGATGAAGGAAGCTAAGAAATGTCTTAAGGAGAAGGGAATTAAAGCTGCAGATGTCAAGAATTTACCTCCTATAGAAGAATTATGTAAGCCTATTCCCTACTCATCCACTATTGAGGTACACTCTGTCCAACACTTTGATGAAGGTGATATCTCTTACTCGAAACCTCCTGAGCAATGCTTAGAAGAATTTGATATCTTTATTGTTAAGCAAGATAACTTTAATAAAAGGGTGCAAAATCATCTAATGGAAAACACTAGAGCTATTGTTGAGTTGAAAGATATTGTGGAAAGAACCTCTAATGATGTTAAAATGATTGTTAAACACTTTCAAATGGTTCAAACTCAAATAGATCAACTCGTTAAAGTGCAAAACGACTTTCTAGTTAATGCTGCTAAAGAAAAACATGCTTATGAAATTAGTACTAGAAGTGGTGCTGCTACCCAGGATCGTCTATATCCTGAGGGGCATCCCAAAAGAATTGAGCAGGATTCTCAACAAGTTGAAAATAGTGGTTCTACTCGTAAGAAAAGGAAAAAGAAACATAAAACTATTATAGAACCCTCTGAACCTGCTATAGATCCTAATAGTATATCTATCTCTGATGCTGAAACTGAAAGTGGTAATGCAGAAAATGAAGTTCCTAATGAAGAAAAAGTTGAAGAAGAACCTGAAAACCACACTAAGACTACTAAATACACTAAAGAAGATTTTATTGCTAAGAAACATGGTAGTGAAAGAGAACCTTGGGTCCAAAAACCTATGCCTTTCCCTGATAAGAAACACAAGTCAAAGGAAGATGAACACTGTAATAAGTTTTGTGAGTGGATGAAGCCTTTATTTTTGCAAATTCCTTTGGCTGATGCTATCAAATTGCCTCCTTACTCAAAGTATATGAAGGACATTGTCTCGAATAAAAGGAAGATCCCTAATGAAGAAATTTCTACTTTGCTTGCTAATTATTCCTTCAATGGTAAGGTTCCTAAGAAACTTGGAGACCCAGGGATTCCAACTATCCCTTGCTCTATTAAGAACAGTTGTGTTAGAACTGCTTTGTGTGATTTGGGAGCTGGAGTTAGTGTTATGCCTTTCTCTCTCTATAAGAGGCTTCAACTTGAAAAATTAATACCAACTGATATATCTTTGCAAATGGCTGATAAATCTACCGCCATTCATGTGGGTATATGCGAGGATGTACCTGTTCAGGTGGCTCACAATTGCTTGATATTAACTGATTTTGTTGTGCTTGAAATGCCCGAAGATGATAATATGTCTATTATTCTTGGGAGACCTTCTCTTAATACTGCAGGAGTTGTTATTAATTGTAATCAAGGAAAGGTGACCTTCAATGTTAATGACAAGGAACATACTGTTTATTTCCCCAATAAGATTGAAAGGACTTATGGATTGAATTCAATTGAACATGTTGAAGGCATTCAAGTTGGAGAAATATATTGTCTCATACCAAGAGAAAAATTTGAAACTATCATGATTGGGACCATTGCTATCAAGGTTGAGGTAACCTAATCATTAGTGGAGTACAAAGTTTGGTCTCATATGCAATTGTTTTGTTAGCAAGACTTGATCAACCTTGCTAACAAAAGGATTCCATTGAACAAAACAATGTTTTCATTATGATTATCTCCGTTTATTTCTATCTTTTGCTTTTTAGTTTTTGTTTTCGTTTAGTTTTCTTTGTGTTGTTAGTTGCTTGCATGCTAGAACTTCTGTAGTTCTAGCCTTGTTTTGTCCTTGCATCATGTTTCCAAAAGAAGAAAAAAAAATATTTCTATCAGAAAAATCATTCTTCTATCTCTGAAAAATGCCCAAAAATAATGTGTCTCGAAAAATTCCAGAAAATTCATATTAATTTTTTACGTGAAAAAAGGGGCAGAGGAGTACCTGGGAGGTACCAGGGGGGCCCACCAGGCAGGCACACCACATGGTGGCACGTCCAGCCCTGGGTGGCGCCATGCCCTGGTGTGGGCCACCCCTGGCCCCCCACTAACTCTCTCACCTGCCACTTTCTTCTCTCTCCCGAGTAAGCTCCAGTTCAAAGCTCAAAATCACGTTCTTGCTGTGCTTGCTCTCGATTTTTTCGATCTCCTTGCTCAGCCCATCTTTCTTGCCGAAATTTGGAGCATTTGTTCCCTGGTATGTGACTCGTCCCCTTGTCCAAGTAGATTTGTGTTTAGTGGATTATATATTGAGTATTTTGCTGCTGTAGGTGACTGGTTATGAGAGCTTGTAAGCTTGTTTGATGCTTAGAGATATAGTTTTGATGCATGGTTAGGCCTCTTGCAAGTCCCTATGAGTAGAATCCTTTATTATATTTACTTTGCAATCACTTGTTTAATAGGTGTTTAATTTCAGAATACCAAGCATGAACAACCATACTTTTGGAGAGATATTTGAGAGTGATGCACCTAGGAGGTCGAGGCCCTCAAGTACAGCCTCTCAAGCTAGGCCATCATACAATGAAGATCTCATTGCAACTCGTATTGGTAGTGAAAGGGATGATGGGGATGCTCACCCATCCTCTTTTCCTTGATTTACTTTCATACAAGCTGCAGGTATTCTTGATGATTTCTTGCTACTGATTGAGAGGGTTGGTTTGACCTCATATATGCAAGATGAGAGTGCACAATACGCTATGCTCACCAAAACTTTTGTTGAGAGCTTCACGTTTACTAACACACCTTATCAGTCTATTGTCTCTTTTAAAATCTATGATCTGCCCTTCACCATGCCTTTGGAGAGATTTTGCAGTATTGTAGGTGTGCGCATGACAGGGACCGTGAAGAAAATTCAAGGGTGACCCGCTGATTTGTTGGAGCTTTACCGAGGGGTGACCAATGATGATGACCGTGTGGCGCAGCGCGGAAAGATAAGAAATATCCAACTCCCTGCTCTTAGATACTTTGCATATTATCTTGCTACTAGTGTACTTGGTTGGGAGAACACAAGTAATATCTCCAACTATGATTTAGCATTCCTTGCTGCTGCGCTTAACAATGATACTCGGTACAATCTTGGCTTGCTTATTGCTCGCCGCCTAGCTGCTAGGGGGCCTATCTATGGGGCCATCACTGACTCGCGTATAGTCAATGCATTAGGTCTTTTAGGGGATCCCTATGATGATATGCTGGCACCACAGAGGCTTGACCTTGTTGCCATGAAAACTCATCACTTTGTCACTGCTACCTATAATTTGAACAATCTAGTATATAGGATGCTTTTCACTGACGGGGATGAAAGGGAGATCCTTTTGCCACAACCTGCTTTGTTTAGTGTTCACAGGAGACCATGGTCGCGCTCCAAGGAGGAGGTGGACGAGCAGCTTCGCTTGCTGGGTTTCCACGAGCAGCACCAGGAGGATGTGCCCTCCTATGATTACTCCGTGCATTACGGAGGGACGTATTGGAGTTCGCACCAGGATGAGGGGACCTCTTCATCGTACCAGGGTGACACTTCATCCTGGCCAGCTTGGGATTGATACCCACTTAGGCCAAAAGCCTAAGCTTGGGGGAGGTACGCCGACACCGCACGCATCTCCTTATCATGTTGCGTTGGCACTTTGTATATTCATGTTTTCGTTCTCTTTTTAGTTTTCGTTCTTCTTTGCTTTTGCTTTCTAAAAACACAAAAATACCAAAAATATTTTTGTTGTTTCTCTTTGGTTTTCTTCTTCTTTTTGCCTTGGTTTGCTTCTCCCTTTTTGCTTTGTTTGAACTATTCGAAAAACCCAAAAATATTTTGCTTTGTTTGTTTTTCCCTTTTGGTTCTTGTTTAAAAATCGAAAACACCAAAAACATTTGTCGTTCTTCTTTGGTTTTTGTGAGTTTGCTTCAGGGCTCGGCAGTCCTTAGTGGATATTGGTTTCATATTATTATTCAAGCCACACAAGTGAAGAGCAATAATGAGGATCAATGACAACTTGAGGCGTGGTAAGAGGCTGGTAACAAACTCTATTTGGTTTCATTTTTGTACATATACTCATCAGTGTGGGCTTGCTTAGCCTGTTCGTGTAGGGTGTATGTTATCTTTGGATGCTTAGTAGTTCTTGCTTTCTTATGATTAGCTCCAGCTCTCTAATAGTTTGTAGCATGTTTTATGAATGTTTGCTTGCATTATTCTATTCATAACTTGGTATGACACCGTGGTATCCTCCTCTGAATGTTTCATTTGAATTGACTTGGCACATGCTCATGCATGCACATGACTGTAATAATCAGTTAAGCCTTGATGAATTATTTTGCCTTGAGGATCTTGAATCACTTTCATGCCATGATTAGTCCTGTTTTGTTGCAAGCATGATCATGACAGCTATTGCTCTCTCGTTTGTCGCTCCCTTACTATTGCTAGCCTTCACTTACACTGAGTATGTTTTACTCAAGTTTCCAACTCCCTAAACCAAATATTTCCAAAGTGTCCACCATACCTACCCATTAGCATCATTTGTTACTTCCGTGCATATTCATTATGCCTTGTTTTCTTCCGAATAAAATGTTTGCTTGTTATGAGAAAGTTAGTTAGTAAAGCTCTCACGAACTTGATGGCACACTTTATTTTCTTGCACTTAATAAACCTGAACCATCGCGTCCTTCTTTGTTGCGTATATGCTTGCACTTTATAAGTTGAAGTTAGCAGAACCATGTTTCATGGGGAATGTTTTCAACATTTCATTGGTACTTAGTACCTCGTTGATATCATGTTCTTTTACTTATGGATCCCGGCGGTGTGAAATAAAAGTGGAACTTGTAAGATCATGGAGTTTGTATGTATGTTAGAGAAACGCCTGGCCCGCTAGCCTAAGCCATGCCTAATCATGGTGGAAACTTGCAGCATAACCATAATGAGCATTCTATGAAGCATCCTCAATAAAAATCTATGCACATAGTAAATAAAAAGATCGCCGAGATGCTCATTGTCTGCTTGCCTTGTATTTTGATAATGGGATGGATCCCGTGTCATGTGCAAGGGGTACCCCGTTGGTGGTTCTCTATGATACGTATATACTTACAATGACAAGAGCTTACTTGTGACTGAAGTTGAGTAGCATGAGGATCGGTCTTCGTAAGTAAGGGGCATGAGGCTTCGATTTATAACTTGTCAAGCATATCCTCTTAGTTGTGTCACTTTAACCTTAACCGTTTAAAGATGCTTATGATAGGGGCAATGAGAGCTCAAAGCTAACGAGTACCATACTTTCAGCATTTAGAAGCCTTTCAAATTATTCAAAACTTTTTCTTCTACTTGTTGAGTCTCCACATATTCTTTGAGCACCTTCTTGAGAGCATAGTTGTCATTCTTTATGTTTGTTCCATTACTTGATTATTTGTGTTATGACTTTGATGCTTGTATTCTTGATATTTTTACATCTAGTCACCACTTGAACTTCAGAGGTGCCTTGGCATTCATAATCAAAGGCAAGCGAGATACCACTCTATCATACCTTTCTATGAGCATTGTAATGTTGCTTATGTTTATGCTTCATCCTACTTATTATTCTTGAGTTGGAATCGCTTCATAGATTGCAAAGACTATTAAGTAGACTTGGTTTTATTATGAATTGTCCAAGTAGTTGATCACATTGCTGAGAATATTTACATCATATGAAGCAAATGTGTTCGTGAAAGTTCTTTTATCGCACTCAGTTTTCAACTGAATTGCTTGAGGACAAGCAATAAGCTAAGCTTGGGGGGAGTTGATACGTCCAAAACGTATCTACTTTCCCGAACACTTTTGCTATTGTTTCTCCTCTAAACTTGTGTGATTTGGATACAACTAATGCGGACTGACGTTGTTTTCAGCAGAATTGCCTTGGTGTCTACTTTTTGTGTAGAAAATCAACTATCAGGAAAAATACCGGAAAATATGCCAAAAATCATATTTCACCCGAAGACTCCAGGAGCCAGAATACGAGACAGAGAAGAGCCAGGGGGTGGCCACACCACCTGCTGGCACGGGCCAGGCCAGGCCGCGCCAGGGGGTGGTGTGGGCCCCCCAGGCACCCCCTCGGCCTCTCTCTTCTCCTATCAGGAGCCTTCTGACCTAAAAAGTACGGGGGGTTTGACGTTTTTCCAGAAGGAGTTCCGCTACGCCGCCACCACCAGATTCCACGAAACAGCACCAGAAACTCCGTTCTCGCACTCTGCCGGGATGGGGAATTAGAGGAGATCATCGCCATCATCACCATCGCTTCTCCATCGACCATCCATGTTTCCCCCATCTATGAGTGAGTAATCCCCTGCTGTAGGCTATGGGGATAGTAGGGATTGGATGAGATCGTTCATGTAATGGCATCAGATTGTTAGGGCATGGTGCCTAGTATCTTTTATTAGTGCTTTATGACTTTGTTGCGACTTGTTATGCTTAATTCTTGTCACTAGGGCCCGAGTGGCATGATTTCAGATCTTAACATGTTATTTATTCATTATGATAGTATTGTTCTTGGTCTTATCTGCAAGTTGTATACACACGTTGTTGTCCGGAACCTATGGCCCCGAAGTGACAGAAATCGGGATAATCGGAAGGGAATGGCTTTGATGTGAGGATCACATGTGTTCACGGAGTGTTAATGCTTTGCTCCGGTGCTCTATTAAAAGGAGCACCTTAATTGCCAGTAGTTCCCTAGAAGCCCCGCTGCAAATGGGCTGGCAGCACAAAAGATGTTGTGCAAGTTCTCATTGCGAGCACGTATGACTATATATGGAACACATGCCTAGGATTGTCTAGTACTTGGATGCTTTATCTTATTTATCTGCAATTGGCCTATGTTCTGATTGCTATGTGAATTGTCTTGTCCATGCAATCCCGTCCATCCATCCCTATGCCTACCGCACTTGAATCCCACTGTTTACTGCTTTTGTTACTACTGTCTTTGCTTTACTACTGTTGTTACTTTACTATTCCTACTATAAAATTGTTGCTACTGATAAACTGATGTGAGCAAGATTGTTTCCAGGTGCAGCTGAATTGACAACTCAGTTGTTAAGGCTTATAAATATTCTTTGGCTCCCCTTGTGTCGAATCAATAAATTGGGTTTCACTTCCCTCGAAAATAGTGCGATACACCCCCTATACTTGTGGGTCATCAATGGCCACCCAGGAACAAAGAGATTGGAGATGTTCTTGTCGTGAAGCTTCCAGTGCAGCCACATGGCATATGGGCTCTTCCTTGATCGACTAAGTTGCGAGAACTCAGCCAGATGGACAAAGGGTGGTAGTGATGATAGGATGGAACGCGCCCGTGGTGGTCTCAGGGATTGCTTCTGAAAAGTATCATCTCGATGCATGTCGAGTCTTGTGGGGAAAGTTCACCACCTCTCGAGAGGGTAAAACTAAGTACTTAGCCGTGTCCCCGGTTACGGACAACTTCTGAGCCTCAAGACAATGAAGCAGAATCAAGAATCTCATCATTCTAATTTCTCTAAGTTAAAACTTGATGGCTGAACAAAGGTTGTTGGTTCATTGATTTCTATCAATGGAACCTAGGTTCACTTATTTCTATCAGTGGTACCACCATGTTGTGATTGGACATATTACCTGGAGGGTATCCAGTGTAACTTAGTTGATAATAAGTGTTGCAAACTATTTATAAAAAGATAGGGAAAAATTTTCTTATTGCAACTAGCCAAAGCCCTACCTGGCGAGATATGCATGTAGTAATAGGTTCCACTTTATATCCATATTAGTGACACTTGCCAATACAATTCAAAATGTATTGACCCTTGTGGATGTAACTTATCATGTTGTAGGATTACTTGATGATAGTGAAGTTTGATGAGTAGGGGTTATGAGTCTACACCCAATATGTTTGCCTGTGGCACATGAAGATGAAGGACTCCATGCTGTTTAGTTATATCTGCTGCTTTGTAATAAGATAGCAATATGAGCTATGTAAGTTGTAATGAACTATTTTTTCCTGGATATGCGATGTAATATGACCCTTGTTTCTTGATATTACATCTTAAACTGTGGGTGCTAGCTATTCGATCCAGGGACTAGCACTATAAACACAGGGATCTGCACCTTATTGGGTTCAGGCCATGACAAATTGTATCAGAGCACTGTGTTTCCTGTAGGTTCGTAACCCTAGGATTTGGACAACCCCTTAGAATAATAGGACTTGTATTTGTTCTAAGTTATTTACAAATAATCTTGTAAATTCTTTCCTTAGTTTCTATATCTCTCCCTTTTCAACTTGATGACAAAGGACTTCAACTTTATCTCAAAGGACCTTCAACTTCATCATTGCAAAGGGCCTTAACTTCAACATCACTAAGGATTTTAGCTTCAACATCACCAAGGACTTTAACATCACAAAGGACTCCAACTCAGCATAGATAAGGACTTTGTCTTTAACATCATCAAGGACTTCATCTTCAGCATGGCTAAGGACTTAAGTCTCAACACCTCAAAGGACTTTCGCTTCAGGATCAATGAGGACTTCAAGACCACCTACTTTGGATTTGGACTTCTCAACATCGTCAACATGCTAGATCTACCTATCTCCATCACCAAAAGGAAGTCAAGTGAAGTTTTAGAAGGAAGATTTCTTCTTCAGTAATTATAGCTACACGCCTAACTCAAGGAGTAGGACAAGGCATTCTAGGAATCAAGAAGAAAAGTCAAGATCAATGGAGGAGAAGTTCAAGGATTATACAAGGATTTCAAGAAAGAAGAGAAGTTCAAGTTTTGTAGAAAATAATATCAGGAAAGATCTTAGGATTAGAAACTTATCTATTATGGTTTTACTAGGTTATATTAGCTTTTGTTCTCGTGGAACTATCTTGATTCATTTGGGTATCTTCAAGAAATCTATCAAGGAAGACAACAACAAGACAATAGGACTTTGGATATTCACCAACTTGGAACCTCACTCTACGAGAAGTGTTGCATGGAGGGATATTGAAGAACTTGGAGAAATACTTAGGCATAGACTGTACAACACTTGGAAGGACTTCAAGGAAGAGAAGAAATATACTCAGACCTGGAGACTTAGGAGGACCTTGTGACAGGATGACATAAGGACACCTTGATCTCATTCCTAATTCATTAGCTATGGAGAAGGATGGAATAATCCCAAGGGAATAATATCAAGTAGAACCATATAGTTGGACCACCACATTAGTTATTCGATTAAATAATCGACTTTGTGATTGTTTATGGGTCATACCAACCTATGTGGTACGGCAATAATATTTTGTTTGCCTAAGTGATGATTGAACTTTGTTGTTGTATGTATGATTGAAATTGCTTGCATATTTCTTGGTGTGATCTATTGTGTATGAGTATAATTCTTTCCCTAGAAATAATTTGTCTATTCTAATCCCATTCCCAATCTAGCCCAAGAAAATGACTTATCCAAGAAACCAAAACTCCAACATCAATCTTGAGATGCCCATTACAATGCAACCGCTAATAACTCAAACAAAGTTGACTCAAGTGACAACCTAGTTTTTAACCAACAATCACAACAACTCTAAGTTATACCAACATGATCAACAACCCTTTCTAGAGAGACCATGACAACAATTACTTCAAGGATGATCTTGTGGAAAGACCACGATCTTGCAAAATCTATGGAGACATGGGACACTTATAAAGAGCTTACTGTCCAATTCCCTAATTGTGAGAATGCTCCATATCTCAAGTAACGTGTTTCCTATGTGAAGTCACTAATCATGTCCCTATCTAATGCCACATCTATCTTCGAGTTCAAAAGATAAAACATCAAGTCAAGGATGGAATACATCAAGCCTTCAGGAAGACCCATGAAGATCCAAGATCTAGGATGAAGGTCAAAGCAATAGTCGAACCTCAAGATGCAACCTATCTAAATTTCTTTTAAGGGTGGTAGTACCCAAGTTATCCTGAATCCAACATGTTGTTTCTAGCCTTCCCGTAAGGGTGGTAGTCTGTAACATCCCAAATTTTGGAATGTTAAATAAAATAAATTATGATTAAATATCGTGTGTAATTTCTGAAGGATTTAAAAACTTTTATGGACTAGTTTAAACTTTTCTCAAACCGTGATTCAAACTTTCAAGAGAGGATTAAAATGACTATCCAAATTATAAATCTTGGTTTGAAAGATTTTGAGCAAATCCAACTTCGGTATTCGATCTTGTTGCATTTGAATATTTGTCCAAGACATGTTTAAATTATTTAAGAGAGGGAATAATATGATTTTCCGATAATGATAAACATGTTGGAAAAATATTTATTTGGGGATTTATTGAGTCTTGTTGCATTTTGGTTTTTAATATATATTAAGATCATTTCCATATATGAAATAAAATAAAAGAGAAGGGGATAAAATGACTTCGTTAATACATTGTTTGGAAATGATTTAGATATATTTCATATGCATTTTTGAACCTGTATAAATAATATGGGAATTTATAAAACCCTAAAATCTATTTAGGAAATTTATGAGGCTATAAAAGATTTATCAAAAAGGAGAAATAAAATAAAATATTTTGGACAGGAAATATATCTAATAAAGAACCAATTAAGTATTCTAATATTTTGATGTGTTTTGTTATGTTAGAAGACTCAAGACAAGAGAATAGAAATAGAAATAGCAATAGAAAAGAAAATAAAAGGAGTAAAAAAAAGAATATAGAACCGGATCATTTTAGGCCCAGCCCAGTCAGCTCCTCTCTCTGTTATTGTTTCTTTTATCTCTTCCTCCATTTTCTTCTTGGGTCGTAACTTTTGGGCCATCTTGACCAAAACTATCCAGTCGAGTCGTCTTTCTCCTACTGAACTTTGAAATTGATACTAAAACCATGTTTGTCCTCTCGATTACACTTATTTTAGACCTCTAAACTCCTCGCCTTAAAAACGAAAATTACTCCCTAATAACCCATGAATCCATTTCAGGGATTTAATCCTTCTTCCGTAGAATTTTCACCCGATCGATTCCTGGTGTAGTACGTAAGCACGTACCGAGTGCAAGAACAGAAGCTCATAAGCCATGGCTGACCTCTTCTCCTTCCAATTCCACTATCTCTAGTGACCGTTTCCCTCTGATTTAAACATGAAATTTACTCCCCAGTTAGTCACAGTTCCATTCTGAGAATTAAAGCTATGTTTCGGTGCCTTTTTAATCACCGATAGTGGTCATCATGGCCGAACACGATCTGAGCCTCGAGCCGCTCGTCTCCTATAAAAGGGTGCTCTAGACCTCCCCCCCTCACACCGCACCACCGCCGAAGGGCTGCCCTGTGGAGGGCGAATTTCGCACCACGCCTTTGTCAATTTCTCCGTGTACAGAGGGACCCATGCCCTTATTTTCTTCCATTCTTTTTATCTCGCTAGCGCGCACGTCCCTGAAGTTTTGATTTGATCGATTCGCAGCCAGAGACCCCACGATCGGAGGACATGCCCGTGCATCATCTCGTCACTATTGGTCGTGTCGTCGTCACTCTGCCGGTCGCTGCGATGCACGCGTCCATGACAAGGTGTACACGGGACCGGAGGGCACCGCATCGGAGGACCTGATGCCGCTCAAGTAATGTTTGTCTGTTGCCGTCAGCCTGTCGTCAGTCTGTCTCTTGGAGCGACGCCAAGAACTTCTGAAGAACAGATCATCTTTGTCGTGGGATTTGGAGAGCCATTCCCTACTAGTACTTCTCCGGGGATTTCTTTTTCAACCACCGACGTCGTCAATTTAGAAGCGGTCCCCTCCGCACAGTGAGTTCTCTCCCATTTAATCATCCCTGGACTCTGCCCGTGAGTTTCCTATCCTCTTTGTTTTCCTCTCCCGTTATTTCTTGCCATGCCAAGCCTGAGCATAAGTCCTTACATAACACAACGCTGGTCAAAACACTAATTGGTTTGATCCTCTATTTTCTCCACTAGGTAGCTTATCCATGCAAAACATGTGCATGCACCACTACTCTAGCAAAAAAAAATGCATGATATACTTTTACTATGATGCACACACACGCCTTCATGATGCATGCATGTACATGCAATATCACTACACGCATACACTCCTAAAACTAGTCCTTGTTTATCCTCTCAGCTGATAGCTACAAGGACTTATTCCTAATTAAACTATACAACTATCATGGAACCATTAGATACAAGTTTTGACAATTAGAAAATATTCAAATTTTAAATGAGAGATTATGAGTATTATTGTCATAACTCAAATTCCACAATTCTTGTTAACACGGTTTGTTCCGCAAAGTTGTACCTCATGATTATATGTGACCAACAGAATTTAGTAGCAATTTTTCTCAACACTTTCCATGACCATAGGAAGGAATATCCTAAGGCTTAGGCTAAATTTTAACGTGATAGAAATACCCATACTTAACTAGGGTTCTTTGCTAAATATGTAGAGAACTACTAAGGAATACTAAATACAATAATTTGGTTTCATTTGAATCTATTTGGATTTTATGCATACTTGACATACTTTCGTCTTCATTTGGATCTGTCCATTTTTTTATGCTTGTGTGTGTATATTTATAGTACGATATTATTTGCAATAGATTTTACGAAGAGTGACGAGGATAAATAATCAAGGATATAAGTTATCGAGGATAAATCATTGAGGAATTTATATAGGGTTTCTTCTATCCAAAAAGGCAAGTGGAACTATCATCAAGTCCTATTGTTTTTATTATACTTAGTGGATTTTTCTAGTATATGCATGATAGACTATATTATTATGCCATGCTATATCTCCTATGTAGAATAGGGAATGATAGTTTCTACTTGGTAGGTGAAACATCGTAAGATTAGAAATGCTTAGCCCTACTATAGTTTTCAGGGTGGAATATCATATTATGATTATATGGAGTATTGGAAAATATATGTTTTCTATAACAAAACAAGTACTTAATGAAACACCTGGGTGGAAATGGGACTTGCTTGGATTATATTGAGTGGTTACTCAGGGGCCATATCTATGGTCGGCTGGTGTATCGCACTTGTGGACGGCTGATACGTCCAAAACGTATCTACTTTCCCGAACACTTTTGCTATTGTTTCTCCTCTAAACTTGTGTGATTTGGATACAACTAATGCGGACTGACGCTGTTTTTAGCAGAATTGCCTTGGTGTCTACTTTTTGTGCAGAAAAGCAACTATCAGGAAAAATCCTGGAAAATATGCCAAAAATCATATTTCACCCGAAGACTCCAGGAGCTAGAATACGAGACGGAGAGAGCCAGGGGTGGCCACACCACCTGCTGGCGCGGGCCAGGCCAGGCCGCGCCAGGGGGTGGTGTGGGCCCCCCAGGCACCCCCTCGTCCTCTCTCTTCGCCTATAAGGAGGCTTCTGACCTAAAAACTATGGGGGGTTTGACGTTTTTCTAGAAGGAGTTCCGCTCCGCCGCCACCACCAAATTCCACAAAACAGCACCAGAAACTCCGTTCTGGCACTTTGCTGGGATGGGGAATTAGAGGAGATCATCGCCATAATCACCATCGCTTCTCCATCGACCATCCATGTTTCCTCCATCTATGAGTGAGTAATCCCCTGCTGTAGGCTATGGGGATAGTAGGGATTGGATGAGATCGTTCATGTAATGGCATCAGATTGTTAGGGCATGGTGCCTAGTATCTTTTATTAGTGCTTTATGACTTTGTTGCGACTTGTTATGCTTAATGCTTGTCACTAGGGCCCGAGTGGCATGATTTCAGATCTTAACATGTTATTGATTCATTATGATAGTATTGTTCTTGGTCTTATCTGCAAATTGTATACACACGTTGTTGTCCGGAACCTATGGCCCCGAAGTGACATAAATCCGGATAACCGGAACAGAATGGCTTTGATGTGAGGATCACATGTGTTCACGGAGTGTTAATGCTTTGCTCCGGTGCTCTATTAAAAGGAGCTCCTTAATTGCCAGTAGTTCCCTAGAGGCCCCGCTGCAAATGGGCTGGCAGGACAAAAGATGTTGTACAAGTTCTCATTGCGAGCACGTATGACTATATATGGAACACATGCCTAGGATTGTCCAGTACTTGGATGCTTTATCTTATTTATCTGCAATTGGCCTATGTTCTGATTGCTATGTGAATTGTCTTGTCCATGCAATGCCCGTCCATCCATCCCTATGCCTACCGCACTTGAATCCCACTGTTTACTTCTTTTGTTACTACTGTATTTGCTTTACTACTGTTGTTACTTTACTATTCCTACTACAAAATTGTTGCTACTGATAAACTGATGTGAGCAAGATTGTTTCCAGGTGCAGCTGAATTGACAACTCAGTTGTGAAGGCTTATAAATATTCTTTGGCTCCCCTTGTGTCGAATCAATAAATTGGGTTTCACTTCCCTCGAAAATACTGCGATACACCCCCTATACTTGTGGGTCATCAACGGCCACCCAGGAACAAAGAGATTGGAGACGTTCTTGTCGTGAAGCTTCCAGTGCAGCCACATGGCATATGGGCTCTGCCTTGACCGACTAAGTTGCGAGAACTCAGCCAGACGGACAGAGGGTGGTAGTGATGATAGGATGGAACGCGTCCGTGGTGGTCTGAGGGATTGCTTCTGAAAAGTCTCGTCTCGATGCATGTCGAGTCTTATGGGGAAAGTTCACCACCTCTCGAGAGGGTAAAACTAAGTACTTAGCCGTGTCCCCGCTTACGGACAACTTCTGAGCCTCAAGACAATGAAGTAGAATCAAGAATCTCATCATTCTAATTTCTCTAAGTTAAAACTTGATGGCTGAACAAGGGTTGTTGGTTCATTGATTTCTATCAATGGAACCTAGGTTCACTAATTTCTATCAGTGGTACCACCATGTTGTGATTGGACATATTACCTGGAGGGTATCCAGTGTAACTTAGTTGATAATAAGTGTTGCAAACTATTTATAAAAAGATAGGGAAAAACTTTCTTGCTGCAACTAGCCAAAGCTCTACCTGGCCAGATATGCAAGTAGTAATAGGTTCCACTTTATATCCATATTAGTGACACTTGCCAATACAATTCAAAATGTATTGACCCTTGTGGTTGTAACTTATCATGTTGCAGGATTACTTGATGATAGTGAAGTTTGATGAGTAGGGGTTACGAGTCTGCACCCAACATGTTTATCTGTGGCACATGAAGATGAAGGACTCCATGCTGTTTAGTTATATCTGTTGCTTTGTAATAAGATAGCCATATGAGCTATGTAAGTTGTCATGAACTATTTTTTCCTGGATATGCGATGTAATATGACCCTTGTTTCTTGATATTACATCTTAAACTATGGGTGCTAGCTATTCGATCCAGGGACTAGAACTATAAACACAGGGATCTGCACCTTATCGGGTTCAGGCCATGACACATTTATTCCAGTTGGAAATGGAATTAACTCATTCTGAGAATGAGATGATGAACTAATACCCAACATAAACATCGTGACCTGATCATGTCACAAAGTTCAAGTTACGATGATTATAAATGGATCCTCATAGACTATTCCTTAGACCGTGAGGCTATATCAATCACTGTCTCCCGAGAGTGCTTAGATAGCATCAAGCGCACTTGGTAATACCGTGGTTATAAAGGTGTGTTCAGGTACTCGGAGGAAACCGTAGAGGCAATATATGTCAAGAGCAGGATTTGTCCGTCCACATGATGGAAAGATACTCAAGGGCCCACTCAGAGAAGTTATATCCAATAGTTGCGCAGCGTGTGATTTGATCACAGGGATATCACTGTCGGAACGAGTCAAGTAGCATTGTTCGGTAACGAGATTGAACACGACATGGTGATGTCATTGATCAGATCTCGGGCAATGCAAGTATCTAGAGACAAAGGCAATAAGACACGACCATCCCGGTTCAAACGACGAAAGATCTTCGTGGAACGCACAGGGGTCACATGGCCATCCAGGTCCCTCTATTGATCATTGGTCCGGAAGTGTCCCGACCATGTCTGGAGTGTTACCGAACCATAGGGTATCACGCTTAAGGGCTTGATTATGCTTAGAGAGTGTTTATCGGATCGGCAGAATCGCCGAAGAATAGTAGAGAGAAAACCGGAAGGGTTTTGGTAAGTCCGGAGGATGTCCGCAGTGGAAGTGGAAGGTGTTCCATAACCACGGAGATTGAATAATATGTGAATGAATGTAAAATTTTCATTTAATCATTTATTTATAATTATTTAATAAAGATAAAATCAATTTAAAAGGTCAAAGGGCTTAATGGGCCAATTCCCGGAGGGGAAAGGGCCCAAGAGGGGACCACACCCCTAGGAGAGGCCTAGGGGGTGACCGATGGCCCTAATGGGCCTGCCCCACGTGGGGCCCATGGGTGGGGGCTGGCCAGCACACCTCCCCACCCCTTCCCCATGATTAGTCCCACCCTGGGACTTTGAGGGAGGGTGTACCCCCTCCCTCCTATATATAGTGGGGGTATTTAGCCTGATAAATACACACAATATTCTATAAAGGTCTTCTCACTTTTGGGATGACCTCCAATTGATATTATCTCTCTCTCTCTCGTGATCGTGGTCCCAAGTTCGGACTGCACGAACAACAGACATCTTCACCGCGGATCCAGGAGCTCTACTTCCGCAACTGCTGCTGGATCGAGGAAGCGGGAGTCATCGTCAGGCACCGGACGTGTCTAACTCCCCGCGAGGTGTCGCACTTGAGGCACTAAAGTCATTGGAGCCGTTGGAGCGCAAGGACTTCATCACGACCTTGACGTCGGCTTCGGCTCGTCTACATCAACCATGCTCTCCGGAGCGTTGACACCGCTTTTCGGTATTCAAGGGTAAGTTTCACGAAAAGCCCCTCCTGTTACTGTATTACTAATAGATAGGTCCTGGCAGCATTAGGGGTTCAGGGGCGTAGGGTAAAAATTTATTGTTTTCATACGCGGAACCCCTACATGTCCACCTATGTAGTGCCCAGGATGGCAGATGACCATGGCTGGGAGGCCAAGATCATAGGGGAGGTGCCTATACTAGGGTGCGTAATTGAAAGGTTAGGATTGATTATCCGCATACCAAGAATGATGATTCGGGGTTATCCCTGACGGATGTATCGAATTTTGTGATGAAAGTGTACCACCTCTACAGAGTGTCAAACTATTCGAATAGCCGCGTCCAAGGTTATGGATAGTTGGAGTGGCCATACTATTCCGTTGTCAGATGTTTTCAAAATGACTTGTGAATTGAAGGATGACTTTGATTTGGCGACAACAAAGTTGTGGATATGAAATCTGAGTTCCCACTTAAGTAATGTAGAGAACTAAACTTAGGTCTTTACTCTTAAGGCTTTATGAAATAAACCTGGCTTTTTGCAAACAAACCTAGAGCTTATGACTCATACTAGTTTTACCTTACTTATGCTAGTGATAGTTTGCGAGTACTTAAAGAGTACTCATGGCTTTGTCCCTGGCTATTCTCATGGCCAGACTATGAGGAGGATTACCGGGAAGATGGACAGTAGGAGGTCTATGACAACTAGGATCATCTCCCATCGTCAGTATTGCCTGTCACTCTGAAGATGGATCCCTACTGTGTTTACTTTCCGCTGCTTTGATTGTATTAAGACTGGATCAGGAGATCTTTATTTGTAAGGCCTTTATTATGGTTTGTAATGGATGATGTATTGTGGTACTACTTCTGTTATGTCTCGCAAAAATGGTAATCATGGAATTGCGATGTACGACATAACAGGCATCTGGACTTAAAAATCTGGGTGTTGACAGTTCGTGGTCACACCACAACCAACTTCTCTATGACAACCATAACCATAAACAATACCATTTGGAAGCTAAATAGAACCCACACATGAAAATATACTTGGAATAGCATTTTTTTATATAGGTAGATATGGTGTACACTTCTGAAATAACTTTATTTATAGGGATTATGGATGCACAAGCTTTGCTTGTTTTAATCTACTGGGTAGAAAGAGGGAGATAGTTGACCATCTACAAGTTTGCAAAGTGTCCATAGTACTAATCATTTATTAATAGATAATATGAACATAAATTTAAACATCTACGAAGTAAATAAGAACTAGCACTAAATAAGATACTTGCAAATTATCACTCATTAAAACAAATGAAGTAAATAACAAAGTGTGACAATATGCATAACTTTTAATGCAACTATTCTTTCCATTTCCCCTTTTTATTAGGATCCAACTTTAACTTTCATTATATTCTAGTAGCTCTTTCATATTCATTAAACCCATCTTCATATGGTGGTTTATTTATTCCAAAGGTAAATGTAAAGGTAAACATAAAAACTAGGTACAGACACTCCAAGTTTATGTGATTGTCTTATGTTGCTCAAAAAATAGAGTTTAGAGGTGTGCAACCCGAGAGTGTAATAAGTCCAGTAGGGTGCCTAGGAATCCCCAAGCTTACGATTTTCACCATCATTGGATATCTCTTGGTGTGGTGTTCATCTATTCCGTGTGAAAAAAACCTCAACACCAAACATTCTCGCATTTCTTTCTATGGGGTGACATTAGTGGACATAAATATCATGCTAGATTCCATGAAACTTCCAAATAAAATTACTGTTATCACCTGCATTTTGAAAAGGATGGCAGGAAACACTATTTCCATAATTAACTTGTATTACAGGTTACTGATCTAGGGTGATCAGTTAATCTATTATGACTGGCAATGGAATTACCATTACACGGGAATGTATCATCTAGGATTTAACAACTAATGCCGCTAGTGATTATAGCGCCGTATAATACATGTTAACCATAAGACTTGGAATAGTACGGGAAAGTCATCTGGATCTTCTTCCTTTCATGTGTCAACATACGACCTTACCGTGACGCTGAGATTCCTTGTACAAATTCAGCATATGGGTGGGCACCCTTAGAGCCCCGCAGTTTTGGTTTCTAGATTATCCGAGTGAGGCTGCCGGAGGTAGGTCGACCCTTTTGAGGGGTCCTGCCAGGGGCACAACCGACTCACAGAGCCTTCAGGGGTCTATTAGTTTTATAGCGGCCTATAAGGGGGCTTAACAGAGATGTGGTGGCCTGAACCATGTTGGCATCTGGGGTCACGGAGAAGGGCAGTGATTGGCTTGGATCTTAGACTAGACCCCACACCAAGAAAGTGTGGATGAGAATGAAACTTGGATATGCAACAAGGCTAAGGTCTCTTATGGATAAAGTAACGCACCTCTACAGAGTGTAAAAATTATAACATGCAACTCCTTGTTCCAGGAAGGATCTATGAACACGGCAGGAAAGGAACTCTATAAAGTTCTTGTAAATCTGTGAAGGCTGACGGACATAGTTTCAGAATAAAAGCAATTTTTGAAGAAATATTTTTGAAAACCTGCATAGCCTTCGACCTATGGTCTGCGGCTGTAGATAGTGCATCAAATAATCCTTTTTACTGAAATTGTTGAGTACTCTCGTACTCAACCATACCTTCTTAACCCTTTCTAGATTCTAAAGACGATGAAGACGACGTCAACACCGAATGATGCTCAAAAGGATCGTTACAAGAAGCTAAAGTTCTTCGATGAAGTCAATGAAGTCTACATACGTCAACTGAAGTAAATACGAAGTTCCTGATTAGATAGGAGTATAATCTCTAGACAGAGAACCTATTTCTGTAGAGCATTGTCGTTGCAGCAATGGCTAACCAAATCGTATTAGAAATAGCCTTATTCTTGGCATAGCTTTGGAGTTGTTAATTCTGGTTCTTCTTTTGTAAACTTATTCTTCCTCTTTGTACTTAAGAGTTTCTCTGGATCTTTTGTAAAGCTATTAGTTGTAATCTATAGTCATGTCTTGGACCCACGATGTTTCTGTTGTACCACTCTGAGGGATGTAATACTAGTGGAACGGTGTTTTATTAGTGTTATGTCAACGACTATAGTGTACTACATCATGCAGCGGTATGCTGAGTCACCGCAGGCAAGGGGATGGGGAAGGTTGGGGAGGGAGGCAGTAGTCGGCGGCGTGGTTTCCCTCGTGCTTCCTAGGGTTAGGGTAACGCGGGGAAGTTAGCCTCTAGAGACCTTTCCCTATTTAGCGTTAATTTTGCTTAAAGTCAATGTTTCAGATTAGCTAGATTTATGCAATAACATAGCTGATTGTAGATGTTACAGTTTTCCAAATTATTTTTATCACAAGAGAGCGGTGGTACTTTTAGCAAGAGAGTTACTTACTGTACTTGCCAATAGTAAGATATAAAGCATATTTACTTTCAAATTTTCCTGTTGTCATTAGCATGTTCCCCTTCATCCTTAATGTGAAATTTGATGTTATTTCCATCCATAACTTGATGCGAATATGATGTACTTTGGTATCGTAACCTACTTTTCGTGTTGGTATACTACCGAGTTGTGTGACAAATTGGACTCATATCAGCTACTCCCTTCGTTTCATAATATAAGATGTTTTAGCTTTGTGAAGATAATGTATCTAGATGTCTTTTAGTGTGTTGGTCCGGAGAGGTTCACTATGAATTTACACACTAAAAGATGTCTAGATACATTACCTTCACAAATCTAAGACATTATATATTTTGAAACGGAGGGAGTACGTGCAAATTTCATAGATCAAATGGTGTGTTATACTATCAGGTTCGGGTAGTATGCACTTCACTAAGGGTGGTATACTAAAGGTGAAAATAATGGTTTACATGGCCTTCCCGAGGTAAGGAAAGTTCTTATTTTTTAACGATTTCACATCTCATAAAACCTTACCTGGTATTCCTGAAGTGTGAATTTTTTTTGGTTATTATTCCATAATAGCTTTTATCATGTCGGACAATTATAGAATAAATTATAGATCTCTTACATTCTCATTAGAATTTACATGGTATGCCAAGGTTGTGGAGACTTGACAAAACTTTCACATGATTTCAATAATATGGTTTATGAAGTAAATGCTTAAGTTTTCCGTTAACACTATTCTAATAGATTTAAATATTAAAATAAAATTGTAATATATTCACTACTTTATCTATTTTGTTGAACCGATAGGCGGTGCAGGCGCACGGGTTAATGACTAATAGGTTAATTAGCTGGTACGCCACTATTAACTGCTTATTTAGCTGTACTATTAGATCCAACACGAATGGATCCCATGCTCTTTTGGTCGATGTGGCAATTTTTTTTTTGGAAAGGAGCATATATTACGGATGCACACAACCAAAAATATAAGAAGAATTACAAAAAAGAAAAGTCTCGCTGCAGCGATAAGATCCTTAGTAGCAGCGACACTAACCCTACCAGAACAATACCAGAAGTCCAACATCTCCAATAGCGACGCCTTCAAGAAGGAAACCGAGCACAAGCATCGTCGTCGCCTGATCAAAAATCATAGGTTTTCACCCCGGAAAAAGTTCCTGCTCACAACACAATGCCTTCAACAAGGTCATTGCCAGGCACAACCAATTAAGGCCAGACCGTGAATTTTCACCCTGCAAGGTAAGACTGTGAACTCCTCTTGTGCTGTCGCCCCCACCTTCCGATGTCGGTGCTACAATTCACGAATCACCAAGCCAGTTCCTCATCGCCACCAGGACTCGACCCACCATAGCTAGTCCACAAATCTTGGCTTCTATGACATTCTCCGCACACTGACTTCACCATAGAACTAAATACATGTTCCACAATGGCAACAGACTGCAGAGCTTCGCTTCGATGTGGCATATATACACGTGACTTGTTCAAAGTGTAATTAAATTGTTACACTATCTTGTATGGAGTACTATCTTTTCATTTGATCCAGCCGTCCTATGGATATGCATATGCGTAGCAGGCTATCTGAGATTCAACACGGTTGCAGGCTGCCCAGATATCAACACAAGACTTGTTCTCGACACATTTAGATGGTTATTATAAATATTAGAAATACCATACGTATAAGTAAGCCTCTCCCTATAAATACCAACGACTCCTTATGGTTAAAGATTCAAGCAGCACACAGCTACCAACCCGTTCTCCCAAAGCAGCACACACCACGTTCCCGCCAATTTCAGCGCTGCGTGTGTTGCTCCTTATGGGCGCCATGCGTGTGTTGCTCCTTGCAGCAGCTCTCCTGGCCTTGGCATGCTCTCATAGCGCCACTGCCTCTGACCCGAGCCTTCTCCAGGACTTCTGCGTCGCAGACAAGATGTCTCAAGGTACATAATACTGATACCAAGTTACTAACACAAGAATGATACAGCTAAGCACCTAGTTACTCATCTGTTAC
Organism: Avena eriantha; assembly: GCA_910589775.1. Classification (NCBI taxonomy): domain Eukaryota; kingdom Viridiplantae; phylum Streptophyta; class Magnoliopsida; order Poales; family Poaceae; genus Avena; species Avena eriantha. The sequence continues at coordinate 35,793,369 of OU342745.1, read as the reverse complement.
CTTATATAAACACATGTATCCACGCAGTTCACGTCAATGGATTGGCTTGCAGAGGGGCAAAGGAAGTTGTCGCTGAGGACTTATTCTTCTCCGGCCTTCACGTTGCGGGCAACACGAGCAGCAAGCAGGGCGCTGTGGTCACCCCGGTCAATGTCGCACAGGTTGGCAGGTTGAACACCCTTGGCATCTCCCTCGCTCGCATCGACTATGCACCTAGTGGCCTCAACCATCCTCATACCCATCCGCGTTCCACCGAGATTTTGACCGTGCTAGAGGGCTGTCTAGAGGTGGGCTTTGTGACCTCGAACCCCGAGAACAAGCACATCACTAAAGTTCTCAACAAGGAAGACGTTTTTGTGTTCCCTAAGGGCCTCATCCATTACCAGTTCAACAAAGGCAAACCAACGCAGTGGCAGTTGTAGCCTTGAGCAGCCAGAACCCAGGAGTGATCACGGTAGCCAATGCGGTGTTTGGAGCGAAGCCTTGCATCCCGGATGATATCATCGCCAAGGCCTTTCAGGTGGAGAAGAATACGGTGAACTTTATCCAGGCTCACTTCTAAGTGAGTGACTCATATGTGTTGTTTGTCAAGTCCGTTCATATTTTGTCTATCTTCATTTGCACTGCATTTTTTACAATGTTGTTAGTCGGAAACCTTGTGTTCTCAGGTGTATTTTTTTGCGTATGTGTAAATGTTGATTGTGTTGTGATACATTCCTATTGCTAATTACATGCTGTAATATATTTGCTCTTTGTATTTCCCCTAGAAGTAGTAAATATCTCATGATGTTGATTCTTCTCCCTTTATTTACCTACAAGTACTTGTGGCACCTTGTTTTTTGGATGAAAGACACTCAAGTGCCTGACTTTAAATTAATAAAGCTCCGTACATCAAGTACATAATTTTCGATGAACATCGTACAAAGCAAAGTTTTATTTTTGACGATAACAGCATGACTCGCTGTTGGGTTCGCAACATAGAAACAAAAAAATTCCTACGAATAACTAAGCACCAAGATCTATCTCACCGGAGACTCCATCATAGTAGGATCTTCCCTCTCTCGGAGTAGGAGAAGACTTTCGCCTCTGCCGCCGCCTCTGAAAATCATCAAAAAAATATGGTGTACGTTTTCTGGCGAGATGAGGTGTCTCTAAAAAGTGAGATATGAGATGACGCTCGTGGGCGGAACGAGCATGGGTGGCACGGCCTAGCAAGGTGGGCGCACAACCTGTACTCTTTTGGCCTTTGCGGCCTTCTACGTGATTCTTTCGCTCAATGGTTCTTCTCTTGATGAAAAATTGATCGGGTATTTTTTCTCCGATTATTGATGTCCAGAAGGTCGCTGAAACAGCAAAATACGAAAAAGAGGTTTTCTGCCTCCCAAAAATGAAATACCAATGAAAGGTACTTTGTAAGGAAGCCCCGTATATCATCTTAAAATACATATATAATGATAGAACAATACAAATAACATTCCATATTGCTATTGTGATGATGCAAAATGCACATAACAGTATTCGTGTCTCAGGAATGCGACCGACCTGCATTACTAGTGTAGACGTGGCTTATCCTGCTTGTAAAATGTGTGGAATATGAATTTGCAAAAATTCATGTTCGCAAAAAAATTTGTCTACTACTTACTGACTCAATATTTCGTTCACGAATTATTTGCTTACCGGTATCTATAACACTGCAGCATTATATAGCTGAGGTTTTCGCTCTACATGTGTGTCCGTGATGATACGTCCACTCCTTTTTTGACGCGTACTTTCGCGTTACAGTTTAGACTGTCATCGGTCCTTCTGCCTACCGGCCTTCGCTCTTAGACGTAAATGTAGTACGGCCACGTCCTCCAGTGTTCTGCCTATCGGACGCGCCCAGGGGACACAGAGAGAAGCCTTGTAATGATAATATCAGCAAACAAACAAGTGGCATACCATGATAACAGGTTCATCACACAGCTTAGATGCGTGAATGTGTCATGGACAAGTCTCATATGCACATTCAACAATGAATCTACTACGCTCAGTTCTCACATTAGTGAATTCAAAGTCAACTATCACAGCATGATGCTTATTGTTTTGCGAAAGGCTACAATGTTAGAGAATAGAGCTCCTACTCGAATCTCAGGATTTTCTAGATCATGTGCAATATTGTACTGCAGGGGATCAAGATCAGCAACCTCTTCCTCTTCTTGGATATGTTGCATTACCTCTGTGTTATCCATATTATCTTGGCTGCTCTATGATAGTTACACGCATAGTAACACCGTACATGCTTGCATCGTCAAATCCAACATACTTCTCTTCGTTATCAAACGGGTCATCTAAATCTAATTCAGCTTGGTGGTCAGCATCTACATTATTCCTTTGCCCCAAAGCATCTAAATCGTTCATTTGCGCCTCAACATCTACATCATTTGGCTGGCTTGAACTAGCAACGTGAGATACGGTGCACTCAATCCCTTGAGCAAGTAAAGGAAGCAATGGACCGGTCCAGCTACACCAAAAGTTAGCATCTCTGCATCCTGGGATAGATAACGTCCCGATCAATCTCAAATTATTTGTTGTACTTACCAAAAATCGGCAGAAACAAATTTGCGAGGATTGGGAGGGCTAAGAAAACCCAAATCTGCACGTGCTCCTTTACTAGAATGATGAATCGAATTCAAGACAGGACCAGCAATTGAGCGCTTAGTTTGTACAGTACTTATGAAGATAGAGGAGTCGGGGATGCACTCGTTGTTGTTGTCGGGTCCTGGCCGCCGCTAACATCTCCGGCGTCCCTGCCAACATTCCTGTTGCCTTCATCCGCCAAGGGGAGAGTGGATTGGGAGGAGCCTCTAGCCGATCTGGGAGGAGGAGCGGCACTACGGGAATCGGTTGTTCTTTGCCGCCATGCTTGCCGCCATCCCGTGGCACCACCGCCTCCATACTCGCCGCCTTCTGTCGCCAAGGGGAGAGAGAGGATTTGGGGCGCTTCTGTCCGGTCGGAGGGATGGGGAGGGAGTGTGGGAACGAGGTGCTCCCCGCCGCCAGGATCTTCGGCGTCCGCTACCATGCCCATGCTCGTCGGCGACTGCCGCCAGGTTAGAGTTTCCGTACGGAGGAAAGGTACATCTCTATCTCTATCTCTACTATTTATCTCTACTATTTAAAAAAGACGAATTTCCTCTGTTTCCTCCGACTAGGCAGGAACAATTGATCTCGGCCAAACAATCGATTAGATCTAACGCTTCAGGACTTTCCAATGACATTGCACTTTGCACGTCCACCAATCTCGAAAAAAGGCAACTAATTACAGAGAAAAATCCAGAGTGTTAAAGATTGCTTTACACATCCCTATTTTGCACACCCCTGATAACGGCAATTACTTTCGTCGCGCGCTGCTCGTCGTCGGTCTCCCGCATCATTAAAAACCAGCGTATCAGTTTCCTACAAAACCGCGTGCCGCGCTCTCAATCAAGTACCAAAAAACAAGTCTCTAAACAAATTCCGTATGCCCAGCACGTCTCCTGCCCACACACGTACGCACCCAACACACGGACACACGACACAGATCGCGGCAGGATCACACCTATAATCCTAGACACGTCCACCTCTACCTCGCGCGTCGTTGCCCCTCTCTGCCTCTCACCTCCTCACGCAACTTATCTGCGCGCCGCTGCCGTCCCCTCCCTCTTCTGCCTTCGCCTGCGCGCCGCTCCTCCTCCGACTTCGGCGCAACCGCGCGAGCCCAATCTGTCCTGCCGCTCGCCTCCACGAGCTCCAAGGTCGCGCCTCCACTTCAACCCCATCGCCACGGCCATGTAGGCCTCTACATCGCCATGGGAGGGCTTGGATCCATCTTAGGCAGGCGAGGCGAGGCCACTAGGCTAGGCGGCTGTGGGATGTGAGGCCTGCCGGGTACCCGTCGGGTCCCCATACACGACCGGGTCGCTGGTATGGAGGAAAATCAGACCCGGCGGTGGGTATGGGGCCGGGTCGCGGTTGCGGGGGGGGGGGGGGGGGGGGGGGGGGGGGGAAACCCGGACACGAACCCGGCGAGTGCTATCCGGACACGGGAGCTTTCCCTAGACGCTAGTCCGTCACGGTTGAGAGCGTCCCATCCTCTTCGCCCCTGTGCCCTCGCCGCCAGTCCGCGCCTCGCCTATGTCGATCTCAAGCGCAGGGTGCCCGCGCCTCTCCGAGGAGGACCACGTCGCCGCCAACCGGAGCCTCTCCATTCATGCCGTGGTGCTCTACGAGTTTCCAAAATCACGGGTATCAAAATGAATTGAGTTCCTGAAAAATTGCACGCACCTCGGTCCATAGTTCTGCAATTATCTTATATACCATCCGATCTCAGTCTCATTATGTGCAATTTATAGGAGGAGAATTGTGCCATGGATCTTTTTTATGCTCTCTGGATTTTAATTTATTCATGAAAATAGTTCAACATAATGAGCCGTGATCGAAGCTCCAGGTTAGGAACTGTCTCAACGCTCAACCAATATTTATCTACATTGAGTTCAAAGCAAATTTTCTTTCATGAAACCTTCACTGAATGGTAAGAAATACTGATTTTTTGCATTTCTTTGGTTGCCAGATTTTTATTGCAGTTAGAACTAAGAAAGAAAAGAAGAATACATCATGGTAACGGTTTTGATAACAATAGTGAGGCAAGGAATCACCAGATGTCTTGATCAATCAATAAGCAGGGATCCTAACTATAAAAGGTACGTTACTCAACATCGTGGGTATGTGGTGTTGATGTTCCCTCCTAGAATCCTAATACTAAAATATTATCATTAGGATGTCGTGGTGCTATGTGAGTTTCCAAAATCATGGGTATCCAAATGAATTGAGTTCCACAAAATTGCACGCACCTCGGTCCTAGTCTTGCAATTATCTTATATTCCATCCGATCTCAGTCTTATGATGTGCAGTTTATAGGAGGAGAATCGTGTCATTGATCTTTTCTATGATCTGTGGATTTTTGATTTATTAATGAAAATGGTTCAACGTAATGATCCGTGGTCGAAGCTCCAGGTTAGGAATTGTCTCAACGCTCAATTACATTGAGTTCAAAACAGATTTTCTTTCCTGAAACCTGCACCGAGTGGTAAGAAATACTGATTTTGCATTTCTTTGGTTGCCAGATTTTTCTTGCAGTTAGAACTAAGAAAGAAAAAGAGAGGACATCACGGCGACAATTTTGATAATATTAGTGAGGCAAGGAATCACCCTGATATCCTCATCAATCAGTAAGCAGGGATCCTAGCTATAAAAGGTACATACATAGGTTACTCAGCATGTGAGTATGTAGTGCTGATTTTCCCTCCTAGGATCCCAATACTGATAATATTATCAAAACCAATTTGTATTGTCAATTTCAATATGTTCTTATTCATTGTTTTTGTTTCTACACATGTATCAGCAACTAAGGAGATCTGTATTTCTAGATGTAGAGATTAGGTATATCTGTTCTCAGTTTAAGTTTAATCTTATATGTCAACCGGCAACCGTATCTCCTCACTAGGAATCAATCAACCAAGTCTAAATTGAGAGACTGGGGAGCTTAATGCAAGGCCAGCAACACGAGAGGGGTTAGAGAAAAGTGGAGGCGGTGACACATCGGTGGTGATCCTGCCATCCTTCGCATGCCGAGAACTCGTGGAGGAACGGAGTGTGAACGGTAGGAGGTGCCGGTGTCCAACCACTCGGGTAAGGCGATGAACAGAAAAGCTCTTGATGCTTGAAGGTATTTTACTTCTCTTGCAGAGGTTGCTACTTGCTATCATGTTACTCCTGCTATACGGTCTGCCAACTTCATTACTATAGCTAATAAAGTATAAAGCAATTTGTAGTGGTCCACGCTTGCTAGGATGCAAGACTACGGGATTATTCTGGTCAAGGATTTGGTGTTGTAAGTTTTCTGTTTCCTCACATTGTCTCAGTTTTTTCACCCAAAGTGACTAAATTTAAACACATACATTGGTCTAATTTGTACCTTTAGTTCATTTGTTGGGCTACTCAATTATGTTTACCAATTGTACTGCAAGAATATGGGTATGGTACTTCATTATGTCTATCCCTCCCAATCGACTGACAGAAATTTGAAGGTTTGGACCTCCCTAACATAAGCTTATTTTGTACCAAATAACTTTTTGAGATAATACTACTCAATATCCTACATGATGTTGTTGTTTGCCTATATGGTTGTACTTAATACAAATAATTTTCAAGGACTCGGTTATGACTAATGACATAGAACACGATGTGCTTCTTAGGATAGTAGGTTAGCAATTTATATTCTCGTTTTATATTACACGCGGTAGCTGGTTAAAGATTGTAACCATTTGTTTTTTATTGTAATCAGCAAGCCTTTTGGGTGGATGGGCCGTGCCAAGTCGGTGAGCTACAATCCCATTAGTCCCAAATCTAGCCAGCCTTTAAAGTTGCTGCCAGTGGATACTAAACTTCTATGCATTCTCCATGATCTATACTCTGGTTCGACATGCAAGATGATGATATCCTATAATGCCGTGAAGCCTAATGGGTAATTGAGCTATTAGATTCCTGCAAGATTTACATGAATTTTGTGTGGGATAATTCCATTATTTCTGGATATCCATGAGATATTAAAGGCAGTAGATTGGAAAATAAGTGTCAAGTGGCAACTTTTTATTTTTTGTAAATGTTATTGCATACACGTATAGTGGAATCACTCAGTTGTCTAGATTCGTCGCCATGTAATTGTTAGTATACACCTTCGGATTTCAGTTAGTTTTCCACTTTTAATTGATGTCGCGAAGTTAGTTTCTGTCTTTCATCTTTGATTTCCGAGGTGAACTATGCTATAGTGTTTTCTTTAGAAATGTCACATGTGTTGGTTCCTTTGGTATGGATTGATAAAAATGATTCTTTCACATGAATGATTTTTCCTATTTTCTCCCCTGGTGTTTGTTGTATCCGGTGCAATAGTGGACATGTAATGTTCTGCATATCTTGTAGAGTTTTCTATTCTAATGAAACAATAGGCGAGTTTCAATCTGCTACATGTTAGAATTTGACAGTGTTGATAACTGATAAGTTAAGTTTTTGTAACTCTTTCCACTTGTGACAGAGAACAACTTTTGATTGCCTATGATAAGATGCACTGCTGGCAAATTTCACCTCTATTCACTTGACCAACAAAATGATTTCCTTTCACAACATAATTTGCATGAATTTATGCAGAACTACTGATGTATGTTTGATGCATGGCGCATATGAACAATGTGGCAAAGGTGCAGAGCTACTCAAAGCAAGTCCCCTTATGTCTAGAAATGTACATATCATATTTCTGTTAGTTGAGTAAGCTTATTTCCTATCATCTGTAGTTCCACTGATCTACTTGTAGATTGCAACTTACACTATTAATTGGGAATCAAGATAAAATGGAACGGATAATAAAGATTGTTAACTGTTGTCAATAGGTAAACAAGAGTAATTGACATAGCAGTAATTTTTATTCTTGATTAACCTCATCGTAAATGATATTTACATAATGATCCTGGTTGGTTGGAGCAAAAGGATTGACAAACTTGTGGACCCCTTTGATGGGAAACTTTCTCTATGGTAGCTGATGCACCCTGGTCAAGATCAGTAGCTTTTTTTTTGGTTTTTGATGTTGAAACTTATATTGACAGATGAATGTATGATTTCATTGATATTGGAATATCTTTTTTGTCATAAAAAAGACAAATCATTTTGACCTGGAAGGGTCTCATGTACCCGCGAGGGTTTGCTTCGTTTATTTGTCCCTTAAGATGTTCCTTTCATCATTTCTCATTTTCTTTGGCTTAAGAACAACTTGTAGGATACGTAATTTTTGTGTTCAGAAACTTCTGAGATATTGACCTTACACTATCCAAATTATATAAGCCTTGATGTGTTGTTTTGTCTCATTGCTTCTTTTGCACCGTTGCATGGCAAACTTTAACCATGAAAGGTGATTTACTTGCAAAACTGAACTAGACAGTTAATATGTTTCTAGACATAGAACATACCTACCTTGATAGCTAGGATCTATGAAGGAGTAATATGTTTTAAAAAAGGTAAATACTTATTTGTGCTGCTTGATGTTGTGTCGGGAGAAATTAGGGTCAACTACAAGGAAGAAGGGAGGAGCCAAAATTCAAGAAGGCATAGCTCTGCCCAATGAAGGGAGAGTGGTCGTGTGACACATTGGTCTAGAAAAATAGGAAATTGTTGTTTGATTGGTCTATACAAAAGAGTGTAGAGTCTTGATTGGATTAATGCTAGAGATGTTTCCAACATATGTGCTTGTGGTTGTGGCGTTGGGAGAGAGAAAGATGGATGCCCGCTATTCATCAAAGAGGTGGACTGGAGAGTGAGTATAATATATCGATGTTTACTGAATAATCATAAACTACATGGGCATCTTTGTCCAAAGTGTTTCTAATTTGGTTGTTGAATTAGGACAATATTTTTATAGCTTATTATTGCGTAATCATTTTGTTTGATTATCATATTAAAATCAAAAAAGATTATCATTATCCATATTAAAGAGACATCTGGTACGTGCGCCTTTATCCATCAAATATGAACTACCTCTAGGGTTGGAGAATGCAAGCAGATGCAAGAGCACATAATGATGAATCGACTATACATCAGAATGATCATCTTATTCCACATTTGTTCTTAGTAAGAAATACGTGTACATATTTATTGATATTATAAGTAAGAAATGTGTGTATTCTATTCCGTGAGGTACATGCATCTTGCTATGTGGAGTGAGATGAGGTATTTCTAAAGGTAGGAGAAGGTACATTGCCAAAGATACACCAAGTAGGATGGCATCGTAGAAAACTAACAGTTGCAGGCCAAATCCAAAGTAAAAAAGTAGTGGCCATGTAAATAGTAGGAGAGTCAACGGAAGACCGTAGAGGCACCAAGATAACTATAGATGAGAGCATATAATTTACATCAATGGCTTTTACAAATTGTATTTTTCACCCGTAGCAAAGCACGGACATTTAACTAGTCGAGATAGAAGGAGGAACGGGCGAGCATGACCAAGTCATTGGTCGAGGTCGCGAGATGGAACAGTCTCGTACCAGTCTTTCTTTAGGGAAGTCTCGTACCAGTCCATTCGGGTGGGCCCCACCATGTGTACGAAATAAAGGGTATAATTGATGGTATATGCTGTGTAAGTAGGTGTAATGGCATATGTGGGATATACATAGAGTTGTACTGACATTTTTAAAAGTTGAAAGTTGTAGTAGTGTATCCCTGGTACGTTCAAACCAGCATTTCAACTATTTTATTTTATTGCTTAGCATAGGAAATTGGTACAATAGTTGTATGCAATTTATCGAAAAGGTTTTGTAGTATCTATCCATCACAACATGAAGGGAAAATACCAGGAGAATTTCTATTCCCAAGCATTTGATAGATTGTATATTTTTAAATGATTATTATGATTATCAGTCTTTAAAACGGGTATAGAGTGTAGCAGGAAGTATTTTAATATTTATAAATCATATTTTCTAAGAGGAACTAGCGTATGACTTTAGAGCCACTGTTTTTTTTAGTCGGTGGTCATTAGTGGTTATGATTTACACTTAAACGTCCAAAGAAAAATACTGTCACGCAAGAGATAAAGTGATGTTTTTCTTCTTCATTAGTAATCATCGTTTTGTAACTAGGAAGGCACCTTAAAGATTTCATGTCTCTGGATATAAAACCTACAATGCCTCCAACTAATCATCATTGTTTATTATTTACATGTTAAAACGTGATTTTATAAGGGGAATAAATTATCGGCATAACCATGTGGATGTTTATCCATCCATCCATTAGGTTAATTTATAATTTTTTTGTTCCCTAGATAAATCCTACAACGCCTCTGACTAATCTTTCGAGTAATGAATATAAGTTTTGTGTGGAAGTATAATCTACTTTTACGGATTCAAGTGATATGTCTATGTGTGACAATAGGGTTCTAATTCCCTATTTAGCGTTAACTGTGCTTAACGTCAACGTTTCATATTAGCGGGATCACTAGTAGAAAATGGGCCTTTGGTTCGGGCCATTAGTCCCGGCCGTGGCTGGAGCCGGGACTAATGGTCCGAACCAGACGGCCCGAGGAGGTCGAGGCACTATATCCCGGTCCGTAAGGAACCATTAGTCCCGGTTTGAGATATAAACCGGGACAAATGGGTCTAGGCCGGCGCGCGTGCTCCTGGCAGAACCTTTAGTCCCGGTTTATATCTCAAACCGGGACTAATGGCCTGGCCCTATATATATGCACCCAGCCCTCCACTCTCTCCTGTTTTTTTCCTATGTGAGAGGTGGGTATAACTTTGTGCTAACTTTTTTTCTTCATATGCACTAGAGGTGTTCGGTGAAATGCCTATTAGAGCGATGCCACTTGAGTTCACACAAGACAAAATATGATATGAGGTGCCAGAGCGACACTTAAGGTTTCTCCTCTTTGTTTTCAAGTGTCCTAAAAGGTTAGCAACTATTTTCTCGTTTTGACTGTGCGGTACTAATTTAAGCATCGTGATTGCGTTTGATATATATGCATGGTTGTATGATGCAGATGAGCCACCCATGGATGTACGGTGACCGACGCTCTGACGCTTACAGAGAAGGCGTGCGTTCTTTTCGCCTTGTGGCCGAGGCGAACAAGCGGCGGGATGGTTTTATGTGTTGTCCATGTGTTGAATGTCGGAATGAGCAGGCTCACACTTCCTTAAGAGTCATTTAGAGCCACCTGCTTCGATCCGGTTTCATGTCCGTCTATAATGTTTGGACCAAGCACGGAGAAAGAGGGGTTATGATGGAAGACGGCGATGAAGAAGAGAACGATGATGACAACTACCGATCTATGTTCCCTGAATACGATGATACCGTAGTTGAAGATAATGAAAAATAAGGGGGTGAAGAACGGGAACCAGATGAGCCCGTTGATGATTTTGGTCGGGTCATTAGTGATGCAAGGCGAGACTGCGACACAGAAAAGGAGAGGTTGCAGTTCGAGCAGATGTTACATGACCACAACACATTGCTGTATCCAACTTGTGAAGATGGCCAGAAGAAGCTGGGTAGCACACTGGAATTGTTGAAGTGGAAGGCAGAGACCGGTATGACTGACTCGGGATTTGAAAAGTTGCTGCTTCCAAGAAATAACCAATTGCCCTCCAGTAAGTACGAAGCAAAAAAACTTGTCTGTCCTCTAGGATTAGACGTGCAGAAGATACATGCATGTCCTAATGAATGCATCCTCTGCCGCGGTGAGAAGTACGAGAATATGGATAAATGCCCGGTATGCATTGCATTGCGGTATAAGATCAGAAAAGATGACCCTGGTGATGTTGAGGGCGAGCAACCCAGGAAGAGGGTTCCTGCCAAGGTGATGTGGTATGCTCCTATAATACCACGGTTGAAACGTTTGTTCAGAAATAAAGAGCATGCCAAGTTGTTGCGATGGCACATGGAAAACCGTAAGAAAAACGGGATGTTGAGGCACCCTGCGGATGGTCGGCAGTGGAGAAAAATCGAGAGAGACTTCCCGGACTTTGCTGGTGATGCAAGGAACTTATGGTTTGGTCTAAGTACCGATGGCATGAATCCTTTTGGGGAGCAGAACTGCAGTCACAGCACCTAGCCCGTGACTCTATGTATCTACAACCTTCCTCCTTGGTTGTGCATGAAGCGGAAGTTCATTATGATGACAGTGCTCATCCAAGGCCCGAAGCAACCTGGCAACGACATTGATGTGTACCTAAGGCCATTAGTTGATGAAGTTCTACAGTTGTGGGCCAAACCAGGTGTACGTGTGTGGGATGAGCACAAACAGCAGGAATTTGACCTACAAGCGTTGCTGTTCGTAACCATCAATGATTGGCCTGCTCTTAGTAACATTTCAGGACAGACGAACAAATGATACAATGCATGCACGCACTGTTTAGATGAGACTGAAAGTATATATCTGGATAAATGTAGAAAGAATGTGTACCCGTACAATCGTCGTTTTCTTCCGTCCAGTCATACCTTAAAGAAGAAAGGCAAGCATTTCAATGGCAAGGCAGAAACCCGGACGAAGCCTGTCCCCCGTAGTGGTGCTGATGTATTTGGTATGGTCAAGGATTTGGATGTAATCTTTGGAAAGGGTCCTGGAGGACAACCTGTTCCGAAAGACCCCATTACCGGACACGCACCCATGTGGAAGAACAAATCTATATTTTGGAAGCTACCCTATTGGAAAGTGCATGAGGTCCGCTCTGCAATCGACGTGATGCACCTGACGAAGAATCTTTGCGTGAATATTCTAGGCTTCCTGGGCTTGTATGGGAAGTCAAAAGATACCCTGGCAGCACGGGAGGACCAGCACCATCATAAAGGACGAGACGACAAGCATCCAGGGCAGTTTCAAGGGCTTGCTAGCTACGCTCTTACCAAAGAAGAGAAGAAAATCTTTCTTGAAGTCCTTTTCAGTATCAAGGTCTCGTCTGGCTTCTCGTCGAATATAAAGGGAATAGTAAATATGAAAGAGAAAAAATTTCAAAACCTAAAGTCTCATGACTGCCATGTGCTTATGACGCAATTGCTTCCGGTTACATTGAGGGCAATTCTACCAGAAAATGTTCGACTAGCCATTGTGAAGGTATGTGCATTCCTCAATGCAATTTCTCAGAAGGTAATCGATCGAGAAAGTATATCAGGGTTTCAGATTGATGTGGTCCAATGTCTGGTCAGCTTCGAGTTGTTGTTCCCGCCATCCTTCTTTAATATTATGATGCACCTCCTAGTTCACCTAGTCGAAGAGATTAGAATTCTCGGTCCTGTGTTTCTACACAATATGTTCCCCTTTGAGAGGTTCATGGGAGTCTTAAAGAAATATGTTCATAACCGTGCTAGGCCAGAAGGAAGCATCTCCAAGGGCTATGGAACAGAGGAGGTCATTGAGTTTTGTGTTGACTTTCTTCCTGACCTTAAACCGATTAGTGTTCCTGAATCTCGGTATGAGGGGAGGATGACTGGAAAAGGCACACTAGGAAGGAAATCAATGGTATATAGGGACGGGCATTCTTTCACTCAAGCACACTACACAGTTCTACACAATTCCACCGTGGTGGCTCCGTATATCGAGAAACACAAGAATATTCTACGCTCCGAAAACCCGGGGAAGCCTGAAACCTTGATTAAAGGGGAACACGAGAAGTATTTTGGCAATTGGTTGCAGACACATTTCATGAATAACACCACTGTTGGAGATGAGTTGTACTCGTTGGCCAGGTTATCATCTTCGACTATATGTACTTTCCAAGGGTACGAGATAAATGGGAATACATTTTACATGATCGCCCAAGATAAAAAGAGCACCAACCAAAACAGTGGTGTCCGCTTTGATGCAACAGATGACAATGGGCAGATTGACACATATTATGGGTACATAGAGGAGATATGGGAACTTGACTATGGACCTACTTTTAAGGTCCCTTTGTTTCGGTGCAAATGGGTCAAGCTGACAGGAGGCAGGGTACATGTAGACGAAAAGTACGGCATGACAACAGTGGATCTCAACAATCTTGCGTACATGGATGAACCATTCGTCCTAGCCAACGATGTGGCTCAGGTTTTCTATGTGAAGGACATGTCTACCAAACCGAGAAAAAGGAAAGATAAGCAAAAGACTACAGAATACGATGAGCCAAAGCGCCACATAGTTCTTTCAGGGAAAAGAAACATCGTGGGAGTGGATGATAAGACATACATGTCAGAAGATTACAATAAGTTTCATGAAATTCCGCCCTTCAAAGTGAAAACTGACCCAAGCATCCTGTTAAATGATGAAGATTCTCTATGGCTATGGTGCAGAAGATGATGGGTTCGTAGCATGGAAAACAAAAAATTTCTACCGCAAGAACGAACAAAACCCAGATCTAATCTAGATAAAAGCCAAGATCGAATCTATTAGACATGTGCAACAAGATAGATAGGAACTAACCCTCGTAGATCCGAAAGCGTTAACGAGATTAGATCTCGAGGTTGATGTAGTCGATCACTTGCCGATCTCAAGATCGTGTGAACGATCCTTCCGGCGTCGCGTTCCGGCAGCGCTCCCGCAGTCGGTCAAGTGGAGATCCTTCCGGCGCCGCGATTCGGCAGCGCTTCCGCAGTCGGTCACACGTGTGGAGTCGAAGCAGACCTTCCTCTCCCCGTTCCAGCGAGCAGTGGAGGTAGTAGATCTTCTCCACGGAATCCCAGCAGCACGACGGCGTGGTGGTGGTGGTGGAGTAGAGAATTCTGCAGGGCTTCGCCTATGCCTGTGCAGAAGAAAGGTGGAGGAGAGAGGCGGCAGAGATTGGGAGTTATGGAGCAGGGCTAGGAGGGGGTGCCCCTGCCCTTCTATTTAAGGGGGGTGAGGCGCCATGGGAGGGGGAGTCCTTGTAGGACTCCCCTTCCTCTAGGGCCGGCGGATTGGGGAGGGGGAAGGAGTCCTCCTCCCCCACGAATCCGTGTCTTGCCCCACTAGGTTTCCTTTGACCCTTTCTTTGGTTTTCAAGCAAACTCCAAGAAATCCTCTAGAACCTTCCAGAACATTCCGAAACCTTCTAGAATCTCCATACAAACACTCCAGAACATTTCCTAACTCAGAAAATGATCCCCAATATATGAATCTTATTCTCCGGACCATTCTGGATCTCCTCGTGATGTCCAGAATCCAATCCGAGACTCCGAACAACATTCGGTCTCCAACGCATATTCCATATCTACTTAAAACAACTTCGAACATTAAGTGTGTCACCCTACGGTTCGTGAATATGTAGACATGACAGAGACATATCTCCTATCAATAACCATCAACGGGACCTGGAGATCCATAATGGCTCCCACATACTCAACGATGACTTCGCGATCGATTGAACCACTTACATACGAAACTAATTCCCTTTGTCTCGCGATACTATACTTATCCGAGGTTTGATCGTCGGTATCTCCATACCTAGTTCTTCCTCGTTACTGATAAGTACTCTTTACTCGGTCCGTGATATGTCATCCCTTGTGACCTAGTCACATGCTTGCAAGCTAACTAGATGACATTCCACCGAGAGGGCCCAGAGCATATCTATCCATCATATGGATAGACAAATCCCAATCTTGGTTCATGCGCTTCAACACATACTTTCAGAATACCCAATGACACTTTTATAACCACCCAGTTACGAAGCGGCGTTTGATGTCATCAAAGTATCCATCCGGTGATGGTGATTAACATAACCTCATGGTCGAAGGATTTGGTTACTATGTATTTGAAAGCTTACAGCAATACGAACTTAATGACTTGATCTTATGCTACGCTTACTATGGGTGTGTGTCCATCACATCATTCTCCTAATGGTATGATCTTGTTATTAACAACATCCAATATCCATGATCAGGAAACCATGATCATCCATTAATCAACAAGCTAGTTTAACAAGAGGCTTACTAGGGACTCTTTTATGTTTACAAAACACACAAGTATTAATGTTTCCGGTTAATACAATTATAGCATGGGATGTAAACATTTATCATAAACATAAAGATATAATAATAACCACTTTTATTATTGCCTCTTGGGCATATCTCCAATAGTCTCCCACTTGCACTAGAGTCAATAATCTAGTTAAAAAACTTGTGCATTCAACACCTATGGCTTTCTGGTGTTGTATAGACACAATTGCTAGTGGTAATCATAATCTTCGGTTCTGACACTTCCAGGTCCGTGTGTATTTGCATGTCCTTGCGTCTCTACGCATTACTCATTCTCCAATGAGATGGCATTGTATAAATTTGGTCCTTTGGTGAGACCTTTAGTTCCTTCGACTCAAAATATGTTGATATTATTGTCACACAATATATCTTCATAGTATTAGCCCACTTTGAACCACACCTAGTTTGATAACAAACTATTTAACACAAATGCCCTCCTTTGCTGCTACTATAGCAGTTTATATACTTAGCCTTTTGTTGTAGTATCCGTCACAATGTCTCAATTTTGGAACTCATCCAAATCCATCATGGAACACCCTTTCCATTATATTGTGCCACCCATAGTCTAAATTGAGATAAATTTAATTTGTATCTTGTGACAAAACTAGTATCAATGTAACACTTTACAATGAACTACCTTTAACTATTTGTCACTTATACATGATATATTCTTAGTTCTTCCAAAACTCATAAGAATATCTTTACTATTGTCCAATGATCATCTTATGAATCATTCTGGTATATGCTCATAACATTTAGAGCATAGGACATATCTGGATGTGTACATCTCAAAGAATGATTGATCAAAATATTCTTGTGATTTCACCAAGTGTCAAAACACTTGAATCTCGTGTCAACACACTCGAATCTTGATTCAGTCCTTTCCGTGCGTCAAGAACCTTTCTTGTTGTTTCCATATTAAACTCATTCAACATCTTATCTATGTACATTTAGCAAAACCATATTAGCGCCCCAATCTATCCATATAGACATTGATGCCTAATTTGGGTTATGCTAAGTCTTTCATCGAAATGAAATTCTTAACCTGTGTCAATAAAAGATACATCATTTCCAATCAACAATATGTCTTTCACATAATGTATTAGAAATATGTCTCAGCGCTCCCACTTAATTTCTTGCAAATGCAAGCATCTTCATCATCTCCGATGAATTTAAACTCTTCTAACAGTTTCATCATGGTGAAGATTCCAACTCCGCTATGCTTACTTCAACCATTGAAGTTTTGCATACTCTTTTAGCATCCTTTGAATCAACAAAACCCTTTGGATCATGTCATGTACACGTCCTAGGTAACCATTCTTTTAGAAGAACTTGTTTTGTTTGTTCAACTACCATATACCAAAATATATGTAGTGGTTGCTACATTAATCCGTCCAGACTAAATATCGCTATGAAAGATCAAATCTTATCATAGTCAATTCCTTGAACATTGTCGTAAACTCTTTCCGACATGTCGACTATTTCATAGATTCGAAACATCCATGTCTATTTCTTTATAGATCCAAACACGACCGATAGGCTTCACGCCTTTCCGGAGGGTCTTCAAAGTTCAGAAACTTGATTTCTCGTGTATGGATGCTATCACGGATATCATGACTTCTAGTCATTTTATGGAGTCAGGGCCCATCATCGCTTCTTTGCATGTAGTCGGTTCATCATTGTCAAAATAATAACGACTTGCTTATCAAATCTTACTATTTGATTCTTACCGACCCACACGGTTCTATAGGAACTCTAATCTCCGAGATCACACCTTTTGTAATCACGAGAGCCATGAGCATTGTGGCCGCCACCGGGACACTTTCCGGCGTTGCGCTACTTAGCACATATAGCTAAGGTTCAATAACCTTATCAAAGTTCTATTGTCCTCCCACTTAACTTTTCACGAAAAATTCCTTCTCAAGAAACTTGACGTTCCAAGCGACAAACTCTTTTGTCCTCAGCGTTATGGAGAAATTCCCAACAAATTCTTTGGAATAACCTACAAAGACGCGTTTATCCAACTTTGGTTGTAAACATTTTACTTATGCCTAGCATACCAAAAAATTTAAGAAAGGACAACCTGGGTTTTATCCCAAACCATTACTTATATGGTGTCATTTCAAAGGATCATGATGGAGCTCTTTTCAGTGTAAAAGCGGTAGTCACTAAAGCTTTAATCTTTAATATATAATGGCAGTTTTTATAAATGACACCTTTGATCTTACCATGTAAAACAAGGTTTCATTACATATCTTGAACACTCCATACTCCTATGGTGTTTTGGGAAATGCAAATCCATGGAACGATTCCTCAGATCTTAGGTGTTTTGCTAAACTTGTAACTCAAACATCTTTCTTTATGATCCAATCATAAACTCTTTTATTTTCTTGTTACAATGATTTTCCACTTCATCTTGAAAGTCTTTGAACTTTTTTCAAATGTTTCATACTTCTTCCTTATTGAGTAAGTATATACATATACTCACTCAAATCTTTGGAGAAAGCATATGAAGTTGAAATCCATCGCCCACGACCACACATAATGGACTATATACATCAATATGTACAAATTCCAATCAGTTAGTCGTCCGTTCCTCTTTTGGCCTACGAACGGAGTTTTAATTATCTCCGGGAAAGTATTACAAGGGTCATTTGATCCAAATCAAAGACTCCAAAAATCCATCAACATGGAGTTTCTTCATGTATCCCTTTCAATATAATTTAAACGACGATGTCACTTCGCAAGTGATCTTTCAATCATTTGTCTTGCGACATTTTAGCATTAGTTTTATGGTCGTTATTTCTCCAACCAGACTTGTATATCATCCATCTATTATGGAATACGGTAATTATTTGAACAACCTTTTTTCGTCATAATACCTGATCAAAATAACAATTATTGAAACAAATCTTAAAGGCAAGCTTTGATGTTAACGAGCAACACAACAACCCTTTGTTTGTTTTCGATGAACATCATCACATATTCTCTTGCTAGTTACTTAGGCCATTGTAGTTCATGAATTGTGTTGTCCTGTATGACACTTCATACCAACCAATTCGGTATCCAATACCGGAGAACCACATTGTTTAACAAGCAAGGAATACAACCATAACATGTATATCTTCTATATGCCTAAGTTGGACATCTCCAACCTTTTATTTTCTGCCAAATATTTTATAGATTCTCTTTCAGCAATTCCTTTTCTTTTAAAAGAATCTATCAACATCAATAGTGGTGTCATCAACATGACACATGGTACAAAGCGTATATAGTCAACCACTAATACCTTTGGACTTGCACTTTGAGGTGAATCACCATCATCAAATGTTTGGTGTTCTTTCAAAAATCCATTCTTTAGTAATCTTTTAGTGTAGTAAACATTTTACTTACATCTTCTATTCATCCTTATGATGAAAACTTTCATGATCAAGCTGCTATAGCATATAAAGGTGAATTGCGAGTATAATGTTTCTTTTTCAAAATCTTTGGAGGATTAGGACGACTAGCGTCTCCAACCTTCACAAATTCTCATCAAATATGAGGACGTATACTCTATCATGTTGTAACCAACACATTGTTTTAGATATCGCAATACCTTTCACATATGATGGTTTCTGAAACATTGCTTTCAGCTCTTAGATAAACTTGATATTAAAAACAATCTTTTGAGTATCAAGAATCATGGAGGCAAACATGATACTATAGATACTAACATTGGAATTCTTACTCTTGATTTAATACTACTTATTAAACTTCATGGAGTAAATAGAGTTTGCTGAAAGTTTGCAATAGGACTTATAAACTTTAAATTGACATTCAAAACAATACGATACCAGTTCGTAAAGTAAATATCCAGAATTTCTATAGTTCCACTATCGCAACTATAACTAAGCGTAAGGTGGTGAACGGATGCCAATGACTACAACAAACAATGCAAATTCACTTTGATTGTGTTTATGATAAATTGAGTTCGACTAATCCAAATTACAAACGAACTCCCACTCAAAACAACATCCCTCGAGTTGTTTTAGTGATTACACGAACCAAATCCACTACACCAAGTCCGATCATCACGTGAGATGATGTAGCTTTAAAGGCGAACAATCAACATGTTCATCATATCATCCATATGACTCATGCTTTACCTTTCGGTATTCCGTGTTCCGAGACCATGTCTGTACATGCTAGGCTCGTCAAGGTTAACCTTAGTTTCCGCATGTGCAAATCTGGCTTGCACCCATTGTATGCACACAGAGGCTATCACACCCGATCATCACGAGATGCTTCGTAACGACGAGTCTTAGCAACGGTGCCAACTAAGGACGAACACTTTATTACTTGATATTTAGTGAGAGGGATCATATTATAATGCTACCGTTGTGATCTAAGCAATACAAGATGCATAAAGGATTAACAGCACAGGCAATTCATAATTAGTGTGATATGATATGGCCCTTTCTTCTTGCGCCTTTGATCTCCATCTCCAAAGCACGAACATGATCTCCATCATCACCAGCATTGCGTCAAGGTCCGTGGCGCCGCTTCATGGTTGTCCATCATCACTAGCAACTATTACAACTACTTTGAATAAAGCTATTACAAGATGAATAGACACGCAGGTCTTAACAGAATTAAAGACAACCATTAGGCTCCTGCCGGTTGCCATATTACAATAAGGATCATTGCATACATCAAATATAATCACAATCACATAATGGCCATATCACATCACAAAACCCCTACAAAAATGAGTTAGACGCCTCTAATTTTCTTTGCATGTTTGGCGTGGCTTGGGGCTTTCGAATAAGAACGGATCTTACCTATGAACATGAACCACAACGTTGATACAAGTGTTGTCAGATGCTCATTGTAAATTGAATCTTAACTATGGTGGGAGAGACAGACACCCGCAAAGCCACTTGTGCAAAGCAAGTTGCACGTCAAGCGTGGAGCAAGTCTCATGTGCGATGACATGTAATGTTAGCCCGAGCCGCTTCATCCCACCATGACGCAAGATGCAAAGTACACGCTAAGACACCGACAACAAAAGCATCAACGCTCACAAAACATTGTGTTCTACTCGTGCAACAGATCTACGCATAGATACGGCACTGATACCACTAATGGGTTCGTAGCATGGAAAACAAAAAATTTCTACCGCAAGAATGAACAAAACCCAGATCTAATCTAGATAAAAGCCAAGATCTAATCTATTAGACATGTGCAACAAGATAGATAGGAACTAACCCTCGTAGATCCGAAAGCGTTAACAAGATTAGATCTCGTGGTTGATGTAGTCGATCACTTGCCGATCTCAAGATCGTGTGGACGATCCTTCCGGCGTCGCGTTCCGGCAGCGCTCCCGCAGTCGGTCAAGTGGACGATCCTTCCGGCGCCACGATTCGGCAGCGCTTCCGCAGTCGGTCACACATGCGGAGTCGAAGCAGACCTTCCTCTCCCCGTTCGAGCGAGCAGCAGAGGTAGTAGATCTTCTCCACGGAATCCCAGCAGCACGACGGCGTGGTGGTGGTGGTGGAGTAGAGAATTCTGCAGGGCTTCGCCTATGCCTGTGTAAAAGGAAGGTGGAGGAGAGAGGCGGCAGAGATTGGGAGTTATGGAGCAGGGCTAGGAGGGGGCGCCCCTGCCCTTCTATTTAAGGGGGGTGAGGCGCCATGGGAGGGGGAGTCCTTGTAGGACTCCCCTTCCTCTAGGGCCGGCGGATTGGGGAGGGGGAAGGAGTCCTCCTCCCCCACGAATCCGTGTCTTTCCCCACTAGGTTTCCTTTGACCCTTTCTTTGGTTTTCAAGCAAACTCCAAGAAATCCTCTAGAACCTTCCAGAACATTCCGAAACCTTCTAGAATCTCCATACAAACACTCCGGAACATTTCCTAACTCAGAAAATGATCCCCAATATATGAATCTTATTCTCCGGACCATTCCGGATCTCCTCGTGATGTCCAGAATCCAATCCGAGACTCCGAACAACATTCGGTCTCCAACGCATATTCCATATCTACTTAAAACAACTTCGAACCTTAAGTGTGTCACCCTACGGTTCGTGAATATGTAGACATGACAGAGACATATCTCCTATCAATAACCATCAGCGGGACCTGGAGATCCATAATGGCTCCCACATACTCAACGATGACTTTGCGATCGATTGAACCACTTACATACGAAACTAATTCCCTTTGTCTCGCGATACTATACTTATCCGAGGTTTGATCGTCGGTATCTCCATACCTAGTTCTTCCTCGTTACTGATAAGTACTCTTTACTCGGTCCGTGATATGTCATCCCCTGTGACCTAGTCACATGCCTGCAAGCTAACTAGATGACATTCCACCGAGAGGGCCCAGAGCATATCTATCCGTCATATGGATGGACAAATCCCAATCTTGGTTCATGCGCTTCAACACATACTTTCAGAATACTCAATGACACTTTTATAACCACCCAGTTACGAAGCGGCGTTTGATGTCATCAAAGTATCGATCCGGTGATGGTGATTAACATAACCTCATGGTCGAAGGATTAGGTTACTATGTATTTGAAAGCTTACAGCAATACGAACTTAATGACTTGATCTTATGCTACGCTTACTATGGGTGTGTGTCCATCACATCCTTCTCCTAATGATATGATCTTGTTATTAACAACATCCAATGTCCATGATCAGGAAACCATGATCATCCATTAATCAACAAGCTAGTTTAACAAGAGGCTTACTAGGGACTCTTTTATGTTTACAAAACACACAAGTATTAATGTTTCCGGTTAATACAATTATAGCATGGGATGTAAACATTTATCATAAACATAAAGATATAATAATAACCACTTTTATTATTTCCTCTTGATGTTGGTGATGTGTAATAATGTATTAAACCTTTTATTTGAGACATAAATCTATGTAACTAAACCTTTTATTTGAGACATAAATCTATGTAATGTATTAAACCTTTTATTTGAGACATAAAGGTCCCCTTTCATGTAATACATCTTGCTCAATCAAACTAGATGTTCTGAGATGCGGTAGGTGATCACACAAAGAGAAGGAACCATCACAAGAGAAGGAACCCACAAACACTAAGGATACATAGCACAACTGAAAATTAAGAAACATGCCTAATGGTTGGAGTGATTCAGTCATGGTCCTGCCTAGCCCTGTAATACGCGCCACCGTAGTCGTCGTAGTCACCGGCGCCGTCGTCGCTGTCGTCGTCGGGGTCGCCATAGTCGAACCTTGAAGGTTGGGCACGCGTGGGCTGGATTTGAGGGTACCGCAGGCGGGGGTTATTGCCGGTCGTGTTGTAGGCCATGACACTCTGGAAAGTCCGGCCGCGCCACCAGAGCCGACGTCCGGCCTCGTTGAAGTTCGAAGGAGGTGGGCCGTCCTCCTCGTGCCTGGCGAGCTCCCTCTCACGCCGATTGATGAAGAAGGCTTCCCAAGTCAGGAAATAGTCGGGATGCTAGTTGGGATTCCTCCGCTGCTCTGGCGTGAGCTCGAGGTAGTAGTGGTTCGTGATGGCCATCCGGCGCTCCACACCTAGAGGGACAGGAGGGACTGGCATGCCTCCAGCGCTCAGCATCCAGCCGGTGGGGACACGGTAGCCCGGTGGGCAGGGGTAGTTCGAAGCACAAAGCACCTCCGCATCCCGGGTGGTTAGAGATACGATGGAAGCCATGGGAAGAGAATGATTAGTCTAGATGTGATATGTAAATGGAGGCCAAGCGTACATATATATACTGAAAAAATGGCGGGAAGACAGATGTGGGAACCGGTGGAAAGCGCGGGAACGCAGTGGCGCGGGAAACTTTCATCCCGGGTGGGGGCTCAAACCGGGACAAAAGATGGGGGGCCTTATCTAGGGGAGGCTTATCTGGGAGGGCCTTATCTAGGGGGGGCTAACCTTTAGTACCGGCTGGTGGGTGCAACCAGGACTAAAGGTGGTTTTTGTGTCATCTAACAAAACTGTCGGTGGGATAAGGATGCGTGGGTAACCTTTAGTACCGGGTGGGGGCTCAAACCGGGACTAAATCTGTCGGTAGGATAAGGACGCGTGGGTGGACGCACTGCTCGATGAGATAAAGCATGTAGCGCACGACGCCCTGTCGAAGGAAGAAGGCAAAGTAGAAGCGGCGTCGTGCCTATAAAAGGAGCATCGATACGCCATGGCAAGCAACTCAACAAGCCAACATGGACGGAGAGTTTCATCCCCATGGATGGAGGAAAGGGTTGGGAAATCTCCCGTGGCGGAACTTCTCGAAGATGCCCTTGGTGCACACGCCCTATGGCATCTTCGGAAGTTCCGCCTCGGATAATATTTTCCTGCTAGCCTGTGAAAGACTCCATCTCCGCCTCCCTGGGGTTAGAGGTATGGTGAAAGCCATGGGATAGAGTGGAGAGAGGCGGCAGATATGAGTCTAGATGTGCTATGGCAACGACCAAGCCTACATATATA
This sequence comes from Avena eriantha, assembly GCA_910589775.1. Lineage (NCBI taxonomy): Eukaryota > Viridiplantae > Streptophyta > Magnoliopsida > Poales > Poaceae > Avena > Avena eriantha. Next base: position 35,769,363 of record OU342745.1, on the reverse strand, counting down.
TAGTGAGAAATGGCGGGAAGTCAGAGGAGGGAAGCCTAAACCCTAAACCCTAAAGGGACTACCCTCGTACGGAGAAAGCTACAGGGGTAGACGATCCGAGGCCCCCGGTCTAGGGTTTCATTGGAGGAAGACCACCGGAACGTCGGAATCACATGAAAATGGCAAAATGGTTTATAGTTTGACTAGTTAGAATAATAATTTTATAAAACAGAAAATGGATTTGAATCAGTGATTCAAATTCAAGCACTTTTTATGTTAAAAATTTAGTGAGATTCAAAATATGCAAAATATAATAGTTAATGCATTTTTAAATTGGAAATGGCAAAATGGTTATTAGTTTCACTAGTTAGAATAATTATTTTATAAAACAGAAAATAGATTTGGATTACTTATTCAAATTCAAAAACTTTTCATGTTGAAAATTTTCTCAAATTCATAAGTATGCAAAAACTGTATAATTCAAATGTTTAAAAAATCTAATAGTTACAGATTGTAATATTTGAAAAAACAGGCGCCAACTTAGGCCCATCGCGCGCAAATTTGGGCCTTTAGTCCTAGCCCAGAACACCATCCGGGACTAAAGGCTCTACAGGCGAAAAGGCATCCAAAGCCTTTAGTCCCGGTGCGTGTCTGGAACTGGGACTAAAGACCCCCCTTTAGTCCCGGTTCCAGCCACGCACCGGGACTAAAGGCTGGGGGGTATTTAATGCGCCGCCTTCTTCCCCGGTCGAATCCATCAACCGGAGCGAGGAGTAGCACTACGCCGCCAGGCTGCCGACATACCTCGCCGCGCCTCTCCGCCCGTCCGCGTACCCCGCCGTGTTGCCGCGCCGCCGCCTCTCGAGACGCGCGCTCGTCTGCCCCGCTGTTGTGGGAGGTAATCCCTTCCCCCACCGCGCGCTCTGCCTCGTCTCCGTCACCGGCCCTAGCGAGCGCGGGCGGCGCCCTGCGACCGGCTACGCGCTGCCTCCATCCCCCCAGCGAGCCCGGGCGGCGCCCCGCGACCGGCGAGCCCGGGCAGCACCCCGCCGGCCATTTTTTGTTTTTTTGTATATTTTTTATATTACTAGTATTTCTAGTGTATGTTTTTTTGTATTACTAGTATCTTTTTTGTAATAGATAGATAGAATTATTACTTGTATTACTAGTATGTTTTTTGTAACAGATAGATAGAATTATTACTAGTATTTTTTGTATCTTTTTTATATTTCTAGTGTATGTTTTTTTATTAATTTCTAGTATAGTATATATTAATTTCTAGTATAGTATATATTAATTTCTAGTGTATGTTTTTTATTTCTTGTATCTTTTTTATATTGTAATATTTATTACTAGTATATAAATATAGTATATATATATGTTTGTGTATATATATTTATTCCTAGTAATAATATATATAGTATGTAGTATTATAGTGTCGATTGAGACAGACAAGCATCAGTGCTAAATAAAGATAAGCTAAAGAAATAACTACCCTAAGTCCGGTAGTGCTCGTGGGTCCCCGGACTTAGGGTTAGGGTGGTTGTGCTCGCGGGCCCCCGAACTTAGGGTTAGGGTGGTAGTGCTCGCGGGCCCCCGGACTTAGGGTTAGGGTGGTAGTGCTCGCGGGCCACCGGACTTAGGGTTAGGGTGGTGGTGCTCGCGGGCCCCCGGACTTAAGCTAAAGAAATAACTACCCTAAGTCTGGTAGTGCTCACGGGCCCCCGGACATAGGGTTAGGGTGGTGGTGCTCGCGGGCCACTGGACTTAGGGTTAATGTGATAGTGCTCGCGGGCCTCGGACTTAGGGTTAGGGTGGTAGTGCTCGTGGGCACCCAGACTTAGGGTTAATGTGGTAGTGCTCGCGGGCCCCCGGACTTAGGGTTAGGGTGGTAGTGCTCGCTGGCCGCCCCGAGATAGGGTTAGAGTGGTGGTGCTCGTGGGCCCCCGGAGATAGGGTTAGGGTGGTGGTGCTTGCGGGCCGCCCGGTATTATTGTAGCAAATTGCGTGTTCATATTATTGTTTAGTGTTCTTTTATGCAACAATATTGAATGAAAAATGTTCTTGTGTGCATTTTGTAGAAAACTATGGATCCAATCCAGAGAGACCTAGCACATGAAGAAATTCTCGAGGATATGATCAACGACACCCCCATGTTGATCCACCCGAATCTTCGTCGATTTATATGAACCCCTCCGGTGAGGGAGAGGAGGTCGACCGAAATGATCAAGGAGAAGCCGACGGCTCCGGTGGTGGAGAAGCCGACGGCGAGGTATATATATGAAGTCTGGTGATCAGTAGATGCATTAACTGAGTTGTATATATATATAAAATGACGAATGTTTCTTCTCTTAGGCCTCCACATCGAGTAAAAAATATTCCAAACGAGGCCCGGCCAAAAAGTTGGACGCATCTACGCGTTATACAATTACGCGGGTATCACCACAGGGTGAACCGATGGAACCCGAAAAGGCTAAAACTGTATTTAAACAACAATGCGGAGTTATGGTTAGGGATCGCATCCCGATCACCGTTCGAGAGTGGAATAAGACCAAAGGGGCGAAAGAGGGTGAGTATGTCTCCGACAGGTGCAAAGAGGGTTTTTGGAATGACCTCATGACACATTTCACCCTGCCAGAATGTGAGGATGATGCCGACACAGCTGCATTGAGGAAGAAAGTCAAGAAGTGGACTCTTACGAAGATGGCCGAACTATTCAAGAACTGGAAGAAAGCATTATGGCAAAAGTATCAGAAGACGAAGAAGACTCCTAAATTTGAATGCTATCTAACGAAGCAGCAGGCTAACTGGGATGCATTTTTGAAGTACAAGGAGTCACAACCTGCTATGGAAATGTCGGAAAAAACAAGAAAAATGCCGCGATGAAGCAATATCACCATCACCTAGGGCTAGGGGGCTACGCGGCTGCCATGCCAAAGTGGGATGCTAAAGAGAATGAGCTGCTTGCTAAAGGGATCACTCCAGAACCAATACGCGAAGAATGGGATCTGAGGGCAAGGAATTGGTTCCTTGGGCATGGGAGTGAGTATGACGAAAGTACAGGGGACCTTATTTGCAGTGACGGGATTAGGATACCCCGGGATACATGGCAGAAAGTGGTGAAGGAGATTAAAGCGGGGACAACAAAGTTCCATCCCGATAGAGAGAAAGACTTGCTAACAAAGGTCCTCGGGAATGACGAACGCGGAGGACGTGTACGAGGCCTTGGCCCTAGTTATACATGGGAGATGGGGTTTCCCAAAGACAGAGATACTTATAGGAGTCGAGAGAGAGCAAAGAGGCGACGACAGGAGGAGGAGGGAGACAAGTTCACCGAGTTGATAGGAACACTTCGAATGCATCAGCAACAGATTGACGAACTTTGAGGAGCAGCGCGCCTGCAAGATCCTGTACTCAATATTACCGTCGTCCCATCTCAGCGGAAAAGCAGCGTGGCTGAATCGGAGGTCCCTTCTGACGATGCACGTATGGTAGATGGTGGTCCCAGCTACCCCGTGGATGGAATCAAGGAGCAGGCATCTTGTGAGCTCCATCAGAAGGTGAAGAACCTATCCATCAAGGTGGCGGTCAGATGTGCTTTACCTTGTCCACCTGGCGCACGCTAGCATGTCCGTGAGATTCCAGCTGCCTATGCTAAAGTTGGTGTGGATGAAATCGCAATGGGGTGGGACTCAATGGAGCTTGACATCTCTAGACCGGAAGGTGAGAGGACACTCGGCGAAGTACTAGGTGGTATCATTCTATGGGACAAGAACAACATCAAGCTTCCAGGCTGGACGCCAAAGCCAACACCGCCTCCATGTGGTCGCATGTCACCTTCACCTCCATCACCTCCAAGAAGCCCACCCCATGACTACGACCACCACAGCCTGAGTCCATCTCGATCTCCGCCGCAGCCTCCGATTAGTACTAAACGACGCAGGATCCCAAAACGACAAATGTCGCCCCTCCCAAGAGTACCTCATAAGAATCTTTCTATCAGACCTTACGATCGTACTCAGGAGGAAACCGACATGATCGTAAAGGCCGAATGTGTTGCGCAGCTTCAAAAGAAGAAACCCGAGCCCGCCCCGGTATACACCGAGAAGCAAAAAGCGTATGCACTTTCTTTTCTGAACACAAAATCGCAAGATGACTTGCACCATAAGCCAGATGACTATCGACGCACACTTCAAAAGGAAGTGAATAAGAGCAAATCAAGTAGAAAAAAAGAAGTGCAAGCGGGAGCAAATCATCAAGTCAAAGTGCAACCGGGAAAACAAAGGACGTCCCCCAACTTGGGGAACAGGCCAAAAAATCGACCCGACCCCTCAAGGTGGTATCCTATGACACTCCCTAGAAGGATATGGAAGAAGCTAAGAAGCTTGCGGCCACTATGAATGTGACTGTTGAGGAATTGCTAGGTTCCCAGGACGACAAGTTACCCAAGGCTCAGGTAGTCCCTACATATGTCCCAGGGAAGCCTCTGGTCAGCTTTGAGCAGTTCCAACAACTGCCAACACAAATGCGGAGTTTACATAAATGGTACTTGAAAGCCGTAAAGGAGGAGATAATAATGATAGTGGCGAAAGTCCCACATGACTACTACTTCTGAGAAGCAGAGGTCCATGTTGAGTTTCCAGAACTCTTCCAGTTATACACTTTCGACGCCCTCGACAAAAGTCTCATGAGTTGCTATTGTCTGTAAGTTGTTGAATTCATTGTCTATATATAAGCTGTTCATTTTTTTCAGTTGTTCAGTTCATTGCATGTAATTATCCTAATTATATCCTTTTGTACTCTATTATTATGTAGAATGAAGATCATGGAATGTAAAAGAAGGTCAATCTTCAGTGTTGGGTTCATTGACCTAGATAAAATACATTGTCAGACGCTAAAGAAAAAACCTGAGGACACACAGGAAAACCTTCTAAGGTTTCTAATGGAGCAAAATTTCTGTGACCACATACTGTTTCCTTACAATTTCGCGTGAGTGTCTTACTCTATTGTACACATTCTCTTTTTCTTACTCGATGTTAAGTGTAATTGATGAGTTACTGATGTATACATAAACGTGTACAGTTTCCACTGGATTCTCATGGACATTCAACTTGATAAGGGAAGAGTTGAAGTCATGGACCCATTAAAGAGACCCATGGAACAGTTTAGTGACATGCAGGACATGCTCCAGAGGTAATTTTCGCGCTACAGCGGTCTCTTTCGTTGATTTCCTGAGATATCACGTAATAAATAACTCATTCATTTTCTTTACCGGGTAGGGTTTGGAACCTGTTCAAGAGTGTGGTTACAGCTGACTTTACCGAGAAGCTGACGTTTAAGCCGGTCTCGGTAAGTAGTAGGCGCATCTCTTTACTTCTAGTTTCAATACAATTATGATGCTGAATTATTATTTTGATTGAATTCTATTCTCGTAAAGTGCGCGAGGCAGCCACAGGGGACGAATCTATGTGGATTCTACGTTTGCGAGTTCATTCGCACGTTTACCAGTGAGCTGAATGATTATAGAGTCGATGTAAGCAATACATTCATAACATTATTTTTATTACCGTCACTTTTTGTTATCATGATTGATATTCATATTGATCTCCTTTTCTTATATAGTTCGAGAAAATGCGGGATCAGCTCCTACCATAGCAACGTGTAGTAGCAATTGCTGAAGAACTGACAGGATTCTTGATGAACGAGATGATAGATGACGCCAGAGAATTTAGTGTGAATACGTGCCGATGATCCCCGACCGTGTAATTGAATAGACAGGCTCTAGTCCTGATAATTGTGATCTCCATGTGTAACTATCATGTATATATTTGTATGCTCGATCTTAAGAGAAGTTATCTTATGTATGCACGAACATGTACGGTATGTGGTACCGTAGAAAACTATTTTGAAATGAAAAAAAAGAATACAAATTAAATTCTCTGTCGCGGCAGAGAACCATTTGTCACGGTTCGTAATACGAACTGGGACTAATGGGGGGCACCCAGCGCCCGCAGAGACAGCCACGTGGATGCCCATTGGTCCCGGCTGGTAAGAGGGCCGGGACTAATGGGTGGGCCTTTAGTCCCGCCCCTCCAGTCCCGGTTACCAGGACCGGGACTAAAGCCCCTTACAGGCCGGGACTGGAGGCCCGTTTCCCACTAGTGGATATATGCAATAACAGAGCTGATTGTAGATGTTATAGTTTTCTAGATTATGATCACAAGAGAGCGTTGCAAATTTTAGCAAGAGAGTTACTTACTGGACTTGCCAATAGTAAGATATAAAGTATATTTACTTCGAAATTTTCTTGTTATCATTAGGATGTTCCCCTTCATCCTTGATGTGAAATTTGTTGTCATTTCCAATCATAAATTTTTTTAGATGAAAGGCATCATAGCCCGGCTTTATAGATAAATCCCTAGAGACCAAAGGTATCAGTACAACGAAAAGCATTTAGTCAGACCAGACACAAGTATTCCAACCATAACTTGGTGCGAATATGATGTACTTTGGTGTCGTAACCTACTTTTTCCTGTTGGTATCTTACCAAGCTGTGTGTCAAACTGGGATTAGCTACATGCAAATTTCATAGACCAAATGGTGGGTTATAATCTCAGGTTCGTGTGGTATGCACTTCACTATGGGTGGTATCCTAAAGGGCAAATAATGGTTTCCATGACCTTCTAGAGGTAAGGAAAGTTCTTATCTTTTAACGATTTCACATCTCATAAAAACTTATGTTGTTTTCCTTAAGGCTTTGTTCGGTTAATCCACCTCCTTAGTGGAATGGAGTGGATTGACCAGGAATTTGGCTTATATGGGATTTAACCCCTTTCAATCCATGTCAATCCCGTCCAATTCTAAAGAAACCTCGAAACAGGCATGCACCCAGATATATTAATATAGCAACCATGATTGATACCGTTACTGGGTAAGACAACACAATACCCAAAGTAAACCGAAAAGAAAACGAAAAAGAAAAAGAAGAGAAAACAAAGCCGACGCCAGCGGATCGAAGACCGAGGATGACTCGTAACCGTTGTGCCCACCGGAGAATATCCACCACGCTCCTAGCCTCTCGAAGCGTCACGCATCAAGAAGCACCTCCAAGAAGGAAAGCGACGACGACGATGCTGCTGGCTAGACAAGTCCTAGGTGAAAGGGAAACAGACGTCGCCTAGATGAGGGGGGTGAATAGGCGTTTTAAAATTATTACAATTTCGGCTCTAATAAATGCGGAATAAAACGTAACGTTTAATTTATCAAGCCAAAACCTATATCAACTATGTTCACCTAAGTGCACCAACAACCTATACTAAGCAAGGTGATAGCAAGATATAATACTTCAAGCACGATGGCTATCACAATGTAAATTGCATAAGTAAAGGGCTCGGTTGAGAGATAACCAATGTACGCGGAGATGATGATTTGTTTCCCTAAGTTCACTTCCAAAGAAGCTACGTCTCCATTGGAGAGGTGTGATGGCACAATGTACTTCGAATGCCACAACTAGCTCACCTCGAGGTGTGGTGGCTTGATGCTCACCCAACGCCACACAAGGCCTCACCCCAAGATGGGAAGGCACGCAACGCACCAATGCCACAAAAGGCTCACCCTATTTTCCCGTGAGCTCGCCACAAAGGCCTACTCATGTTCCACTAAGGGACACTTGAGGGTGGTCACCGAACCCGTACAAGGCTTGGGGCAATCTCCGCAACTCAACTGGAGGGCTCCCAAGAAATGCCACAAAGGCTCCACAATGCCACGAAAGGCCAACAAGCTTGGGGAATCTCCAGAACTCAATTGGAGCCCCCAAGAACACACCACAACTCCATACAACCGTCTAGGGTTCCAAGAATCCAAGAGAAATAAGCCCAAGAGCTTGAACTCGCCGAATCTCCGAGGAGAACTCAAACCTATGCACCAAATGCAAGAGGCAAGTCCTTCTCTATCAAATTCCACCAAAGCTACAAAAGATATTGGGGAATAAGAGAGGAAGAACACAAGAGGAGAACACAAAACTCTCCAAGATTTAGATCCAAAGGATTCCTTCACAAAGAAAGGATTTGGTTTGGTGGGGGTTGTAGATCTAGATCTCCTCTCTCAAATCCCTCAAAGAGATGCAATAATCATGGGAGGGAGAAGGGAAGAGGGAAAGATTTTGAAGGTCAACAATAGAGGAGAGAGAGTGGAAGAGCTAGCAAAAATGACATCCAATGTTGGGGAAACATTGGGGAAGAGGGGGGCCTTAAATAGGACAAGAGAAATCTTCCTGTTTGGGTCATTTTCTTGCACCACCAGAACTATCGGTGCCCCACCGGTACTACCGGTAAATAGAAACACAATTTACTGAACAAAAACGAGTTTTACCAGAACATTGGGAGGAACTTGGGCCGGTACTACCGCTGAAGCAAAAACGTTGGACAGCATTGCACGAAAACTTTAATAACTTTTGACTCCGGACTCCGATTTCGATGATCTTGGTGATGGGTTCGTAACATGGAAAACAAAAAAATTCTACTGCAAGAACGAACAAAACCTAGATCTAATCCAGATAAAAGCCAAGATCTAATCTATTAGACATGAGCAACGAGATAGATAGGAACTAACCCTCGTAGATCCGAAAGCGTTAACGAGATTAGATCTCGTGGTTGATGTAGTCGATCACTTGCCGATCTCAAGATCGTGTGGACGATCCTTCCGGCGTCGCGTTCCAGCAGCGCTTCCACCGTCGGTCAAGTAGACGATCCTTCCGGCGTCGCGTTCCAGCAGCGCTTCCGCCCTTGGTCAAGTAGACGATCCTTCCGAGGCCACGTTTCGGCAGCGCTTCCGTAGTCGGTCACACGTGCAGAGTCGAAGCAGACCTTCCTCTCCCCGTTCCAGCGAGCAGCGGAGGTAGTAGATCTTCTCCACGGAATCCCAGCAGCACGACGTCGTGGTGGTCGTGGTGGAGTAGAGAATTCTGCAGGGCTTCGCCTATGCCTGTGCAGAAGATGGTGGAGGAGAGAGGCGGCAGAGATTGGGTGTTATGGGAGCAGGGGAGGAGGGGGCGCCCCTGCCTCTCTATTTAAAGAGGGGAGGTGCCTAGGGAGGGGGAGTCCTTGTAGGACTCCCCTCCCTCTCTATGGCCGGGGGATTGGAGGTGGGGGGGAGGAGTCCTCCTCCCCCACGACTCCGTATCTTGACCCACCAGGACTCCTTGATCCCTATCTTGATTTTCAAGCAAACTCCAAGATATCTTCTAGAACCTTCCGGAACATTCCGAAACCTTCTAGAATCCTCATACAAACACTCCGGAACATTTCCTAACTCATAAAATGATCTCCTATATATGAATCTTATTCTCCGGACCATTTCGGATCTCCTCGTGATGTCCCGAATCCAATCCGAGACTCCGAACAACATTCGGTCTCCAACGCACATTCCAATCTACTTAAAACAACTTCGAACCTTAAGTGTGTCACCCTACGGTTCGTGAATATGTAGACATGATAGAGACATATCTCCTATCAATAACCATCAGCGGGACCTGGAGATCCATAATAGCTCCCACATACTCAACGATGACTTTGCGATCGATTGAACCATTTACATACGAAACTAATTCCCTTTGTCTCGCGATACTATACTTATCCGAGGTTTGATCGTCGGTATCTCCATACCTAGTTCTACCTCGTTACTGATAAGTACTCTTTACTCGTTCCGTGATATGTCATCCCTTGTGACCCAGTCACATGCTTGCAAGCTAACTAGATGACATTCCACCGAGAGGGCCCAGAGCATATCTATCCGTCATATGGATGGACAAAACCCAATCTTGGTTCATGCGCTTCAACACATACTTTCAGAATACCCAATGACACTTTTATAACCACCTAGTTACGAAGCGGCGTTTGATGTCATCAAAGTATCCATCCGGTGATGGTGATTAACATAACCTCATGGTCGAAGGAATAGGTTACTATGTGTTTGAAAGCTTACAGCAAAACGAACTTAATGACTTGACCTTATGCTACGCTTACTATGGGTGTGTGTCCATCACATCATTCTCCTAATGATATGACCTTGTTATTAATCACATCCTAATGCCCATGATCAGGAAACCATGATCATCAATTAATCAACAAGCTAGTTCAACAAGAGGCTTACTAGGGACTTTTATATGTTTACAAAACACACATGTATTAGTGTTTCCTAATAATACAATTATAGCATGGGATGTAAACATTCATCATAAACACAAAGATATAATAATCACTTTTATTATTTCCTCTTGGGAATATCTCCAACAGTCTCCCACTTGCACTAGTGTCAATAATCTAGATTACATGGTAATATACCGAACACCCATGGCGTTTTGGTGTTGGTCATGCTTTGCCCTAGGGAGAGATTTAGTCAACGGATCTGCCAAATTCAGATCAGTGTGTACTTTGCAAATCTTTATGTCACCATCTCGGACATACTCGCGAATAGCGTGGAAACGTAGCTTGATGTGCTTCAGCTTGCTATGTGACCTTGGCTCCTGCGCATTAGCTATGGCACCTGTGTTGTCACAGTAGATGGCCATCGGGTCCAACGCACTGGGAACCACGCCGAGTTCGGTAATGAATTCCTTCATCCAAACGGCTTCTTGTGCGGCCTCCGAAGCAGCTATGTATTCCGATTCAGTTGAAGATTTCGCCACAACGCTTTGCTTCGCACTCCTCCAGCTCACTGCAGCACCATTCAAAATAAATACATATCCCGACTGTGATTTTGAGTCATCTGGATCGGTGTTCCAACTAGCATCGGTGTAACCGTTTACAACAAGCTGTTCATCACCTCCATAAGAAAGAACCATATCCTTAGTCCTATTTAGGTACTTTAGGATATTCTTGACCGCTGTCCAGTGTTCCACTCCAGGATCACTTTGATATCTGCTAGTCAAACTAACAGCATGTGCTATATCCGGTCTTATACACAGCATGGCATACATGATAGAACCTATGGCCGAGGCATAGGGAATTTTATTCATTTTCTCTCTATCTTCTGCCGTAGCTGGACTTTGAGTTTTACTCAAGGTCTTACCTGACAACATGGGCACGAACCCTTTCTTGCTATCTTCCATTCTAAACTTCTTTAGAACTTTGTCCAAGTATGTACTTTGTGAAAGCCCTATTAGGCGTCTTGATCTATCTCTATAAATCTTGATGCCTAGAATATATGCCGCTTCGCCAAGATCCTTCATTGAAAAACTATAATTCAAATAGGTTTTGACGCTATTAAGAAGTTCTATATCATTCCCAATCAACAATATGTCATCTACATATAGTACTAGGAACGCTACAGAGCTCCCACTCACTTTCTTGTAAATACAAGCTTCTCCATAAGTTTGTATAAATCCAAAGTTTTTGATTACTTTATCAAAACGTTGATTCCAACTCCAGGATGCTTGCTTCAGTCCATAAATAGAGCGCTGAAGTTTGCATACCTTGTCAGCATCTTTAGGATCGACAAAACCTTTGGGTTGTACCATATACAACTCTTCCTCAATGTCACCATTAAGGAACGCCGTTTTGACATCCATCTGCCAAATCTCATAATCGAAATATGCAGCAATTGCTAACAAAATCCTCACAGACTTTAGCTTCGCTACTGGTGAAAAGTGTCATCATAGTCAACTCCTTGAATCTGTCGGAACCCTTTCGCGACAAGTCGAGCTTTATAGACGGTAACATTACCATCAGCATCTGTTTTTCTCTTGAAAATCCATTTGTTCTCGACAGCCTTACGGCCATCCGGTAAGTCCACCAAAGTCCACACATGGTTTTCGTACATGGCTCCCATTTCGGATTTCATGGCTTCTAGCCATTTGTCGGAATCTGGGCTCACCATAGCTTCTTCATACGTCGCAGGGTCATCAGCGTTGTCCACCAACATGACGTTCAAGGCAGAGTCATACCAATCAGGAGTGGTACGAACCCTCGTTGACCTGTGAGGTTCAGTAGTAACTTCGTTCGAAGTTTCATGATCATTATCATTAGCTTCCTCTTCAATTGGTGCAGGCGGCACCAAAACATCTTCCGGTGCTGCGCTACTCTCAAATCCGAGAGAAGGTTCAATAACCTCATCGAGTTCTACTTTCCTTCCAGTCACCTCTTTCGAGAGAAACTCCTTCTCAAGAAAGGATCCATTCTTTGCAACGAAAACTTTGCCTTCGGATCTATGATAGAAGGTATACCCAATTGTTTCTTTAGGGTATCCTATGAAGACGCATTTCTCCGCTTTGGGTTCTAGCTTATCAGGTTGTAACTTCTTTACATATGCTTCGCAACCCCAAACTTTAAGGAACGACAACTTAGGTTTCTTACCAAACCACAATTCGTACGGTGTCGTTTCAACGGATTTAGATGGTGCCTTATTTAAAGTGAATGCGGCTGTCTCTAATGCATAGCCCCAAAATGATAATGGTAAATCTGTAAGAGACATCATAGACCGAACCATATCTAAGAGAGTTCGATTACGACGTTCGGACACACCATTACGCTGTGGTGTTCCCGACGGTGTCAACTGTGAAAGTATTCCACATTTCTTTAAATGCATGCCAAACTCGTAACTCAGATATTCACCTCCGCGATCAGAACGCAGAAACTTAATCTTCTTGTTACGATGATTTTCCACTTCACTTTGAAATTCCTTAAACTTCTCGAAAGTTTCGGACTTATGTTTCATAAAGTAGATATACCCATATCTACTCAAGTCATCTGTGAAAGTGAGAACATAACGATATCCACCACGCGATGCTACACTCATTGGACCGCACACATCGGTATGTATTATTTCCAATAAGTCTGTAGCTCGCTCCATTGTACCAGAGAATGGAGTCTTAGTCATTTTTCCCATTAGACATGCTTCGCATCTTTCAAGTGATTCAAAATCAAGTGATTCAAGAAGTCCATCTGAATGGAGTTTCTTCATACGCTTCACTCCAATGTGACCAAGACAACAGTGCCACATGTATGTAGAATTATCATTCAATTTAATTCGTTTAGCATCTATGTTGTGAACATGTGTATCACTACTATCGAGATTCAGTATGAATAAACCATTCATCTCAGGTGCATTACCATAAAAGATATTACTCATATAAATCGAACAACCTTTATTCTCGGATTTAAAAGAGTAACCGTCTCGCAATAAACAGGATCCAGATATAATGTTCATGCTTAACACATGCACCAAATAACAATTATTTAAATTTAAAACTAATCCCGAAGGTAGATGTAGAGGGAGCGTGCCGACGGCGATCACATCAACCTTGGAGCCATTTCCAACGCGCATCGTCACCTCGTCTCTTGCCAGTCTTCGTTTATTCCGCAACTCCTGTTTTGAGTTACAAATATGAGCAACCGAACCAGTATCAAATACCCAGGCACTACTACGATTACTAGTAAGATACACATCTATAACACATATATCAAATATACCTTTCTTCTTGATGTTGCCATTCTTCAGATCCGCCAGGTACTTGGGGCAGTTACGCTTCCAGTGACTAGCACCCTTGCAGTAGAAGCACTCAGTTTCAGGATTAGTACCAGCCTTGGGCTTCTTAGCAGGTGCGGCAGCTTTCTTGCCGTCCTTCTTGAAGTTGCCCTTGTTCTTAGGCTTTCCCCGTTTCTTGAAATTGGTGGTCTTATTGACCATCAACACTTGGTGCTCCTTCTTGATCTCCACTTCAGCAGTTTTCAGCATGGACGACAGTTCAGGCAACGTCTTGTTCATGGAGTGCATGTTGTAGTTCATCACAAAGTTCTTGTAACTTGGTGGCAGTGATTGATGGAGATGGTGAATCCCCAATTCATTAGGAATCGATATTCCCAACTCTTGGAGCTTCTTAGCGTACCCAGACATGGTGAGCACGTGCTCGCTAACGGAGCTTCCCTCTTCCATCTTACAGTTAAAGAATTTCTCGGAGGCCTCATAGCTCTCCATGGCCGCGCGAGTCTCAAAAATTAGCCTGAGCTCCTTAATGATCTCGAACGGGTCGTGGTGCTCAAAACGCTGTTGGAGCTCCGCTTCTAAACCGTACAGGATGGCACACTGAACTGTGGAGTAATGATTCTTCCGAGTGGCGAAAACATTCTTTTCGTCATCGGTGGCATTATCTGTAGGTGGGTCACCTAGCGGTGCATCGAGCACATAGGTCAACTGACCAGCACTGAGGACGATCTTCAGTCCACGGAACCAGTCCGTGAAATTGCTTCCATTGTTCTTAAGTTTTTCTTTCTCTAGGAACGCATTGAAATTGATGGAGGGGGTCGCCATAATCTACAACAATTTGCAAGTAGTTTAGACTAAGTTTATGATAAATTGAGTTCAAATTTAATTATTAAACTAACTATGTGAACTCCCACTCAAAACAACATCCCTGACATTGTCTTAGTGATTACACGAACCAAGTCCACTACACCAAGTCCGATCTTCACGAGAGAAGATGTAGTTTCATCGGCGAACAATTTTCATGTTCATCATATCAATTATATGACTCATGCTCTACCTTTCAGTATTCCGTGTTCCGAGACCATGTCTGTACATGCTAGGCTCGTCAAGACAACCTTAGTTTCCGCATGTGCAAATCTGGATGGCACCCGTTGTATGCACACGTAGAATCTATCACATCCGATCATCACGAGATGCTTCGAAACGACGAGTCTTAGCAATGGTGCCAACTAAGGGTGAACACTTTATTACTTGATATTTAGTGAGAGGGATCACCTTATAATGCTACCGTCGCGATCTAAGCAATACAAGATGCATAAAGGATTAACATCACAGGCAATTCATAATAAGTGTGATATGATATCGCCTTTTCTTCTTGCGCCTTTGATCTCCATCTCCAAAGCACGAACATGATCTCCATCATCACCAGCATTGCGTCAAGGTTAGTGGCGCCGCTTCATGGTTGTCCATCATCACCAGCAACTATTACAACTACTTGGAATAAAGCTATTACAAGATGAATAGACACGCAGGTCTTAACAGAATTAAAGACAACCATTAGGCTCCTGCCAGTTGCCATATTACAACAAGGATCATTGCATACATCAAATACAATCACAATCACATGTTGGCCATATCACATCACAAAACCCCTGCAAAAACAAGTTAGACGCCTCTAATTTTCTTTGCAAGTTTTACGTGGTTTGGGGCTTTCGCATAAGACCGATCTTACCTACGAACAAGAACCACAACGTTGATACAAGTGCTGTCAAGATGCTCATTGTAAATCGAATCTTAACTATGGTGGGAGAGACAGACACCCGCAAAGCCACTTGTGCAAAGCAATTTGCACGTCAAGCGTGGAGCAAGTCTCATGTGCGATGACATGTAATGTTCGCCCGAGCCGCTTCATCCCACCATGCCGCAAGATGCAAAGTACACGCTAAGACACTGACAACAAAAGCATCAACGCCCACAAAAACATTGTGTTCTACTCGTGCAACAGATCTACGCATAGATACGGCTCTGATACCACTGATGGGTTCGTAGCATGGAAAACAAAAAATTTCTACCGCAAGAACGAACAAAACCTAGATCTAATCCAGATAAAAGCCAAGATCTAATCTATTAGACATGAGCAATGAGATAGATAGGAACTAACCATCATAGATCCGAAAGCGTTAACGAGATTAGATCTCGTGGTTGATGTAGTCGATCACTTGCCGATCTCAAGATCGTGTGGACGATCCTTCCGGCGTCGCGTTCCAACAGCGCTTCCGCCGTCGGTCAAGTAGACGATCCTTCCGGCGTCGCGTTCCAGCAGCGCTTCTGCCCTTGGTCAAGTAGACAATCCTTCCGGTGCCACGTTTCGGCAGCGCTTCCGCAGTCGGTCACACGTGCGGAGTCGAAGCAGACCTTTCTCTCCCCGTTCCAGCAAGCAGCGGAGGTAGTAGATCTTCTCCATGGAATCCCAGCAGCACGACGGCATGGTGGTGGTGGTGGAGTAGAGAATTCTGCAGGGCTTCGCCTATGCCTGTGCAGAAGATGGTGGAGGAGAGAGGTGGCAGAGATTGGTGTTATGGGAGCAGGGGAGGAGGGGGCGCCCCTGCCCCTCTATTTAAAGAGGGGAGGCGCCTAGGGAGGGGGAGTCCTTGTAGGACTCCCCTCCCTCTCTATGGCCGGCGGATTGGAGGTGGGGGGGAGGAGTCCTCCTCCCCCACGACTCCGTATCTTGACCCACCAGGACTCCTTGATCCCTATCTTGATTTTCAAGCAAACTCCAAGATATCTTCTAGAACCTTCCGGAACATTCCGAAACCTTCTAGAATCCTCATACAAACACTCCAGAACATTTCCTAACTCATAAAATGATCTCCTATATATGAATCTTATTCTCCGGACCATTCCGGATCTCCTCGTGATGTCCCGAATCCAATCCGAGACTCCGAACAACATTCGATCTCCAACGCACATTCCATATCTACTTAAAACAACTTCGAACCTTAAGTGTGTCACCCTACGGTTCGTGAATATGTAGACATGATAGAGACATATCTCCTATCAATAACCATCAGAGGGACCTGGAGATCCATAATAGCTCCCACATACTCAACGATGACTTTGCGATCAATTGAACCATTTACATACGAAACTAATTCCCTTTGTCTCGCGATACTATACTTATCCGAGGTTTGATCGTCGGTATCTCCATACCTAGTTCTACCTCGTTACTGATAAGTACTCTTTACTCGTTCCGTGATATGTCATCCCTTGTGACCCAGTCACATGCTTGCAAGCTAACTAGATGACATTCCACCGAGAGGGCCCAGAGCATATGTATCCGTCATATGGATGGACAAATCCCAATCTTGGTTCATGCGCTTCAACACATACTTTCAGAATACCCAATGACACTTTTATAACCACCTAGTTACGAAGCGGCGTTTGATGTCATCAAAGTATCCATCCGGTGATGGTGATTAACATAACCTCATGGTCGAAGGAATAGGTTACTATGTGTTTGAAAGCTTACAGCAAAACGAACTTAATGACTTGATCTTATGCTACGCTTACTATGGGTGTGTGTCCATCACATCATTCTCCTAATGATATGACCTTGTTATTAATCACATCCTAATGCCCATGATCAGGAAACCATGATCATCAATTAATCAACAAGCTAGTTCAACAAGAGGCTTACTAGGGACTTTTATATGTTTACAAAACACACATGTATTAGTGTTTCCTAATAATACAATTATAGCATGGGATGTAAACATTCATCATAAACACAAAGATATAATAATCACTTTTATTATTGCCTCTTGGGCATATCTCCAACACTTGGGCTCGTTTTAAGAGAACAACAAGCTATACAAGATTATGCAAAGAAACATAATAGTTAGACATGGGAGTATGATGGCTCAGTGTCGGCGCCAGAAAAGTGCTGGTGCGATGTTGATGTAGAGCTCGTTGGGAACCCCAAGAGGAAGGTATGATGAGCACAGCAGCAAGTTTCCGTCAGTTATGAAACCAAGGTTTAATCGAACCAGTAGGAGCAAGGAAACACCCCAAAGGTGTTGCTAGCTGAGCCTTGGCAGGGCGCACTACCGGTGCTAGTAGCAACGTGGAGACCTGCACAACACAACCACAGATCTTTGTCCCCAACTTGCGATGAGGTTTTCAATATCACCGTGTTTTGCTGAAAACAAAGGATTAAACATATCGAATGGAAGGAAGTAAAAGTTTGCAGAAAGTAAACACAAAGCAGTAAACAGTTTGTAGATTGTATGTAAAGAAAAAGGACCAGGATCCATAGTTCACTAGAGGTGGCTCTCCTTAAGATAGATAACATGCTGGGTGAACTAATGATCTACTCAGACATGGAGGCAATCAACATCATAGAAATGGTAATGGAAACAATCATAGATGAATAGTAGTTGTATAAATCCACAACAAGTATAGGAATTATAACAAGATCTAGACAAGATGTAGATGGGATGGATGTAGATGGTGGTGACGTAGTGGTGGATGATGAAGATCGATGCCTTAGCCTCCCGGATCTGTGCAGGGTGAAGATGGATCCTTGGTGGATGAGTTCCCCCTCCAGATGTATTCCAGAGGTGAGGTTTCTGCAATTTCTAGGTGTTCTATATGTCGTCTCCTCGAACCAATTGCACGGGGTGAAACTATTTGACGAGGCAGAGGTGGCACCAACTATACGACTGGAGCTATACGGCCAGAAAAGTTGCTTCGGTCGTATAGTTGGTCGTTAGACTCTTGGCCTCCCTTGTTCGCTTCTAGTTTTCTTCTGGTATTATTAATATTTCTCAAATAAGTGATTTACGTTGTTTTTGACTCCTTTTCTCCACAGTACAACTGCTCCAATAATTGCATCCACCAAGGATCCATCATTTGTCCTGATCCTGGTGAAAACAGACATAAAATGTGCGCGCGAGCGCCATAAAATACCAAGATCCTACATCTACAATGCAAAATAATAATGTAAAACATGATGCAAATATGCATTCATCAACTTCTCCAAGCTTATACTCTTGCTCGTCCGAGCAAGTTTTAGATTAATGGATGTGATCCTCGTATTCATGGAGCTGAGTCGATAAAATAAATGAGGCAGTTGCAGCATGTGTTTGTCATGTATGATATATAGGAATAAGTTCATGATTAGTACCTTACTCGAACCATCTGAATAGTATTAGAAGGCTTCCACACCTTAGTGATCAACAGTTCATAAAAGATGAATCTCAACATAATGTAAAAGTATCCGGTTCAAGCGAATGAGTTAGCGAGCTAGTCCCAAGTGTTTTAGGATCAACATATTCACTTAAGATTTAGAATCTCAAAAGTATCTCTTTTTCATACTACAATACAGTGGTATATGCCTACTTGCTCTTTGCACACTCGCTCTTTTTATTCTTCTTTTTCTTTTCTTTTGTATATATGCCGAAAAGGCTAGAAAAAGCGCGCGTGTTCCCGAGCGCGCTCTGCAGTCGCTGATGTTGCTGCACGTGGCGTCCGGAGAGTCCTTCATGCATTTTCCCTAGCGTTCCCTGCACGACACGTGGTGCCTGTAGAGAGAGGGGTGGCGGTCCTTTTTCCCTTTCTTTTTTAGATTCAAACACGAAAAATGCGACATCTTTTAAACGAATCATCCAAACTGAGATCCGTTTTCACAATTGCGCTAGTCATGTCGAGATCTACAAAACTACATCCCATATGATAGGTTTTTAAAGAACTTTTTGTTTTGCACTGCTATTTGACCCTACATTGCACTGCCTTCGGTTGTGTTGCACTGCCTTAGTTCGCAGTGCACTGCGCAGTGTCCAGGCAGTGTACTACGCACTGTCCAGGAAGTGCACCATCCATGCACTGCCTTGTTGTCCTGTGTTGCACTGCCTTAGTTCGCAGTGCACTGCGCGGTGTCCAGGCAGTGTACTACACACTGTCTAGGTAGTGCACCGTCCATGCACTGCCTTGTTGTTCTGTGTTGCACTGCCTTAGTTCACAGTGCACTGCGTGGTGTCCATGCAGTGTACTACGCACTGTCCATGCAGTGCACCGTCCATGCACTGCCTTGTTGTTCTGTGTTGCACTGCCTTAGTTCTTCAGTGCACTACGCGGTGTCCAGACAGTGTACTATGCACTATCCAGGCAGTGCACCGTCCATGCACTGCCTTGTTATTCTATGTTGCACTGCCTTAGTTTGCAGTGCACTACACGGTGTCCATGCAGTGTACTACGCACTGTCTAGGCAGTGCATCGTCCATGCACTGCCTTGTTATTCTATGTTGCACTGCCTTAGTTCGCAGTGCACTGCGCGGTGTCTAGGCAGTGTACTACGCACTGTCCAGGCAGAGCACCGTCCATGCACTACCTTGTTGTTCTATGTTGCACTGCCTTAGTTCGCAGTGCACTGCGACGTGTCCAAGCAGTGTACTACGCACTGTCCAGGCAGTGCATGTCCATGCATTGCCTTGTTGTTTCGTATTGCACTGCCTTAGTTCATAGTGCATTGCATGGTGTCCTGGCAGTGTACTGCCTCGTTGTACTGCCTTGCACTGACTTCGGTCGTAGTGCACTGTGCAGTGTCCAGGCAGTGCACCGTCCAAGCACTGCCTTGTTGTACTACGTTGCACTGTTTGAGGTCGCAATGCACTTCGCGATGTTCTTGGAGTGCACGGTGTACTGCGTTCCACTACTTTTGTTCGACAGTAAACGAGTTGCACCGCTCATGCACTGCCTTATTGCACTGCGTAGAACTGCCTTTCATCACGTGCACTACATGAGCAGCTAGCCACATGTTGGGCTGCCGTGTGGCCGGAAATACACGCGCTGCCGTGCGGCCAGAAATACACGCGCTGCCGAGCGGCCGGAAATACGCATGGGTGAGCTTCCACACATCGCGTGTCAGGCTACCGTGCGGCCGGAAATGTGCGCGCTGCTGCCGAAACGCGCGCTTCCTGAAGAGCGCGCTCCCACTAGTCGTTCCCTATATCACACTTTTGTTTAAGTGTTTTGCAAAGGAGCTAGCCGTACATTCGACTTCATGTAGGAATTCAAAGTTTAACGATCTCAATTATCAAATTCCAATTGTATATGAAGCATTCTTGTGACTTGAACATTCTACCTCGACTTGTTCTCACTCTATTTTGATAGCACTTTTATTTTCCTTTGTTCAAGGTTTCTTTTTCAACTTAACTATATAGGAAATCTTTTCTTTGTAAATCAAACCGTAGAATTATAGCATATTGACTAAATTATCTTTAGGTGGTCCATTAATACCAATGGTGTGGAAGACTCCTATTGCTATCATCAAGTGCAAGTAAAATTATACTCAAGCCATTCATATATCAATAAAGCAAACACAAACTCAATATTGCTCCATATAAAATAATAAACTTGGAATTTCATAAAAGGGATCAACTATTCCTGAAGGGAATTCTAATGATGCAAACTTTATTGCTAGTTTGAACTAATGCGAAAATAGTAATAAAACTTATAGGATAGATTATAAGGTCTTAAATATCTCCCCAAGCTTGGAATCAAGCCAGGCGGGATCAAATAAGCCCTTTTGATTATTTGATACCGTGATTGTTGTAGATCACTGTGGCGCCATGGCACGTGGTATCTTCTCTTCACGGGCCAGCCTGAGGTGGAGGGATTGATTGACAACTTCTAATTCTTTAAAACGCGGCTTGTAGAAAAGATTGTTCCTCTCCAGCACCTTCGCTTGTTCTTTAATGAACTCATTATTCTCCTGAAGTGTTTGTAGCGCTTTAAGACTCATAGAAAAGCCTTCTTCGGTTGTCCGCTTGATATCTTCATCTAGTTTATCAAGATAAAGTCGCAGCAATCGAAGGTGTTTGGGTGTCCCTGGATTCAGCTCCAGGGCCTTCAAATCCCTCTTCCGACACCCATGGTCGGCGTCGAGGAACTCTATAGGGATGGCCTTGATCTCCTTGCCTTGCTCGCTATTGCTACCGATCTCCATGGGATATTTTCTTCTTGACCTCTATCCCTTGGTTGAGAGTCCTCACTTGTGAATAAGCGGTAGATTGGTTTCTGGAGATTATGATTAGAGAGAGAGAGACAATGGCAGTATATAAGGGGGGTCAGAGGTCGGTAAAACTTGCGAGAAACACCAAATTGTCGCCCAAGAAAAGAACCTAAACGAAAAAGGGAAATAAATCACGGATTTGGAATTTTCCTGCCGCGTAATGACCAACTATACAGGTGCGGCTCGTATAGCTCCGGTTGTATAGTTGGTTCTGGGCAGATATTTCCAAATATCTTGAGTCTAGGTCGATTAAATCACGACTCGAAATCAACATAACATTTTTTTAGATGAATAAACAAAAAGTGTCTGAGAGTTTAACGACCAACTCACTACTAGGAAACAACCTATAGATAGAAAAGATGTTCAGTGGCGCATATGCGAAACCATGCGCCACAGGAAAACATCAGTGGTGCACCAGAAAGCATGCGCCACAGAAGATTGGAAGTTATGTGGCGCATTCTCCAGAGTATGCGCCACAGAAGATTGGTGGGACCCTCCAGCCGAGGTGGGTTGATCCAAGTTCTGTGGCGCATTCTGAGATATGCGCCACAGAAGTTGCCTCTTTAGGCTCCGGTCGTATAGTTGCGACCATATAGATACAAACACCAAAAGCAAAACTATCTGAGAGTTTAACGACCAACTTTACGACCGGAATTTTTGGTTCCGATCGTATAGTTACGACCTTATAGGCTCATGTAGCGAAAAAAAATTCACGAAGATGATACATAGAGTTTAATGACCAACTATACAGAGGGAGCTTCGTCTCTGGCCGTATAGCTCCGCCCGTATAGTTGGCAAAACCCCTCTAAAACTTCAGAAAAACACAAGGAATTAAAAAGGCAGAATTTTCAGAAGTAAAAATTGTGAAAACAAATCACTTATTTGGGTAAGAACACTTACCTTGCACTTACCATTGTTTATTCGGACATGAAAAGTTCCTCCCACAACAAAGACTTCTCTCTTGGAGGAATTGACTCATACATTGCAAATGTATCTATAATTTTTGATGTTCCATGCTTGGTTTTATCCACTTTCTTGTGTTTTGTCCACACTTTGGAATACTTTTCATATGATTTCTTGGACTAACCTATTAACAAGAGCCATAGTGCCAGCTACCTATTTTCTGCCATTTTTGGTTCCAGGAAAGTCAGAAAATGAATATTCTCGGAATTGGACGGGACAAAAGCCAAAGTGCCTATTTTTCGGAAGTCATGAGATGCCAGAATACGAAACGGAGAAGGGCTAGGGGCCGGCCACACCACCTGGCCGCGCGGCCAGGCCTGGCCCGCGCCAGGGGGTGGTCTGGCCGACCCCAGCACCCCCTCGGCCTCTCCTTTCGCCTATATATTGCCCTCACTACGAAAACCCTAAGTACCTGATCAAAAAACCACGAAAGAGTCTGTAGCTGCCGTCATCTCCATCCCTAGATCAGGAGGGATCTGAAGCTCTTTCCGGCACCCTGCCGGAGAGGGGAATTCACCCTGGAGGCCTTCTTCATCACCATCTATCTTAAAGAGAGCCACCTCTAGTGAACTATGGATCCCGGTCCTTTTCTTTACATACAATCTAAAAATTGTTTACTGCTTTGTGTTTACTTTCTGCAAACTATTACTTCCTTCCATTCGATACGTTTAATCATTTGTTTTCAGCGAAACCGGTGATATTTACAACCTCATCGCAAGTTGGGGACAAAGTTATGTGGTTGTGTTGTGCAGGTCTCCACGTTGCTACTAGCACCGGTAGTGCGCCCCTGCCAAGGCTCAACTAGCAACACCTTTGGGGTCTTTCCTTGCTCCTACTGGTTCGATTAAACCTTGGTTCCATAACTGAGGGAAACTTGCTGTTGTGCTCATCATACCTTCCTCTTGGGGTTCGCCAACGAGCTCTACATCAATACCGAGCCATCAAGCATATTTTCTAGCGCCATTGCCGGGGAGTCAAGGACATCTTCACAAGGGGAGTCCCTCATAACCAATCTCTTTACTTTGTTATTTTTGTTTTGCTTTGTTTGCTTGTTTTGTTATCAAAAACACAAAAAATAGTCTTACTAGTTTGCTTTCTTTATCAAAAACACACAAAAAACGACTACTCTTGACAACACTAAGTTGTGTGACTTCACTAGCACCAACAACAATGATTTTATGAGCACACCTATTGCTCCACCTGTGCCTGAAGATACTTTCTTTGAGATAAAACCTGTGTTACTCAATCTTGTTATGAGAGAACAATTTTCTGGTATTGGTAATGTAGATGATGCTTCCCATCTAAATAACTTTGTTGAACTTTGTGAGATGCAAAAGCATAGGGATGTAGATGGTGATATTATTAAGCTGAAATTGTTTCCTTTCTCTTTGATAGGAAAAGCTAAAGAATGGTTGAATTCCTTAACTAGGAATATTATTGATTCTTGGAGTAAGTGCAAAGATGCTTTTATTGCAAAATACTATCCTCCTGCTAAGATTATATCTATGAGAAGTGAAATAATGAAGTTTAAACAATCTGATAATGAGCATGTTGCTCAAGCTTGGGAAAGAATGAAATCTTTGGTTAAGAATTATCCCACTCATGGACCGACTGCTTGGATGATCATCCAAACTTTTTATGCAGGATTGAACTATTCTTCGAGGAACCTATTGGATTCTGCTACTGGAGGTACCTTTATGACCATTACTTTGGGTGCTACAACAAAGCTTCTGGATAATATGATGGTTAACTATTCTGAATGGCATACTGAAAGAGCTCCACAAGGTAAGAAGGTAAATTCTGTTGAGGAAACTTCCTCCTTCAGTGATAAGATTGATATTATTATGTCTATGCTTGTTAATGGAAAAGCCCATATTGATCCAAATAATGTTCCTTTAGCTTCTTTGGTTGCTCAAGAAGAGCAAGTTGATGTGAACTTCATAAGAAATAACATTTTTGGCAATAATGCTTATAGGAATAATTTTGGTAACAACAATTATAAGCCATATCCTCCCAACAATGGTAATGCTATGGAAGTTCCTACAACAATAATAGGAATGCTCCCTCTGAACTTGAAGTTATGCTTAAGGACTTTATTAGTAAACAAACTGCTTTCAATAAAACTATTGAGGAAAAACTCTCTAATGCTGAAAGAAATATAACATCTTTCGCTGAAGCTCAATCTTCTTTGAATAAAATAGCTGCTAAACCTGAAACTAATGATAATCCTTTTGTAGCTACTAATGCCATACAAGTGAGAATTGATGAAAATGTTAGACTATTAGCTGAATTACATGCTAAGTGGGAAAGAGAAGATGAAATTGCTAGAAACATTAGTGTTTCTACTATCAGCACCACTAGTATTGAGGCTAGTAATAGTTATACTACTTTAGATGATAATTTCGATTTTGATCTTGATGGTTGTAATATCGCTGAAGTTATTAATTCCTACAAAAGCTTGTTAAAAGTCCTAATGCTAGTGCTATGAACATGGCCTTTACAAAACATATTACTGATGCTCTCATAAAGATTAAAGAAGAAAAGATGAAACATAAAGCTTCTATTCCTATAAAACAAGAAGATGGTTGGGAACCCATCATTAATATGAAAGTGAATGACTTTTATTTCAAAGCTTTATGTGATCTTGATAGTAGTGTTTCTATTATGCCTAGAAGGATTTATGATATGCTTGATTTGCCTCCACTTGAAGATTGTTATTTGAATGTCCCACTTGATGATAATGCTAAAAAGAAACTCATGGGGAGTCTTAATGATGTCCTTATTATGGTTAACAATGCTTATGTCCCCGTTGATTTCTATGTTTTGGATGTTGAATGCAATGCTTCTTGTCCTATTACTTTGGGAAGACCTTTTCTGAGAACTGTTGGTGCCATCATTGATATGAAAGAAGGCACCATTAAATATCAACTCCCACTCAAGAAAGGTATAGAACACTTCCCTAAGAAGAGAGAGAAGATTTCTTTTGCCTCTCCTATGAAAACAAAATTTGGTCTTAATTCTTCTTCATTTGAGAACACTTGATTCTTTTTCTTGCTTCTTATGCCTAACTTAAAGGCGTTAAAGAAAAGTACTTAATGGGAGATAACCCAAAAGTTTTAGATGAGTCTTGAAGGTTAACCCTAAACCCTACACTTCAGTAATAACCGCTCTTTATCCTTTTTATTTGCTTTTTGTGCCAAGAGTAACCTCTAATGAGAGAGAAGTAATGATTGAGAAGGTTGCTGTCCCGAAACAGATTTCTGTGCTTCACCATAAAAATTCGTGTTAAATCTCTGAACGTCTTTTTGAGGTGTGAAATTTTGTGCTTCTGCCCCAGGTTGTTATCTAACTTTTGTTAGTTCAACACCTTTTCATTTGAGCAACAGAAGGTCTTCAAAAAAATTCGTCTTTACCTGCTGGTCTGTTTTGACAGATTTCTGCGAGTTTCTGCATTTGCTTCTTGTTAGTTCCTTTTTGAGTTCTTTTGGGGAATTGAGCTTTTTGAGGGAAGTGCTACAGTAGCTAGTGTTCTAATGGAAGTTTATTTGGTGTTAGAACTGAACCTTAAGACCTATTATCTTGAGTGCACTAATGTTGCTAATAAAGATTGTGTGAAGTTTTGTATGAAGGAAAAATTTCAGGTGTATGGGAGGAATGAGTAATGAGATGAAGGATGGACTAAAGCTCAAGCTTGGGGATGCCACGCGTGTCACCCCAAGAAATATCCAAGAAGTACAAGCGTCAAATCTTGGGGATGCCCAAGGCACCCCCCTCTTCATCAATAAAAATCCCAGGTTTCTTCCAAACGCTTCATTTTTATTGTTTCATGCACAGTTGTGTTGTTCTTGGAGCGTCTTCTTCTTTGTTTTCATTTTGGTTTTTTGTTTGCTTTTGTTTTCTTAGTTTTCTAAATAAATTGGTTGGACCCCCTCTTTCATACATTGGTTTTCAAATAGTTTTGTTTGGATTGGAAAAGAGTAGGAAAGTTCATGCTTATGTGGTAAAAAGAGCTTGCTTTTTACTATGGCCTATGCTTTGTCATGCCATGCTTGATATTGTTTTGGATTTATGCTTAGTATTATTTTCTGCAGCATGACTTGTTATAAACAATTGTGATTGCTTAATGTGCCTTGGATGAATCATGCGTTGTTTTAGCATATTAAAGCATAGTATAGTGGTATTCTCCTTTGATGCTTTATTTGGGTTGACTTGGCGCATGCTCACACCATGTTATGACTATCTCAAGTCACCTAAGCCTTTATGATCCTTTAGTTTTCAACCTGTAGTATCACTTTATGCTTTGATCAATGATGATTTGTCGCTCTGCATGATTATGGCCATTATTGCTCTCTTAGTTTGTCGCTCCCAGTCTTTTGCTAGCCTCCGCAACCAAGTATGAGTTCCACTCATGCATCCAACTCCCTAAACCAAGTTATTCCAAAGAGTCCACCATACCTACCTACTAGCTTATTCTATTCCAAGTATATTCATGCTTTTGTTTACCTTCCAAATTAAACTTGTTATGAGAAAACTAGTGATTAAAGCTCTCATGAACTTGATGGCACACTTTACTTTTCTTGCCCTTAATAAACTTAAACCATTGTGTCGTCTATGTTGTATATGCTTGCACTTATTTGTGGGGAATTAGCAGAACCATGCTATCATGGGGAATGCTTTCAACATTGCACTTGGTACTTTGTACCTAGTTGATATCATGCTCTTTTGTATATGGATGTCGTCGGTGTGAAATGAAAGGGGAGCTTGTAAGTCCATGGAGTTATGTATATGTGTTAAAGAAATGCCTGGGCCGCTGTTCTAATCCATGCTGACATGGTGCAAACCTGCAGCGTAACCATAATGAGTTGTCTATGAAGCATTCTTCTTATAAAAAAAGAGTCCTATATTGAGAAAAAAAGAGAAAAAGAAAAAAAGAGATTATGAAAAGAGGAAAGAGAGAAAAAGCACCATATTCCCATGGTAAATAAGAAGTGCTGAGATGCTCATTGTCTGCTTGCCTTGTCATTTTGATATGGGGATTCTTCCGTATCATCGGGCAAGGGGTACCCCGTTGGCGGTTCTCTATGATACACATGTACTTACGATGACAAGAACTTATCGGTGACTAAACTTGAGTAGCATGAGGAGCGGCCCTCGTATCCAAGGGACATGAGATTTCTAACTTATAATTCGTCAAGCATGTACACCATAGTTTGTTCATTTTAACCTTAATCACTTCAAGATGCTTATGATAGGGGCAATGAGAGCTGAAAGATATAAATACCATAATTTTTGGAAGCTCTTTATGAGACTTGAATCCCTACTTCCTTTTATGAAGGCCTTTCTTCCACCATTATATTGAGTCTCCACCTTCTATCTTTATGCACCTACTTTGAGAGCATAGTGGCCATTCTTAGTTCTATGTGCATTGTCCCAAGACTAGTTGATTGATGCATATCTTGATATTGCTTGTTTTAAACTATTTGTATCTAGTCACGCTTATGAACTTTGAAGGTGTCCTATGCATTTATATTTGCTACTCTATGAGGGACAAGTTGAATACTATTATGCTATGTTTTCTTTATGTGAAACAAACAAACGTCTTGCAAAGCATTGTTATTCATGAATCTTTTATTTATGCATTTTCATGTTGCATCATAGTTTCTTTGTCTTATTACTAGAACCTTGTCTTTCATGTTATGATTGAAGTACTATGATCCCAGCTTTGAATGTTTTACAAATACTTTGATCAAGTCTTTGATGGTGCATGTCACCTCAAAAATTATTCTTTCTTTTTATCACTTACCTACTCGAGGACGAGCAGGAGTTAAGCTTGGGGATGTTGATACATTACAAATGTATCTATAATTTTTGATGTTCCATGCTTGGTTTTATCCACTTTCTTGTGTTTTGTCCACACTTTGGAGTACTTTTCATATGATTTCTTGGACTAACCTATTAACAAGAGCCACAGTGCCAGAAGCCTATTTTCTATTGTTTTTGGTTCCAGGAAAGTCAGAAAATGAATATTCTCGGAATTGGATGGGACAAAAGCCAAAGTGCCTATTTTTCCAGAAGTCATCAGATGCCAGAATACGAGACGAAGAAGGGCTAGGGGCCAGCCACACCACCTGGCCGCGCGGCCAGGCCTGACCCGCGCCAGGGGGTGGTCTGGCCGACCCCAGCACCCCCTCAGCCTCTCCTTCCGCCTATATATTGCCCTTGGGACGAAAACCCTAAGTTCCTGATCAAAAATCCACAAAAGAGTCTGTAGCCGCCGTAATCTCCATCCCTAGATCGGGAGGGATCTGAAACTCTTCTGGGCACCCTGCCGGAGAGGGGAATTCACCCTAGTGGCCTTCTTCATCATCATGCAAGCCTCCGGTGTGATGCGTGAGTAGTTCATCTCTGGACTACAGGTCCATGTAGTAGCTAGATGACTGGTTCTCCTCCTTTGTGCTTTCATGTCTAGATCTTATGAGCTCCGTTCATGATCAAGATCATCTATTTGTAATTATGCATGTTGTGTTTGCGGGGATCCGATGGATATTGAGATGCTATTTCAGATTGATTATTGATTCTATCATGTCTTTGTTATTTGTGATCTTGCATGCTTTTCGTTGTTAGTAGCTATCTTGGCCAAGTAGATGCTAGCAACTCCAAGATTTAGTATTTATGCTCGATAGTGGGTTCATGCCTCTAGTAATCTGGGGAAGTGACAGAAATCTCTAAGGTACTAGATGTGTTGTTGCTACTAGGGAGAAAACAACAATCCTTTGTTCATAGAACAATCCTATTGTTTACATTACACGCAATTCGTAAAGCAATAATCTATTGCTTGCAACTTAATACTAGAGGGGGTTCGGATGATAACCTGAAGGTGGATTATTAGTCATAGATGCAGTTGGATGGCGGTCTATGTATAATGTTGTAATGACCAATTAAGTTCCAAAGGAGTCAAGATGATTAGTATATGCATGTATTGCTTTCTTGATGTTTGTCAATTGCCCCGCTATAATTTGTTCACCCAGCATGTTATCTATCTTAAGGAGAGCCACCTCTAGTGAACTATGGATCCCGGTCCTTTTCTTTACATACAATCTATAAACAGTTTACTGCTTTGTGTTTACTTTCTGCAAACTATTACTTCCTTCCATTCGATACGTTTAATCCTTTGTTTTCAGCAAAACCGGTGAGATTGACAACCTCATCGCAAGTTGGGGACAAAGTTCTATGGTTGTGTTGTGTAGGTCTCCACGTTGCTACTAGCACCAATAGTGCGCCCTGCCAAGGCTCAGCTAGCAATACCTTTGGGGTGTTTCCTTGCTCCTACTGGTTCGATTAAACCTTGGTTTCATAATTGAGGGGAACTTGGTGTTGTGCTCATCATACCTTCCTCTTGGGGTTCCCCAACGAGCTCTACATCAACACCGAGCCATCATTGACCTTAATTCATTGAATAATTCTCGTAAACGAAAATCACCAAGACTAAAGTTCCTCTCAACAAGATTGGTGTCTTGCGGGGCAATCATGGACACTGCATCCAACATCTTTATTCCTTGCCTCTGCATAATCTGCAACTCAAATTCTTGAAGTGAAAGAGTCAAACGGATCTGTCTTGGCTTATGGTATTTCCTTTCATGGAGTTCTTTTAAGCCATCACGATCCGTGTGAACTCTTACCTTTGCATCAATTATATATGAACAAAATTTATCACTAGAGAAAAATACAGCAAAAAGTTCCTTTTCTTCCTTAGGGTAATTCTTTTGAGCCCCATTAAGAGTTTTACTAGCATGATGTATAATATTACATTTGTGACCAATATGTTGTCCCAGAGTTACTCCAAAAACATCATCACTAGTTTCACATATTAAGTCAAAGGTTGTATCCTAGATAGGTGGTTTAATAATAGGAGCACGAGATAAAGCATTTTTGAGTCTATCAAAGGCTTCAAGACAATTATCATCAAAATTAAATCTTATTCACTTTTGCAGGAGGTTATTCAAAGGTTTAGATATTCTAGAGAAATTTCTAATGAACCTTCTATAAAAACCCACATGACCAAGAAAACTTCTGATACCTTTAATATCCCTAGGTTGTGGCATTCTCTCTATTTCATCAACCTTAGCTCTATCAACTTAAATTCCCTTACCTGATACCTTGTGTCCAAGGACTATACCTTCTTTGACTATAAAATGGCACTTCTCCCAGTTTAGAACAAGATTAGTTTCTTCACAACGCTTCAAAACTTTTTTGAGATTATCCAAGCAACTAGTAAACGAAGTTCCATAGACAGAAAAGTCATCCATAAATACTTCCATTATAAGTTCTATGAAATCAGCAAAAATAGTAGTCATGCATCTTTGAAAAGTAGCTGGAGCATTACATAAACCAAAAGGCATACGTCGGTAAGCATGTAAACCATAAGGGCCAACGAAATTTGTTTTAAGTTGGTCATTCGGATGAACATCTATTTGAGAAAAACCAGAGTATCCGTCCAAGTAACAAAAATGAGTATGGTTTGCTAACCTTTCTAAGGTTTGATCTATGAATGGTAATGGATAGTGATATTTCCTAGTCTCTTTATTTAATTTTCTGAAGTCTATGCACATCCTATGCCCAACAATAGTTCTAGTAGGTATCAATTCATTATTTTCATTAGGAACAACAGTAAAACCACCCTTCTTAGGGGCACAATGAACATGACTTACGCATTCACTTTCTTTAACATGATAGATTATACCTGCGTCTAGTAGGCGTAGAATTTATTTTCTTACCACTTCTTTCATTTCAGGCTTCAATCTTCTATTGAATTCTGCAACTGGTTTAGCACCTTCTTCCATAAATATTTGATGGACGGCTATCATGGGACTGATGCCCTTGAAGTCATCCATTGAGTACCCAAAGGCTTGGACATGCTCCTTAAGTATCTTCATGAGTTCTTCTTCTTCTTCTCTTGAAAGTTTAGCACTAATCATAACAGGAAATTTATTTGTATCATCTAAAAACATGTATTTAAGATTTTCTGGTAGAGTCTTCAACTATGGGGGTGGTAGTTCCTCGCCCCTCTCTTTTCTGGCTATTCAAAAGCTTCATCGGTTGGAGGTCCCATAATGGGAAGTGAATCAAATTCATCTTCTAGTTCTCCCAGGGACTTGTCCTCGATAACTATTTCTTCATAATTTGGATCTTCATTTATTCCTTCTTCTTGATTACTAAAGAAAAGAGCTGACATTTCCTCAATAGTTCTATCTTCCTCTTCTTCTTGTTTCTATGGAGGCCTGTCTTTAAATTTGGAAAAATGGAATTTATTTTCCGTTCCCCCAAGCTTAAGAGACACAATCTCCTTCTTGAAATTAACATAGGCACCTATATCACCCAAAAATTTCCTTCCAAATATAATTGGGCAAAGAGTGTCAACTGGCATATCAACAACTACAAAATCGATAGGAAAGTTTTTGTTGCCAATTGTGACAGTTGCATCTTCAACTACTCCCATTGGAATTCTAAGGTTTTTATTGTCTAACATAATTGTCATATCAGTATTTTCAATTGTAGCCGGTTCTATTTCTTCTTTAATTTCTAAGTAGAAATCATAAGATATAACATTAACTTCAGTTCCAAGATCACATAAACCGTAATGCGAGGTTTCTTTAAATATGCAGGGAAGAATAGGCTTACCCACATCTTTTACCTTTCTTTTACCTTCAACCAATATGGAAGTCTCTTCATCGAGTTGAAGTATGTTACAATGTGCATACATAGCCATAATTGCTTCCTTGGTTACCTATTAATCTTTGGTTTCTTGTAGATGTTCCACGACTTCTGGCATGCTTTCCTCTACCTTCTTCTCATGTACTACTTTGACCTATTCATATTCACGAATATGCTTTTGTGAAGTGCTAGGTAAAGGCATTTCATATATTGGTTCTAGGGAGGCCAGTTTTGCTTTATCTTCTCTTTTCTTTTCAGGTTCGGGTGGTGGATCATATTTGACCGGACCCTCCTTTGGAGCTTTTATATGTTCAGTGAAAGCTTTAACAACTTGCAACACAAGATCTGAATCCAAGTAAAGTTCCTTAGATAATTCTTTAACGTGGCCTTATTTATTATAGTCATGAATACAATCATGTTCATTTCTACGCCTCCCTCGCTTCCTAGACCAAAATTCCATGAAACTCTATAATCACGAATTCTATTAAGTAAAGCCCAAGCTTTAGGTATAGGAAGATTCATAAAGGCTCCTTCCGCGAAAGAGTCTAGTTCAATTTTATTAGGTTCAATTAAACCGCCATAAAAGATATGTAGTAAATACCATTAAGGCAAATCATGATGAGGACATAGTCGTAGTAAATCTTTAAATCTAATATAAGCTCTTACTAGTCCTTTATTAGAACGATTCTTCCAAGTCATTATAAGACGCCTGATTCCAAAAGATTTTGATAATGGATAATATTTTCCTAGAAATTCACATGCTAGATTATCCCAAGTAGTAGTGGCTTCAGGTGGTAGAGATCTATACCATGAGAGAGTTATACTTGTCAAAGTTTGACTAAGAAGTTTAACCCTTACCTCATCAGTGGTATATCCCATCAATAGAAAAGTGCCACATATATCTTTAAAACATGCAATATGCTCATATGGATCAGGATCTTCTTCATCTCCAGTAAATTTCTTCTTATGTAGAATACCAAGTAGTAGAGGATTTATTTCAAACCCCCTTGTCTTCTCATTGGAGTTGTCTCTTTTATAAATATCATAGGGCTTCCCAAAGTGGTTGAGTGGGTTAACACTAGTCATATGCTCAAACTCCATAATGTTGGTGGAAACCTGTAACTCGAAACAAAATTTAGCAAGATAAAAATAAATAAGCAAAAACTAAAAGACGTACAATACTTAGCTCCCCAACAACAGTGCCAGAAAATAGCTTGATGACTGCAAGTGCACAGATCATTTTGTAGCTAGTTTCGAAATAAAGATATCAATCCCACAGGGAGCAGGAGTCTGAAGTCTAATAACTCTTGATATAAATATTACAATAGAAATGCTAGATAAATTTCTAAGTGACAAGATAAAATGCGAGTAATGTATAAAAAGGTGTTTTTGGGTTTTGGGTATAAGAGCAATAATAAAGTAAAGTAAAACAACTGAGTATAGAAAGTAAGTATCGCATATGTAAGAGAGATTGGAACTGCAGTAGGGAAAAGGCGTTCTCAGGGAGTTGCGGATACACCACTAGTATTGTAACGATCTAAGATAAAGATTATCATCATGAACATTCTCAACTATGTATGTGTGGGAGGAACTCCGTATTTGGACAAATAGGCAGCAATCGCTGCTCACATCATCCTCATAACCATAGCAGTCAGCAATTGACATCAATCGAATTACTGCGCTATTAAGGGACGTAATCCCGTAGGACGTATCCCATGGCATGGATAGTGTTCCGTGAGTTTTCTCGGTTTCCCAAGTTGATACGTAAGGGGTGCCAACAGCTTTATAGTCATTGTAAGTGCTAGCACACCTCCGTCTACCAACAAGTAGTTTCCTCTATCAAGTTCCCACGAGAGGCAAATATTGAGAGGTCGACTTCTCTCAATATCAAGATGTAGAAAATCTAACACATGGTCACAGTGATGAATATCATAATAGACTTTATCTTATTACAATCTCATACTAGGGTTTCTCCATCTCCCCAAGAACTAATGATCTACTCAGACATGGAGGCAATCAACATCATAACAATGGTAATGGAAATAATCATAGATGAATAGTACTTGTATAAATCCACAACAAGTATAGGAATTACAACAAGATCTAGACAAGATGTAGATGCGATGGATGGAGATGGTGGTGATGCAGCGGTGGATGATGAAGATCGATGCCTTAGCCTTCCGGATCTGTGCAGGGTAAAGATGGATCCTTGGTGGATGAGTTCCCCTCCAGATGCCTTCCGGAGGTGAGGTTTCTACGATTTCTAGGTGTTCTGTATGTCGTCTACTTGAACCAATTGCAGGGGTGAAACTATTTGACGAGGCAGAGGCGGTGCCAACTATATGGCCGAAAAAGTTGCTCCGGCCATATACTTGGTCGTTGGACTCTCTGCCTCCCTTGTTCGCTTCTGGTTTACTTCAGGTATTATTAATATTTCCAAAATAAGCAATTTACGTTGTTTTTTACTTCTTTTATCCATGGTACAACTGCTCCAATAAGTGCTTCCACCAAGGATCCATCATCTGTCCTGATCCTGGTGAAAACAAACATAAAATGTGCACGCGAGCACCGTAAAATACCAAGATCCTACATCTACAATGCAAAATAATAATCTAAAACATGATGCAAATATGCACTCATTAGCTTGATGTAGACTGTCTTGCCGTTCTCAAGATGGATCACCTTTCTTGCTTGCTCTTGCTTGATGAAGACTTGGGAAATGCCCCCCATACTCCATGGGGAAACCTCCTCTTTGAACTTGTCTTCATCACACCATGATCACCGAGGATGGAAAGCTCCAAGCATGAGATCTTATAGAGATGGTGCATCTTGAGCTTGCACTTCATTTCTTGATGATTCCTTGTATATGGTCATAAGGAACTCCATCTTCTTCTTCTTCTTCTTCTTCTTCTTCTTCAAGACATACTTAATCTTGTTCTTGTTCTTGTTCTTCTTTAACGTTGAGACCAACACATGGTCCAAGCGAAGCCAATGGACAAACCTACAAGTGAAACTCAATTTTCACATTAGTCCATAGAGATTGTCATCATTTACCAAAACCACACTGAGGGCATACATGCCCTTTCAATCTCCCCCATCTTGGTAATTGATGACAATCCCTTTGAGAGGGTTTAAATATGGAATTTAATGAACAAAATGGTTGCCCCAACATCAAATACTACACAAGTATGTGATGTTAGTACAACCACAATATATATAGCAAACTCCCCAACAATATATGCATGTGTGATGAACTTGAATTTCATTGCATAGATTGCGAACCATTATCGGTGGTTGAGTTTCCTCTATATATAAAACATGCAAAGCAACAACAATGATGAAAGAGAATGCAAGGCCAATGCTTAAGAACCAACTCAAAGCATAAACCAACTTCCCTTAAACCCTCTAAAACTTCTCCCCCATTGGCATCGATTGCCAAAAATGGGTGAAAAGTTCTAGACGGCTAATATAATGAGACTTCCTCCAAAGGTGTGCATAAGCACATATCTTATGATGAATACTTGGGAGGAAATCAAACTATATTGAGGACCCAAAGGTTGCAAAAAGAAAATAAAAATAAAATAGCTTCAACAAATGAAGCGAGCAACCCAAAAGACCCAAAAATACCAATTGGCAACAACAATTGATACCAAAAGAAAATAAGAAGATATTATGATACTAGCAAATGAGTGTTTAAATTAAATAGGGAAGCTCCCCACTCTTTGTGCAAAAATTAGGATCATTGAATTTGAATACATCATGCACAAATATGGAATCCTCACTCCCCCATAGACATTTAAACCTCAAGAGATGAGAAAGATGGCAGAAGAGCATTCTTAAATCAATTAAAGAAGCTCCACAAGGATTATGCACCAATTATAATAATTGTATTTGGATATAAAGTGCACAATCATGGTATCCTCACTCCTAAAAATTCATTTAACAATACTAGGCAAGAGAGATTAAAATATGAGTCCCCGAAGATGCAAACAAATGGTACAAGCACTCATAGGCAAATAAATTTGGAAGCCACCGAAGAGTCAAAAAGAAATAAAAGGTGGTCTCTAAGTAAAACAAAACAATCAAAGATTTATATTCTCTTGTGTGTATAAGTTTCTAGGTGGAGAATATGACAAAGACATATGCCCACAAATAAACATGCACACACAAAATAGATACTCAAGAAAGCACATGAAAAACAAAAGGAAGTCATAGAATATACCAATAAGATTTTTCCTTGAAAGCATGGCCAAAGGCTCAAATATATCTTAATATACATCAATGAACTTCAAAAGACCAACACACTACATATATTACAAATATTTCCAAGGGAAAAGGGAATAGTTGGAATATATGGAGAAAGGCAACAAGTATCACAAAAAGAAATCAACATGCAAAATACTCACTATTGCACCTGAGAGCAATTGAGGAAAATATAGGCAATATAATTGCTAGATTAACATATTTGGTATTAGTGAATCATGAGTATGATTTTGTATAGTTCCCATTTTATGCACTTATCTCAACATACTCACATTTGCAATAGAGAGAACTCGAAAAACCAACACAATAACCACAACATTTGCAAGTACACAAGTTCATGCCAACAAGAACCCTACAAGAGGTTGGAAACAAGATATGTATGCATGAGAGAGATACTTGATACCGAGATATAATTGGTAGGATGTAGAGGATATGAATTAGTTGATCATCCTAGCTTGCCTCCAATTAACATGTAGGCACCACTTCTTCCCAATTGAAGAGATATGCATCCAATATATATCTCCAATGTACCTAAAACAAAATTAAGTACACTATGGTCCCCAAACAAATTGGGTCCGAAGTAGTTAGTGCAACTACAATTCATAGGAGACCCTCCACATAAATATGTGCATATTGGTATGAAATTGAATTTCATGCACATCTTAGCCAATAGGATTTGGTGGAGAATCCCCTATACATTGGATCAAGAAAGCAAGCATGCCATAGTATAAACATGTAGTAAATATGCATGCACAAGACTCTCAAGAACCAAAAATGTGATAAAATTTGAACAAAAACACCAAGTAAACCAAGAAGTCACACACAAGAGTGTGACACAAAAACAGGGTGTCCAAATTGCATCAAGGAGCCAAAAAACACATGAAAGGACACAAAATCAACAAATGAACAAGGCAAATGCCAAAGAGCAAAAGATAAATAAAAACACCTATGATTAAGGATTTATCTCATCCTAAAGGATCAACCAAGTAACAAAGAATGAGACAAAACCAACTCCTGAAATATCATGGTTCCAGCACACAAACCAAACTCTCTACACTTTTCATGATGGCACAAAGTACCAAAACAAAATATCAAACTTCTAAGCATAAAAAAGGGAGTGTTCCAAATAATATAGGAGAGCCCCCCCCCCCCCCCCCCCATGAATGGTGCATTATGTACAATTTGCTTTTGAATGAAAAATGCACTCAAATAAGATCATCACTACTACCCATATTAAATAAAACACAACAGAATACCAATAAAATAAAATGATCCACAAGAGGCAAGGAAGACATGGGAGAAAACATGGATAAAGATAGGGCAAAAAAAGAAAAGGCCAAAGTGAATATTATCAACAAGTTCTAACATTTATGGAGTACCGCTTGTCCAATGAGAAGAATTATAGGGAAAAATTTCCCGAGGTAGTTTACAAGAAAATCATGATCATATTCACAACAAGAAGCATATGACAAACTATAGTAAATTAAGCTTTATGCTTCGAGAGAGATGATGGATAGCTTCAAATAGTCACACAATCATTAAAGATTAAAGTAACTGGAAGCAAATGGTTTCCATGGAGGATACTGAGCTCCAAATATGAGGAAACACATATCAAGAAAAACTCTCACAAACAAGATCCAAAAGATGAGCAATAAAAGCAATCCGAAGGAATTGGAACTTGTTTGAGCTAAATGTACCACTTAGGAGCTAGATAAATATAAATATCAATTCTAAGTGACACTCTCTCAAATGTCCACATTTTCTAGGTTTGTAATATGCACAAAGCATATGACTCCCCCATAATGTGATAAAATGAGAATACTCAACAAGAGGTAAAAACATCCAAATAGAGATGATTAATGAACATTATGGAACTTGAATTTCTCCTGAGAGAGAAATACCACATAGAGACTAAATAATATTCCAATATAAATAGTAAGTGGTATTCCTCATGTACACACATTTTAAGGTTGTAGAATGCCCAAGCATAGCACTCCCCCAAAATGGGATAGTCCATTAATCTCTCCAAGAGCCAAATGACATACCAAATAAATTCAACAAAGGCTCCAAACCAACATACACAAATATACTTGATAACTCAATATAAGTATGAGGGAAGCACAACATGTACAAGCACATATAAAGGTAAACAACCAACACATGCACAAGGGAGCAAGTAACTTTCAATGTAAGTGAGTTAAGCACATATTACCACAAGGAGGAACATTGGATATAAGATAGAAGCATGATAATACAAATGGATTGACTTGACAACAATAAATGATGAAGATCCCTCAATTATTCACAATGTAGCCAAACCTCCACTGCCCTCCAAAAACACCTGTTGATCAAGTTTTAGCTTGTTGGTCTCCAACCAAGTTGGGTCCTAAGAAGTTAGTCACAATAGGCTTGGCCACACAAATGGTTCTTTTATTGACACCACGTTGGGCACCAACATATTTGGCAAAAACATTGCCCACCTCATCCTTCCAAATAGAATATACATCATCAATCAAGATAGGCTTGGATGAGGAGTTACGAATGGTGCATGAGGAAGAAAGGTGCCCCTTCTCGCGGCATATGTAGCAAGTTCCTCTCTTCCTATATTTCTTCTTGGAAGATGCCACCCCTTGAGGAAGAGCTTGAGTCTTGGGAAGAGGCCCGCTTCTAGCTTGAGGTGGAGTTTGAAGCTGCTTCCCTTGTTGCTTCTTCTTCAATGGGCAACTTCTCACATGATGTCCTTCTTCCTTGCACTTGAAGCACACAATGTTGGCCGGATTCTTCACTTGACCTTGGCCATTCTTCTTGTTGCCCTTGTGCATGAACTTGTTGGTGGGCTTGTTCTTGATGTTGGAGTTGAATCCAAGCCCACTCTTGTCATTTGGAGACCTTCACGCACCCAAGATGTTATTGAATGTGGTCTTCCCTTCATGACACTTCTTCAAGTCATTCTTCAAAGAAGTGACTTGAGCCTTGAGTTTCTTGTTTTCCTCTACATGGTTAGTATCAACAAAAATACTAGAGGAAGTAGATGCTACAATGTTAGAGAAACAAGGCAAGGGATGAAATTCATCACAAGATATAGCATGGTTATGAGATGATGAATCACAAGTACTAGCACATGGCAATATGACACTAGGAGTAGATGTCGTGCTAATGTCCACATGAGGCTCACTAGATGTTACCTTTGGCACAATAGCCTCATGAGCCAACTTTAGCCTACCATGGGAAACTAGAAGATCCTAATGCGAGCTTGAGAGCTTAGCATGACTCTCTTCTAATTCCCATAGTTGCTAGTTAGCAAAGCAAGTTGAGCATGTAACTCAACATTCTCCTTCACAATAGATGCTTCACAAGAGATAGAGTTAGTAGCACAAACATAATCAATAGTAGTAAGAGGTGAGGGCAACTTGGGAAGCTCTTTAGAGTATGAAGCTTTAAGTTCCTCATGTGACTCGGTGAGTTTGATGAGCTCCCCCTTGATGACTCTAGAGCCATTGTTGAGGTGCTCAAAATCCTCAAGGAGTTTGGCATAAGCAACTTCAAGCTCATCATTTTTAATTTGGAGGGCACTTGCCACCTCAAATTCTCTATCATGAGATTTATTTACTCTAGATAGCTCTAGAGAAAAGGTCTCCTCAAGAGATTCCTTGGTGGTTTGTTCCTCTTATAGAGCTTCATTAGGTTTACAATGTCATTAGCCTACTCACGCACAAGACTACTCATTTTATCAATTGTGTCCTCATGCTCATAAATTAGTTGCTTACTTTCAATGGCAAAGTTCAAGATTTCAATGAAAGTAGAGAAAGCATTTTAATTTTTGTGTAGAGCACGAAGGACTAGCTCCCGTTTCTCTTTTAAAGAAGCAACATCATCTTCTACTTCTAAGTCAACATTCACATCATCATTAGGTGCATTGGGATCCAAAGGAGAAGTTACCTTTGATTCCTTAGCCATGAGTCATAAGTGAATGTTGGAAGAAGGTGATGATGGAGGGACAATTGAAGCTCCAATCACAACCTTCCCTTGGTCCATACATTCTTCGATTTCCTCTACATGGTTAGCAACACGAGTACTAGAGGAAAAATAAGTACATTTATCATGGCAACAAGGCAAAGCATGAATATCATCATGAGATATACTCAAGGCATTTCTACATGACATGCAAGGGCAATCAACACTAGGATGTAAGTCACATACAGTCCTACAAGTGTTCATGTCCAAAGATACAACATTGCAATGAGATAGATATGAAGAATCATGAATGACAAGCTCACTATACACATTGCAAATTCTATCACCACTCACCATATCATTACCTTGTGAGAAATCACATGTAGGTGAAGTGGAGGAAGATGAGAACTCATCACAGCCAGAGGTGGAGGGAACCCAATCATCCTCAATAAGTTTGGAAACATCATATTTTGCTTGAAGCTTGGTCCAAATATTATGAGCATTCCGAAAAGGCATGATTGAGGAAAGAGCTATGAAGCTCAGAACATTAACAAGCACATTAGATGCTTGAGCTTCGAGATAAGAGTTTGTCTCCTCCTCCAAAGATAGATTTTGGGGATCCTTAGGACGAGACAAGCCCATATCTAGAATTCGCTCAATATTTGGGTCAATGACCCGAAATGACTAAGCATGCGAGTTCGCCAAACATCATAATTTGTGCCATCAAAAGTAAATGTGTGATAGTGAAATAAACCCGTAGGAGACATCTTTACTCTGGAGGCGGTGAAGCCTAAGAAGCGAGAGACCTCGCTCTGATACCAATTGAAAGGGAAACGAACGTCGCCTAGAGGGGGGGTGAATATGCGTTTTCAAATTATTACGGTTTAGGCTCTAATAAATGCGGAATCAAACTTAATGTTTAATTTATCAAGCCAAAACCTATATCCACTAGGTTCAACTAAGTGCACCAACAACCTATACTAAGCAAGACAAACAACAAGGTGATAGCAAGATATAATACTTCAAGCACGATGGCTACAATGTAAATTGCATAAGTAAAGGGATTGGTTGAGACATAACCGATGTACGCGGAGATGCTGATTTGTTTCCCGAAGTTCACTTCCAAAGAAGCTACGTCTTTGTTGGAGAGGTGTGATGGTGCAATGTACTTCGAATGCCACAACTGGCTCACCTCGAGGTGTGGTGGCTCGATTCTCACTCAACGCCACACAAGGCCTCACCCCAAGATGCGAAGGCATGGAACTCACCGACGCTACAAAAGGCTCACCCTATTCTCCCGTGAGCTCGCCACAAAGGCCTACTCACGTTCCACTATGGGATAGTTGAGGGCAGTCACCGAACCCGTACAAGGCTTGGGGAAATCTCCACAACTCAATTGGAGAGCTCCCAAGAAACGCCACAAAGGCTCCACAATGCCACAAAAGGCCAACAAGCTTGGGGAATCTCCACAACTCAATTGGAGCCCCCAAGAACACACCACAACTCCATACAATCGTCTAGGGTTCCAAAACCCAAGAAAAACAAGCCCAGGAGCTTGAACTCGCCGAATCTCCGAGGAGAACTCAAACCTATGCACCAAATGCAAGAGGCAAGTCCTTCTCTGTCAAATTCCACCAAAGATATAAAAGTTACTGGGGAAATAAGAGAGAACGAACAAAAGAGGAGAACACAAAACTCTCCAAGATCTAGATCCCAAGGATTCCTTTACAAAGAAGGGATTTGGTTTGGTGGAGGTTATAGATCTAGATCTCCTCTCTCAAATCCCTCAAAGAGAAGCAAGAATCATGGGAGGGAGAAGGGAAGAGGGCAAGATTTTGAAGGTCAACAATGGAGGAGAGAGAGCAGAAGAGCTAGCAAAAATGATCTCCAAAGTTCGGAAAACATTCGGGAAGAGGGGGCCTTAAATAGGCAAGAGAAATCTTCCTATTTGGGTTATTTTCATGCACCACCGGAACTACCGGTGCCCCACCGGTACTATCGGTAAACAGAAACACAATTTACTGAAAAAAACGAGTTTTACCGGAACTTTGGACAGAACTTGGGTCGGTACTACCGCTCAAGCAAAAACGTTAGACATCATTGCACGAAATTTTAATAACTTTTGACTATGGACTCCGATTTGGATGATCTTGGGCTTGTTTTGAAGAGAACAACAAGCTCTACAATA
Organism: Avena eriantha; assembly: GCA_910589775.1. NCBI lineage: Eukaryota > Viridiplantae > Streptophyta > Magnoliopsida > Poales > Poaceae > Avena > Avena eriantha. The sequence goes on along the minus strand of OU342745.1, from coordinate 35,726,752 downwards.
TTATGCAAAGAAACATCATAGTCCCACATGGGAGTATAAAAGTAAAATGGAGAAAGGTATGACCTCTCACAAGCGATGAACCGGTAAAACCTCCAACCGCAAAATGCAAGAAGTTGAGCTTGGAAACTCCAATTGGGATGAACCCAATTTTGTTGGAAAGATAATAAAGAGTATAATCCAACAAAAGGTGAAATATTGGATATCACCAAGGGATAAAATACCATGAATATATGTGAGATATCTCCCAAGGTGTAGAGCCAGAAAACCCGCAAGATCAAATATGCAATAAGATATTCAAGGGAAATCCAATTTTGATGAACTAGAGGTTGTTATGATGATAACCACAAGCTCTAGATCCTCACATGGACAAGAACCAAACAACAACCAATAAAGATTATGCTATGAATGTAAAGGTTTGAGCTCTCTCCCAAAGATACGGTCGAGTCACCCACTCGAGAGCCCCTCATGATAGTACGGCTATCTACCCTAAACCCGGTCTCCCAACACTACAAGAGACCGGTAAAATAGAAAACCTATCAAGAACATACCTTTGCCTTGAGCATTCCACTTGAGTTTGATGCAGACCATCTTGTGCTTCTCAAGATGGATCGCCTTTCTTGATTTCTGTTGATTTCTCTTGCTTGATGAAGACTTGAGAAATGCCCCCCATACTCCATGGGGAAACCTCCTCTTTGAACTTGTCTTCATCACACCATGATCACCGATGATGGCAAGCTCCAAGCATGAGATCTTCTAGAGATGGTGCATCTTGAGCTTGCACTTCATTTCTTGATGATGTCTTGTAGATGGCCATGAGGAACTCCATATTCTTCTTCTTCTTCAAGACATACTTGATCTTGTTCTTGTTCTTATTCTTTAACATTGAGACCAACACATGGTCCAAGCGAAGCCAATGGACAAATCTATAACTGAAACTCAATTTACACATTAGTTAATAGAGATTTTCATCAATTACCAAAACCACACATGGGGGCATACGTGTCCTTTCACTAGGGTTTCCCCTGGTACCTTATGGGAGGTGGTGAAGAGGTACCCCAACACCCTTCAGGAAGGACGGCGACACCCGCAGGCGTCACCACGTCGGTGTCAAGATGACAAGGATTACTCCCGATCCCTAAAAACACTCCCGGATGCTTCAAAGCTCCCTGCCAAGCTCACCGCCCACCAACACACGCCACCACGGTCTTGAAGTCACCCCCGACGTCTCACCATGACCCACAATGTAAGGCTGGTCTGACCAAAAGGAAGAGACTCTAGCGAGGGTCGACAGTACAATAACACGCAGGAGGGGACTACCTCCACCACCAGAAGGCGATAGCCAACCGGATGTAGCAGCGGAGGAAAACTAGGCCCTCTCTGGTCTGGCCGAGCCCAAATGGACTCGTGAAGCCCCGCCACCACACTGTAGCAAGGGTGTTACTGTCACTGCCGACCCAAGTGCTAGTCCCTACCCCTCCGCCGCTAGTGGATCTACTGCCACCACAGATCCCTGCTGCCAGGGGATTACCGAGCCACCGCCAGTCTGAGAAACATCACCTGAGCCTGTAAGGGCGAGGAGGGACAGACGTTGCAAACACGGCACCTCTGTGCTGCCCGGGCCACCCCATGCAGGATTTGGCGGGCGACCACTGACCTAGGCCTGCCCGGCCCATATCCGGTGCCCTAGCCGCGCCACAGCCGGAAGGGGCCGTGCCACCCGCCGCCTTGCCGGTGACCGAGAGCCTCGGACGGATCCCGCATGGCCCAGATCAGGCCCTGCAGAGCACTCCGCCAGGGTCACTTGTGGCCCCGTCCGCCGCCCAGGCAGCCGAGCTGCCTACCACCACGCCGCCCATGGGGACGCTCGGATCGCTGGCGCCCTGTCTTCCCACACCCATGCCAAGCCTGCCATGGCGCGCCGCCGCCAAACAAGGGGAGCCCCGTGCACCCCTATCGCCGCCGGGAAGAAGTGCGCCGCTGCCACCAGCCCCGCCCGAACTTTGCTCGGCGGTGCGCACCAGCAGCGACAGGTGGAGGAGGGGAGGAGGAGCACGGGGGGCAGGCGGCGAGGCTAGCCTCGCCCTGTCGCCCACGGGAGGCGAGACAGAACGAGACATGCTTTTTTCTTTTCAGCAGTTCCTTCTAGAGAAACCGAACAAGGCCTAAGTGTGTAGTTTTTTTGTTTATTCCATAATAGCTTATACCATGTCGGACAATTTCAGAATAAATTATAGGTCTCTTATATTCTCATTAGAATCTACATGGTATGCCAAGGTTGTGTAAACTTGAGAAAACTTTCACATGATTTCAATAATATGGTTTCTGAAGTAAATGCTTAAGTTTTCCGTTAACACTAATTCAATTCATTTAAATATTAAAAAATGTCTTGTAATATCTTCACCACTTTATCTATTTTGTCGAACCAGTAGACAGTGCAAGCGCACGGGTTAATGACTAGTAGCTTAAAAATTACTAAGCCCTCATCCGCCATCTATCAGCAAACTATAGCACTAGAGGAAGCCAACTCAAGATGGAGCATCTGTTCCTGCAGGAGTAAATTGCATAATACTACCGCCATCTATCAGCAAACTAATTTTCATCTAATAGCATCTTAACTAAGTTTCTGACGGGTGGGACCTGTCTGACAGAGCTTACTAGTCAACAAAATTGCCACATCGGCATGTTAGACTTGTCAGATTCTCCGTTGGTCGCCGCCACATCCACCATGGCCGCCGCCGGATAGCCCTGCTGCTCTAGAGCCCCTCCAGCCTCCCTCCCCCCTGCATCCTGTCCGCCTTGACGCCATCTTCCTCCGAGCCGAAGGAATTGAACCCCGGGAGTCCGAAAGGGCCACCTCGATCTCCTTCTTCCCCGACTCCGGCCAAAGCTCGTCGGCAAAGATCCGCGCTCCTCCGACCTTACACGCATTACCTGCTGCTATTATCGCGATTAGGGTGAGATGATGATCATCCCGGACCTCCTCCTTCTCTCCCCCATGCCTCGCCCCGTTCTACCGGCGTGCACCACCGTGCTCCACTCCGGCACACTAGGGTGCACCGCCGTGGGCCACTGTGGATATGGTCACCAACATCGCGGCTAGCCATGGGGATGCACGGTGGGAGCTGACACTGGCATAGCTGGAAACAGGGTTGCCGTTACCGGAGTCGCGCCGTGTCAATTCCCTGGTTCAGCGATGGGAATGAGGAGGAACAGAGAGAAGAGAAAGAAGTGAAGAAGAAGAAAAGAGGAGGTTGAACCCCACGTGGAAAATTTGTTGACCAGTCAGCTCTGTTAGATGGGTCCTACCTGTCAGGAACTCTTTCAATATGCTATTAGATGAAAATTAGTATGATTTGCAATGGGCTGCCCCAATTTTGGTACTGAACTGGGAAAATTATGAATGTTGGTACTGACTCGTAACTGATGCCTGAATTATGGTAGTATTATGCAATTTACTCGTTCCTGCAGTGTCCATTCGCGTGGGTGGTCTGGACTGAGATCAAGTGTGACTTTCCAATGCATCTTCGGCGAAAGGACTTGGTCACGGCTAAGCAGTGGACCTTTGAGTTCCTGCAGCGGGAAAGTACCACCAATGCCACTATACTAGCTGTCACATGTTGGTATATTTGGCAGACTCGGAACCATGTTCAAAACAATAAAGTACAGACGCGGCTTGTTAGAGTGGTGGCACAGCTTCTGGCTTATGTTGATATGATCATCACTCACCTTTTCAAGGTTCCGAAGTCTACTTCAAGTCGTGCGGAGGCGGAGCGCCGCTGGTGTCCGCCACACCAAGGTACTGTGGTGGTACTACTAGGAAAAACGTTATCAGTGGCGCACCAAAAATGATTTCTATGGCGCATCTAGTGGTCGCCACTAAATTGTTGCCACTAAAATTATATTTCTATGGTGCATATGCATATGCGCCACAAAATTCTCAAAATTCTGTGGTGCATATGGCTATGGCCCCCTTCTTTTCAGCTTCTTGGGCAGCTTCTCCCAGAAGCTACCCTCGACCAGCTTCTCCCAGAATCTCATCTTCAAAATTCGTTCAAACTTTTTAACTAGTAGTTTCAACGTTAATTTAAAAGTATAAACGATTTTGGCAGATAAGATTCTAGGAGAAGCTGGTCGAGGGTAGCTTCTGGGAGAAGCTGCCCAAGAAGCTGAAAAGAAGGTGGCCTATATGCGCCACAGAATTATGTCCTAGATTTTGTGGCGCATATAGATATATGCGCCACAGAATCTTTTTTTCAGAATTTCGAAATTTTCAGAATCTGGTACAAATACAGGTATATAATAGGTATATTATAGGAAATACAGAAAAATTAACAGAAATTCACAGAAAAGCTGCACATAGTAGTACAAATGTTCCAGTTCACATATAATACATCAACAAGCACGGATGTTCACAAGTGTTCATCAATCACATCACTTAGAACCGAATAAGTGCACAAGTATATTTCACAAGTGTTCATCTCACTCACATAACTTACAACCGCATGATGTTGTCACCGCCTACCTTAGGACAGAATGTAGTACACCGTAACCGCGATGCCGGTGAGGAGGAGCGGCACCAAGATCTTCGTCCGGTTCTTCTTCCATACGTGTCTCCTCCACTTGGCCAACGCCTCCTCTCTAGTCGCGTATCCCTTGTAGCTGTTGCCGCTGAACTTGTCCACTTGTTGGGGGCAGTCCACCCACTCCTCGTAGACACCTGGAACCTGACCCTTGTACACAACGTACGTCGACATCTCTACTGACAAGGCATATTAGTACATCATGCAAATATATATGTTGACAAATATTAGAGCAAGGCATTCATAAACTTAAATCAATGCATCGATGACAATGAAAGAAACACGACAACATGTCCGACACAATAACAACGACAGTTTCAAGCTAGGCAAGTTAAGTTTTTTTGACACACACACTACATGTCCACCGATACACACGCTCTCTCGGTCAAGTAGCCTTCTCCTCGCAGGGCGCCGGGAACGGCTTGTACATGTCTTTCGTCGTCCACGTCCTGAAGTCACCCTGCGCCTTGAGGCGGGCTTCGATCTCCCTCTTGGTGAACGGCCTGGGCTGGTGTAAGAGCCCACCACGTGTGTTGACCTGTTCCATGATGATATGTGACAGCTTCACCTGCGTATCGTGGAAGTCTTCCCTGAGATCGAGGTCACTGATCCCATGCAACTTTTGGGCCCACCTTGGAGAGAAGCTGGCAGCGTTAGCATCTCGCAATCCCAGACAAACCCTTTGAGGTGATGGCAAACATAGAAGGCCTCCTTCACGCTGTCAAACGGCTGCTTGACGCAGGGGAACTCGAACATGTGCTTGAACTTGTGTCAGCCATCGTCCTTGTAAGCCTCCCTCTTATAGTTGAAGGGGCCTCCGTGTTTGGCATAGCCCTCGATAGCATCATCCAGAACGCTCCTTACTCTAGCGTAGTTCTTCCTCCTCGCACTCCTCGAGTCGAAGTAGGTGGCAAGCGAATACCTCGTGGAGAGGACGATGAGCGTGCAGTACTTGTCTCTATGCAACACACCATGTGGAACGGGATGTTGGAAAAGAGCAATCGAAAGAAATACTTATGTGTTACGAAGGCGGTAGGAGGATGTGTACACTTACTCGGGAAAGAAAGGCACAAGGATGTTATCCTTCCTCTTGCTGTCCATCAATAGCTTCTGAAGGTAGGACTTTGCCCGGGCCCAGGTCCTTGTTCCTTCTTCCAGCTGGCTATCCCGCATGTAGTAGGGATCCGCTATCACGACGAACAGGGTGTCCTCTCTCTTGACCTTCATCGCCAGATTGAGCGCGAATAGGCGGACCAAGTTATAGTCCTGCCGTCTCGAGTGGAACAGCTTGAAGATGTCCTTGTAGGCTATGAAGAACACATCCGCGGGGGCATCGGTGATGAAGCCCACGTCCTCCGGCACCTTGGCGGTGAACACCAGGTAACTCGGGTCCTTGTCCTTGATAAGGAGGCCCTCTAGTGTCAGGATACCTTCATGTAAAGTCATCATAGCTCCCGAAGCTAGGCGGCGCAGTTCCGGAGGCAGTATGGGCTGACCAGCTTCGTGCACTCTGGTCAAGCCATCCTCACGGGGTGGTACAACGTCGTCTCGGTAACGGATCGGAGCGGGCTGGCTCGCAGCCTTGTCCTTGTTCTTGTTCAGCCTCTTCCTCACCCTCTTCCTATTTGCATCAGCAGTGTCCTCCACTGGCGATGCTATCCCGTCACCGACCGTCCTGTGGAGTGTGTCAGGGCTGAAAACGATTCCGGTCGATGGAGGTTGTGTCTCGGCGGCCGGAGGCATCTCCTGAGATAACCCACGGAAGACCAGGCACTTCTTGGGATGGCTAGCTTGATCGCGGAATGATGGTTCTTCAACGAGAGGAGGCATGAACGGTCCTTTGCTGGCGCCAGTGTTGACGAAGGCATTGACGTCGACCGGTGCGTCATCATCATCATCCACCTCGATGTTGCATCGAAGGCCGCCATGTCCACGTCATCCTGGGGTGGTGGCGATGGCGGTTGCAGTGCCATGGCCTTGCCTTTAGGCAGGGGCGATGGCAGTCGAGGAGCAACCACGCCCTTGGCTGCTTGTGGCGCCGGTGCAGATGCTCCCAAGAGTCTCTGGTGGCGGCTTGTGGTGGTGGCGACGACGACCGGTGCAGCAGGAGGCTTCGTCCTTGGCGTCCGGACGACCGAGGTGGCACCGGTGGAGCGAGACCCAATACGAATCTGGGTCTTTGGCCAAATCATGGGATAGCCATGGCAACCTTCCAGGGTCAAGTGCTCGTCGGCTCCCGGAGGTTGCATGGGAGGGTCCATGTCTTCGCACCCCCCAACACCTGACCCAACTCGAGGCGCATCACAACATCGTCCATGGGCTTGCAGTGCATCGTGCGGTTCGCCGGTTGTATTAGCTTGCCCGTGGCAACATCCTTCAACTCGCCGCCGGGCACCTTGTGCAGGAGCACGCACGGAGTGTCCTGAGGCATACAGATATGCATCATGAGATGGCAGCCAATCAAAGGCATTAAGTAGAGCATGCTGACTAACTACTTATTTTACCTTGGTGAGGGCGCCGAGCTCGGCTAATGTCGAGACACGGGTGGCCGGTGGCTGATCCTTCTTCTTCTCCGACTCGGGTGCATTAGGAAGCACAGCCGCCGCTGGCTACTACGCCTTGGTAGTCTCGGTAGGAGGGGTAGCTCCGGCGCATCCAACTCCATCAGCTACGCCCCGGGGATGGAGGGCGGCGGGGTAACCATGTCTAGCAACACTTGGTGGCTCGACGTGCTACCACCGGTGCTGGGCACTTGTATGGGCCCCATCTGACCGTCCGCATTCCATTTTGCTATCCCCTCCATCAGCCGAGGGGGTAGCATCTCGAGGATCTTCTGCTGCACTATCGCGTTCACCTCGTCCTGGTCCACCTTAATAGCCTCTAGATGCACGATCTTCCGCTTCAGCTCTTCCTTCTCGGCTTGATCCTGAGCCGCCGACTGGGTCGCCTCTCCTTTCTCTTCTTGGCTTCCTCATTGTATTACTCACGGGACTTTGTGCTCGTACCAAAGCCAGAGATACGGCCAAATGACGTGGGCGGCTCGGACTGCGGCCTCCCCTTGAAGGCGTTGGTCGCCCTGTTGAAAATCGTGTCCCACGGGTCCGTCGAGCCCTAGGACGACGAGTCCGGCGCCTCGCGCGCAGCCTTGATTTCAGCGTCCTACAGATAAGGAAAGGTGAACCCATTTAGGAACTTGCCTTCATTATTCAAAATGAAAGCAAATGGACCGTGGTAAATTCCTTACCAGCTTATTCTCAAACTTCCTCACATCGTCATCGTCGGTGACGAATTCCTTGGAATCCTTGTCCATATAGTAGCGAGCCCGGACAAAGTTACGGGTCTGCTCGTCCGTGATTTTTAACAACGGGTTTTCTTTCCCGAGACGCTCAACCTCGGCGTCCTCCCTTGCCCATATGGCCTTCTTTCCCCTGTAACCGCCGCTTCCACATCGGTGGTTACCTATGTTCTATTCCCGCATTTCTCGACCCTACTCCGTCCATGCCTTCGCTTCGCTAGTCTCCATCTCCGCCTTGAATATCTTGAACTCGTCTTCGTCGATCATGGGCTCACCCTTCTTAATCTTCTCCCAGCTTTCCTTTTTCGTGATCTTGTTCTTCACCCGGGTTCTCCAGCTGCTCAAGGCATTGGCCATCTTCGTGATGGCTAACCTGTTCACCTTATTGGATTTTTCTAGTTTGTCGGTGTACGGGGCTGGGAACTTGTACTGTCGGTGAAGCTTCTTAAGGCAGTTCGCCACCAACCGCTCATTCGCTTCACTTCTTAGGTGCTTCGTGTTGATCGACATGCTTTCTCGGATGATGCACCCGAGTTGCATGCCGTACACGGCGGCAACATCCGGAGGCTCCAACGGAAGGCCACTTTCTGAGACCAGAGTGATCTCGTCGGTGGTGTCAGCGAGTTTTGTGACTTCCGATCCTTCCTCGGCTTCTTATTCTTCTTAACGGACGGGTTGCTGCTACCGCCATCCGTGCGGTCCCCGCCATCGGTCGTGCAGCCTCCGTCATCGATCGTGCGGCCTCTACCATCGGAGGTGGTCGCATCCTCCTCCTCGGCTTCATCTATCCGGTAGTCCTCGTCCCCCTCTTGCTCATCATCCCCATCGTGGCCCACAGTAGCTGCCATGTCCTCATGCTAAGACTTCGCCGCCTCATAATGTTGAGACTCCGCCGCCTCGTGCTGCACCACCGCCTCCCAGAAAGTGAGGTTCGCCGCTCTGGCTTGGTCTTTGACACTCATGGCGACCTTAGAAGTGCCGGTCCCATCGGCGGCCGACATGTTTGCACACTTCTAAACAAATTAAACTAAGAAAGTTAGTATTAATTAGTGTTGACAGTATTTAAAATGAGCTGCCCATTTCTCCCGAAGTGTCAATTCACTTCCACTTCGGTCGAGAAATGGGGCTCATATGTCAAATAATTACTAAGTGTCGACCGAAAAATTCGGCATGACCTTCGCTAATTTTTTGACATAGGAGCCCCATCTCTCGACCGAAATGGATCGAAATCAACATTTCAGGAGAAATGGGCAGCTCAGATGATTTCCCTGCAAACATTTCACATACAAAAAAGCACAAATTGTGCTCCACAGCCACACATGGTGCTCCAACACCATACAAACATCACTAAAATTAAAGTGGTCCAGCAGCATAGAAAAGGCACAAATAGTGCTCCAGCATTTCCAGATTTCATTCCAGATTTAAAACTGGACCAAAATAGTGCAAAACAGTAGCGGTTAATTAACAGTGTTATTCCCTGTGAGTGGCACAAGTGGGAAATTAAAGTGGTCCAGACAGAAAAGGCACAGAAAACAAGCACCGAACCTTAAATGGTCTCTATTTCCAGGTAGACTATATCCTGCTTGTAAAGCAATTTGAGGGACAACATGCCTTCTAACTTGGGTTACAGTTTTCTGTTATTGGTACTGAACACTACTACTAAATTATTGATCTATGTCATTCGGGTATATATTTTGAGGAAGCCAAGAAGTTGTCCAAACCTTATATTAATCAAGTTGCTAAGGCCAGTAAAGCACATGTCGAGAAATTTAAACCACTATGAAGCCTTACACTAAGAGGCAGGCCATGCATATGAAAGGTTTCTTGAGACAGCTACTTTATATCATCAGCAGGTGTTTGTTCAGTTAGTATTTCCCCTTCTCTTAAATAATCCAGATTTTCAGTTCCAGTTAAATATTAATGCTTGCATAGATTGTTAGTAACCTAGAGACATAACTTTAAAAGGTGGAAAGTATTCCATCTTTGCCTATCAAATTTTCCCCTGTTCACGTTGTTTCCCCTTGTCACTTGCAATAGAAACTACGTACTATTATTTCCTACTTGTCACAGAGCGTCAACAAAATAGTGTTATTTCAGTTAATTAACAGTATTATTTTATTCAGTATATTTTCACTAATAAACAGATTTTAATTAATAGATTCGGAATCAAACAGATAAACATATGAAGGAAGGGGGCAGGGAATTAGGAGGGGAGGGGGTCACCTACGGGGTGGTGGTGGCGGTGGTCCTGGACGTCGGTGCCCCTCCTCCTCCTCCTGGTGCTCTGCGAGGCCACGGCGAGGTTAGCGTGGGCCGGCCAGAGGTAGGGGACAGTGCAGGAAGGGGGCAGGGAAGGAGGGGAGGGGGTCACCTGCGGGGTGGTGGTGGCGGTGGTCCTGGACGTCGGAGCCCCTCCTCCTCCTGGTGCTCTGCGAGGCCATGGCGAGGTCAGCGTGGGCCGGCTAGAGGTAGGGTACAGTGAAGGAAGGGGGGCAGGGAAGGAGGAGAGGGGGTCACCTGCGGGGTGGTGGTGGCGGTGGTCCTGGACGCCGGAGCCCCTCCTCCTCCTGGTGCTCTGCGAGGCCACGACGAGGTCAGCGTGGCCCGGCCAGAGGTAGGGGACAGTAAAGGAAAGGGCAGAGGGAAGGAGGGGAGGGGGTCACCTGCGGGTACGGCGGCGAGGCAAGGCGGGTGCGGCGTGGCGGCACGGTGGGGCAAGGGCGGTGCGGCGCAGCGAGGCGTGCTAGGGTTCTGGGCAGTACCGCGTGATATGGGGAAGAAAGGGGATTTGGGGTGTGTTAGCTAGGGTTCAAAACTTCTAAGTCAAAGAATTTTGTGGCGCATCTGTTAAGATATGCGCCACAGAATTTTTGGGGATAGTACAAAACACGCGTTGTGCTGTTGTTTGACAGAAAATGAAGCTTACCACATTGGTTCAGTGCTTGCTCCTCTCCGTTCTAAACCTGGGGCGGCCAGGTTCGATTGCTGGCTTGTCACATTTTGTTTTGACTTTTAAAAAATATTTTAAGGATGGTAATAATATATTAAAAGCAAGAACTAATATATTTGCCTATTAAAAAATATTTTATGGATGGTAATAATATATTAAAAGCAAGAACTAATATATTTGCCTATTAAAAAATATTTTATGGATGGTAATAATATATTAAAAGCAAGAACTAATATATTTGCTTATTAAAAACAAGAATTAATATATTTTCCTCAGTATTATCCGCATACATTAGTTTGTCAAAGTAATATATATATATATATATATATATATATATGCAGGCAGGCGAGCACACATGTGCATTAATTAGTACAAAAAAAGGCGTCAAAAACCGCTAAGTCGGCTCCGAGGTAGCTAGTGTCTCTTCACAACAACTTTCTTGCCCTTCTTCTTCGCGGTAGAATACTTTAGGCTAGCCACCTTGAGATTTCTTCTTGTGTATGGGCAACCTTTAGCCGGTAGGATGGTCTTCCTTCTTACTTTAGTATAAGTAGTAGGCTTGTCGAAGTACTTGTCAAATTCCTCTTCGATCTTGGGATCGTCATTTTTGTCGATGTCTTGCTTGTTGGCGGGTCCTTCCATTCCGATGATGCTCCTCTTGCCCCTCCTCACGACAACACGGCTTGGCTTTGCCGGGTCGGTAATGAGGCGTTCTTCGATTTGGCATCGGGTATAACCATGGTGGTGAAAAACCGGCCATCTTTTTTGACGCTCTTGGCCCATCTGACACGAAACATCGGCACCGTCACTCCGTAGTATTCGAGTTCCCATATCTCCTCGATCCTTCCGTAGAATCTTTCCTTGACATCAGTCTCGTCATCGGCGTATGATAGCATAGTTGCTCCTGAGTTTTGGTATTCGCTATTCTTGTCCTTCTCCTCGGTGTAGAATCTATAGCCGTTGATGTCGTATGTCTGATAGGTCCTAACATTGCACCCGGGGCCCTATGAGTGTGAGAATATGAGTTTCTGATCTTCAGTATAAGGTGTCGGCATGGGACTTTCCAGTAGCCTTTTCTTGAACCACCCCGTGAAGCTGGTGTTGTGCTCTCTGGTTACGTCTCCCTTCTTCCTCGGCTTGCCCAGGTTGGCGAGCTTCTGCTCGATTAAGGTTTTGTGCTCATCCACCCAGGGGCCAACCAACTGTATGTGTTGTAGAGCGACTCAGTTTGCCCTATCAAAGTCGGCGCGTTCGAGTTTGATGCCGACGCGGAGTGCGCGGTAGCCCTCGCGGTGACCAAATCCAGCGAGCCTCCCAAGGTGCTTCCTGGTGGGCAGACCGACATCCTGGTTCTCGGTGCTTAGGTAGTTCTGGCAGAAGGAGATACACCTGTAGGTCAGAAAGCCCTTGGCTATGCTTCCATCTAGACGGGACCTATTGCGAACGAATCACACCGTTCAGCCTTTCGAATGGCATCATGTTGTGCACGAACGCCGGCCTGAGATGGATGATGTCATCCACGACATGGACAAGCAGATGCACCATGATGTCGAAGAACGCGGGAGGGAAGTAAATCTCGAGCTCGCATAGTATCTCGATGATCTCTTCCTATAGCTTGCCGAGATGCTTCACGCCGATAGACTTCCTAGATATGACATCGAAGAAGTTGTAGAGGCCAAACAGCGTCTCACAGACGTGCTCGTCCATTATCCCTCGGATCACAACGGGGAGTATCTGCGTCATCAGCACATGACAGTCGTGAGACTTCATCCCGCTGAACCTCTTCTTCGCTACGTCCAGATATCTGCTTATCTTCCCAGAGTAGCCGTCGGGAACCTTGACTCCTAGGAGGCAACGGAAAAACCTCTCGAGCTTCTCCTTGCTTAGTGTGAAGGATGCAACTTTAAGAACCACCTCATTCTTCTTAGCCCTTTTGCGGCGACCCTAGGTCCCTTCCGTCTGTTCATCGTCATCGTCGGCATCGTCACTATCGAGGTACTAAAGTTCCTTCTTAATGCCAAGCAATTTTAGGCGCTTCTTGCTTTCGGCCCATCCTTGGTCCTATCCGGCATGTTCATCAGAGTGCCGAGCAGGCTCTCGGTAACGTTCTTCGTGATGTGCATCATATCGAGGCTATGGGGCGTGTGGAGGACCTTCCAGTAAGGAAGGTCCCAGAAAACGGACCTCGCCTTCCATACTTCATGCAGCGGTGATGGCTGTTCCCTCGGCCGCTTTTTTCTTGGCGCAGGGCACTCTTCCCAATTGTCCAGAAGCTCCTTGATTTCTTCGCCGCTCAACGGTCGACGTGGGGCATTATTGACCTCGTCTTTGCCATTGAACAGGTCTCTGCGTTTTCTCCACAGGTGATCCTTGCGGAGCCACATTCGAGTCCTTTGGAATACGGTTTTCGAAGACCCAGGATCGCTCGGCAACTGCAGATGCGAGGTCTTATCCATGCACCTGACACATGCATAGAATCTGTGGTTCACCTGACACGCTACATATCCGTAACCAGGATAGTCCTGCACCGTCGTGAGCAACGCAGCTCTCAGGTCGAAATAATCTCCAGTGTAGGCATCCCACGTACGTGTCGGTGTCTCCCACAATGTCGCTAACTCCTCTTTCAGGAGCCCGAGATACAGATGCATGTCGACACCCGGTTGTTTTGGCCCCTGGATAAGGATACTCATGTGTATGTACCGCTATTTCGTGCACAACCAGGGGGAGGTTGTACGGCCATACAAACACGGGCCAGGGGCTGTGCGTGCTACTCTAGTTGCCAAAGGGATTGAGTCCGTCGGTGCTCATGCCCAGCCTAACGTTCCTTGGATCGAGCCTGAACTCATCTTGGAATTCGATGTCCAGCGCATTCCACTGGCTAGCGTCCGTGGGGTGTGTCAGGATTTTGCCCTTCTCCAGATCATCTTCCGGCTTCTCCCTCTTCGCGTGCCATTGCATCAGCTCTGCTTCCTTAGGGTCTACGAAATACCGCTGCAAACAGGAAGTGATAGGAAAGTAGCACACCACTTTTCGGGGAACTTTCTTGTTCCCTCTCTTGTACCGTCGCTGGCCGCACACCGGGCATGTGTTCTATCCTTGTACTCGTTCTGGTAAAGTGCACAGTCGTTGATGCATGCGTGGTACTTCACGTACGGTAGGTCTAGTGGGAAAACTACTTTCCTCGCCTCCTTGATACTTGTTGGCAATGTGTTGTCCTTGGGAAGACGAGCGTGCCAGAATTTCACGTGAGCATTGAAGCTAGTGTCGGTCTATTTGTGCCCCGCCTTCATCTCCAGAGCCTTCAGCGTTACACTCAAGCGTGTATCCTCGGGCCGGCACCCAGGATACAATGGAGTCCTCCCGTCTACCTCCATCTGTGCCAGCTTGTCTTTCTCTCTAGCTGCAGCTCTCATGTTGGCCGTCTGCTTGAGGAGTATTTCTTGAAGATGAGGGTCCCGCAAGGCCGAAGTTAGCGGCGTGTCCGTGCTCCCGTCTTCTCCGCCGCCACCACCACCATCTGCTCCGGCATCGTCTCCTTCATGATGATCGTGTCTGCCGACATCTCCTTCTTCATGATGATCATGTTCGTCGGCATCGCCTTCGTCATGATGACCATGTCTAGGAGACCCTTCGTCTTCTCCCCCGCCCCCGGCCTCTTCTTCATCATGGCCACCGCCATCTACCGGCGGCTCCTCATTCACTAAGAAGCCAGGCATGAAACCGCGCGTGAACAGGTGAGACTCCAGTTGTCCGGAATCAGGGTTGATCCACTTCCGGTGTTTGCACATTCGGCACGAACATCTTATCTTGGTCATGTTGTTCCGAACCATGTCGGCTACCGCGTCAACCTTGTATCTAACCACCCAACGTTCGCTCATATGGATGACCATGGTCGCCTGCGCGCGAACATAGACCAAATTAAAGAGAGTATGTTAGAACCATGCACACACACGACGCGCACACATACATGCATGGATGATCGCCGAGAAATTTCGGCATGACCTATCCTAAAAATAGGACGTATGGCTAGTGCAGAAATTTGCCGAAATGGACGTGAATCAACATTTCGGCAAACCTCCATGCACCCGGCGCCGGCAACATGCATTCAAGCACAACATAAGCTCCCTCCACAAGCAAACATGTATTCAAGCACAACACAAAGCGAAGGAACATCGTCTCGCCATCGCACACCGCCCGCGGGACCATCTTCACCTACAAAACATCCATACACACCGTGCCGAGGCCCGCCAGCCACACAAAACATGCATCACACAAGTACCCATGCACACACCTCACAAATCTACAAACCAAATCTACACCAACCCCATATGCATAGTGTAGCAAGAGGGGGTGTGGGATGTGGAGGAGGAAAGTATGAGTGGTTTACTACCTTTACAAGTAGGAGTAGCTTCCCCTCACAAGTACATGAACCAAAGTAGGTCTAGCTATCAACAATGGAGGTGAGTATGAGCAAAATGGAGTTGGAGGGAGGAGGAGGACGAGCTAGTTGGAGGTGGTGGGAAGAAGGGAAAGGGTGATTGCCACCCTTTTTAGATCTCTTTCGCACATTCTGTGGCGCATATGGCAAATGCTCCACAGAATGTCAAAATTTTGTGGCACATATAGCTACATGCGCCACAGAAAGTGAGAATTCTATGGCGCATATGCTATATGCGCCACAGAATTTTGACATTCTGTGGCGCATATAGCCATATGCTCCACAGAATTCTGGCCTGCCCATGTGCTGGGGTCAGGCCCACATGGGCCCACAGGAATTCTGTGGCGCATATGGCTATATGCGCCACAGAATTCTCACTTTCTGTGGCGCATATATCCATATGTGCCACAGAATTGCAGGAATTCTATGGATCTGTGGAGCATTTGCTATATGTGTCACAGAATTGCAAGAATTCTATGGAGCATTTGCTATATGCGCCACAAAATTAATTTTAGTGGAGCATTTTTCATATATGCGCCACAGAATTAAAATCTACCTATAATCATTTTCCTAGTAGTGATGTCGACGCTGCTCTTTTCCCAGGTGATCGAAGAATGGGGATTGGAGCTGTAATAAGGGACCATGATGTGAAGTTCCTGCTATCTTTGAGCGAGGGAATGGAGCTGTACCCTGCGCCGGAGCTCGCTGAAGCCTATGCTGTCCGCCGCGCGCTCCAGGTGGCGATAGAACATGGTTACCAGAATGTTGCACTGGTGTCAGATTGCCTATCTCTGATCCAGCGCATCTCTTCCCAGGTACGAGATCGATCAACAGTGGGTGTGTTGGTAGCTGTTATCAAATCTTTGGCAACGGACCTGGAGTCCTGTGTGGTCAGTTTTTCTAGTCGTATAACGAACGTGGTAGCTCATAAACTTGCTCACTGCGCTTCAGCTGGTGTAATCCTGGAGCTTATCTGGGTTGACCTATGTAATGATGTCAAGTGATCAATAAAGTACGATGTTTCTAAAAAAAAACTCAAGATGGACCGGGACTGACATGACCTGGATTGCACCTTGGCAACAGGTACTGCAGCCTCATCATGTCCTATGTCGACGAAGGCAAACCTTCCTCCTCGTCCTGACTCGAAAGACGCCGTACCGTCAGCCGATGGAGACGTTCACTCTGAACTTGAATGAATACCGACGCCAATAGTCTAGTTGATTTTCAGTTTATTTAGCTGTCATCTATCTGCGTGCATCAACTCCCAATGGATTATTTTTCCGTATCTGTTACGCCACCATTGACTGCTTAATTAGCTGTACTATTAGATCCATCAGGAAGGGATCCCATGCTCTCTTGGTCGATGTGGCATACACACGTGACTTGTTCAAAGCGTAATAATTAAATTGTTACACTGTCTTGTAGTATATCTTTTTATTTGATCCAGCCGTCCTATGGATATGCATATGCGTAGCAGGCTGTCTGAGATTCAACACGGTTGCAGGCTGCCCAGATATCAACACAAGACCTGTTCTCGACAAATTTAGATGGTTATAAATATTAGAGATACCATACCTATTGGCAAGCCTCTCCCTATAAATACCAACGACTTCTTATGGTTAAAGACTCAGGCAGCACACAGCTACCAAAAAAGCACACAGCTACCAACCCGTTCTCTCAAAGCTTGGCACTGAGCAGCACCCATTCAATCCTAGCTAGTACTACGTTCTTCCACGTTACTGCCAATTTCAACACTGCCTAGGTAGTGAGGGAGAAACGAAGAAATACTTATGGGCGGCATGCGTGTGTTACTCCTTGCAGCAGCTCTCCTGGCCTTGGCATGCTCCCATGGCGCCACCGCCTCTGACCCGAGCCTTCTCCAGGACTTCTGCGTTGCAGACAAGACGTCTCAAGGTACAAACATACTTATACTAACACAATAATGATGCAGTTAAGCACCTAATTACTCATCTGTTAACTTATATGAACACATGTATCCATGCAGTTCGGGTCAATGGATTGGCCTGCAAAGAGGCAAAGGAAGTTGTCGTTGAGGACTTCTTCTTCTCCGGCCTTCACGGTGCCGGCAACACGAGCAACAAGCAGGGCGCTGTGGTTACCCCGGTCAACGTCGCGCAGGTTGGCGGGTTGAACACTCTTGGCATCTCCCTCGCTCGCATCGACTATGCACCAAGTGGCCTCAACCCTCCTCACACCCATCCGCGTTCCACCGAGATTTTGACCGTGTTAGAGGGCTGTCTAGAGGTGGGCTTTGTGACTTCGAACCCTGACAACAAGCACTTCACCAAAGTTCTCAACAAGGGAGACGTGTTTGTGTTCCCTAAGGGCCTCGTCCATTACCAGTTCAACATCGGTGCAAGCAACGCGGTGGCTGTTGCGGCCTTGAGCAGCCAGAACCCAGGAGTGATAACGGTAGCCACTGCGGTGTTTGGAGCTAAGCCTTCCATCCCAGATGATATTATCGCCAAGGCCTTTCAGGTGGAGAAGAATACAGTGGACTTTATCCAGGCTCAGTTCTAAGTGAGTGACTCATGTGTGTTGGTTTGTTTATCCAGGCTCAGTTCTAAGTGAGTGACTCATGTGTTTTGGTTTGTTTTTTTGTGTGTTTGTCAACTCCGTTCATATTTTGTATTAGCTTCGTTTGCACTGCATTTTTTATAATGTTGTTAGTCGAGAACCTGTTCTCAGGTGTATTTATTTTGTGTGTGGAGATGTTGATTGTGTTGTGACGCATACCTATTTCTTATAACATGATGTATTATATTTGATCTGTATCGTTTATTTCACCCACGAGTACTTGTGGCACCTTGTTTTTTCAGATGAAAGACACTCAAGTGCCCGACTAAATTAATAAAGCTCCATACTGCAAGTATATAGATTTTTTTGTGCAAGTACATAGTTTGCTAATGAACAACATACACATCAAAGTTTTCTTTTTGACGAAAACATGAGG
Organism: Avena eriantha; assembly: GCA_910589775.1. NCBI lineage: Eukaryota > Viridiplantae > Streptophyta > Magnoliopsida > Poales > Poaceae > Avena > Avena eriantha. The sequence goes on along the minus strand of OU342745.1, from coordinate 35,708,515 downwards.
ACTCTGTTGCATATTTTTTCCTTATTTTTGAGTTATAAAATACAAAATATTTTTGTAAATGTAAAAGAAAATAAAAATACTATCTAAACAAAATTAAAACAGTCTTAGATAAAACTAGCTATCCATGCTGAGAAGTTGGCATAAGCCTTCATGTTTGCTCTGTAGTTGACCTATCTCTTGCCCTGGCAAGGCTTGGTCTTTTGTTTTTGAAAATGAAGAAATTGCTAGTCTATCATAGATAGATATAGAAGTAGAAATTATTCTTGACGGAGGATTTGGAGGCTCCTCAGCGCTTTGGGTACTGTTCATGAGCAGATGAATTATATCTGCGCATGAACAGTGCATCACGATAACTAAGCTGCAGTAATATTTGGGTAAATTTTTACCAGTTTCGGTAATTTCTTGACAGTAAGTTGCTAGCACGAATTCTGTACCACGATAGTAGTTTTTTCATCACTAATTTTCCAATGGGCCGTGCTTCTTAGACGGAAGTTTCTCAATGGTAATTATTCCCTGTAGTTCTTTGAAAGTAATTTGTTGGCATAAGTTTTTATTTCGACAATAGTTTTTCGGTAGTAATTTTCCAATGGTTCATACTTCTTCCATGGTAGTTTCTCAGCGGTATTTTTCTGGTATCTCCTTGAAAGTAATTTATTGGCATACATTTTGTACACCCAGAGTAGTTTTTTGGAAGTAATTTCCAACGGTTCATAGTTCTTCGATTGCAATTTATCAACGGTATTTTTCCTATGTTACACAAACAGTAATTTGCGCTGCAATAAATTTTAGCCTAGTAATTTCTTGATAGTTATTTTCTGGCATATATCTTCTACTCTGACGGTAGTTTCTCGGCAGTAACTTTTCTACAGTTCGTATTTCTGCATTGGTACTTTCTTAACGATATTGTTTCCTAGTAATTTCTTGAAATATCTTTTTGTATAAATCTTCTACTTCGACAGTAGGTTTTTATCGGTAATTTTCAACTTCGTAGTTCTTCGGCTGTAGTTTCTGAACAGTACTTTTTGACAGTGAGCGGTCAATAATTTATTGACAGTAATTTCATGATGCAAATCTTGCTGGATCATTCATATAGTGCCTCTTATATAAAAGAATGCTTCATCACATTTGTCGTCTCTTTTATTTGAAAAACATGCTGATGCCTTCTTCTATAGTGACTTTAGAAAAAAATACACCAAAAATCATGGCCTATTTTATTTGGAAAAAAGTACTACTATCTTTCGATAGTATCTAAGAAAAAAAATACTTACTTCACCGCATGTCACCTCTTTTACCTGGGAAAATATTACTGCATTCTTCTATGATATATGATGGCAACAAGTTTGTGTGTACCAACTCGTTAGGATTTCAAGTTTAGAGTGTTTTAGTAAGAGTCTTTGCCACACAAGGATGACTCAATGGTTTATATCTAATTCTCGAAAAATTATGGGAACTCGTCTTTTGTCATTTTCTAGCAATTTGAAAAAAAGGGTTTTAACTTGTGTCTCCAACTTAACCGTGTGGTTGTTAAGCACAAGGTTTCGTATTAGTTATTAATCAAACTATAAAGTAAAAGAATAGTAAAGTAAACTATAACTAGAAGAAAGAAATAAAAACAATAAAGTAAAGTTCTTTTTGGGTTTTGTTTATGCCTACAGAAAGTAAAGGTATTTTTGTATTTTCTAGTTTAATTCTTGCATAAAATGTAAAATATAGTAAAAATAAGTAAAAGTGGTTTCTTATGATAAAAAGTGGATCTGGTTTCTTGGGTTCACTTGTCTCTCTCTCATAGTGTGGTGGACATAAAAGTGCTCATAGATGATATAATTTACTTAGAAATTCATTATGTGTTTGATTAACATTTATATGGGCATCACGTCCTAATATAAAGATGATGCAACACATCTTACTTATACTCCTATAGAAATATAAAACTCCATGCAATTCAGAATTAAGAATAAACAGAGTATAACCTTACATACTTTGACATGATGTTTAAATAACAAATGTGCTATCTTGAGCAAACAAGATCATATTTTTGTCACAAGATAAATATAACACATGCATTCACTTTATCCCTAGTGAGGTAACAAAAGAAAGGTAAAAACCATAGTGAATCTCACATTTTCTATCACTATCTATGGCATCCCGCTAAAACCACTACCAGAAAATCGCTCGTTGTTTCTACTTTGTGCATCATCATGACATCATCATGCATGTTTGTTCATAAAAGTACTTTGCAAAAACCTTATTTTGTTTTCTAATTAGCCCTTCTTTATTTTCAAATCATAAAACCAGGTCTTCCTAAATATTTTATTTGTCTAAAAACTATTTATAAAATATTTTAAAAATTAAATAAAAATAAAATAGTTTTTTTAGTGGGGGAGGCAGCCACCAGCCAGGCCCAAAAAGCCAAACCGGCAGCCACCTACCACCCCACATATCAAACCCTAGTCTCCACCTACCCAGATCCCCCTCCAATACCCCCTGTCGCCGCCGCAGCACACACACGCGCGTGCGACGCAGCCAGCAGAGCCAGCCACCCGCGCGCGCACTCCCCTAGCCCACCACCCTGCACGCCTCCCCACCCACCTGGTCGCCACCTGCTCCCAGACCTCCTCCTCTTTCCCACCCGTCCACCCCGACAGCGCCAGGAAAACCGGCCCCACACCGCCCGACGCCCCACTCCACGCACACCACGCGGCCTGCCCACGCCCCTGTCCGACCCGGGTCCCACCCCGCGGTAACCGTCCGCAGACGCCCCGCTCCCCACCGCTCGCCCTCTCCTTCCTCCTCCATCGCCACCTACCGCAGCGCCGCCCCTCCCCTTCGTCTCCACCACCTACCCTGCCTCGGACGAGATCTTCCGTACCCTCCCCCGCCGCCTGTAGCTCCACCGGTCCCACGCGCGTGGCCGCCGTCGCCTGCCAACCCCTCCCTGGCACCTCCGCCGCCTTGCTGTTTTCCGATCGCCGCCAAGACCACTTCCCCGCCACCGCGGCTCTCTCTATCGCTGCGCCTGTGCCCGAGCACCTCCCCATTCCCGCCAGGCCACCGCCGAGCCCCGTCGCTCCCTCCCCATCCATCACCGCCAGTCTTCCCTGTACACCGCTAGCAAGCCCTGCCGCCGCTCCTCCCGCATGACCTCCACCTAGACCCTGTCCCCACCACGCCCCCAGAAGCCTGCCGTCTTGCCCACTCGATTTTGGCCAGCATCGCTACCCACCACCAACAGGAGACAAGCTCCTAGGGGCCACGCCTACCCAGGGTCACGCCGCCGCAAGGCCGACTCTCTCTGCCCCTTCGCATGCGCGAGAAGCCACCCGCATGCAAGCAGCAGCATCAACGGTAGTTCTGCGCGCCCTGCGCAGGCCCGACTCCACCACTCGCAACCAAATCCCCATGGGTCAGCGCCTTCTGGCTCCCGCATGCGCCGTCACGTCTCCAGCCGGCCTTTTTTTTCCTTCTTCCGTGCATCCCATCTGTCCGCAGATCACCAGGTCACTGCATGTAGTGTCTCGGTTCCTCTCGTGTTTCACTCCTGAGCCAGTTTTTCGGTGTGCAGAAGGTTACTACCTCTTCTCTGTTCAAGTACACGCAATCGACCATCAGCAGCAGCGCGTACCAACCACCTCTTGGGGGATAGTATGATGCCCTTGTGGTGGTGATACTAGTTGCCTCGACAAGATATTCACCATCACCGGAGATACAAGACCGACCCCGTAACGAGTGCATCGCTCCCCGCCAAGATCTACTTTCGTGCATGTCGGACACTTCTCGCAACCGGTGAACGAGTTGGAGCCTCAAGATCGCCTTCACGGAACCTCGGAACCCCAAGTTCTTCTTCGTGGACTCAAGATATCCTTCCCGGACCTGAAGACCGATCTGAAACGCCTAGGTCTTCTCGGCGCGGATTCGAAGACCGAGCCCGCCGAACCCTAAACCCCCGGAACCCAAGATCTTCCGAACCCAGATGTGTGAACCTTTTCCGAGCCCATATTTTATAAATGCTATATATAAAACTGTTGCATATAAATTGTTCATACATGCATATCTATCTGTGGTGTGGGGGCATTATGCCGATTCACCTCATAATTAAATATGGAGTGTTTATGCGGAATATCTTTGCCTTATTCCGGACTCCATTTAAATTGGTATAGAGAACCGATGCCCTGTTTCGCCTTGTTAATACAACATTTAAATTGCGGGGTAGTTAAATAACTTGAACCGTGTAACTAATTGTCGGGACCCCGGTTCCTCTTAATATTGCCTAGTTGCACCGCATCTGCATCATATCATAGTCATGCCGGATCTTCTGTCGTAGTATTAAATATTGCATCCGGTGTTTCTTCTAGTGCTTTGCTTCTTCGCGGATTAGGCCGATGAGTTGATGCGAGTATCGTCAAGTTCTCCGGATATGATCTGTCGGCAGTGTTTCCCAGGCGAGCATTCTCCCCCTTTATACCTATTTTGCATTTATAGTCTTTATTTCCTCCTATTGCTATCCATGTCATGATGCTTTAGTTTCCGTGCACCAGTTATATCCCGTGCAGCCTCTATATTGCCATGGACACCTCCTATAACCTGTGTTTGGTAGATAGCTGGCCTTGCGAGTCGTAGTTGCTTGCTCAGGTGCGATCTCGTGTTGTCAAGTACCACAATTGTTGGAATGCTGGCAGATGTTTATGGTGGAGATGATCATGTGTTTAATTACCACTATCAAATTGCTAGATATAACTAATGCAGAGGCATCGGTGGGCAATAGATGTTATTTGGTTCTTCCACGCTCACTTGTGTCTCGTAGGACCCCGAGTACTTGATACCTGTTCCTTGACTATTCGCACTATCCACATCTGGGAGACCCTATGGGATCCCCCTGAGCCAGAGCTTGATTCATTTCTATTTCTTGGGGCCACAAACTAGTTTGGGGTTTTATTACTATCATGTACTTATGCCATGCTTACTGCTTTATTTCCGATTGTGCGTGGAGCACCTGTACTGTTTTGGAACGTGGAATGTTTTTGCGGTATCGACAAGCCCTGTCACACTTTCGGGTTCCCAGTCGTTTACAGCCATTGTCACAAACCCTGGGTCCGTTCCGGAGCCAGCCAACTTCGTTGCGGGTAGCTTAGTGGGGTGGCCTCCTGAAATATTTTATGAATCCTGTGATCGCTTTGTCGTGAAAGCCTCGTTGGGTTTTGAGTTGGTTTTTCCGAGGTTGATCGAGTGTGTGTTGCTACTTGTGCACCCCTACAGGGTAAAACTTTCTGCAATCCGTGTCCGCGGTTATGGATGACTTGGAGCACAATATCTCGATCATAGATGAACATAACTAAAGTAGTGTTATAAATTTGACTTAATATGTGACTAGTAATCAGCTTTACTACAATGGAATGTATAATAAAAATGCCAACAACTGGTGGATCTATGGTGATCTGTGTCATACTATACCTGCCTAGTAAGTATTGCAACTCCAATGGAATGTGATAAAAGTGCCAACAACTGCTGGGTTTTGGGATTCCTCAGGACAATTATATCTGACTAGTAAATGTTCCAACTACCACTGAATGGTTAATTAAAATTGTCCACTACTTATGCTTCGGGATGACTCATGTTATCTATATTTGATTAGTAAGTGCTGCAACTGTAATGGACTGAGTAAAATTGCTAACTGTGTGAGTTCCTTGGTCCGACTTCCTCGTTTGGTCTCGAGGGGGAAATACTAGGATGGGTATGATTGGAGTTAGTATCAGGTTGGATCCGAATAGATCTCTCTTATCCCTCTCTAATAGCCGACAGATGAATCAAGTCTCTAAAGGTTGTTTAGTGCATGTTGCGCTGCCGCTTCAGTCCACCATACCTATGTAGGCGAGAGCCGCCGAATTCTAGCCTCGCCGTGTACTGGCCTCAGTACTGACGCTCCTCTTTTTCCTTTGCCCTTTGTCGCCACCCCTTTTGTTTTAGCAGGTTTCGACGTCGTTAGCAGGGTTACCCTTCCGGCTTGGCCTGGGCAGGGTTATGGACGCCATTGGTTATTCTTCAGGGCTCTTAGCCCCATTTGCATCTTGTCCGTACTCGGACGCCGTAACGTTTTCAAGGTGATTTGGATCTTTGTATTGTATATATGTATTCTTGACTCGTCGAGTCGCTGTTGTATATATATCTGTTCTGTGGGTCCCATCGAGGACTGTTGTGTAATGGTATTACTTCGTTTTCCACCCACATGAAAGTGCCTGGTGGGCGTCCTTGAATCGTTTCTATGCGGGTTTGGCGGAAAGGGCTAAAACTTGCATAGGGCCGATTCGAGGCTGTTACAGAGTGGTATCAGAGCTCAGCAGTTACGATACCCCACAAGTCCAGCCTGTAGGATAACCCAGCTAACGGCCGAAGTAGAGTGTCAAAACTATTTTGCAAAATCGGTTGGATAGATCTGATTAGGTCTGCTTTTACTCCTTACCCCTCTGCTATTCTCCTCTTACCTCTACGTGTTTTGGATCTGTTCTCTTATCTTCTCTTCGAGTCCAGGATTTCTCGTGGTCGGGTTTCCGTCGTACCTTCAGGGTTTCGCTTCCTCCCTTGTTAACGGTGATTCCACATTCGGACTTCATGCTATCTGAGGAATCCTTCATCTGTGGTACCATTCTTTGTTCCTTGTTTGTGCCTTCCGGTGTTTTCCGACGCGACGACATCATCTATGCCAGATCCGATGCAGAGTCTGCATCACTCCTTTGTTCCGAACCTCGATTGTCGAGATCTTCAGTCTGATTCCGAGAATGGTTGCACGCTTTTCTACTGATTGTGCGGAGTAATAGTTTGGGTGCATGATGGATTGGCCCCGATGCCGACTACTCAATCTATTTGCTCTCGTACATTGAAGTGGATGAGAATGTGTCGTTTCTCTCTTTCTATCGAAGTTAGAGGTGGCTGTATTTGTTGATACCTCTACCTTCGTCCTTTGTTACCGGAGTGTTCTCGACGATCACGGACAACGACCTCTTGTTAGTGGTGTCGCGAGGATCTACACGAAGCGCGAAGTTGTAGATCGCCGGCTTTCTTCCCGGTACCATGAGGCGGATCTCGAGGGTGAGATCCCTTGTTCGTGGTGTCGAATTGTGGCATCCCGCTAAAACCACTACCAGAAAATCGCTCGTTGTTTCTACTTTGTGCATCATCATGACATCATCATGCATGTTTGTTCATAAAAGTACTTTGCAAAAACCTTATTTTGTTTTCTAATTAGCCCTTCTTTATTTTCAAATCATAAAACCAGGTCTTCCTGAATATTTTATTTGTCTAAAAACTATTTATAAAATATTTTTAAAAATTAAATAAAAATTAAATAGTTTTTTTTAGTGGGGGAGGCAGCCACCGGCCAGGCCCAACCGGCAGCCACCTACCACCCCACATATCAAACCCTAGTCTCCACCTACCTAGATCCCCCTCCAATACCCCATGCCGCCGCCGCAGCACACACACGTGCGTGCGACGCAGCCAGCAGAGCCAACCACCCGCGCGCGCACTCCCCTGGCCCACCACCCTGCATGCCTCCCCACCCACCTGGTCGCCACCTGCTCCTAGCCCTCCTCCTCTTTCCCGCCCGTCCACCCCGACAGCGCCAGGAAAACCGGCCCCACACCGCCCGACGCCCCACTCCATGCACACCACGTGGCCTGCCCACGCCCCTGTCCGACCTGGATCCCACCCCGCGGTAACCGTCCGCAGACGCGCCGCTCCCCACCGCTCGCCCTCTCCTTCCTCCCCCATCGCCACCTACCACAGCGCCGCCCCTCCCCTTCGTCTCCGCCACTTACCCTGCCCCGGACGAGATCTTCCGTACCCTCCCCCGCCGCCTGTAGCTCCACCGGTCCCACGCGTGCGGCTGCCGTCGCCCACCCCTCCCTGGCACCTTCGCCGCCTCACTGTTTTCCGACCGCCGCCAAGACCACTTCCCCGCCACCACGGCTCTCTCCATCGCTGCGCCTATGCCCGAGCACCTTCTCAATACCGCTAGGCCGCCGCCGAGCCCCGTCGCTCCCTCCCCATCCATCGCCACCAGTCTTCCCCGTACACCGCTAGCAAGCCCTGCCGCCGCGTGACCTCCACCTAGACCCTGTCCCCACCACGTGCCCAGAAGCCTGCCGTCTTGCCCACTCAATTTTGGCCAGCATCGCTACCCACCACCAATAGGAGATAAGCTCCTAGGGGCCACGCCTACCCAGGGTCACGCCGCCGCATGGCCGACTCTCTCTGCCCCTTCGCATGCGCGAGAAGCCACCCGCCGGCAAGAAGCAGCATCAACGGCAGTTCTACGCGCCCTGCGCAGGCCCGACTCCACCACTCGCAACCAAATCCCCATGGGTCAGCGCCTTCTGGCTCCCGCATGCGCCATCACGTCTCCAGCCGGCCTTTTTTTTCCTTCTTCTGCGCATCCGATTTGTCCACAGATCACCGGGTCACCGCATGTAGTGTCTCGATTCCTCTCGTGTTTCGCTCCTGAGCCAGTTTTCAGGTGTGCAGAAGGTTACTACCTCTTCTCTGTTCAAGTACGCGCAATCGACCATCAGCAGCAGCGCGTACCAACCACCTCTTGGGGGATAGTATGATGCCCTTGTGGTGGTGATACTAGTTGCCTCGACAACATCTCGACAAGATCTTCACCATCACCGGAGATACAAGACCGACCCCGTAACGAGTGCATCGCTCCCCACCAAAGATCTACTTCCGTGCGTGTCGGCCAGTTCTCGCAACCGGTGAACGAGTTGGAGCCTCAAGATCGCCTTCGCGGAACCCCGGAACCCCAAGTTCTTCTTTGTGGACTCAAGATCTCCTTCCCGGACCTGAAGACCGATTCGAAAAGCCTAGGTCTTCTTCACGGTGCGGATTCGAAGACCGATCCCACCGAACCCCGAACCCCCGGAACCCAAGATCTTCCGAACCCAGATGTGTGAACCTTTTCCGAGACCCTATTTTATAAATGCTATATATAAATCTGTTGCATATAAATTGTTCATACATGCATATCTTTCTGTGGTGTGGGGGCATTATGCCGATTCACCTCATAATTAAATATGGAGAGTTTATGCGGAATATCTTTGCCTTATTCCGGACTCCATTTAAATTGGTATAGCGAACCGATGCCCTGTTTCGCCTTGTTATTACAACATTTAAATTAGGGGGTAGTTAAATAACTTGAACCGTATAATTAATTGTTGGGACCCCGGTTCCGCTTAATATTGCCTAGTTGCACCGCATTTGCATCATATCATAGTCATGCCGGATCTTCTGCCGTAGTATTAAATATTGCATCCGGTGTTTCTTCTAGTGCTTTGCTTCTTCGCGGATTAGGCCGATGAGTTGATGTGAGTATCATCAAGTTCTCCGGATATGATCCGTCGGCAGTGTTTCCCAGGCGAGCATTCTCCCCCTTGCTACCAATTTTGCATTTATAGTCTTTATTTCCTCCTGCTGATCTATTGCTATCCGTGTCGCGATGCTTTAGTTTCCGTGCAACAGTTATATCCCGTGCAGCCTCTATATTTCCATGGACACCTCCTATAACCTGTGTTTGGTAGATAGCTGGCCTTGCGAGTCATAGTTGCTTGCTCAGGTGCGATCTCGTGTTGTCAAGTACCACAGTTGTTGGAATGCTGGCAGATGTTTATGGTGGAGATGATCATGTCTTTAATTACCACTATCAAATTGCTAGATATAACTAATGCAGAGGCATCGGTGGGCAATAGATGTTATTTGGTTCTTCCACGCTCACTTGTGTCCCGTAGGACCCCGAGTACTTGATACCTGTTCCTTGACTATTCGCACTATCCACATCTGGGAGACCCTATGGGATCCCCCTGAGCCAGAGCTTGATTCATTTCTATTTCTTGGGGCCACAAACTAGTTTGTGGTTTTATTACTATCCTGTACTTATGCCATGCTTACTGCTTTATTTACGATTGTGCGTGGAGCACCTGTACTGTTTTGGAACATGGAATGTTTTTGCGGTATCGACAAGCCCTGTCACACTTTCGGGTTCCCAGTCGTTTACAGCCATTGTCACAAACCCTGGGTCCGTTCCGGAGCCAGCCAACTTCGTTGCGGGTAGCTTAGTGGGGTGGCCTCCTGAAATATTTTATGAATCCTGTGATCGCTTTGTCGTGAAAGCCTCGTTGGGTTTTGAGTTGGTTTTTCCGAGGTTGATCGAGTGTGTGTTGCTACTTGTGCACCCCTGCAGGGTAAAACTTTCTGCAATCCGTGTCCGCGGTTATGGATGACTTGGAGCACAATATCTCGATCATAGATGAACATAACTAAAGTAGTGTTATAAATTTGACTTAATATGTGACTAGTAATCAGCTTTACTACAATGGAATGTATAATAAAAATGCCAACAACTGGTGCATCTGTGGTGATCTGTGTCATACTATACCTGCCTAGTAAGTATAGCAACTCCAATGGAATGTGATAAAAGTGCCGACAACTGCTGGGTTTTGGGATTCCTTAGGACAATTATATCTGACTAGTAAATGTTCCAACTACCACTGAATGGTTAATTAAAATTGTCCACTACTTATGCTTCGGGATGACTCATGCTATCTATATTTGATTATTAAGTGCTGCAACTGTAATGGACTGAGTAAAATTGCTAACTGTGTGAGTTCCTTGGTCCGACTTCCTCGTTTGGTCTCGAGGGGGAAATACCAGGATGGGTATGATTGGAGTTAGTATCAGGTTGGATCCGAATAGATCTCTCTTATCCCTCTCTAATAGCCGACAGATGAATCGAGTCTCTAAAGGTTCTTTAGTGCATGTTGCGCTGCCGCTTCAGTCCACCATACCTATGTAGGCGAGAGCCGCCGAATTCTAGCCTCGCCGTGTACTTGCCTCAGTACTGACGCTCCTCTTTTTCCTTTGCCCTTTATCGACACCCCTTTTGTTTTAGCAGGTTTCGACGTCGTTAGCAGGGTTACCCTTCCGGCTTGGCCTGGGCAGGGTTATGGACGCCATTGGTTATTCTTCAGGGCTCTTAGCCCCATTTGCATCTTGTCCGTACTCGAGCACCGTAACGATTTCAAGGTGATTTGGATCTTTGTATTGTATATCTGTATTCTTGACTCGTCGAGTCGCTGTTGTATATATATCTGTTCTGTGGGTCCCATCGAGGACTGTTGTGTAATGGTATTACTTCGTTTTCCACCCGCACGAAAGTGCCTAGTGGGTGTCCTTGAATCGTTTCTATGCGGGTTTGGAGGAAAGGGCTAAAACTTGCATAGAGCCGATTCGAGGGTGTTACACTATCTAATCATCACCACCATGGTACTCCAAGTAATGCACATGTTCCCCCACACACGCTCTTTCGTACAAGTATGATCAAAACAAGTACTTAATAACGAGGTACATAATATGCATCTAACAATACATCTTACAGATGATAAAATTCCAATCTCAAATATCATCTCATTAAACAAAGATCTACCATATAGGAATTACATACATGACCGTAATCATGTTAGATAGCTCATATGGTTCTAAACAATGGTAGCATGAGAGACATAGATAAAGCTAGTGCCACAAATCCATATTCTAAAGGTGGAATACTCCCTCTTCATCATGGAAATGGTGTTGATCATGTTGGAGAAGGTGGAGATCCAACCAGAGATGATTCTAGCAGCGTTTCGCCTTCCAATCTTAGTTGTTTCTTGCTCTATTTCATAGTTTCTATGTTTTCTTTGCCCTTTCTAAGATCGCGATGAGAGACTTTTTTTATAGAAGTTTTTAGGTCAAGACTTTGACTTAGGGCACTATATAGACAGTTGGTGATGGTCTAGGAGGGAAAGAGAGGGGGTGGCGTGGTACCCCTTGGGTCGCGCCACCTAGGCTCTTTTAGGCCTCGATCCTCCTCTCGTGTGGCTTTAGTTCTCCAGAAGGTTCTCTTGCTGAGAAAATAATTCTCGGAAAATCACAGATCTGTTTGACTTCATTTAGATCTCTGAAAGTTAAAAATATGCAAAACAGGATTTTCCTATCTGTAGAGTTATAAACCAAATAAAGGGGATCATTGGTAAATCCCTATAAATTAGTGTAAACATGTATATAACATTGTACTAGATGTGTATGCACGCTTTGCCGTGCCACCTTTAGAACGTTTAGGCATTGTGTGGTCAACATGGAGAATTAGCATATGTGTTTGGATGTATTGCTTTCGGGCATAACACCCATAAAATGGGATATCTGGACTTTGCCACCCTGGTACTACCATATGCCTTCTTGCTGGAGCTGCAACCTAATGCAATACATACGGTGCTAGAATAACATAAGTTGGACATTGCCTTCCCTAGCAAATGATGCTAGCTATACGTGGTGCATGCAAGGAGACATGAGTAGAACACTGGCGATAGCGGTGGCCATGCTACCTTGGCCCCCTTTCTCTGCTCCTTGTCCTCGAGCCAATGTTAATACTATGGCGCTTGTCATAGCCCACAACATCACCCATTGCTAGGCCCCAATCAGGAATGGCCTGTTAGGTAGCAGGAAAGTAGCAGTGAGCACGAGATCAACCTCCTACATCCTAGCTTGCAAGCACGTACGGGTAGGCATGGGAGTCACGATAGCCGAGAAAAGGGAGAGTCTGTCGTGGAGGAGAAACCATGATGTAGAGGGCTAGAGGCGGCGTAGCTAAGATGAAGCGGACACCCACCACGATTATAGTGGTGGCAAACCCCATGGCATAAAAGCGGCAGCGAGCAAGGTGAGATTGGAAACCTTAGATGGGGGCGAGCCATGACGGTAATCTTCGCAAGAGGCACGCCATCAATAAAGACAATTATGGTTTCCCGGAATGTCCAGCCGACGCCTAGAAATCAAGAGTTGGTGTGCTCCAGGTTGGCAAACCACAACCGAACCATGGCTCATCCTCCATCCGTCGAACAAGTGGCTGAGGTGGAGCTGGATGGAGGAGAGCTACAACCTCAAGGACGAACCAACAATGGAGATCCACCTAAGTGAATAGGTAAACTCTGTGGAGTGGAAAGTTGATGGCGAGGTCGAGGTCGAGGTAGATGATGATGACAACTTTATCGGGAAGAGATATGGAGATGGAGGTCACCGTTGGGGCCAAGATTTGGATGTCCATGAAGATTTCGACAACATCTGATCCTCGAGGGTGAGCGAGTGGGAGTCAGACAAGAAGGGCAGCGACGAAAACCCTAGGATGGGAGTACAATGGGAGGATCTGTGTTAGAGAGAGTTTATGCGAGAGGAAACTGTTCTTATGCTTCGATGCCTTCGGGTCCACACCTTAGTTACACGACTCTGGCAAAATGCGCTCGAGCTCGGCAATTCCCACATGACAATGTCAAAGCGAAAGCTAAGAGCATCCACAACACGACGCTGGAAAGGCGACACTAGGATTAAAATGATGTTGTCTCGATGGCTGAAGCCTTGAATCCCGGGCGTCGGCGCAAATCTTTTCGTCCGACATCACTCATTTTTCCCCATGTGTCGTGAAAAGTGGAGGCTACTAGGAGCTATAATTAGTGTCCAAACTAAGTGCACATCTTTGCGTATCTTACTACTTCGTATTTTATTTATTTAATTTATCTTTGCTCCGTAAGTGCCTAGGTAAGCGTTGATCCAGCGAGGGTGAGTTCATGGGCTGAGAAGGCTCGCAACTCTCCAAGATTAAGCTATAGAATAATATTAGACTAGAGTCCTTGTGGGGATCAGCCCTATAGTTCTCATCGACATCAGGCGACATGTGATGGATGTGAAATATAGCCATCTACATCCACATTTAAACTGGATATTATTCATACTTTTGATGAAATATCTCTCTAAACCCTGCCACTAATGCCTAATGATCAAAGGGGTATGCAGTCCTTTCATTCTATTTTTCGCTGTGCAGATAATGACGTTTGATGATGGGAATCACAACATTAAAGTCAAAGGTACGATATTTCTAACAACCCGAAGAAACCAGGAGTCGTGAAGTGGAGACAGACGCTTTAACGACCAACTGTACGGCGGGAATAAAATTATGGCCGTATAGTTCTGGTCGTATAGTTGCCATCGACACCGCTAGGTCAAACAGAACAACTTTCGTGAAGGGACCCCTATATAAACAGGCCTCGGGCAATGAGAAAGAGCTATTTTCGATCACCAGCTGCCCGCAGAACTCCATCCACAACACCGAAGAGCCGCCGAAGGAATAGACTTAGATCTAATCTCCAAACCCTTCTCCACCACCATAGCCATATTCCACCACTTGTAATAGTAGATCTCATCTTGGATTGGCGATATTGTAAGACTATTTTCTATCAATCTCATGATTTCCATTACAATGTTTATGATTGTTGATCTCATCTCTATGTGTGAGTAATTCTCTTTGGGCTAAGGGCTTCGGCCTAGCCATGTAGCTTTTTGTGCATGTTATTTATCATAGATGGGGTCTTATATTAGTTTGTATGACATGATGATTATTGTATCCTCTCTTGCCTCAATCTAAGGACTTGTCAGGTACCCAATACCCCGAGGATTGAGCTAGGTATAGGAGTATGAGTAATGAATAATCTGCAGGTTGGGAACCCCAGTGACAGAAGGGGTAGTACGGCTGTATGTGAGGGATTTACTTGGGATTAATAGTGACGTCACTATGCATATCATTATTTCTCTTTCTTCTATGGATGAGACTAGTAGGTTATTGCTATAAGCGGTTGCGGAGGCAGTAGCAATTATGGATGCACTGCCCATATATAATTTATCTTGCTCTAACAATTACATGCATACTTTATTATGATATTTTATTCCCATCAGATGTTTTGCACAGCTACAGGTGAAACCGAACGCCCTAGGCCCTCTCTCTCAACCATCGACAATAATAAAAGGCAACAAACTCTTGGTCTGGTAAAACACAAAAATAATTCTAAAACTCCTGAAAGAAGTAACTTCACTACGCTTGCTTTGTGCTTTTCGAGGATTCCATAAATCTAGGTCTACTAGGGAAAAAGAGCTATACTACATCCGTAATCCGTATCGAAGGTATCAACCTTTTTTCTGGCGCTGTTGTCGGGGAAGCAATAGCTACCCTAGTGAGGTTACTAGGAACCTTGCTTGTTTTAATTTCTTGTTTTAAATTTTATTAGTTTGCTTTGAGTCTTTATTTGAAAAACTAAAAAAATTAGTTAATCTTTAATTCCTTGTTTTTACTATCATAAGTCTTTGTTTAAGAAAACCCAAAAACATAGGAAATATGACTAAAAAGAATCTTGCGGAGTTTGTAACTCCCAACGATGATTATTTTCGTACTCCTATAACCCAGCCAGCAATTCTATTGATGATTATGAAATTAAGCCCCATTATTTAAGTTTGGTTCAACAGAATCAATTTGGAGGCTCTGCTATTGAGGACATAGGTATCACTTGAATACTTTCACTAAAATATGTGATATGATGCGCATAAAAGATGTTGACTCCGATACGGTCAAATTGCGCTTATTTCCTTTTCTCGTAGAGGAATAGCAAAAGAATGGTTGCTATCTTTGCCTAGAAATACTATTGCATCATGGGTGGAGTGTACTTCTTTATTTATGACTAATTTTTTCTCACCTGCAAAGACTATGCAACTAAAATCTAATATTACTGGTTTTAGACAGGAAGAGCGTGAGCCACTAGCGCTTGCATGGGAGAGGATGAAAGAATGCATGAGAAACTGTCCCTGTCATGGGACGGAAGTTTGGTTAATCCTCCATTTATTTTATAATGCTCTTAATCCTGTGTCCAAGTCTATGCTTGATACTGAAGCTGGAGGAACATTTATGGGCAAACATATTACCAAAAAAAGCAGCTGCTAGACAATATGCAAGACAATCATGTCCAAAGGCATGTGGATAGATCAAACACGAAGAAGGTGAACTCTGTCTCACCACAAGAAAATGAAGAACTCAATGCTAAGCTGGATGAGCTCATATTAGCCATCAAAGGTAAGGAAAACAAGGTAAGAGCTGTCCCAGAATAAAGTATTGAAGAAATAGACTTCATAGCTTGTAATGATTATAACTCTGCTCGGAAGAAGAATTATAATCCTAATTTTCAGAAACATTATTCTAGTCCTGCAGGTAACTCTAATAATAATATGGGATCAAGTAATGGTAGTCTCCAAGAGACACTTAAGTACTTTATAGACTCACAAAATGAGCAAAACAATATCCTTGTTAAAATAACGGAGAACCATGATGCTATGCTTGGTAAATTATCTAACAAACACTACTAGAAAACAGCTTATAGATAGACAAGATATTCAGTGGCGCATATGTAAAAATATGCGCCACAGATATATATATCAGTGGCGCACTAGAAACAATGCGCCACAGAAGTTTGGCACTTCAGTGGCGCACGAAACCAATATACGCCACAGAAGTCCATATTTCTGTGGCGCATATTTTCGTGTGCGCCACTGAAGTGTCAAACTTCTATGGCGCATATAGACGTATGCGCCACAGAAGGTTGATGGGACCAAGCAGCAAAAAAAGGAGGAGAAACTTTTGTGGCGCATATGTCCATATGCGCCACAGAAAGTGATGTTTCTGTGGCGCATATAGGTTAATGCGCCACAGAACAAGCATATAGGGGGGAAAAACAGACCCCCCCCCCCCCCCCCCCCGTGGATCGCCTTTGCAGTTTTATAAAAAATAAACAAAAATGATAGAAACTTCAAAAAAATAATTCCTTTAAGTTGTAGTTAGATTTTAGGGTATAGATCTAGAAAAAATTGAAAAACATGAATTTCGATGTATTTTGCAAAAATAGGTCATGGCACGGTAAAACGGCTCTAACTTTTGCATACGATGTCGGAAAAAAATCTTTAACCTATCAAAATGATCGTCTCGAAATTCCCTACTTGATTTCAGCGACCTATGGTCATTCTGAATTTTACAGAATCCCCAAATTCGAAAAGAGTAAAAAGTTATTTAGGGTAGAAGATTTTTTACTTCAAAAAAATAAAAAAGGGGGAGAAACTTCGGTGGCGCATTTCCCCCATATGCGCCGCAGAAGTCTTGGGCGGAATTCAAAGTTTGAATCCCGCCAGCATCCTTTCTCCCTCCCTTTTTCCTTTTTCTCCCCCTCCCCACTTCTTCTCCCCTCCCCACTTCTCCTCCTCTCCACACTTCTCCGCCCCTCCTCTCCTCCACACTTCTCACCTTCTCCTCCCTCCTCCTTCTCCACTCTCCGGCGACCTCCTCCTCCTCCTCCACCACCACCAACTCCGGTGACCACCTCCTCCTCCTCCTCCAGCACCAACTACAGCGACCTCCTCCTCCTCCAGCACCACCAACTCCGGTGACCTCCTCCTCCTCCACCAACTCCGGTGACCTCCTCCTCCTCCTCCTCCTCCTTCTCCTCCTCTTCCACCACCAACTCCAGCGAGCTCCTCCTCCTCCACCACCACCACCACCACCACCAACTCCGGCCAGATCCGACCAGATCTAGATCTGGCCCGGTTTTTTGAAATTTGAAAAAAACTTCTGTGGCGCATATTGGCCATATGCGTCACAGAAGTTTGAGATCTGGCCCACCTTTTTTTGAATTTTGGAAAACAACTTCTGTGGCGCATATTGGCCACATGCGCCACTGAAGTTTGAGACTTCTGTGGCGCATTTCGAAATGCGCCACTGAAGTTAGTTATTAGTGGCGAGGTATTAGTGGCGACTAACAAATGCGCCATAGATGTTCAAAAAAGGTGCGCCACAGAAGAGTTGTTTCCTAGTAGTACAAGCTGTAAGTTTGAGAAATGATTTGCAGGCCCTCCAAGAAAGAACGAGGATTGTTGAGGCACAGCTAGGTAAGATAACCGAGAATTGAACTCTCATTCTAGCTAAATTTGTAGGTAAAGCTGAGCCCAATCCTATTGAAGACCTCAAGATGATGAGAATCCTAAGGGAGGATCCTGGAGAACTTGATTATAGTAATGCCCCTTCACCAAGTAACACCATTGAAGACCGTGTAAAAAGGATCAACATCAAGATTCCGGTAAGTGAAGGAAATGAGGAAGCTATATATCAACACTTCGTTAATTAGGTAGCAATAAAGGTACAAGAGCTTGAGGAAGAATATAAGAAAATTGCTGAAAAATTACCTGTTAAGCTTGATGATATATTTGAGCCTACTATTAAGATTAAAATTGGAACCAATGAGATAGCTGCACTTTGTGATCTAGGTGCAAGCGTTTCAACAATTCCAAAAAGTCTTTTTAATAAGTTAAATCTTGGCTCTTTTGAAATCACTGAGTTAAAATTACATCTTGCAGATTCTACTTACAAACAAGCTATAGGGATTAAAGAAAATACTTTAGTATACATTAAAGGTTGTCCTGCTCTTATCAATTTTGTTATTGTTGACATGCCTGAAGATGCTACTGCTCCTATTATATTAGGCCGTCCATTCTTAAGAACTATTAAGGCTTTGATTAATCTACATGAAGGGAACGTGAAGCTTCAATTGCCTTCGCAGGATCCTTTTGTTATTCATTTTCCTAGGAAGAAGAAAGCCAAGCATGATGAAAAGGAGGCCATCACTTTGAAGACCAACTATTTTGGAGTGGGTGTTCCACTCATCTGGCCTAAGTGAGCAACATCAAGGTCAAGCTATTGACCATAAAAGTGCGCTGCATGGGAGGCAACCCATGTGAAATAAAGGTTTGAGTAAAGTTTTTAAACTTTTTAGTTTAAGTTTTATGTTTAATAAATAGTGCTAGAAAGCTCTAGTTGAGGATAAGAAGTTCGGTAGTACTAAAAATCCTGCTTTATACATGCTGATGTTGGTCGACAATTTTTACTGTCATTTTTTTTGTCAAAAACAAGGTGTTTTGCTAAGTTTCAGGATAAGAAATAATTATCGAAGAAATGGATTTTTTTGATAACTACAGAAGGTTTAAAGACCAACTATACGGCGGGAATAAAAATTTCGGTCGTATAGTTTCGGTCGTATAGATATCTTTGCCATCGACAATTTGTCTTTCTTAAGTACCAAAGGTTTAACGACCAACTATACGGTGGGAATAAAAATTCCGGCTATATAGTTCCAGTCGTATAGATATCGATGCCTTTGTTAAATTTCTTTTCTAGGTACAAAAGGTTTGACGACCAACTATACAACAGGGATGAAAAATTCCGGCCGTATCGTAATTTCCGTATAGCTGCACCGCCAGGTGGAAACCCTAAATTATTTACAACATACCAACTATACGGCGGGAAAAAAACTTCCGGCCGTATAGTTGCGTCCGACCACAAAATTGCCACGGGAGGTACCTCCAACCCCAAAACTTCAATCCTCTTTCTCTCTTCTACCTCCAAACTCTCTCAAAACCTTAAGAGATCTTCATCTCTACTCAATTTCGTTTTATTTCCTTGCACAGAAGTAATCTACGGTATGTTTCTCCTCTGATCCTCTAATTACTTTTTGCAAATTCATCTTTGACCTATTGTCATTATCAATCCAGGGTGAGACCTACTATGAACTAATTGCCATGATTCTCTTACCTAGATTATTATTTTGAGGGGATTCTTTAGTGTGCTATGATGAGGAATATGTTATGCTTATTATTGTTGGATCAAAAGGTTTTAGTTTTATCTTTCCTTGTTATTTTAGATGATGAACACAAGGATCCAAACTCGTGCTCGTGCCGCTGATAGTGCTTCTCGGGATCCCGCTCAAGAACGCATGGGGATACAGTTCAAGGATGAGCTCCAACATGATCACTTCAACAGGATCAATAACCGAGAAGTGAAGGCAACCAAGTGGGTTTTCCCCATTATATTGAACCAACTCGGTATTTCTAATGACTTCAATTTACTTTGCAATACGGTTGGCCTACAAAACTTTTTATTCAATGATGTGCCTACTTATCACCGGTTAACTCTTGAATTTCTAAGTTCTTTGCAAAGCACCATTAAAGCATGGAATGGAGATGACATGATTTCTTTCCGACTTATGAACAACAACTATGCTTTATCACTAGATGAATGATGCACATGTTTTAATTTTCCAAACAATAATGATAATGACTTACGCGCATCCTTTACTGGCTTAGACCCTTTCCCGGAACAGTATTATAATGGAATGAGTTTCACTTCTAGAGTAAGCAAGGGTAAGAATATTCAGCATCCTGCAATTCGCTATTTGTTATATGTTATTGCTAAAACTTTGCAGGCACGAAATGAGTTCACGAGACTCAATGAGGAGGACATCTTAGTCCTTGCAAAAGCTGCTTTCAACAACACCAACTTTTCACTCAACTTGGGCGCAATTCTTGTGCGCTACCTGGAGTACCAATCCTCCCAAAGTCAAGGACCAGTCACAGGTGGTGGCATCATCACCGTGCTTGCCATTTCCCTAGGCATCAACCTAGGTGAGTTGCAACCAGTTCTAGGTGAGCGACGTGTTGCTTTCTCTACTTTAAAAGCTTGTGGAATGCTCACTAGGAGAGGTGGTGTTTATTACTTGCATATTGCTGGAGCTGGGCGTCTCTACCCCGCTCCTTTGCCTAATGGTCTTTTTCTATCGAGGAAGGACTTTTGCTATATGACTTGCAGGTTGAGCAACACCAAACTGAGGAGGAGATTCCGGATGAGGATGAGAACCAAGAAAAGGACCAAGAAGAGGAGCATCCACCAACCCGGTTCGCTACATACCAAGACTTCCAAGAACTTGGAGGAACTATGGAGAGAATGCAAAACCTCTCCTTGAACCTCCGAGAAACAACTAGTAATCTATCAACTCAATTTGTGAACTAGGGTTACAACTTTTTCCCACCACCACAATGATTTGAAGGGCTCACAAAAGCCTAAGCTTGGGGAAGTTTCCTCATTATTTTTATTTAGCGTTCATTTGTTTTTATTTATTTCGAGGTTATGTTTTTAATTCGAGTTTACGAGCACTCGTGTTAGTTTCTCCAACACTTTATCTTTAGTTATTTCTATTTGCTTTTGAGATTTTCTAGCCGAGCTTTGCCGCTAATTTTCTATTCTTTAATTCCCTCTCTTAAAAACAACAAAAAGATTTTTCCGTTTATCTTTATTTTCCATCTTCTTTTCTATTCTCCTTGTGGCTTTCACATATTTGCAGGAGAGTGATTTACTTCGAGTTTCCAAGAAGCAAATCAAAAGGGAAGAGAGAAGTGAAACCAATCATGAGAGGTATGTCTTAAGACTCCCCACTTTTGAAGTTTGAGAAACCCATGCTAGTTAGTAGTAAATGATAAGATGTTATATTGTTGGAGTGAGTCTTTATATTGTAATAAAATTTTGTTTGCATGGGTATTTAGTTGGGTACGTTTTGTTCCAGCTCCTATAGTTAACCAAGTCTTGCCTAAAAATTTGCTAAACAATTGTAATAAGAAAAAGTCTCACAATTGAAGGCTTGGGTGTTGTAGTGTTTAGTCTTGAAGGCTTATTTCTAGAAACTCTCAACACCATAGAAAATAATGATTGACTTGATAGCTCTTTTTAAAAGGATTTGTCCAATTGAATTAATGTTTAGCAGTTTTTGTGAGCATGCCAAAGTTTGACTTGTGAATCACAAGAATGATATAGCTTTATGCATGTAAAACTTCATGGGATGCCAACAACTCCGCTAGCCTACGAATGATCTTCATGGAGGAAACTCCTAGATTTCAGCTATGATTTGATTAAACATATGTAGCAGCAATGCTATAATGGGTAAGATTCTTAGCATTCCCGGGTAGCTGTGTTCATGATGGAATCACTCCTCTGGCTATTATGCGTAATCATTGTATAAAAGGAACAAAACCTTGGTGATGCCACAAGTGTCCATCACAGCCCGATAAACTAACTAAAATCTTTGGCATGCTCTCAATTACTTAAGAACTGAAATTCTTGAAGGACAATGAATAGAAAAGTAGTGCTTGAAAAGTCTTGACGTATTGATGTGGGAGAACTGAGATACTCTAGTGTATATTTTTTCATGACAAACTCTCACACTCTCAATTTTACATGATTATGCTTTATTGTTCAAAGGCAAGCCTATGAGTTGATTACATGACATGGAATAAGGTTTACTCAATTGAATCATCCATGTTAACAATAATTTTGCTGTGCTATAAGGATGCATAAAAAAGCCGTATGATATGCTTACCATTACTCTATCTATGCTCAAGTTTTTCAGATTTATAAAGTGGAGGAAACATGAGACTACCAATCATGAGTAAGATCATCATCTTGTTATTTTAGTTTAAATGCTGAGTTCCTTTTTGATTTTGGTTTTCTTGCTCGAGGATGATCAAGTTAAAGCTTGGTGAGGTTGATGGCTGTGAAATATATCCATCTACGTCAACATTTAAACTAGATATTATTCATATTTTTTGATGAAATATCTCTCTAAACCCTGCCACTAATGCCTAATGATCAAAGGGGCATGTAATCCTTTCTATTTTTCTATGTGCAGATATGACGCTTGATGATGGGAATCACAACATTAAAGTCAAAGATACAAGATTTCCAACAACCCGAAGAAACCATGAGTCGTGAAGTGGAGACAAACGCTTTAACGACCAACTATACAGTGGAAATAAAATTTCGGCCGTATAGTTCCAGTCATATAGTTGCCATCGACACCGCTAGGTCAACCAGAACAACTTTTGTGAAGGGACCCCTATGTAAAGAGGCCTCGGTCAACGAGAAACGAGAGATCTTTTCGATCACCAGCGGCATACAGAACTCCCTCCACAACACCGAAGAGCCACCGGAGGAATAGACTTAGATCTAATCTCCAAACCCTTCTCCATCACCATAGCCATATTCCACCACTTGTAATAGTAGATCTCATCTTTGATTGGCAATATTATAAGACTATTTGCTATCAATCTCATGATTTCCATTACAATGTTTATGATTGTTGATCTCATCTCTATGTGTGAGTAATTATCTTTGGGCTAAGGGCTTCAGCCTAGCCATGTAGCATTTTGTGCATGTTATTTATCATAGATGGGATCATGTATTAGTTTGTATGACATGATGATTATTGTATCCTCTCTTGCCTCAATCTAAGGACTTGTTAGGCACCCAAGACCCCGAGGATTGAGCCAGGTATAGGGAGTATGAGTAATGACTAATCTACATGCTGGGAACCTCAGTGAGAGAAGAGGTAGTACGGCTGTATGTGAGGGATTTACTTGGGATTAACGGTGACGTCACTATGCATATCATTAGTTCTCTTTCTTCTATGGATGATACTGGTAGGTTATTGCTATAAGCGGTTACGGAGGCAATAGAAATTATGGATGCACTACCCACATATAATTTATCTTGCTCTAACAATTATATGCATACTTTATTATTATATTTTATTCCCATTAGATGATTTGCACAGCTACAGGTGAAACCGAACGCCCTAGGCCCTCTCTCTCCATCATGGACAACAAAAAAAGACATCAAACTCTTGGTCAAATAAAGCACAAAAAGAATTCTAAAACTCCCGAAGGTCCGTTAAAGTAACTTCACTACGCTTTCTGCTTCCCGAGGATTCGATAAACCTAGGTCTACTAGGGAAAAAGAGTTATACTACATCCGTAATCTGGATCAAAGGTATCAACATGATGCTCTGCACTCCTGTGGTAGGAATGGAGGCGTGGTGGTGGCTGCTCGCTTGATTTGGTGCGACCATGCGGCGGCGTACTCCGGGAGAGACAGGAAGGAAGAGATGGTCACGTTGGGCTAATAGAGGAGACCGTCACTTTTACATCTTATGGAGAGTCCTCGGTAGCTGCGCCGCAGGCCAAGGTTGTGGATAGGACCCAATCACTTAATGGGAGAGACCCTGCTCGTGGTAAAAAAACTACCCTAGAGGACGATCTAGATGAGTCCTCTTTTAAAATCCAATAGTTGATAACACATATGGTGGAGTGGCCTCAGAACGCTACGTTACCACCAAGATTAATCTATAGAATAATATGATGCAAACATGTTGGAATATGTGATAATAAACTACAAAATTCATGTATATATTTTACATTCATCAACATCCGCAAGCTTAACCTATGCTCATCCTCGAGCATGAAGGTGATAAAACTGAACATGAACTTTGGTGTTTGTTGTTAAGTTGAAACATCTCAAGTCATGATCATTGCTACACCAAGTTAAATAATTTATATTTTTAAAGAATGACAACAAGCACTTACCTTATGAAGTGATATTTCCCATCTACCATCTATGATTAAAAGTATATCAATCTTGTATAAAAACAAATGCACAAAGTACCATGAACAATTAAGCATACAAAGTGCAAGTGAATGTACATTGTGTGTTATCCTCCTTTGGTCCTTCCAATACCTATCATATATGTGGACACTTGAAAGAGTACATAGTAAGCAGGGATTAACATGGACAAGTAATATTTAGCTTCCAAACTCCACCACTTAAGTTTATGTTTGAAATAGTACATCATTAGTATTTGGTTCCATTGCACCTCATCTCTCTGATTAATTTCACATTCTTATTTTCAACACATTTTGCTTCTTTTCTATCATGCCTATTTATTTTAACCACACATATGAAAAATAAAAGAAATTTACCTTAAGCAACTTTGCCTGCATGCTCACTCTCTCGCTCTTGATAATTTTTGTTGAAGGCTTTGTGCCCTTTTATTAGTGGTAGCATCCTTGCTCGAAGGGTTGGCGTCCTCATCTTTCTTTTTTATATGCATATTTTATTCTATTGCAAGAATTTTTATGCCTTATGAGTTCGTGGTCACACCACAACCAACTTCTCTATGACAACCATAACCATAAACAATACCATTTGAAAGCTAAATAGAACACACACACATGAAAATATACTTGGAATAGCATTTTCTATATGGGTAGATATGGTGTACACATGTAAAATAACTTCATTTATAGGGATTATGGATGCACAAGCTTTGCATGTTTTAATCTACTGGGGTAGCAAGAGGGAGATAGTTGACCATCTACAAGTTTGCGAAAGTGTCGATAGTACTAATCATTTATTAATACATAATATGAACATAAATTTAAACATCTATGAAGTAAATAAGAACTATCACTAAATAAAACACTTGAAAGTTATCACTCATTAGAACAAATGAAGTAAATAACAAAGTGTGACAATATGCATAACTTTTAATGCAACTATTCTTTTGTATTTCCCCTTTTTATTAGGATCCAAATTTAACTTTCATTATATTCTAGTAGCTCTTTCATATTCTTTAAACACATCTTCATATGATGGTCTATTTATTCCAAAGATAAATGTAAAGGTAAACTTAAAAAATAGGTGCAGACACTCCAAGTTTATTTGATTGTCTTATGTTGCTCAAAAATAGATTTTAGAGGTGTGCAACCCGAGAGTTCAATAAGTCCAGTAGGGTGCCTTAGGAATCCCCAAGCTTATGATTTTCACCATCATTGGATATCTCTTGGTGTGGTGTTCATCTATTCCGTGTGAAAAAAACTTCAACACCAAACATTCTCTCATTTCTTTTCTATGGGGTGATATTAGTGGACATAAAAATCATGATAGCTGCCATAAAACCTCCAAATAAAATTACTATTATCACCTGCATTTCAGAAAGGATGGCAGGAAACACTATTTTCATAATTAACTTGTATTATTGGTTACTGATCTAGGGTGATCAGTTAATCTATTATGACTGGCAATTGAATTACCATTACACAGGAATGTAATATCTAGGATTTAACACCCAATTTCGCTAGTGATTCTAGCAATGTATAAGACGCGTTAACCATAAGACTTGGAATGGGACAGGAAAGTTATCTCTATCTTCTTCATTTTGTGTGTCAATAGATGACCTTAACGTGACATTGAGATTCCTTGTGTGGATTCAGCATATGGGTGGGCACCCTTAAAGCCCTGTAGTTTGGTGTCTAGATTATCTCTGTGAGGCTGTCAGAGGTTGGTCGGCCTTTTGGAAGGGTCCTACCAGGGGCACAACCAACTCACAGAGCCTTCAGGGGCCTATCAGAGTTATAGCGGCCTATAAGGGGGCTTAACGGAGATGTGGTGGCATGAAGGATCGTGTTGGCATGTGGGGTCACGGAGAACGGCAGTGAATGACTTGGATCTTAGACTGGGCCCCACACCAAGGAAGTATGGACGAGAATTTAACTCAGATGTGCAACAAGGCTAAGGTCTCTTATGGGTAAAGTTATGCACCTCTGCAGAGTGTAAGAATTATAACATGTTACTCCTTGTTTAGGGGAGGAGCTACGAACGTGGCAGGAAAGGAACTCTATGAAGTTCTGATAAAACTGTGAAGGCTAACGAACATAGTTTTTCAAAATAAAAGCATTTATTGAAGAAATATTTACCTATGGTCTGCGGTTGTAGTAGTGAAGGGTTCCGTAGCAGAAAACAAAAAAATCCTATGTTGGAACCTCCTAAACTGCCCAAGATCTATCTATGTTGTAATGCAGTAACGGCCGGAGCATATAGAATACATACCCTTGTAGACCGTACGCGGTTAACGTTCTGAGGGGAACGTAGTTGAAGTAGTCGAACTCATAGCCGACCTCAAGGTCGCGAAGCTCCTCGCAGGTCACCCCTCGCTCCTTCTTCATCGTGCAGCAGCTCCGGCTTACGACATCCAAGGTGCCTCAAGTGAGGCCCCTCGTGGTTTCGTACACATACGGTGTATGATGACAACCTTCGGCTCCTTGATCCCTGCCAGGAGTGCGGAAGTAGATCTTCGGCTTGGAATCCCTACAGTGCAATGGCGTGCTGCAGGTGCGGTGTATCTTGCATGGACAATACTTACTTGGGACCGTGCCAACGCATGGAGACGGGAGAGAGAGGGAAGGAGAAAGTCAACAAAAATACTTCTCCAAATATTTGTATATTTTATTCCCACCCATGGGCACCCCTATATATAGGGGGAGGGGGTGTGCCCTCCCCATTGGGTTTCCCATGTGGGACTAAACAAGGGACAGAGGGGGAGGCGCATGGGCCCTTAGGACACCATGGGATGGTCGGCCAGGGGTAGGCCCCACCCTGCGCACAACCCTAGACTAGTCGGGTGGGCCCCTTGAGGCGGCTAGGCCTTGGCCCTTCCCCCTTTTCATTTTCCCTCATGGGTCCTTTTTCCCTAGGAAGTTTGGCCCATTAGTGGAATACCCCTTTGATGACCCACAAGTGTAGGGGGTGTATCGCAGTATTTTCAATAAGTAAGAGTGTCAAACCCAACGAGGAGCAGAAGGTGTTGACGAGTGGCTTGGAGCAAGAATTCTCTATAAATACTTAACAAACGGATTTTTAGGGGGTTTTGATAATGCAGGTAATTAAAGTATGAGTGAATAAAAGACAATAATAATAAATGCAGCAAGTGGCCCAATCCTTTATTTAGCAAAGGACAAGCCGGTTGTATTACTTAAGATGACCAAACGTTATCGAGGACACATGGGAATATCGTCAAGTTCTTTCGCTTCATATAGTTGATTAATCTTCTTTAGTTTGATAAGTGTTGTGTGGGTGAACCTATGCTAATGTACCGACCTTCCTAGGACTAATACATACTATACCCCTTGCAAGCATCCTCAAGTAGAAGAAAGTAATTAAGATAGAAACCTAACCATAGCTTTAAACTCTGAGATCCTGACATCCCTTGTGCAAAGGTTTCCTAACGAGGTTCAGGTTTCTGTCACTCCGGCAACCCCTACGATTAGTAGCCAAATACACAATGTATTCCCCTAGACCCATAAAGGTGAAGTGCCATGTAGTCGATGTTCACGTGACACCACTAGAAGAATAACACCACAACTTAATTATCAAACTATTGAAATCTTTCTCCACACAATTCCACTACTAACAACATGTCTCCCATGTCCTCAAGAACTAAACGAACTACTCGCAAGACATCATATGGATCAAGATCAGAGATGAAAATAATGGTAAGTAAGAATTTGAACATAAACGATAATTCAATGGTTCCACTCAATAGCATCAACTACAACAAGTAATCAACACTGGGAAAGTTTCCCCTAAGAACTACGCAAGGTTCAACCCAATTTTTACAGCAGTATGGAGTGGTGATGATGGTGCTGGTGGAGATGATGATGGAGATGATGATGATCGTCCGGCTTGATGGTGGTGTTGATGGCGACGATCTCCCCTCTCTGGGAAGGAATTTCCCCGGTAGAATTCTACACATCGGAGAGCTCTTTCTCTCTCTGTAGTTTTCCGCTGCGTAGAGGCGGCGGAATCTTTCTGTGGTTGCTCCCCGAGGCTTAGGGTTTCATGGGGATAATATACGCCAAAGGGGAGAGCTAGAGGTGGGCCAGGGCGGCCACACCACCTGGTGGCACGGCCAAGGGTGGCCCGCGCCAGGGGGTGGTGTGGGCCCCCTGTGGCCCATCTCCACTCCTACTGCTGGCATCCTTCGTCTTCTGTAAAAATAGGATTTTCCATGTATTTTCCGGGATTTTCTGATCTTCACGAATTTCACCTCCAAACGGTGCCTTTTCCATCAGAATCCTAACTTCAGCGGTCCATCCTCCAAAAGTCATCAACCATGCAAAAACAGATGAAATAACATAAGTATCATCTCTTAATATGAAATATATCAATGAATAATAGTAAATTATGATATAGAATAGTGATGCAAAATGGACATATCAACTCCCCCCAAGCTTAGACTTCGCTTGTCCCCAAACAAAAACTGAACTCAATAAACATGACCTCAGGTTTATGGAGTGAAGAGTCGATAAAATAATATGGACAAGAGTCATCACATTCATCAATACATAAATCATAATAGCAGACAACTCACCATTATATAACTTAACTTGTAATGATTAAAGGAAACACAATAAAGATACACAAAGTAAATCACAATTGGTAATGGCCAACTTTGCTCTTGGTGAAAGAATAGTTAACAATTTGAAGGAGTTCAAACATAATGGGGTTTTCAATTGATAGCTTTCAAAGTAATACTCACTAAGATAAGAGCAATGTGCAAAACAAGGAACATAAGAAACATGATTGAATAAATCATCATATGAATGAATGAAACACAAAAACTCAAAATACTTGCTGAGATAGAAGGGAATAGGTTTACTGACTCAACTAAAAAGTAAAAGAAAGGCCCTTCGCAGAGGGAAGTAGGGATTGCAAGTTTCATAAAGAGCTTCCAAAAATTATGGTACTTATTAGCTTTCATCTCTCATTGCCCTATCATAAGCATCTTTAGGTGATTAAGGTTAAAGTGATCAAATATGAGGATATGCTTGACAAGTTATAAGCTGAAAATCTCATGCCCCGTGCTTACGAGTACCGAACCTCATGCTACTCAACTTTAGTCACCAGTAAGCTCTTGTCATTGTAAGTACATATGTATCATAGAGAACCGCCAACGGGGTACCCCTTGCCCCAAGACACAGGAGCTATCCCATATCAAAATGACAAGGGAACATACAATGAGCATCTCGGCGATCTTTTTATTTTCTATTTGCATAGGTTTTTATTGAGGATGCTTCATAGAATGCTCATTATGGTTATGCTGCAAGTTTCCACCATGATTAGGCATGGCTTAGGCTAGCGGGCCATGCGTTTCTCTAACACACATACAAACTCCATGATCTTACACCATGTGCCATCAAGTTTGTGAGAGCTTTAATCACTAATTTTCACATAACAAGTTTAATTCATAAGGTAGATAAAAACATGAATTTACTTGGAATATAAATAATGCTAATAGGTAGGTACCGTGGATAGAAATGGCTTAGGTTTTGGTTTAAGTATTGGATGCACGAGAAGAATTCCCTATCAGTACAGGTTTTTGGCTAGCAAGGCTGGGTAGCAAGCATAAGAGTTGAAGGAAACAAGCAAACATACAAGTGATAAAAACAAACATGCAATCTTCCTTGGAAGCACAAAAGATCTTAACTAGAGAATACTAAGCTTATGAGCCAATCAAGAAAGAAAGATGATGAAATTATATTTCTTAAAAGTACTTTTATCCTTTGC
The DNA here is from genome assembly GCA_910589775.1 of Avena eriantha. Classification (NCBI taxonomy): domain Eukaryota; kingdom Viridiplantae; phylum Streptophyta; class Magnoliopsida; order Poales; family Poaceae; genus Avena; species Avena eriantha. Next base: position 35,678,517 of record OU342745.1, on the reverse strand, counting down.
ATTCAATTCTCAAATAGTGTTGTCACTAACTAGAGCCAAGTTTGCCAACACCAACTAAATTTACTCAATGATCCCAAAGTGATACCAATACTAACAACATGATCAATCATATAACATAAATTAAAAACTAATATAAGATATGCAAAAGAATAAATGATAGAACTTCTCATTAATATTCCATAATGGCAACTCACACCAAGGGATACATAGATAACTAACGAGAGGGGGGACACTTCTATAATGCAAACCATCCTACATAATAACTTGTTTATTCATGATATGAATCTACTAAAAAGTTAAAAAAGATAGAAGATAGTGATGTGATACCGCGACACTCCCCCAAGCTTGGAACAAACCAAGGGGATGCCAAAACCTAATGACGAATCACTCCTTCGGTGGTGGTGGTGTTCTCTTGGTTGGCACGAGGTAATCTTCCAGCATCTTGCGAAGCCTGTTATTATCCTCTTGAAGCATATCCACCTTCCTCCTCAAGACTCGGTACTTGTTGCAGAACTCATCAGTTACTCGTAGAACTTCCACTGCTGCAGGGCAGAAATTGAGGTCTAGAGTTGGAGGTATCAGCCCCTTTATGCATGCTGTCATGTCCTTTACTTCCTCCCCGACATTCCGATCCATTTCTTCGCACCTAGTTGCGATCCTTTCTTGTTTTAGCCGTCCCACGAGAGTCTCCTGCTCAAGATTGCGATGGAGATTGCGACGGCGTCGCAGCTCGTAATCCTTTGAAGACGAACCCCTGAACGACTAAACAGAACAGATCGAAACAAAAACATAACAAGAACACGATATACGAACCTCGGGGGATCCGGGGGATTATATATTACGAAGTTTTACAACAAAAGGAAAGTACTGGGAGAAAACGGATTAGAGACGGACTCCGGGGTGGCCACACCACCTAGTGGCACGGCTAGGTGGGCCCGCGCCACAGGGTGGTGTGAGCCACCCTGGCTCCGTTTCCGTTCCTCTTTCGCTTCGTTGCTTTCCTTGTTAGATAAAAACTACAAAAATATAACTTGGCAGATTTTTCGCAGACCTTTTCTTACCAAAACTGTTACCTATTAAACAGACTCTGCAGTTCTCTGGACTTGGTCTTCGATAAATTTTTCCTGAATCACCTCTTGAATAACATAAATATCTTCATCTTCATACCCATATTGCTTGAGTCATTTAACCTTTCACTATCTTATTACACCATTTTCTCCTATAACCTGAAAATTTCTTTCACACAATTCTCATTAGCAACATTAGTGCATGCAAGGTAATAAACCTTTTAAGTTCGATTCTAACTGAAATCCATCAAAACAAAAGCTACTATAGCAACTCCTTCCTAAATCCCAAAAGGAATTCAAAAAGGAAATCGATTTAAGAGGCAAATGCAAGAGTGGTAAAAATCTGTCAAAACAGACTAGCAGGTAAAGATCAATTTTTTCGAAAATCTTCTGTTGCTCAAATCAAAAAGTGCAAAACTAACAGCTAGGGAAGAAGCACACAAAATTACAACCTAGGAAGAAGCACAAAAAATTACAGCTCAATCCGACGTACAGAGATTTTTCACAAATTTTTACAGCGAAGCACAAAAACCTGTTTCGGGACAGCAACTTTCCCAAATATTACTTCTCTCTCATTAGAGGTTGATCTTGACACAAAAAACCAAACGAAAAGGATAAGGAGAGGTTATTACCGAAATAATAACTTCCAAGACTCAAATAAACAAAAACAAACTAAAGGCAAAGATATATTGGGTCGTCTCCCAAAAAGGCTGCTGGCATAATAACTTCCAAGACTCAAATAAGTCTAACCCACTTCCTATGCAATTGAATTTTGTAAGCAAACAAATTGTTGAAACCAGAGGCTGCTGGCATAGGAAGGCAAAACAAGTGCAACATAAAGACTTTCAGCATAAAGCGAGGAAAGTAAATATTATTGAGATGCATAAGATGCATAAGAGGAAACTTAATATTAGTGAAATAAAAGGGGATCTTGTAAGTCCATGGAGTTATGTATGTGTGTTAGAGAAACGCCTGGGCCGCCGATCTAATCCATGCCTAATCATGGTGGAAACCTATAGCGTAACCATAATGAGTATCTATGAAGCATTCTTCTTATAAAAAATAGCTATTGATAGAAACAAAAAAAGAGATATGAGAAAAGAGAGAAAGAGAGAAAAAAGCACCATTTTCCCATGGTAAATAACAAGATTGTTGAGATACTCATTGTCTGCTTGCCTTGTCATTTTGATATGGGGATTCTTCTGTATCATCGGGCAAGGGGTACCTTGTTGGCGGTTCTCTATGATACGCATGTATTTACTATGACAAGAACTTACCGGTAACTAAAGTTGAGTAGCATGAGGAGAGGCCCTCGTACTCAAGGGACATGAGATTTCCAGTTTATAGTCTGTCAAGCATATAACTCAGATTGGACCTCACTTTCACCATAACCATATTAAAGATTCTCATGATAGGGGCAATGAGAGCTCAAAGCTAATGAGTACCATACTTTCAGCAATTGGAAGCCTTTCAAACTATTCAAAACCTTTTTCATTTCCTTGTTAAGTCACCACCTATTCTATGAGCACTTTCTTAAGAGCATAGTTGTCATTCTTAGTATAATGTGCTTGTCTCAAAACTTGATTATTTGTGTTATGACTTTGATGCTTGTATCTTTGATATCTTTACTTCTAGTCTTCACCTGAACTTCAGAGGTGCCTTGGAATTCACAATCAAAGGCAAGCGAGATACCACTCTTTCGTACCTTGTTATGAGCATTGTAATGTTGCTTATGTTTATGTTTCATGCTACTTATTATTTTTGAGTTGGAATCTCTTCATAGCTTGCATTGCCTATTAAGTAAACTTAGTTGCATACTCCTTATTATGAATTGTCTAAGTAGTTGATCACATGCTAAGAATATATACATCATATGAAGCAAATGTGTTTGTGAAAGTTTCTTTTATGGCACTCAGTTTTCAACTGAATTGCTTGAGGACAAGCAATAAGTTAAGCTTGGGGGGAGCTGATATGTCCAAAATGTATCTACTTTCCCGAACACTTTTGATATTGTTTCTCCTCTAAACTTGTGTGATTTGGATGCAACTAACACGGACTGACACTGTTTTCAGCAGAATTGCCTTGGTGTCTAGTTTTTGTGCAGAAAATCAACTATCAGGAAAAATCCCGGAAAATATGACAAAAATCCTATTTCACCAGAAGACTCATGGAGCCAGAATACGAGATGGAGTGGGGCTAGGGCCTGGTCGTGCGGGCCAGGCCTGGCCTCTCTAGGGGGTGGTCTGGCCGCCCCAGACACCCCCTCGGTCTCCCTCTACGCCTATAAGTTGCCTTCTGACCTAAAAACTCCGGGAGGGTCGACGTTTTTCCAGAAAGAGTTCCGATGCGCCGCCACCACCAGATTTCGCGATTCAGAACCAGAAACTCCGATCTGGCACCCTGCCGGGACGGGGAATTGGAGGAGATCATCGCCATCATCGTCACCATCGCTTCTCCATCGTCCATCCATGTTTCCCCCATCTACGAGTGAGTAATCCCCCACTATAGGCTATGGGGATGGTAGGGATTGGATGAGATCGTTCAGGTAATGGCATCAGATTATTAGGGCATGGTGCCTAGTATCTTTTATTAGTGTTTTTTTACTTTGTTGCAACTTGTTATGCTCAATGCTTGTCACTAGGGCCCGAGTGCCAAGATTTCATATCTGAACATGTTATTGATTCATTATGATAGTATTGTTTATGGTCTTACCTGCAAGTTGTATACACACGTTGTTGTCTGGAACCAATGGCCCCGAAGTGATAGCAATCGGGATAACCGGACGGAATGGCTTTGATGTGAGGATCACATTTGTTCACGGAGTGTTAATGCTTTGCTCTGGTGCTCTACTAAAAGGAGCACCTTAATTGCCAGTAGTTCCCCTGAGGCCCCGCTGTAAACGGGCTGGCAGGACAAAAGATGTTGTGTAAGTTCTCATTGCGAGCACGTATGACTACATATGGAACACATGCCTATGATTATTTAGTACTTGGATGCTTTATCCTATTTATTTTCAATTGCCCTATGTTCTGATTGCCATATGAATTGTCTTTTCCATGCAACGCCCGTCCATCCATCCCTGTGCCTACCGTGTTTCAATCCTACTGTTTACTGCAATTGTTATTACTGTCTTTGCCTTTACTACTGCTATTACTTTACAATTCGTACTACAAAACTATTGCTACTGATGAACTACTGTGAGCAAGATTGTTTCCAGGTACAGCTGAATTGACAACTCAGTTGTTAAGGCTTATAAATATTATTTGGCTCCCCTTGTGTCGAATCAATAAATTGGGCTTCACTTCCCTCGAAAATACTGCGATACACCCCCTATACTTGTGGGTCATCAAGACTATTTTCTGGCGCCGTTACCGGGGAGCATAGCCTTATTTATCAAGTCCCCTAGGAATCTTTATTGTTCGCTGCCATACATCCATCATGGGTAAGTCTCGTGATGGCAATGTTCTTATTTTACCATCCACTACAAGAAGAGGTACGGTTCTGAACACCTCTGTTGCTCTTGATTCACCGTCTGTTATGAGTAAGTTTCTTACACCACCACATACACATGGTACACACACTGCTACTACTGCTGAATCTTAAACTTCTGATACTTATTATGCTGCTTCTACTATGCTTGATAAGAGTGGTTCATTATGTCCTTTCCTAGATGCTACGATTGCTAGAACTATAGCTGGAAATACTGAAACTGCTAATGAAGACACTACTACACATGTTAGTTCACCTGAGTCTAGAGAGAGCTATGATATTGAAGACGGTTATATTGAGATGACCGATGAATTTATTAAAGAATGTCAAAACACCCATGATAGGAGTGATGCTAATAGTCTCCTTGAGAGGTGTACTATTAAACCCAAATTGTCTCCTAATGCTAAGTTTGCTGTATCTCCCATTAAAGATAAAGATTATGATTTCTCTCTTCATCTATCCTATATAGCTATTGTTGAGAAAGAACCTTTTTGTGGGACTAAGAATGAAAGTGCGGTAGCACATATGACTGAGCTTTCTACCATGAGTGGCCCATTTTCTGATGGTATTAAGATGCATACCTACTTTGTTGCTAAGATTTTCCCCTTTTCACTGAAAGGAGAAGCTAAAACTTAGTTTAATAATTTACCTCCTGGATCTATTGATAGCCCTGATTGCTTGATTAGTACTTTCCTGCAGAAATATTTTCCTCCTAGTGTCAGACATGCTATTTTGCAGGAACTTTTTGATTTTAAACAAGGAGAAAAAGAGATATTGCCTGAATCATGGGCAAGGTTTTGTGCTTTGATTCATGCACAGGCTGGATGTCCATTACCTAAGAATGAGTTTCATGATATATTTTACAATGGACTAACTGAAGAATCTAGGACATACCTAGATAGTTGTGCTGATTGTGTTTTCATTAATAGGACTCCCAAGGAAGCTGAGGAATTAATGGCTAAAATAAGCAAGAATTATGAAGATTGGACTCCTCCTGAACCAGCTATACCTGAAACAATTATACCTGAACCAGCTATACCGACGCCTATACCATCATCTAAGAAGAGGGGAGTTATTGAACTAAATGATGAAGTAATGAAGGAAGCTAAGAAATGTCTTAAGGAGAAGGTAATTAAAGCTGCAGATGTCAAGAATTTACCTCCTATAGAAGAATTATGTAAGCTAATTCCCCATTCATCCACTATTGAGGTACACTCTCTCCAACACTTTGATGAAGGTGACATCCCTTACTCTAAACCTCCTGCTCAATGCTTAGAGGAATTATATCTTTATTGTTAAGCATGATAATTTTAATAAAAGGGTGCAAAGTCATTTAATGGAAAACTCTAGAGTAATTCTTAAGTTGAAGCATATTGTGGAAAGAACCTCTAATGATGTTAAAATGCTTGTTAAACATTTTCAAATGGTTCAAACTCAAATAGATCAACTTATTAAAGTACAAAAAGACTTGCTAGTTAATGCTACTAAGGAAAAACATGCTTATGAAATTAGAACTAGAAGTGGTGCTGCTACCCAGGATCCTCTATATCCTGAGGGGCATCCCAAAAGAATTGAGCAGGATTCTCAACAAGCTGAAAATAGTGGTAATACTCGTAAGAAAAGAAAAAAGAAACATAAAACTATTGTAGAACCCTCTGAACCTGCCAAAGATCGTAATAGTATATCTGTCTCTGATGCTGAAACTAAAAGTGGTAATGAAGAAAATGATGTTCCTGATAAAGAAGAAGTTGAAGAAGAACCTGAAAAGGACACTAAGAATACTAAATACACTAAAGAAGATTTTGTTGCTAAGAAACATGGTAGTGAAAGAGAGCCCTGGGTCCAAAACCCTATGCCTTTCCCTGATAAGAAACACAAGTCAAAGGAAGATGAACACAATAATAAGTTTTGTGAGTGGATGAAACCTTTATTCTTGCAAATTCTCTCGACTGATGCTATTAAATTTCCTCCTTATTCAAAGTATATGAAGGATATTGTCTCGAATAAAAGGAAGATCCCTAATGAAGAAATTTCTACTTTGCTTGCTAGTTATTCCTTTAATGGTAAGGTTCCAAAGAAACTTGGAGACCCAGGGATTCCAACTATTCCTTGCTCTATTAAAAATAGTTATGTTAGAACCGCTTTGTGTGATTTGGGAGCAGGAGATAGTGTCATGCCTTTTTCTCTCTATAAGAGACTTCAACTGGAAAAACTTATACCCACTGATATATCTTTGCAAATGGCTAATAAATCTACCACTATTCCTGTTGGTATATGTGAGGATGTACCTGTTCAAGTGGCTCATAATTGCGTGATCTTAACTGATTTTTTTGTGCTTGAAATGCCTGAAGATGATAATATGTCTATTATTCTTGGCAGACCTTTTCTTAATACTGCAGGAGCTGTTATTAATTGTAATCAAGGAAAGGTGACCTTTAATGTTAATGACAAGGAGCATATTGTATATTTACCCAAGAAGATTGATAGGACTTATGGTTTAAATTCAATTGAACATGTTGAGGGCATTCAAGTTTGAGAAATATATGGTCCCATACCAAGAGAAAAATTTGAAACTATTATGATTGGGACCATTGCTATCAAGGTTGAGGTAACATAATCATTAGTGGAATACAAAGTTTTGTTTCACATAAAATTGTTTTGGTAATAAGACATGATCAACCTTGTTAAAAAAAGGATTTCATTGAACAAAACAATGTTTTCACCATGATTATCCCCGCTTACTTCTATTCTATCCATTTTAGTTTTTGCTTTCGTATAGTTTACTTTTCTGTTATTAGTTGCTTGCATGTTAGAGTCTCTTAGAACTTCTGAAGTTCTAGCCTTGTTTTTTCATTGCATCATTCCAAAAAAATCTTTCTGTCAGAAAATCATTCTTTTATACCTGAAAATTGCTCAAAAATAAAGTGTCTCGAAAAATTCCAGAAAATTCATATTAAATTTTTACGTGAAAAAAGGGGCAGAGGAGTGCCTGGAAGGTACCAGGGGGGCCCACCAGGAAGGCACACCACCTAGTGGCGCGGCCAGCCCAGGGGCGCGCCTAGCCATGGTGTGGGCCACCCCTGGCCCTCCACTCACTCTCTCACTTTCCCCTGCTCTCTCTCTCTCTCCCGAGAAAACACCAGTTCATTGCTTGAAATCGCGTTCTTGATGTTCTTGCCCTCGATTTTTTGATCTCCTTTCTCAGCCCATCTTTGCTGCTGAAATTTGGAGCATTTGTTCTCCGGTATGTGACTCCTCCGCTTGTCCAAGTAGATTTGTGTTTAGTGGTTTATGTCTTGAGTATTTTGCTGATGTAGGTGACAGGTTTTGAGAGCTTCTAAGCTTGTTCAATGCTTAGAGATATAGTTTTGATGCATGTTTAGGCCTCTACAAGTCCCTATGAGTAGTGCCCTTCATTATTTATTTACTTTGCAATCACTTGTTTAATAGATGTTTAAATTTCAGAATAGAAGATGAATGAGCATCAACTCAACCAACATGAACTGAGGGTGCCTGAGGTTATGAAGGTTCACCGAGAGGAGAAAGTTTTTACTTCCATCTATTCATGCTCCAAATTCATGAGGGTTGTATGAATTTCCCAAGACTTCCATACTTTGGTTGCTAATGCAGGATTGGAGCAATTTTTGGAAGACAAACCTTGTCAATTTGTGAAACTAACGATGTCTGTAGTGCAGGACTTTCAGTTTAGTTACTCTTTCCCTAATCCCATGGTCCATTACAAAATTTACAATATAGTTGTCGACCTTTCTCTCGATGACTTTTGTGTAGCTATTAAGGTACCTCAGTGGGGATCATGTGGAAGGTTTAAAGAGCGACCTGCACCACTCATGGACATGTACGCAGAGATTTGCCAAGGGAGCAGCTTCTCGAAGGAGAGTGGGAAAATCCGTAACATTCATCTCCCTTCTATTGGCCACTTTGCTTACTTTATTGCCAAGTGTGTTCGTGCTAGGAAAACTGCCAATAAGTTATCTTCGTATGATCTAGCATTCATCTTTGCTACTCTTAAAAGCGATAGGACTTATAACTTGGGTGCCTTGATAGCTTTCCGTCTTGCTGCTAACCGCGAGAAAGGTGGAATTTGTGGAGGCCTCATTGCTTCTCGTTTATTAGCGTTGCATGGTTTAGTGCCCCATCATCTAGACCTACAGTTTCCCACAGAAAGGCTTGATCTTAATTCCATGATACAACATAAATTTTTTTCTTCTTGGGATAATCTCAGTGAGTTGTCTTATGAAATAACCTTTCTCAAGGCTGGTTGGAGAAGGAGCAAGTCCGAGCGAGTTGTTCTTTTGCCTGCACCTGTTTTGTTTAACCTTGATAACATGGTAGGATGGTCCCTCACGGAGGAGGATCTTGATACGTACTTGGGAGAGCTCTCCCAACAGGAGTAGGATACTAGGAGGGAGGTCACAGATGATTCGGTCCAGCCCTCGAATAAGGGGGAGTCTTCATATCACCAGCCTACCTATGATTTGGGAGCTTCTCCTTTTTCCCAAGGGCCCAACTATGATCATTCTTACAATGACCTGCCTGCTCGGAACCCTTACTCGTATCTGGATTGATACCCACTTAGGCCAAAAGCCTAAGCTTGGGTGGAGGTACACCGACATCGCACTCATCTCCATATCATTTTGCGTCAGTACTTTGTATATTCATGTGTCGTTCCCTTTTTAGTTTTCGTTCTTTCTTTGCTTTTGCTTTCTAAAACACAAAAAGACCAAAAATATTTCTGTTGTTTCTCTTTGTTTGCTTCTTGTTCTTTTTTCCTTGGTTTGCTTTTCCCTTTTTGCTTTGTTTGAACTATTCGAAAAACCCAAAAAGATTTTGCTTTGCTTGTTCTTCCTTTTTGGTTCTTGTTTTAATAGTCGAAAACCCCAAAAATATTGTTTGTTCTTCTTTGGTTTTGTGAGTTTGTTGCAGGGTTCAACAGTTCTCAGTGGAATTTGGTTTCATATTATTATTCAAGCCACACAAGTGAAGGGAAATAATGAGGATTAATGACAACTTGAGGTGTGGTAAGAGGCCGGTAACGAACTCGATTTGTTTTCATTTTTGTACATATACTCATCATTGTGGGCATGCTTAGTCTGTTCATGTAGGGTGTATGTTATTTATGGATGCTTAGTAGTTCTTGCTTTCTTATGATTAGCTCTAGCTTGCTAATAGTTTGTAGCATGTCATATGAATGTTTGCATGCATTACTCTATTCATAACTTGGTATGACACCGTGGTATCCTCCTCTGAATGTTTCACTTGAATTGACTTGGAACATGCTCACGCATGCATATGACTGAAATAATCAGTTAAGCCTCGATGAATTATTTTTCCTTGAGGGTCTTGAATCACTTTCATGCCATGATTAGTCCTGTTTTGTTGCAAGCATGATTATGACAGTTATTGCTCTCTCGGTTGTCGCTCCCTTACTATTGCTAGCCTTCACTTGCACTGAGTTTGAGCTCGACTCGTGCTTCCAATTCCCCAAAACCAATATTGCCAAAAGTGTCCACCATACCTACCTATTAGTATAATTTGTTGTTCCACACATATTCAATTTGCCTTGTTATCTTCCGAATAAAATGTTTGCTTGTTATGAGAAAGTTTGTTAGTAAAGCTCTCATGAACTTGATGGCACACTTAATAAACCTGAACCATTGTAGCTGTCCATGAAAGTTATATGCTTGCAAACTATAGGCTGGGATTAGCAGAACCGTGCTGTCACGGGGAACACTTTCAACACCTATAAATATATACCCAGTTGATATCATGCTCTTTTGTTTGCAGATGTCGTCATTGTGAAATAAAAGGGGACCTTGTAAGTCCATGGAGTTATGTATGTGTGTTAGAGAAACGCCTGGGCCACCGGTCTAATCCATGCCTAATCATGGTGGAAACCTGCAGCGTAACCATAATGAGTATCTATGAAGCATTCTTCTTATAAAAAAAGAGATAGCTATTGATAGAAAGAAAAAAAAGAGATATGATAAAATAGGAAGGAGAGAAAAAAACACCATTTTCCCATGGTAAATAAGAAGATTGCAGAGATACTCACTGTCTGCTTGCCTTGTAATTTTGATATGGGGCAAGGGGTACCCCGTTGGCGGTTCTCTATGATACACGCGTATTTACTATGACAAGAACTTACCGGTAACTAAAGTTGAGTAGCATGAGGAGCGGCCCTCATACTCAAGGGACATGAGATTTCCAGTTTATAGTCTGTCAAGCATATAACTCAGATTGGACCTCACTTTCACCTTAACCATATTAAAGATGCTCGTGATAGGGGCAATGAGAGCTCAGAGCTAATGAGTACCATACTTTCAGCATTTGGAAGCCTTTAAAACTATTCAAAACCTTTTTCATTTCCTTGTTGAGTCACCACCTATTCCATGAGCACTTTCTTAAGAGCATAGTTGTCATTCTTAGTATAATCTGCTTGTCTCAAAACTTGATTATTTGTGTTATGACTTTGATGCTTGTATCTTTGATATCTTTACTTCTAGTCTTCACCTGAACTTCAGAGGTGCCTCGGCATTCACAATCAAAGGCAAGCGAGATACCACTCTTTCATACCTTGTTATGAGCATTGTAATGTTGCTTATGTTTATGTTTCATGCTACTTATTATTTTTGAGTTGGAATCTCTTCATAGCTTGCATTGCGTATTAAGTAAACTTTGTTGCATACTCCTTATTATGAATTGTCTAAGTAGTTCATCACATGCTGAGAATATATACATCATATAAAGCAAATGTGTTCATGAAAGTTTCTTTTATCGCACTTAGTTTTCAACTGAATTGCTTGAGGAGAAGCAATAAGCTAAGCTTGGGGGATTTGATACGTCCAAAACGTATCTACTTTCCCGAACACTTTTTCTATTGTTTCTCCTCTAAACTTGTGTGATTTGGATGCAACTAACACGGACTGACGCTGTTTTCAGCAGAATTGCCTTGGTGTCTAGTTTTTGTGCAGAAAATCAACTATCAGGAAAAATCCCGGAAAATATGCCAAAAATCCTATTTCACCAGAAGACTCACGAAGCCAGAATACGAGACGGAGTGGGGCTAGGGCCTGGCCACACCACCTGGCCGCGCGGGCCAGGCTTGGCCATGCCAGGGGTGGTCTGGCTGCCCCAAACACCCCCTTGGTCTCCATCTTCTCCTGTAAGTTGCATTCTGACCTAAAAACTCCGGGGGGTCGACGCTTTTCCAGAAAGAGTTCTACTGCGCCACCACCACCAGATTTCGCGATTCGGAACCAGAAACTCCGTTATGGCACCCTGCCAGGACGGGAATTGGAGGAGATCATCGCCGTCATCGTCACCATCGCTTCTCCATCGTCCATCCATGTTTCCCCCATCTATGAGTGAGTAATCTGCCGATGTAGGCTATGGGGATGGTAGGGATTGGATGAGATCGTTCATGTAATGGCATCAGATTGTTAGGGCATGGTGCCTAGTATCTTTTATTAGTGCTTTTTGACTTTGTTGCAACTTGTTATGCTTAATGCTTGTCACTAGGGCCCGAGTGCCATGATTTCAGATCTGAACATGTTAATTATTCATTATGATAGTATTGTTTATGGTCTTACCTGCAAGTTGTATACACACGTTGTTGTCCGGAACCAATGGCCCCGAAGTGACAGCAATCGGGATAACTGGAGGGAATGGCTTTGATGTGAGCATCACATGTGTTCATGGAGTGTTAATGCTTTGTTCCGGTGCTCTATTAAAAGGAGCACCTTAATTTCCAGTAGTTCCCTTAAGGCCTCGCTGAAAACGGGCTGGCGGGACAAAAGATGTTATGTAAGTTCTCATTGCGAGCACGTATGACTATATATGGAACACATGCCTATGATTATTTAGTACTTGGATGCTTTATCCTATTTATATGCAATTGCCCTATGTTCTGATTGTCATATGAATTGTCTTGTCCATGCAACGCCCGTCCATCCATCAATGTGCCTACCGCGCTTTAATCCTAGTGTTTACTGCAATTGTTACTATTGTCTTTGCCTTTAATACTTTTATTACTTTACTATTACTACTATAAAACTATTGCTACTGATAAACTGCTGTGAGCAAGATTGTTTCTAGGTGCAGCTGAATTGACAACTCAGTTGTTAAGGCTTATAAATATTCTTTGGCTCCCCTTGTGTCGAATCAATAAATTGGGTTTCACTTCCCTCGAAAATATTGCGATACACCCCCTATAGTTGTGGGTCATCAGTCTAGAAGATCCCATTTAGCTTCTTCTTCCATGCGTGTAAATGATCCAGCACAAGAAGCATCCAATAGATCCTTATCATGAAGAGAAAGTCTTGCATAAAGGTTATTGATAATAATATTGTTGGGGAGCTCATGGATAGGACATTTGAGGATTAGTAACTTCAATCTCCCCCAAGCTTGAGTTGTACTCTCTCCATCAAGAGGCCAAAAGTTATATATTTGATTCCGATCTTTATGAATCTCACTAGGAGGATAAAATTTTGAATAAAAGAGAGGCACTATTTCCTCCCATTCAAGAGATTGACCATTCTTCAGCAGCTTGTACCATTCCTCAGCTCTTCCTTTCAGTGATAATGAGAATAACTTCTTCTTGACTTGATCTATTATAATACCTGCACACTTGAGCAACCCGCATAATTCGTGTATAAAGAGCAAATGATCACCGGGATGGACAGTTCCATCTCCAAAATAGTAGTTATCCATAACACTATCAATAATTCTTGTAGGTATTTTGAAAGTATCATTTTCAGCAGGTGGTGGTTCATCTACTACCTTAGCAGTGGTAGTAGCATTAAGAAATAAGAAACTAAGTGAATTATCCATATTGAAAATAAAGTAACTAACAGAAATAAACAATACTCACAGTAGACGTTTCCTTTACCAGTTCCACTCTCCAATAGCGCTTCACTCCCCGGCAACGGTGCCAGAAAATAGTCTTGATGACCCACAAGTGTAGGGGGGTGTATTCCAGTATTTTCGATAAGTAAGAGTGTCGAACCCAACGAGGAGCAGAAGGTGTTGACGAGTGGCTTGGAGCAGGAATTCTCTGTAAATACTTAGCAAACGGATTTTAGGGTTTTTTGATAACGCAGGTACATAAAGTACGAGTGAATAAAAGACAATAATAATAAATGCAGCAAGTGGCCCAATCCTTTCTTTAGCAAAGTACAAGCTGGTTGTATTACTTAAGATGACCAAACGTTCTCGAGGACACACGGGAATATCGTCAAGTGCTTTCACTTCATATAGTTGATTAATCTTATTTAGTTTGATAAGCGTTGTGTGGGTGAACCTGTGCTAATGTACCGACCTTCCTAGGAGAAATACATACTTGTGATTTTACCCCTTGCAAGCATCCACAAGTACAAGAAAGTAATTAATATAGAAACCTAACCACAGCTTTAAACTCTGAGGTCCTGACATACCTTGTGCAAAGGTTTCCTAACGGGGGTTCATGTTTATGTCACTCTGGCAATCCCTACGATTAGTAGCCATATAGACAATGCATTCCCCTAGGCCCATAAAAGTGAAGTGTCATGTAGTCGACGATCACATGACATCACTAGAAGAATAACACCACAACTTAATTATCAAACCATTGAATCTTTCTCAACACAATTCCACTACTAAAATCATGACTTCTCCCATGTCCTCAAGAACTAAACGAACAACTCACAAGACATCATATGGATCAAGATCAGAGATGAAATAATGATAAGTAACAATCTGAACATAAACAATAATTCAATGGTTCCACTCAATAGCATCAACTACAACAAGTTATCAACACCGGGAAAGTATCCCCTAAGAACTATGCAAGATTCAACCCAATTGTTACAGCGGTATGGAGTGGTGATGATGGTGCTAGTGGAGATGATGATGATGATCTCGATGAAGTCCAGCTTGATGGTGGTGTTGATGGCGATGATCTCCCCTCTCCGGGAAGGAATTTCCCTGGCAGAATTTTGCCTGCCGGAGAGTTCTTTCTCTCTCTGTAGTTTTCCGCCTGTAGAGTTGGCGGAATCTTTCTATGGTCGCACCCCGAGGCTTAGGGTTTCAGGGGGAAAATATATGCCAAAGGGGAGAGCTGGAGGTGGGCCAGGGCGGCCACACCACCTGGTGGCACGGCCAAGGGTGGCCCTGTAACATCCCAAAACTTCAATCCAAGCTTATCAAGATCCAAATCATCAAAATTAGGGTTAACAAAAACTTTTCCATATTCAAAATGAAAGCATTCATGTGTATGTGCATTTAATTTAGGAATTTATTTGAATGGCCATGGTTCTGTGATTCTTTTCTTGTAAAATGATTCTTAGGTGAAATAAATATCATCTAAATCATTCCCAAACTTTTTCCAAAGAAAAGTAACTCAAAATGAATATTTGAAGTGAATGGTCATTTTGGCCAAATTAACTCTCATGCCTACTTTGGCTATTCCTAGTATTCAAAACTTAACAGAAACATGTGTGGATCTTTACACCCCTTGATAGTACACAGAATGAGGTACCAAGGCCCACTTTGTGATCTGCAAAAATCTTTCCAATGCTAATTTTAAATGATAGTTTAAAATTGAATCTATTTCATATGGGAAGATCCCACTATTTCTAAAACCACTCAAACAAGCTCAATTTTCAAAACCCAAGCACCCACAGAGTCTCAAGATTATGCCTAGCAAACCAACCAAAACTCTTTTCAAAATTCCAAAGTTTATTTCTTGTGGCCATTTAATTAAACACTTGGCAGGCAGGGTTAAACTCTAAACCATAGCTCACTGTTTTGCATAGGGTTTTGCCCCCATTTGATCCCCATTTAATCCTTTGGTCCCCTCATGATCTAACCATACCATTAGCACCCATCTCCCTTGTCCCTAGCCATAGTGCCGAGCCACCCCGAGCACTAGCTCGCCGGCCGACCATGCACTCGCCCCAGCAGACCACCTCCCTCTCTCTCGCCATGTCTAGGAGGTAGCCAGGACCTCACCGCCACCCTCTGTCCCCTCCCCAAGCCAAGCGCAGCAGTGGACCACCGAGGAGAGCCCGCGCCCAGTGCCACCGCACCATGCCGAGCACGCGCCAGAGCGACGCACCCGGCATGCGTGCACACGCCGCCGCTCGACCGCAGCCCACGCCCACCGCTCCGCCACGACCCAA
Organism: Avena eriantha; assembly: GCA_910589775.1. Lineage (NCBI taxonomy): Eukaryota > Viridiplantae > Streptophyta > Magnoliopsida > Poales > Poaceae > Avena > Avena eriantha. The sequence continues at coordinate 35,662,784 of OU342745.1, read as the reverse complement.
GGAACACGACGGACACGCCCGTTCGCTGCCCAACGCACCACAGCCACCGCTCGCCATGGACACCGCCGCCTCTGCCGCTCAGAGCGCCAGCTGCCCCCGACCGCATGCCACCGCCCCTAAGCCCGCATTAAGTTCCTAGAGCATCGCCAGGAGAGCGCCTGTCGATCGCCACCCTCAGCCATGTCGCTAACCGCCCGTAGCCATGTCGCCACCGTCGCCTGCCCATCCCTCTCGGTCTCGCCGTCGAGCCTATAAAAGGAGGGCACCCCAGCCATTCGAAGCACACCACTCCACTCTCCTCACCTCACTGATCGTTCTACCACACTAGCCGGAGCAAGGGGGGCAGCAGCTCACCGGAATTGCACCGGAGCAGGCCGCCTGTGGAGGAGAAGGGTGCCGCTAATTGCGACCACCCTCAGAGCTGCCTCGACCGTCCTTGAGCTCGCCGTCGACCACCAGTCCGATTGCCCACCTCGCCGACCCTGCTGGAGCTCTGGTACGCCCCCTATGAACCCCCACCGAGCCACTAGGATTCGAGCTCGCTGGCGACAAGTCCATTGTCGACGACAAGCCACAGCCGTTGATCCTCATTCTAATCTAACGGCCCACATCGCCCCGTACCGCTTCGCGCGTTATGAGCCGCTGACTCGTGGACCCCCCTGTCAGTTCAGCCCCGCGCCGCGGAGTGACACTGGGCTGGCCCGTTAGAGTTTCCCGCGCGACCCAGTTAGTTTGAATTAGGATTTTCCTTTTTAGTTTAAACTTAGTTTTGTCTCTGAGTTCTACCAAGAAGAAGAAAAAAACTTCAACCACTTCACCAACCAAGGCAAGCTATTGTAGCAAACTAGAATTAAGCTAGTTAACTTGGTCCAAGATGCTTTAGGCATGCTTTGATCACACTCCTTTGACTATTAGTTTTCCCCAAGTCTTATTTACAAGTTTTACCACCCTTAGTTTATGCAAAGTTCTTTACTTGTTTGAAGGTAGCATAAAGAGTATAAAACTTGACCTATTTAGAACCCCTTTAGATGTCATTCTATGGCATGAGATGGAACCCATCTTTTCCACCTTAGTGAAAACTCTTAACTTAGTAGTTTAGAGTAGATCAAAAACTTGAGTCACTTTAGATGGGAACACTTGGTGGAAATGAATTGTGAAAACCTTGGAATGATGAGTCATTCTATTGAAATGTTTTGACATGTGTTGAGAAACACAAATGGTTTATGATGATGAAAATGATGAGGCATGAGCCTTAACCCTTCTATAAAACTGATGGTTGGATTTGGATGCGATACCATTCCAAATTTACCATACAACCACACTACCTAAATTGGGTAAGGCTTAGCTGGAAATTTATATACATTAGTATTAGTTCCCTCGCGGGAGAGGTTTGAGCTGAGGCTACCTCTCAATGTTGTCCACCTATGTAGTGCCCAAGATGACTGATGGTCATGGTTGGGAGGCCATGCTCATAGGAGAGGTGCTTATACTAGGGTGTGTAAAGGGAAAGTTATGTTTGATTATCTGCATACTAAGTATGATGATTCAGGGTTATCCTTGACAGATGTATCGAATCTTGTGGTGAAAGTGTACCACCTCTGTAGAGTGTAAAACTATTCGAATAGGCACGTCCGCGGTTATGGACAGTTGGAATGGCCATACTGTTTCGTTGTCAGATGTTTTCAAAATGACTTATGAAATGAATGATGAATCTTGACTTGACCACAACAGGGTTGTGGTTATGACCATAGTTTCTCAACTTAAGTGATTGTATAACTTTATTTTATCTTTCTTTTCTTCTGAACTCAGCTTAGGTTTCAAACTTAACTTTATAGTTCAACATAGAGTTAGCACTTTAACTTAGAACTATATTACTTGTTAGTGGTAGTTTGCGAGTACTTAAAGAGTACTCATGGCTTTTGTCCCTGGCTATTCTCATGGCCAGACTATGAAGGAGACTATCAAGATGATGGCCAATAGGACGGCTATGATAACTAGGACTATCTGCCTTCGTCAGCATTGCCTTTGCCCTTGAAGATGGACCCCACCGCTACGCTTATCTTTTATTTCTGATGCTTGTTGTATTAAGACTGGATCATGAGATCCTTATTTGTGTAAGACGTTATGTATGGTTTGTAATGGATGATGTACTGTGATATCCAATCCGTTATGTCTTGCAAAAATGGTAATCCTGGGATTGCGAGGTACGGCATAACGGGCATCTAAGATTAAAAATCCGGGTGTTGACAAGTTGGTATCAGAGCCATCCTGACCATAGGAGACCCTAGTTAGAATGGACGTTCAAACCAAAAAAAACTTAGTTTCAAAACCAATGTGAGTATTTATGAAAAACTATCTCCTCTCTTATCCTTGTGGATTCAGTCTTTCTCAAAAATTCATGTTCCTCAAAATTCTTACACTACTACTTAAAATTTGCCACACTTGATCACTTCACTAACTTCCTCATCCTTAATTCTTGTAGATTGAGACTCAGTTCAGCAAGTTTTACCAGTTGGGAAACGGAGGTCAGCTGATTTTCGAAAGGGATCTGGATTCCCTATCAGAGTTGCTGGGACGCCCACATCCGGAGTTTCTTGGAGCTCAACTTCCAGGACCCCCGGGAGGAGACCTACAGTGGCTAGTCACCGCGGATCTTAGAGGAAGCATTGAAGCACCGACTTCTGGGAGAATTCAGTTGTCCGTGAGAGAGAACAAGTGGCTAGATGGATTAGCCAGGGCCATGCATGAAGCTCTCGCGCGTCTATGTGCCCTCTGGGTCAACAAGATCCAAGGAACCCGTTTTTCCCACTATGCAAGACGTGACTTCATGGGAATGCCGATGGAGATGCCAGGTCACCCTGAGTTGAGGCGTGAAGTGGAGAATCTTGACTTCTTGCTGCATGACAGGCAGCAGGAACTCGACAATGCTAGGGAGTTAGCCAACTAGAATCATCCCATTGCCGACCAGAAGGCCCAGACTTCGCATTGCTCGTCCAAGATCGCCAGTCTCTTCGCCGCCAGCATGCAAAGAAGGATCGCACCATCGCCCGTCTTCACAAGAAGGTGGCCGAACTCGAGAAGACCGTCAAGGAGCAAGAAGCTCAGCTTGCCGCCAAGGAAGAAGAAGATGAGGGTGAAGACATCCAGGGAGACAAGGATTCTTACCTCAGCAATGATGATGACTTTCTGGAGGAGGATGTTGTAGACTTCTACACTGATGATGAGGACTCCGACTTCATCAACGATGAGTAGATGCACTAGAGCACTGTCGTAGCCTAAGATGTATCGGTCTCACTGTATCATGCTTGCAGAATGGTTCTTCAAACCATCTGTTTTCCCTTTGTTTGTTGTGGTGTGTGTTGTATCGTGTGTTTGCTTGCATGAATGAAATAAAGTTAGTTGAAAAACCTGAGTCTAACTCAAAGTTTTAGCTTTGAAAACAGAAAACCATGAACCTTAGAATTTCCCTCTTACCCCTATATCCATCTCAATCTTCAGATGACTCGTGGAAACCAAGGAGGGAGCAGCTCGTCGCAAGACCCAATGCTGCAGATCTTGCAGAATCTCATCGCAGACCATGAAGCAAGCAGGGCAGAATGCCAAGCCAACTTAGCAACACTTCAACAGATCGCCCAAATGGCTCTCAACAACCAAGGGCATGGAAATCGGGATCATCAAGGATCCAAACTGAAGAATTTTCAGAACACCAATCCCCCAATCTTCAGCCAATCTGAAAACCCATTAGATGCTGATGACTGGTTGCAGACCATGGAAAACAACTTAGAAGTTGCAAGAGTTGATGAAAATGAGAAAGTTCTCTTTGCCACCCACTATCTGGAAGGAGATGCAAGAGCTTGGTGGAATAGTATCCGCAATATGAACCATGGTCAAGTGATGACATGGGAAGCATTCAAAGTCAAGTTCAGCCGCACCCACATGCCGCAAGGTCTAGTCAACAGGATGAGAGATGAGTTCCGCGAATTGAAGCAAGGAAGAATGACTGTGGTGGAATACCGTGACAGATTCCTATCACTTGCCAGGTATGCACCTGATGAGATCAACACGGAGGCCAAGAAGAAGGAGAGATTCTTGAACGGACTGCATGATGAGATGCAGACTGTCCTCGTCAACATCCGTTTCGAGGACCTCGAAGAGCTAGTCGACTCTACCATTCAGATGGAAGGGAAGATTAACCAGGCAAACGACAACCGCAATCGTCGTATGATGCAGCAATCAGGATCCAGCAGTCACCAGAAGTACCGTCCCAACCCCTCACCGGGATATGCACCAAGGAACAACCGACCCCCAACGTCTCTCCCAAGCTACCCCAACCGTAGCTGAGGCAATGGGAAGTCCGGAGGAAACAATCACAACTCCGACAATGCCAACAATTTCAACCGTGCACCTCCCAAGAACCACAATAACAACAACACTGCACCTAGAACTGGCAGCAATGCTGTACCTGTCGCAGTCAAGGACAAGTCCCAAATCACTTGTTTCGAGTGTGGAGTGAAGGGTCACTACTCCAATGAGTGTCCCAAGAAGACTGCAGCCAATGCCAATGTGAATGCACCAGCGCAACAGCAGTGTCGTCTTCAACCAGGAAGAAGATTTTCCCTAGGGAACCCTCACAACCGCAACGGCCGTCTCTTCCACATGAACGCGGAGGAAGCCCAGGAAGCGCCAGATGTAGTGCTGGATATGTTTTCTATCAACTCAGTTTTTGCAAGAGTATTGTTTGATTCGGGAGCATCGCATTCATTTGTCATCGAAGAATTTGCATGCACTAGTAAGATTCACCCAACCAACCTGAAGCTTGTCAGGATAGTTTAAATCCCCGGTTCAACAACCAAAGCTAGAAAAATTTGCAAAGTTGTGCCTATCAGAATACATGGGATAGTTTTTTATGCCAACCTAATTGTACTTGGAACCAAATGATTGGAAGTAGTACTAGGTCTGGACTGGATGTCAAGGCATAAAGGATTGATAGACTGTGCTAAGAAAGCCATCACCATGACCAGTAGTTCTGGAGTAACAGTAGAGCACATATCTGAAACCTTACCCCGTCAATTCAAGTGCAACAAGAGTGTAGCCCTGCCCACCATTGACCAAGTCAGAGTAGTCTGTGAATACCCTGACGTATTCCCAGATGAATTGCCAGGTATGCCCCCGGATAGGGATATTGAGTTCATTATCGAACTAATCCCCGGAACCGGACCCATAGCACATAGACCTTATAGCATGAACCCCTCAGAGTTAGTGGAACTGAAGAAGCAATTGGATGCTATTTTAGCCAAAGGCTTGATTCAACCAAGCGCATCGCCATGGAGATCACCAGTGTTATTCGTCGACAAGAAAGATGGAGGCAACCGTCTGTGCACAGATTACAGAAAGTTGAATGATGTCAGTATCAAGAACAAGTACCCCCTTGCCAAAGATAGAGGATCTATTTGATCAGTTGACTGGAGCTCAGGTATTCTCAAAGATTGATCTTAGGACTGGTTATCACCAACTTAAGATTCATGCAACAGATATTCCGAAGACTACCTTTACTACTCGCTATGGTTTATACGATTATACGGTTATGTATTTTGGATTAACCAATGCCCCTGCTTATTTCATGAATCTCATGAATAAGATCTTTATGAATTTCCTAGATAAGTTCGTAGTTGTGTTTATCGATGACATCCTCATCTACTCTAAGTCAGAAGAAGAACATGAGCAACATCTGAGAATCATCCTAGAAACCCTAAGAGAGCATCAGTTATATGCCAAGTTCAGCAAGTGTGAGTTTTGGCTGAAAGAAGTAGGATTCCTAGGACATATTGTGTCTGCCGGACGAGTCTCTGTTGATCCAGCCAAGATCAAAGATGTCGAAGAATGGGAAGCCCCAACCACTCAAACCCAAGTCAGTGCATTTCTCGGATTAGCGGGATATTACCGTAAATTCGTAGAAGGATTCTCGAGCATAGCCTGACCAATGACCCAATTGTTGAAGAAGGACAAGAAGTTTCAATGGACAGACAAATGTGAAGCCAGTTTTCAGGAGCTAAAGAAGAGATTGATATCAGCCCAATATTGGTCATGCTAGACATCAAGAAGATGTTTGATGTGTATTGTGATGCATCCAAGATTGGTCTCGAATGTGTGTTGATGCAAGAAGGCAAAGTCATCACGTATCTGTCTCGACAACTTAAGCAGCATGAGTAGAACTATCCGACCCATGATCTTGAGCTAGCAGTTGTGGTTCTAGCATTGAAGACATGGTGTCATTATTTGATGGGTAACCGCTTTGAGATTTACTCGGATCACAAGAGCTTAAAGTATATCTTCACTCAGAAGGAGCTGAATATGAGGCAAAGGAGATGGATAGAGTTAATCAAGGATTATGACCTTGACATTCACTATCACCCCGGCAAAGCCAATGTGGTAGCAGATGCTCTTAGCAGATTGCCGTGTAGGCTAAACACCATGATCAAGGAGAAGCAGCCAAGTTTGTATGAAGAGTTGGAGCAGTTCAGGACTGAATTATTTAGCAAAGGATTCTTAGCTAGCATTGAACTTCAACCCACTTTGATTAGCCAAATCAAGGAAGCCTAGAAGGGGAATGAAAGTATCGACAGAATCAAACGTCGTATTGGTATAGGAAAGGTTACTGGATTCACCGAAGACGAAGAAGGAGTACTATGGTACAAAGGACGTATCTGTGTGCCCGCAGATTCGGAGCTGAAGCTGGTTTTCATGAAGGAAGCTCATGATACTCTTAATTCTATCCACCCCGAAGGAACGAAGATGTATCAGGATTTGAAAGAGCAATTTTGGTGGCACAAGATGAAGTAAGAAATCGGAAGCTACATCGTCAAGTGCGACATCTGTCAAAGAGTCAAAGCAGAGCATCAGAGACCTGCAGGACTATTGCAACCATTGCAGATTCCGGAATGGAAATGGGATTCCGTCGGAATGGACTTTATCACCGGTTTACCTACTTCTAGTAGGGGGAATGACTCCATCTGGGTCACAGTTGATAGACTGTCCAAGGTAGCCCACTTTATACCTGTCAAGACTACCTACCAGAGTGCAAAACTAGCAAAGCTGTATATTGCTAGGATTGTTAGTCTACATGGAACCCCCAAGACCATAGTATCAGATCGAGGAACTCAGTTTACCTCAAGATTTTGGCAGAAAGTCTAGGAGGGATTGGGAACCAAGTTGAACTTTAGCACCGCTTATCACCCGTAAACTGATGGACAAACTGAGAGAGTCAACCAGATCCTAGAGGATATGCTTAGAGCGTGTGTGTTAGAATACGGATCAAAATGGGAAGACTGCCTGCCTTTCGCAGAATTCTCATATAACAACAGTTATCAAGCTAGTTTTCAGATGGCACCATTTGAGTTCCTATACGGAAGAAAGTGTCGTACCCCTTTGAATTGGTCTCAAGTAGGAGAGAGTCAGATCTTTGGACCCGACATTCTCCGAGAAGCCAAAGAGAAGGTTCAAAAAGTCCGTGAGCACCTCAAGACCGCCCAATCCAGACAAAAGAGTTATACTGACAAGAGAAGGAGAGACCTGACTTTCAATGTCAAAGATTTTGTGTATCTCAAAGTTTCACCATTGAAGGGAACTCAATGCTTTAGTCTGAAAGGAAAGTTAGCCCCCAGATATATCGGGCCCTTCAAGATTATAAACCGTCGGGGAGAAGTATCGTATCAACTGGAATTGCCCGAAGAGATGTCAGCCATCCACAATGTGTTCCATATCTCGTTACTTCGCAAATGCTTGGAAGTACTTGAGAAGACTGAAGTTTTCAAGAACATCGATCACCGAGCTGTTGAGATCAACAATGACCTGACTTATCGGGAAGTGCCCATCCGTATCTTAGAAGAAGCCTACAGAACCACCAGGACCAGGAGTATCAAGTTTCTCAAGATTCAGTGGAGCAACCATACCGAAGAGGAATCCACTTGGGAGCGCGAAGATTACATTAGGACAGAGTTCCCAGATCTCTTTAGTTCCTAGTTTTCTTTGTAAATCTCGGGACGAGATTTTGTTTAAGGGGGGAAGGTTTGTAACATCCCAAAACTTCAATCCAAGCTTATCAAGATCCAAATCATCAAAATTAGGGTTAACAAAAACTTTTCCAAATTCAAAATGAAAGCATTCATGTGTATGTGCATTTAATTTAGGAATTGATTTGAATTGCCATGGTTCTGTGATTCTTTGCTTGTAAAATGATTCTTAGGTGAAATAAATATCATCTAAATCATTCCCAAACTTTTCCCAAAGAAAAGTAACTCAAAATGAATATTTCAAGTGAATGGTCATTTTGGCCAAATTAACTCTCATGCCTACTTTGGCTATTCCTAGTATTCAAAACTTACCAGAAACATGTGTGGATCTTTACACCCCTTGATAGTACACATAATGAGGTACCAAGGCCCACTTTGTGATCTGCAAAAATCTTTCAAATGCTAATTTTAAATGACAGTTTAAAATTGAATCTATTTCATATGGGAAGATCCCACTATTTCAAAAACCACTCAAACAAGCTCAATTTTCAAAACCCAAGCACCCACAGAGTCTCAAGCTTATGCCTAGCAAACCCACCAAAAATATTTTCAAAATTCCAAAGTTTATTTCTTGCGGCCATTTAATCAAACACTTGGCAGACAGGGTTAAACTCTAAACCATAGCTCACCGTTTTGTACGGGGTTTTGCTCCCATTTGATCCCCATTTAATCCTTTGGTCCCCTCATGATCTAACCATACCATTAGCACCCATATCCCTTGTCCCTAGCCACAGTGCCGAGCCACCCCGAGCACTAGCTCGCGGCCGACCATGCACTCGCCCCAGCAGACCACCTCCCTCTCTCTCGCCATGTCTAGGAGGTAGCCAGGACCTCACCGCCACCCTCTGTCCCCTCCCTAAGCCAAGCGCAGCAGTGGACCACCGAGGAGAGCCCGCGCCCAGTGCCACCGCACCATGCCGAGCACGCGCCAGAGCGCCGCACCCAGCACGCGTGCATAAGCCGTCGCTCGACCGCAGCCCGCGCCCACCGCTCTGCCACGACCCAGGGAACACGACGGACATGCCCGTTCGCCGCCCAACGCACCACAGCCACCGCTCGCCGTGGACAACGCCGCCTCTGCCGCTCAGAGCGCCAGCTTCCCCCGGCCACATACGACCGCCCCTAAGCCCACATTAAGTTCCTAGAGCACCGCCAGGAGACCGCCTGTCGATCGCCACCCTCAGCCATGCCGCTAGCCGCCCGTAGCCATGTCGCCACCGTCGCCTGCCTATCCCTCTCGGTCTCGTCGTCGAGCCTATAAAAGGAGGGCACCCCAGCCATTCGAAGCACACCACTGCACTCCCCTCACCTCACTGATCGTTCCACCACACTAGCCGGAGCAAGGGGAGCAGCAGCTCGCCGGAATTGCACCGGAGTAGGCCGCCTCTGGAGGAGAAGGGCGCCACTGATAGCGACCACCCCTCGAGCTTCCTCGACCGTCCCTGAGCTCGCCGTCGACCACCAGTCCGTTTGCCCGCCTCGCCGACTCCGCTGGAGCCCTGGTACGCCCCCTATGCACCCCCACTGAGCCGCTAGGGTTCGAGCTCGCCGGCGATAGGTCCATCGTCGACGATAAGCCACAGCCGTTGATCCTCATTCTAATCTAACGGCCCACATCGCCCCGTACCGCTTCGCGCGTTATGAGCCGCTGACTCGTGGACCCCCTGTCAGTTGAGCCCCGCGCCGCGGAGTGACACTGGGCCGGCCCGTTAGAGTTTCCCGCGCGACCCAGTTAGTTTGAATTAGGATTTTCCTTTTTAGTTTAAACTTAGTTCGGTCCATGAGTTTGAAAATCAATTCAGAGAGTTTGACAAATCCAAATTGCATGAAACCAATTTTGTCTGAAAGGTATTGAAATGATTTATCCAAGCCCATTGGATTTAATTCAATTAGAGTTATAGATCTCGCCTAGTAAAAATAACAAAATAGAAGTATTTGCAACTTGCAACATTTTTATAAAATCAACCAAGATAGGTTTTGAGTTGATCCCAACTCTCAAAATTCACATTTCATCATACCTATCTGAATATGTAATAATAGTAAGGTTTACATGCAGTGACTTTGGACTAGTACCAAAATAATGCTATATAGGCATTTCTAATCACTTTAAATCATTACATAATGAACTTAAACCAAAGTAATATTGATCCAACCCTTAAATCACATTCCCACATGTTGGAATATGTGGTGATGACATGTGTCCACATGATCCCATAATTTAAGTGGTGAATATTAAATCTTAGTTAATTTTTCAATGAGTAGAAATTACTTTTCTAAATTAAAAAGAATGAAACAACTGAATTAAACTTGTGATGCTTGTGATGTTAATAGATCATCAAATATGTGTCTTAGAATGCTAATTAGACTAGTTAAGTATTGCTTGGTGATTCTGTACTCCGTATGTATTTATAGACGATAGTACCGACCAAGCTTTCGAGGAGGAGGAGTTCTACCAAGAAGAAGAAGAAAACTTCAACCACTGCACCAACCAAGGCAAGCTATTGTAGCAAACTAGAATTAAGCTAGTTAACTTGGTCCAAGATGCTTTAGGCATGCTTTGATCACACTCCTTTGACTATTAGTTTTCCCCAAGTCTTATTTACAAGTTTTACCACCCTTAGTTTATGCAAAGTTCTTTACTTGTTTGAAGGTAGCATAAAGAGTATAAAACTTGACCTATTTAGAACCCCTTTAGATGTCATTCTATGGCATGAGATGGAACCCATCTTTTCCACCTTAGTGAAAACTCTTAACTTAGTAGTTTAGAGTAGATCAAAAACTTGAGTCACTTTAGATGGGAACACTTGGTGGAAATGAATTGTGAAAACCTTGGAATGATGAGTCATTCTATTGAAATGTTTTGACATGTGTTGAGAAACACAAATGGTTTATGATGATGAAAATGATGAGGCATGAGCCTTAACCCTTCTATAAAACTGATGGTTGGATTCGGATGCGATACCATTCCAAATTAACCATACAACCACACTACCTAAATTGGGTAAGGCTTAGCTGGAAATTTATATACATTAGTATTAGTTCCCTCGCGGGAGAGGTTTGAGCTGAGGCTACCTCTCAATGTTGTCCACCTATGCAGTGCCCAAGATGACTGATGGTCATGGTTGGGAGGCCATGCTCATAGGAGAGGTGCTTATACTAGGGTGTGTAAAGGGAAAGTTATGTTTGATTATCTGCATACTAAGTATGATGATTCAGGGTTATCCTTAACAGATGTATCGAATCTTGTGGTGAAAGTGTACCACCTCTGTAGAGTGTAAAACTATTCGAATAGGCACGTCCGTGGTTATGGACAGTTGGAATGGCCATACTGTTTCGTTGTCAGATGTTTTCAAAATGACTTATGAAATGAATGATGAATCTTGACTTGACCACAACAGGGTTGTGGTTATGACCATAGTTTCTCAACTTAAGTGATTATATAACTTTATTTTATCTTTCTTTGCTTCTGAACTCAGCTTAGGTTTCAAACTTAACTTTATAGTTCAACATAGAGTTAGCACTTTAACTTAGAACTATATTACTTGTTAGTGGTAGTTTGCGAGTAATTAAAGAGTACTCATAGCTTTTGTCCCTGGCTATTCTCATGGCCAGACTATGAAGGAGACTATCAAGATGATGGCCAACAGGACGGCTATGATAACTAGGACTATCTGCCTTTGTCAGCATTGTCTGTGCCCTTGAAGATGGACCCCACCGCTACGCTTATCTTTTATTTCCACTGCTTGTTGTATTAAGAATGGATCATGAGATCCTTATTTGTGTAAGACCTTATGTATGGTTTGTAATGGATGATGTACTGTGATATCCAATCTGTTATGTCTCACAAAAATGGTAATCCTGGGATTGCGAGGTATGGCATAACGGGCATCTGGGATTAAAAATCTGGGTGTTGACAGGCCCGCACCAGGGGGTGGTGTGGGCCCCCTGTGGCCCATCTCCACTCCCCCTTCTGGCATCCTTCGTCTTCTGGAAAAAATAGGATTTTCCATGTATTTTCTGGGATTTTCTGATCTTTAGGAATTTCACCTCCAAACGGTGCCTTTTCCATCAGAATCCGGACTTCAGCGGTCCATCCTCCAAAAGTCCTCAACCATGCAAAAACAAATGAAATAACATAAGTATCATCTCTTAATATGAAATATATCAATGAATAACAATAAATTATGATATAGAATAGTGATGCAGAATGGACGTATCACCCTTCAAATTAGATTTTAATATTATATTTAATATCAATTCCATTAATTAACATGTAAATACATATAATAAAATCCAAATTGACCTAAAAGACCTTTCGGTTCCCTTTCGATTTCCTCCGAACGACTTCGTATCTTCCTCGGAACGATTCCGGTTCTCGCACGGAAATTTTCTGGTTTCCATTTCTCTTTAATATGGTGATTCCAACATACAGAGGATCTCTAGCTCATCGTACCCTTAAGTGTATTTCCCCACGGCTCGGGAATGGCACAAACATGATCTCCATCAATGATCAATAGCGGGACCGAGATGCCCATAATGACCACTGTGCATTCTACGATGATAATATCATTTGAACCGTAAATAGTCGTTTCCCATTCCCTTTGCCACTTGATACCTAGTTCACCCGATATTTGATCTATGGTATCTCCATACCTTTGTTCGATCTCGTTACCGATGAACTTGTTTTCTCGTTTTCGTGTTGTTGCATTCCGTGACCCCGTCACACGCTTGCAAGCTTCTTTAATGCAACGTCACCGAGATGGCCACTAATGTATCTGTCCGTTACATGGATGGGAAAATCCTAGTATTGATATGTACTCCTCTACACACCCCTTTGGGAATCCTAGTCATGGAATGATACTTGAGAACCATCTAAGCTCCCTCTAGAACAGTGATTCGCATTATCTCACAGTCTAAGGATAGGTTGCGATGTTTCCTTAGTTTTCACATTAATGGTGAACTTTGTAACTAGATCTCATTAAGATACAACTGGTTGGGTTGTTTGTCTATCACATCATTCAACTAATGACGTGACCTTATTGTCAATTGGCATAAATTCCCATGATCTCGAAACCCTAGATCATCCTCATGACCAATGACCTAGTTCGCTAGAGGTAACTAGAGACTTGGTTTGTTTACATACCACACGTGTATTAACGTTTTGTATTAATACAGTTATAGCACAGTATGAAACAATTATGAACTAACAGAGATATGACAATAAAAACCTATTTATTATTTGCCTCTAGGGCATATCTCCTCCAGTCTCCCACTTGCACTAGAGTACAAATAATCTAGCTCGCATTTTACTCATCATAAACCATATGACATATGCGTTTATTGATCATCCATGCTTATGGAAAACGTCATGTCCATGTTTTGTTTTACCAGATCATTATGTCTTTGCAAATCGTTAATGTCTTCCTAACTTTGACATTCACACCATTATCTCATAATGGGTTGAAGTATTCATTTGGTGACAAAGTGAGACTTTGTTTCTAGTGTTTATAATGATGGTCGTTTCGCTGTTGTCATCTAAACTTCGAAACACACTTTGCAATCCTTTGTGTATATACGGAAATTATGGCAGCAGAATGAGGCCGGTTTCCAGGAGTCTATAGTGACTTTAGATCAACCTCGAGGGCTTTTTCATGGGCATTGTGCCCTAGGACACATCATTCTACGTTAAAGACGAACTAGTCCCGCCATAACAATATACATCACATCATATAGAGCCTTTATACTTTTATATCTATGTAGATCCTAGTGCATGAAATGCATCTATGCCACTTGCTTTGCTTTTTACCATTTAAGTACAAACTTAATTCTGGTTCAGTGATTAACTCAAGACTCACTTCAAGACATGTTCTTATAGTTAAGAGCTTGTCCTTCCAACCAGAAATTCGGGTCACATTACGTTGAGTATACAATATGGTTGTATGGAAGAACATATGACTAAGGCATAGGAGATGCAACACATCTCTTTCTTCCTTCTTAACCATCGTTGTAATACTAAGACAATGCTTCATATCGTAAGAACTTTTTTCTTACCTTGTTCCATTCTGAACTTCTTCAGAATCTTGCTTAGGACATTCTAAACATCTTCAGAATCAAGTCCAGGAAGCATTCGACTATGATGTTTATTAAACTTACCAATCTATCTCGATAGATCTCATTGTTTAATAACTTGTTCAACTTCATTCATATTTACTAACTTAAATGTTATTAACACTAATCACATCATTCACATATGTTGCCCACATATCCCAGAATGATTTCACGCTCCCACTCAAATATGGCATCCATATTTGAGATCTAGGGATTTCACTTAGATCCCACTCAAAATATGTCTGATACATATTATGATTCAGCCAAGCTACTTAGCTCCCACTCAAAATATGTCTCTTACATATTAAGATTTGGCCAAGCTAATTAGCTCCCACTCAAATGCAGGTACTCTCGATAATCTTGGACATTCCAAAATTCTTTGATCATCATCAAATTGAGAATTCCAGCTACGAGACTTCAATATCCATATATTGCTAGTGTTAATCCAATAGACTTAAGCATTGCTACAATTGTAGTCAACTCCTTGAATTTGTCCATACTTTGTGACAAATCTACCTTTATGTCTTCATTAAGTTTCATTTCTTTCTAATGACTTTGAAGTCATACAAAAATATCAAGTAAATTTCTTTACTTAATAAGATCAAGTAACATATTACTTCACAATCTTAAATGTAACTTAACACAGGATTTTATGACTCCTGGTCATTTCTCACACTTAGGTCCATCACGCTTCTTTGTAATTCGTAGGTATGTCTTGTTCATAAACATGACAAGTGAATCAATAATATATTTCCACGAACTTGCAGAGTACATATTGTTGAATCCTACTTTCTTTAGTATTCACTAAAACTTTATGATCATTATCATTAGTTTCTCCTATATTTGTAGAGTTCGGTTTCACGAAACAAATTCCGCTGCGCCACTAAACAATTCAGAGTCAAGGTCAAATACCTTGTTTTGATCTTTTACTTTCTTCCACCTGTATCTTCATCAAGACACGTCAACTTTGGACAACAGCAGGTTTGCCCCTTTTTGGAAGATGTATTCATAGTTGCCTAAGAATACGCTACAAAGACTTGTTTATTCGCATGATTTTGAATTGTCGAAACCTCTAGAAACTCGAACATGCCATAACTCTTATGGTGTTGTTTCCACGAATCCTTTTTAGATGTTCCTTTATATTTCAATCGAGTATTTTCTCATTTCGATCTCTAACTCTAAATGATAATTGTAACCCCAATAAGAGATAATATTATACCATATCTATCTAATACATAATGATTATGATATTTAGACATTTTAACACTTTGAAATTGTCTAATTATTTATAATTTGTGAAACATCTTTCACGAGTCCTTTTATGCTAAAATTAAAATAAATACTATAGTCATGTCGATCAAATGAAAGAGACTTTTGTATTCTTGTTAATTCAATATCCTCCTTCACTTTGAAATCTTTTGAACAATTCAAAATAGTTTAAAACTTATGTTTCATTAAGTAAATATTCATATTCACTTAAATCCACAATGAAGTATGAAATAATGATTTCCACTATTTGTTGAAAATACAATACATCACTATGTATAAGATTCAACATTAAGTATGAATAATGATTTCCACTATCTTGATGAAAATATGATACATCGTTATGTATAAAGTTCAACATTTCTTCCCATATTACCGTTTTACCAGAATGCAGAGTTTTAGTCATTCTACCCAATGAGGCATGGTTTTGCAAAGTATCTA
Organism: Avena eriantha; assembly: GCA_910589775.1. Taxonomy (NCBI): domain Eukaryota; kingdom Viridiplantae; phylum Streptophyta; class Magnoliopsida; order Poales; family Poaceae; genus Avena; species Avena eriantha. The sequence continues at coordinate 35,646,900 of OU342745.1, read as the reverse complement.
GATTAAGAATCTAGGACCCCAATCTTCATGAAGAAAATGCAATAACCAAAATGACTTAGACTATAGTGTCATGTCATTACTAAACCTTGGATATCTTTTAGCATTCTAATCCTTTATAAATGTTTAAACTATTATCATTAACATAGTGTTAAGAGTAACTAATTTATAATCGTAATGTGACCATAACGGTATTTTTCATAAGAATAGTACAACTGCTTTGTAACACGTTCATATGAACAATCATCTCGCCAAAAGCAAGACACACAAACAAGGATTGCAAATTATATTCAAGCCCACTAATCCAAATGATAAACCTTTGAGGGAAGGGGTGTTGTAGGCCATCAACTGTTTTTCTTGCCGTCATCAAGCCACATTGCCTCAATTCCAGCAATTCTCAAGCAGACTATCCCATTTTCACAAAACGGGACAAGTATCCAATACTTATATAAACTGCAACGAGTTTTGCAAGAATTACATTTATAACTTTGTATATCTAACATATACTTGTTTTCATTCATGACCTCCATTGCAATAAAGCCCTTTTGAGAGTTCATAACTCTGATGCAACATTGCTAAGTGTTTCTCCAAATATTCCCTTTGTCATCCATCATGGAAGAAAACTCATCCAATGGCTCATACTTTATGTGCCTGATCTTTTAGAATACAAGATTGTAATCCAACTCTCCATCGAATGGAGAATGGTTTATTGGATGATTACGGACAAACATTGCGGAGTCATCGGATTATCTCCTAATGGTCATTGTATCAAGAAGAGAAGATCACCTTTTACGAGGATATCCCTTAGGCGTGGGTATTACTCTATGAAGTTGGACCCTTTTGCTAAGTTCCACATCAAGCAACAAATTTTCCACAGCCGCAAAGGACCTCAATGGGATAGGCAATGATCTACTAAGATATTTGAAAACATACATCTAGACTAAGTTCATAATATGAGTTCAATTTATAATTGATCTCCCACTAAAATTGTCATCCCCTGGACGATTTTAGCGATCACATGATCCCAATCCTCTGCACCTCCCCCGGTCATCACGACCATCAGTGCAACATCAAAGGTAGACATTCCCTAATGACAATCACATCATCCATGTGACTCATGCTCGATCTTTCGATCTCTTGTGTTTTGAGGCCATGTCTACACATACTAGGCTCGCCAAATCTAACTTGTGTGTATTCGATGTGCAACATGGCTTACACCCACTATATGTGAATGTAGATATGTCTAGCCCCCAATCGTCACGGCCGGCTTGATAACGGCAAACTTTCTTGGTGGTGCACACACAAGGGGAACACTATCATTGTAATTATTTAGGGATTATCTTATTTGCTACCGTTGAGTATCTAATACTAGCATATAATAAGATATAAAGTAGGTATCAACATCACATGTGTATTGTGATATGATATGGTCCTTCTTCTTGCGCCTTGATCTCCATTGAGCGCTCCGGCATGATCTCCATCTTGCCCCTAGTTTGACGCCAAGTCCACGACGCCACCACCCGGCCGTCCATCAGAATGATGGCTATTGCTACTTAACTTAGTAACATAAAAGTAAACTAATTTACCTTCGTAACGACCAATACCATATCATAATACAAGCCCTCCTCAAAATAAAGTTAGATGCCTCTACTTTATCTTTTACAAGTTTTACGTGGTTGTTAGGGCTTTTGTAATAGAACCGTTTCTAATCTACGAACTTTCCAACCACAACATGGATCCAATAGTTGTCTCTACTACACCCCTTTCGGGGCCCTCCATTGTAAATGTTATATCAACTATTGAGTGAGAGACAGACACCCGCTAGCCACTTATACGGAACAAGCCGTATGTCGAGCGTGGAACAAGTCTCGCATATGAATACGCGTAAAGTCGGTCCGGTCCGCTTCATCAAAAAATGCCACGATATAAACAAGTGCACGTTAGAGGGTAACAACTAAAGGATCAATGCCCGCACAAAACTTGTGCGTACTAGACGTACATCACTCCTACGCATAGATTGGCTCTGATACCACTGATGGGTTCCGCAACAGAAAACAAAAAATTCCTACGTTGGAACCTCCTAAAATTCCGTGATATAAACAAGTACACGTTAAAGGGTAACAACTAAGGGATCAATTCCCGAACAAAACTTGTGCGTACTAGCAGTACACCACTCCAACGCATAGATTGACTCTGATACCACTGATGGGTTCCGCAATAGAAAACAAAAAAATTCCTAACTTGGAAACTCCTAAACTTCCCAAGATCTATCTATGTAGTAATGCGGAGCGTATAGAATACATACCCTTATAGACCGTACACGGTTAACATTTCGAGGGGAACGAAGTTGAAGTAGTTGAACTCGTAGCCGACCTCAAGGTCACGAAGCTCCTTCTTCATTGTGCAGCAGCTCCGGCTCACGACATCCAAGGTGCTTCAAGTGAGGCCCCTCGTGGTTCCGTACACATACGGTGTACGATGACGACCTCCAGCTCCTTGATCCCTGCAGGGAGTGCAGAAGTAGATCTCCGGCTTGGAATCCCTGCAGCGCAACGGCGTGCTGCAGGTGCGGTGTCTCTTGCATGGACAGTCCTTACTTGGGGCCGTGCCAACGCATGGAGATGGGAGAGAGAGGGAAGGAGAAAGTCAACCAAAGAACTTCTCCAAATACTGGTGTATTTTATTCCCACCCATGGGCACCCCTTTATATTAGGGGAGGGGGTGTGCCCTCCCCTTTGGGTTTCCCATGTGGGATTAAACAAGCAAGAGAGGGGGAGGCGCATGGGCCCTTAGGGCACCATGGGCCGGATGGATAGGGGTGGTCCTCACCCTGCGCACAACCCTAGGCTGGCCGGGTGGGCCCCCTTGAGGCGGCTAGGCCTTGGACCTTTGGCCCTTGGCCCTTCCCCCTTTCGATTTTCCCTCATGGGCCCTTTTTCCCTAGGAAGTTTAGCCCATTAGTGGAATACCCCTTCAAATTAGATTTTAATATTATATTTAATATTAATTACATTAATTAACATGTAAATACATATTACAAAATCTGACTTGACCCGAAACACCTTTTGGTTCTCTTTCGATATCCTCCGAACGACTTCGGATCTTCCCCAAAACGATTCCGGTTCTCTCACGGAAATTTTCCGGTTTCCTTTTCTCTTTCATATGGTGATTCTAACTTACAGAGTATCTCTAGCTCATCGTACCCTTAAGTGTATTTCCCCATGGCTCGGGAATGGCACATACATGATCTCCATCAATGATCAATAGTGGGACCGGGATGCCCATAATGACCCCTGTGCATTCCACGATGATAATGTCGTTTGAACCGTAAACAGTCGTTTCCCATTCCCTTTGCCACTTGATACCTAGTTCACCCGATATTTGATCTACGGTATCTCCATACCTTTGTTTGGTCTCGTTACCGATGAACTTGTTTTCTCCTTTCCGTGTCGTTGCATTCCATGACCTAGTCACACGCTTACAAGCTTCGTTAATGCAACGTCACCGAGATGGCCACTAATGTATCTGTCCGTTACATGGATGGGAAAATCCTGGTCTTGATATGTACTCCTGTACATGCCCCTTTGGGAAACTTGAGTGGCATCTTTTCGATCATCCAGTCACAGAATGATACTTGATAACCATCTAAGCTCCCTCTATAACAGTGATTTGCATTATCTCACAGTCTAAGGACAGGCTGCGAGGTTTCCTTAGTTTTATCATTAATGGTGAACTTTGTAACTAGATCTCATTAAGATACAACTGGTTGAGTTGTTTGTCTATCACATCATTCAACTAATGACGTGACCTCATTGTCAATTGGCATAAATGCCCATGATCTCGAAACTCTAGATCATCCTCATGACCAATGAACTAGTTCGCTAGAGGTAACTAGAGATTTGGTTTGTTTACATACCACACGTGTATTAACGTTTCATATTAATACAGTTATATCACAGTTTGAAACTATTATGAACTAATTGAGATATGACAATAAAAACCTATTTATTATTTGCCTCTAGGGCATATCTGCTTCAGATAGTGCATCAAACAATCTTTTTTAGTGAACTTATTGAGTACGCTCGTACTCAACCATACCTTCTTAACCCTTGCTAGATTCTAAAGCCGATGAAGACGACGTCAACACTGAATGATGCTCAAAAGGATCGTTAGAAGAAGCTAAAGTTCTTCGATGAAGTCAATGAAGTCTACATACATCAACTAAAATGAAGACGATATTCCTGATTAGATAGGAGTATAATCTCTAGCCAGAGAACCTATTTCTGTAGAGCATTGTAGTAGAAGCAATGGCTAACTAAATAGTATTAGAAATAACCTTATTCATGGCATAGGTTCTTCTTTTGTAAACTTATTCTTTCTCTTTGTACTTAAGAGTTTCTCTGGATCTTTTGTAAAGCTATTCGGTGTAATCTATAGTCATGTCTTGGATCCGCGATATTTCTGTTGTACCTCTCTAAAGGATGTAATACTGGTGGAACGGTGTTTTATTGGTGTTATGTAAACGACTATAGTGTACTACATCATGCAGTAGTATGCTGGGTCACCGTAGGCATGGAGAGGGGGAAGGTTGAGGAAGGAGGCAGTAGCCGATGGCGCGGGTGCCCCCGTGCTACCTAGGGTTAGGGCGACGCGGGGGAGTGAGCCTCTAGAGACCTTTCCCTATTTAGCGTTAATTTTGCTTAAAGTCAACGTTTCAGATTAGTAGGATTTATGCAATAACATAGCTGATTGTAGATGTTGCAGTTTTCCAGATTATGATCACAAGAGAGCGGTGGAACTTTTAGCGAGAGAGTTACTTACTCGACTTGCCAATAGTAAGATATAAAGCATATTTACTTTGAAATTTTCCTCTTGTCATTAGCCTATACCCCTTCATCCTTGATGTGAAATTTGTTCTTATTTCCAACCATAACTTGATGCGAATATGATGTACTTTGGTGCCGTAACCTACTTTTTCTGTTAGTATCCTACGGAGCCGTGTGACAAATTGGACTCATATCAGCTACTCCCTCCGTTATATAATATAAAATGTTTTAGCTTTGTGAAGGTAATGTATCTAGACGTCTTTTAGTGTGTAGGTCCGGAGAAGTTCACCACGAATTTACACACTAAGAGATGTCTAGATACATTATCTTCATAAACCTAAAACATCTTATATTTTGAAATGGACGGAGTACGTGCAAATTTTATAGATCAAATGGTGTGTTATACTCTCAGGTTCGTGTGGTATGCACTTCACTACAGGTGGTATACTACAGGTGAAAATAATCGTTTCCATGGCCTTCTAGAGGTAAGGAAAGTTCTTATTTTTTAACGATTTCACATCTCATAAAACCTTACGTGGTATATATTCCTGAAGTGTGTAATTCTTTTGATTATTATTACATACTAGCTTTTATCATGTCGGGCAATTACAGAATAAATTATAGGTCTCTTACATTCTGCTTAGAATTTACTCCCTCTGTCCTAAAATAAGTGACTTGGGTTTGTCTAGATTCGCATGTACTTATATAGTAAAACGTGTCTAGATACATGCGAATCTAGACAAACCCACGTCACTTATTTTAGGACGGAGGGAGTACATGGTATGCCAAGGTTGTGGAAACTTGAGAAAACTTTCACATGATTTCAATAATATGGTTTCTGAAGTAAATGCTTAAGTTTTCCGTTAACACTAATCTCATAGATTTAAATATTAAAAAATGTTTTGTAATATATTCACTACTTTATCTATTTTGTCGAACCTATAGCCGGTGCGGGCGCACGGGTTAATGACTAGTGGCTTAAAAATTAGGAAGCCCTCATCCGCCATCAGCAAACCGGAGCACCGGAGGGAGCCAACTCAAGATGGACCGGCAGGACTGACATAACCTGGATTGCACCTTGGCAGCAGGTACTGCAGCCTGTCCTATGTCGACGAAGGCAACCTTCCTCCTCGTCCTGACTCGAAAGACGCCGTACCGTCAGCCGCTGAAGACGCTCACTCTGAACTTGAATGAATACTGACGCCAACAGTCTTGTTGGTTTTCAGTTTATTTAGTTGTCATCAATCTGCGTGCATCAACTCCCAATGGATTATCTTTGCCATATCTGTTACGCCACCATTGACTGCTTAATTAGCTGTACTGTTAGATCCATCAGGAGGGATCGCATGCTCTCTTGGTCTATGTGGCATACACACGTGACTTGTTCAAAGCGTAATAATTAAATTGTTACACACTGTCTTGTAGTAGATCTTTTTATTTGATCCAGCCGTCCTATGGATATGCATATGCGTAGCAGGCTGTCTGAGATTCAACACGGTTGCAGGCTGCCCAGATATCAACACAAGACTTGTTCTCGACACATTTATTAGATGGTTAAATATTAGAAATATCATACGTATTGGCAAGTCTCTCCCTATAAATACCAACGACTCCTTGTGGTTAAAGATTCAAGCAGCACACAGCTACTCAAAGCTTGTCACTGAGAAGCACACATTCAATCCTAGCTAGTACTAAGCTCTTCCACGTTCCTGCCAATTTCAGCACTGCCTAGGTAGTGAGGAGAAACGAAGAAATTCTTATGGGCGCCATGCGTGTGTTGCTCCTTGCAGGAGCTCTCCTGGCCTTGGCATGCTCTCATGGCACCACCGCCTCTGATCCGAGCCATCTCCAGGACTTCTGCGTCGCAGACAAAACGTCTCCAGGTACAAAAATACTGATACTAACACAAGAATCATGCAGTTAAGCACCTAGTTACTTGTCTTGTTATCTTATGTGAACACATGTATACATGCAGTTCGCGTCAATGGATTGGCCTGCAAAGAGGCAAAAGAAGTTGTCGCTGAGGACTTCTTCTTCTCCGGACTTCACGTTGCCGGCAACACGAGCAACAAGCAGGGAGCTGTGGTTACCCCGGTCAACGTGGCGCAGGTTGGCGGGTTGAACACCCTTGGCATCTCCCTCGCTCGCATCGACTATGCACCAAGTGGCCTCAACCCTCCTCACACCCATCCGCGTTCCACCGAGATTTTGACCGTGCTAGAGGGTTGTCTAGAGGTGGGCTTCGTGACCTCGAACCCTGACAACAAGCACTTCACCAAAGTTCTCAACAAGGGAGACGTGTTTGTGTTCCCTAAGGGCCTTGTCCATTACCAGTTCAACAAAGGCGCAACCAACACGGTAGCAGTTGCGGCCTTGAGCAGCCAGAACCCAGGAGTTATCACGATAGCCAATTCGGTGTTTGGAGGGAAGCCTTCCATCCCGGATGATATTATCGCCAAGGCTTTTCAGGTGGAGAAGAATACGGTGGACTTTATCCAGGCTCAGTTCTAAGTGAGTGACTCATGTGTGTTGGTTTCTTTGTCTGTTTGTCAAGTCCGTTCATATTTTGTCTTGTCTTCATTTGCACTGTATTTTTTATAATGTGGTTAGTCGGGAACCTTGTGTTCTCTTGTGTGTGTGCGTGTGTGCGTGTGTGCGTGTGGAAATGTTGATTGTGTTGTGAGACATTCCTATTGCTTGTTACATGATATAATATATTTGCTCTTTATCGTATTTTCCCTAGAAGTAGTAAATATCTCATGATGTTGATTCTTCTCCCTTTATTCCAACCGAGTACTTGTGGCACCTTATTTTTTCAGATGAAAGACACTTAAGTGTCCGACTTTAAATTAATAAAGCTACATACTGCAAGTACATAGTTGCTAATGAACATCATACAAAGCAAAGTTTTCTTTTGAAGAAAACAGCATGACTCTGCTGCATATTTTTATTTATTTTGAGTTATAAAATACAAAATATTTGTACAAATGTAAAAGAAAATAAAAAGAATATCTAAACTACATTAAAAGAAGCTAAGATAAACTAGCTATCCGTGCTGAGAAGTTGGCATAAACCTTCATGTTTCCTCTGTAGTTGACCTATCTCATCTCATCCTTAAAGATTGCCCTTGCAAGGCTTCGTCTTTTTTTTTAAATGAAGAAATTACTAGTCTGGCGTAGATAGATATAGGAACGTAGAAATTATTCTAGACGGAGGATATGGAGGCTCCTCCGCTCTGGGTACTGTTCATGTGCAGATGAACGGTGGATTACGATAACTGAGCTGCAGTAACTGTTTTCGGTCAAATTTTAACAGTTTTTGGTATATCTTGACGGTAGTTTGCTAGCATAAATATTCTACTGCAAAAGTAGTTTTCTCATCACTAATTTTCCAATGAGTCGTTCTTCTTACACGGTAGTTTCTCAATGCTATATATTCCCGGTAGTTCCATGAAAATAATTTGTTGGCATATTCTTTTATTTCAACGGTAGTTTTTTGGTAGTAATTTTCCAACGGTTCGTACTTCTTCCACGGTAGTTTCTCAACAGTACCTTTTCCGGTAGTTCCTTGAAAGTAATTTGTTAGCATAAATTTTCTACATCGACAGTGGTTTTTAGAAGTAATTCTCTAATGGTTCGTAGTTCTTCAACGGTAATTTATCAACGGTATTTTTCTGATGTTGCACAAACGGTAATTTATGTTGCAGTAATTCTTAGCCTGGTAATTTCTTGACGGTAATTTGCTGGCACAGATCTTCTACTTCAACAGTAGTTTTTTGGCAGTAATTTTTCAGCAGTTCGTATTTCTTTCACGATAGTTTCTTAACGATATTTTTGCCCGTAATTTCTTGAAAGTAATGTGTTGGCAGAAATCTTCTACTCCGACAGTAGGATTTCAGCGGTAATTTTCAATGATTCGTAGTTCTTTGATGATAGTCTCTGAACAGTATTTTCTTAATGGTGCACGGTCGGGTAATTAATTGACAGTAATTTCACTACACAAATCTTGCTGGATCATTCGTCTAATGCCTACTTTATAAAAAATTCTCCATTGCATTCGTCGTCTCTATTATTCGGGAAACATGCTGCATCCTTCTTCTAGAGTGACTTCAGAAAAAAATATTCTAATTGTTTTCGAAATGGGGATATCCCCGGTCTCTACATCAATGGATGCACACAACCCTTTATTATTTAGTTCATAGTTTTAGAAGTTTACATCTCATGGAATGGAGAGAGTCGATTGATACGTTGCAAATGTATTTATAATTTTTGATGTTCCATGCTTGGTTTTATCCACTTTCTTGTGTTTTGTTCCAACTTTGGAGTACTTTTCATATGATTTCTTGGACTAATCTATTAACAAGAGACACAGTGCCAGCTGCCTGTTTTCTGCTGTTTTTGGTTCCAGAAAAGTCAGAAAATAAATATTCTCGGAATTGGACGGGACAAAAGCCGAAGTGCCTATTTTTCCAGATGTCATCAAGTGCCAGAATACGAGACGGAGAGGGGCCAGGGAGCCACCACACCACCTGGCCGCGCGGCCAGGCCTGGCCCGCGCCAGGGGGTGGTGTGGCAGCTCCCGGCACCCCCTCGGCCTCTCCTTCCGCCTATATATTGCCCTCGGGACGAAAACCATAAGTGCCCGATCAAAAATCCACGAAAGAGTCTGTAGCCGCCGTCATCTCCATCCCTAGAACGGGAGGGATTAAAGCTCTTCCCGGCACCCTGCCGGAGAGGGAAATTCACCCTGAAGGCCTTCTTCATCACCATGCAAGCCTCCGGTGTGATGCGTGAGTAGTTCATCCTTGGACTACGGATCCATGTAGTAGCTAGATGGCTGGTTCTCCTCCTTTGTGCTTTCATGTCTAGATCTTGTGAGCTCCGTTCATGATCAAGATCATCTATTTGTAATTCTACATGTTGTGTTTGCGGGGATCCGATGGATATTGAGATGCTATTTCAGATTGATTATTGATTCTATCATGTCTTTGTTATTTGTGTTCTTGCATGCTTTCTGTTGTTAGTAGCTATCTTGGCCAAGTAGATGCTAGCAACTCCAAGAGTTAGTATTTATGCTCGATAGTGGGTTCATGCCTCTAGTAATCTGGGGAAGTGACAGAAATCTCTAAGGTACTAGATGTGTTGTTGCTACTAGGGAGAAAACAACAATCCTTTGTTCATAGAACAATTGTATTGTTTACTTTACATGCAGTTCGTAAAGTAATAATCTGTTGCTTGCAACTTAATACTGGAGGGGGTTCGAATGATAACCTGAAGGTGGATTATTAGTCATAGATGCAGTTGGATGGCGGTCTATGTATAATGTTGTAATGCCCAATCGAATCTCAAAGGAGTCAAGATGATTAGTATATGCATGTATTGCTTTCTCGGTGTTTGTCAATTGCCCCGCTGTAATTTGTTCACCCAACATGTTATCTATCTTAAGGAGAGCCACCTCTAGTGAACTATGGATCCCGGTCCTTTTTCTTTACATACAATTTATAAACTGTTTACTACTTTGTGTTTACTTTCTACAAACTTTTACTTCTTTCTATTCGATACGTTTAATCCTTTGTTTTCAGCAAAACACGGTGAGATTGACAACCTCATCGCAAGTTGGGGACAAAGTTCTGTGGTTGTGTTGTGTAGGTCTCCACGTTGCTACTAGCACCGGTAGTGCGCCCTGCCAAAGCTCAGCTAGTAACACCTTTGGGGTGTTTCCTTGCTCCTACTGGTTCGATTAAACCTTGGTTTCATAACTGAGGACAACTTGCTGCTGTGCTCATCATATCTTCCTCTTGGGGTTCCCAACGAGCTCTACATCAACACCGCCATCAAGCATTTTTCTGGGCCCCGTGCATTGAGCCATCATCGATACAAAAATCAACCATCAAACTACAGCAATCTAAACATCTTGAATCCTATTAATAGACCGCCACATAGCCTGGAAGAAAAACTCCCAAGCAACCATCAGCAGCGGGTTTGCATCTAGTAACCATGCATTCCTGATGATCCTCTAGAGGAATAAAACGCCATAGCAGAATCCAGTGAGTAGCCATGTGCATAACCTGCAAAAAAATGGTAAAATCTTTCCTGTTAAAAACAATATTGTTTTTACAATTCCATATTGACCAAACTAGAGCAGAAACCTCAATGTGAATCCTAGATTTAGTATCTTTATCGATCCCATTTAACTAATACAGAAACAAATTTGTTATATTGGATGGTGGTGGTATGTTATATGTAGAAAAAACAATCATCCAAATTAACCCGGCAAAATGACAATAGAGAAATAGATGTTCAATCGTTTCCTCCACGTCACAGAAACAACATTTCTTACTCTCATTCCAGATTCTCCTTGCTAGTTTTCTAGTTAATAGAATATTTTTACTTACGAACTACATGAATTTTTTATCTTTAGTGTGATTCATCTTCCATAAATATTTTCATAGGAATATTGTATGACCATTAATGGGATCAGCGTACATAGTTTTAACCAAAAACTGTTTAGAGGCTATCAATTTCCAAACAAAAACGTCAGAGTCATTGTTTAAAGATACTCCCATCAATCCTTGGGACATTGTCATTGCAAAGAACACATGTGTAATCAGGGAGAAAAAGTTTGGTGATAAAGACTCTCTCTAGTATTAAGCATGTCCCGTAGCAATAACCAAAAAAGGACTTCATGCTTCTTTTGACAACATGTCTTGCACGTCCATTTAAAAGCATTACGAGGATCTATAGATTTTTTATGAAAAACATATGCTTTAACTTCATAATAAGAAGTGCCCTAGGGGTAACTCCTGGAGTCGCTATGCATGACCATTTCTTGGGAATATCTTAACTGTTCAAACTAGAGATATTCCTCATAAGCAATTGTGGCTAAAGGTAGTTGGAAAAGATCTAAGAGAGTTTCATGCTCATTAGCATCCCCATTTGTTATCTGTAGTTGTTGAAAGTAAGTGAAAAAACGGGAGAAATTCTCTTTTAAATTTTTGGCATGAAAATTGTCTTGCCACAACTTGATTGTAGAGCCATCTTTCAAATTACACTGTGCAATTTTTTACAAACATGATCTAATTTCAAAATTCTGTCCACCAAAAAGAGCATTCAGAAACCTTAGCAGTTGGCAGAGCTGCAGTATAATATTTTTGCCAAACAAGATGAACGTGTTGGAATTTGGTGAGTATTGGACTTTTGGCCCATTAGACAAATTTTGGAATTATCTTTTGCCCATTTATACATGGCAGCATATGGTTGTGCTAGTGATGCTAAAGTTTACGAGTCATTAACGGACACGTTAATTAGCCAGCCGTTTCCAAACTTTCTGGAACGTGGGCTGTTACCAACTCGAACGTGAGCTGAGTCCCACGACCTATCCTGACCTGCACTATATAAGCTTCTGTGCTAAACCTAATCACGCGCCTCCTTCCAGTATATTGCGCCGCTGCTTTCGTATTTCCCATCCCGGCTTGCGGCGTGCACCACAAATCGGGATAGTAGGCCTCCAGAACCCCGCCTCTTATGAACCTGTACGGGTGAAGGGCGATCAGGTTTTTTGGGAGCACTTCCACGTGTCCCTGATGAGGACTTCTTCCGGGACATCAGCAACCTCTACATCGACGACATGGTTGACGTTGCTGCTGACATCGTTGCAGCTACTGCTGCTGCTACCGCCACGGCTGCTGTTGCCGCCGCTGCTACACCGTATGTGATCTCAATACATCTCTTTTAGAAAATGCTAGAGTGTCTAGTTCTAGAGCTTGGTATAGATGTAATAGGTTTGTCTTATTTAGATGTAATATGTTCATCTACTCTGTTAGTTTGCATGATCTATTTAATTTCTATATGTATGATCATGGTTTCTCAATTATTTATTCAGATTAAATCAAATGTACTATTGCTTATATTTTTAACAATCCAAAAACCCGATTATAGACAATTAAATTTCACTGGTGTGTAGCCTCGGCTACTAGGACGCCTTCTTTTGATGGTATGCACTATGAGAGATGGCGCGCCAGAGCAATTCTATGGTTTAAAAACCTAAACTGCTATAACGCCACTCTTGACAAACCTGAATGAGATCTTTCTGCTGAGCAGGAAGCGGCCTTCAAGAAAGCCGATACCATGTTTCTAGCGGCTTTGTTCAGTATTCTTAGGGCCAACATTGTTGACCTATACATATCATTTGATAATGGCAAGGACGCGTGGGATGCGCTTGAAGCCAAGTTTGGGGTCTCGGACGCTGGCACTAAGTTGTATGTTATGGAGCAATTCTATGACTACAAGATGGTTTATGAGCGCTCCATCGTTGAGCAAGCTCATGAGATACAATCACTTGCCAAAAAACTTGAGTAGTTCAAGCGTACCCTCCCAAACAAGTTTGTGGCCGGAGGCATTATTGCCAAGCTTACTCCCTTGTGGAGGAACTTTGCTACTTCTCTGAAACATAAGAGACAAGATTTTCTGCTATAGATCTCATTGGATATCCTTATGTGGAAGATAAGGCGACAGCAAAGGACACACGTGCTCGAGGATTTGAGAGAGCTTCTAGTGCCAATTTGGTATAGAAGAAAACTTCCAATCCCAAAAGTTCAAGAATAAGAACAAATCTCAAGGCAAAGGGAAGTTTGATGGCAAGAACAAGGCCACTCACTCAACCAACTTCAAGAAGAAAAATGATAAGAAGAAAGGCTCTTGACACATATGTGGTGATCCTGATCATTAGGCTCCTAGCTGCCCTAATCGCTTTGACAAGCGGCAACATGGGAACAACGGCAAGACCGCTAATGTTGTTATTAGCGATACTGAGATGAAGGACGTTGGGTATGGTATTTTACCTACTATCCTTTCAGTATGTCATTCTCGTGAATGGTGGATAGACACGGGCGCTAATACACATGTATGTTCTGATATTTTCATGTTTTCTTCTTATCAGGTCTCAAGGACTTCTTTCGTGCTGATGGGAAACGGATCACGTACTTCTGTTCATGGTGTTGGTATGATAAATCTTAAGTTTACTTCGGGGAAGACCATACAGCTGAAGAATGTGCAGCACGTTCCCTCCATAAATAAAAATCTCGTCAGCAGATCGCTTCTATGTCGAGATGGCTTTAAGTTGGTTTTTGAGTCTAATAAGTTGTAATTTCTAAGTATGTACAATTTGTTGGAAAGGGTTATGAGTGCGGAGGTCTATTCCACTTATCTTTGTCAGACTCATGTACTAAAGTTATTAATCATGTCTGCAATGATAATGAGTCCAGTATTCGGCATTCACGACTTTGTCATATTAACTTTGGTTGCATGACGCGGCTAACCAATATGAGTTTAATTCTGAAATTTACCACTGTCAAAGGTTCTAAGTGCCATGTTTGTGTGCAAGCAAAGAAACCTCATACGTCTCATACGGCTGCAGAACCGAGAAACTTAGCACCACTAAAACTTATACATTTAGATCTTTGTGATATAAATGGTGTATTGACAAAAGGTGGAAAAAGATACTTTATAACGTTGATTGACGACTCTACTAGATACTACTACGTTTATCTTCAGAAACCTAAAGATGAAGCTTTGAATTACTTTAAAAACTATAAAGTTGAAGCAGAAAACCAACTTGATCTTAAAATCAAGAGATTAAGATCGGATCGTGGTGGAGAGTACATTTCAAATTAATTTGATCAATTCTTTACGAAACATGGTATTATACATGAGAGGACGCCTCCCTACTCACCTCAGTCAAATGGGGTGGCCGAAAGAAAGAACCGCACTATAAATGATTTGGTTAACGCCATGTTAGATACATCGGGTATTTCCAAGGAATGGTGGTGGGGGCGGGCGCTAATGACTGCGTGTCAGTGTTCTCGTAAAGGATAAAACCATAACTCCATTTGAGGAATGGGAGAAGTGAAGGATTTCGTAGCAGAAAACAAAAAAAATCCTACGTTGGAACTCCCTAACGCCAAGATCTATCTATGTAGTAATACAATAACGACCGGAGCATATAGAATACATACGCTGGTAGACTGTACGCGGTTAACATTCCGAGGGTAACGTGGTTGAAGTAGTCGAACTCGTAGCCGACCTCAAGGTCGTGATGCTCCTCGAAGGTCACCCCTAACTCCTTCTCCATCGTGTAGTAGCTCCGGCTCACGACATCCAAGGTGCCTCAAGTGAGGCCCCTCGTGGTTTCATACACATACGGTGTACGATGACAACCTTCGGCTCCTTGATCCCTGTCGGGAGTGTGGAAGTAGATCTCTGGCTTGGAATCCCTGCAGCGCAACGACGTGCTGCAGGTGTGTTGTCTCTTGCGTGAACAGTCCTTTATTAGGACCGTGTCAACGCGTAGAGACAACTATGTAGAGATAGGGGAGGAATTCTCTAAGGAAAATGCCTTAGAGAACATCTTAAATTGTGTGTTCAATCCCACCCATGGGCACCCCTTTATATAGGGGGGAGGTGTGCCCTCACCTTTGGGTTCCTAATGTGGGACTATCCAAGGAAGAGAGGGGGGAGGCGCATGGGCCTCATGGGCCAGCCGGCCAGGGGTAGGCCCTACCCCACGCATAGCCCTAGGCTGGCCACGTGGGCCCCCTTGAGGCGGCTAGGCCTTGGCCCTTGGCCCTTCCCTCTTGCGGTTTTCCCTCGTGGACCCTTTTTCCCTGGGTAGTTTGGCCCATTAGTGAAATATCCCTTCAAATTAGATTTTAATATTATATTTAATATTAATTACATTAATTAACATGTAAATACATATTAAAAAATCTGATTTGACCCGAAACATCTTTCGTTTCCCTTTAGATCTCCTCTAAATGACTTCGAAACTTTCCCAGAACGATTCCGGTTCTCTCACGGAACTTTTCCGGTTTCCTTTTATCTTTCATATGGTGATTCCAACTTATAGAGGATCTCTAGCTCATCGTACCCTTAAGTGTATTTACCCATGGCTCGGGAATGGCACAGACATGATCTCCATCAATGATCAATAGCGGGATCGGGATGCCCGTAATGACCCATGGGCATTCCATGATGATAATATCGTTTGAATCGTTAACAATCTTTTCCCATTCCCTTTGCGACTTGATACCTAGTTCACCCGAGATTTGATCTATGGTATCTCCATACCTTCGTTCGATCCTGTCACCGATGAACTTGTTTTCTCGTTTCCATGTCATTGCATTCCATGACCCAGTCACATGCTTGCAAGCTTCGTTAATACAATGTCACCGAGATGGGCACATATGTATCTATCCGTTACATGGATTAGCAAATCCTGGTCTCGATATGTACTCCTCTACACGCCCCTTTGGGAAACCTGAGTAGCACCTTTTTTATCACCCAGTCAAAGTATGATACTTGATAACCATCTAAGCTCCCTCCAGAACAGTCATTTGCATTATCTCATAGTCTAAGGATCAGGTTGCGAGGTTTCCTTAGTTTATCATTAATGGTGAACTTTGTAACTAGATCTCATTAAGGTACAGTTGGTTGGGTTGTTTGTCTATCACATCATTCAACTAATGACGTGACCTCATTGTCAATTGGCATAAATGCCCATGATCTCGAAACCCTAGATCATCCTCATGACCAATGAACTAGTTCGCTAGCGGTAACTAGAGACTTGGTTTGTTTACATACCACACGTGTATTAACGTTTCATATTAATAAATTATAACAATGTATGAAACTATTATGAACTAAGTGAGATATGACAATAAAAACCTATTTATTATTTGCCTCTAGGGCATATCTCCTTCAGTCTCCCACTTGCACTAGAGTATAAATAATCCAGTTTGCATTTTACTCATCATAAACCATATAACATATGCGTTTATAGATCATGCATGCTCACAGGAAACGTCCTATCCATGTTCTGTTTTACCAGATCATTATGTCTTTTGCAAATTGTTAATATCTTCCTAATTTTGACATTCACACCATTATCTTATAATGGGTCGAAGTATTCGTTTGGCGACAAAGTGAGACTTTGTTTCTCGTGTTTATAATGACGGTCGTTTTCACTGTTATCATGTAAACTTCAAAACACACTTTGCAATCCTTGTGTATGTACGACAGTTATGGCAGCAGAACGAGGCCGGATTCCAGGAGCCTACAGTGACTTTAGATCAACCTCGTGGGCTTTCTCATGGGCACTATGCCCTAGGACACATTATTCTACGTTAAAGACGAACTAGTCCCGCCATAACAATATACATCAAATCAGATGGAGCATGTATACTTGTTTATCTATGTAGATCCTAGTGCATAAAATACAGGTATGCGCATTATTTTGCTTCTTGTTATTTAAGTACAAACTTAATTCTAGTTCAGTGATTAACTCAAGAAGCACTTCAAGACATGTTCTTACAGTTAAGATCTTGTCCTTCCAACCAGAACCTTGGGTCATATTACGTCGAGTATACAATATGGTTGTACGGAAGAACCTATGACTGAGGCATAGGAGATGCACCACATCTCATTATTTCTTTTAACCATGGTTGTAAGACTAACCCAATGCTTCATACAAGTAAGAAGCTCTTCCTTTTCCTTGTTCCATTCTGAACTACTTCAGAATCTTATCTAGGATATTTTGAAAATCTTCAGAATCAAGTCCAGGAAGCATTCGACTATGATGTTTATTAAAGTTACCAATCTATCTCGATAGATCTCATTGTTTAATAACTTGTTAAACTTCATTCATATTTACTAACTTAAATGTTATCAATACCAATCACATCGTTCATATATGTTGTCCACATATCTCAGAATGATTTCACGCTCCCACTCAAATATGACATCCATATATGACATCTAGGGATTTCACTTAGCCCCCATTCAAAATATGTCTACTACATATTAATATTTGGCCAAGCTACTTAGCTCCCACTCAAAATATGTCTCTTACATATTAAGATTTGGCCAAGCTAATTAGCTCCCACTCAAATGCAGGTCCTCTCGATAATCTTGGACATTCCAAAATTCTTTGATCATCATCAAATTGAGGATTCCAGCTACGACATTCCAATATCCATATATTGCTGGTGTAAATCTAATAGACTCAAGCATCACTATATTTGTAGTCTACTCCTTGAATTTGTCCATACTTTGTGACAAATCGAGCATTACGTATCCATTAAGTTTCATTTCCATCTTATGACTTTGAAGTCATTTAGAAGTATCAAGTAAACTTCTTTACTTAATTAGATCAAGTAACACATTACTTTGCAATATTAAATGTAAATTAATATAGGATTTTATGACTCCTGGTCATTTATCGCACTTAGGTCCATCACGCTTCTTTGTAATTCATAGGTATGTCTTGTTCATAAACATGACAAGTGAATCAATAATATATTTCCACGAACTTGTAGAGCACATATTGTTGAATCCTACTTTGTTTAGTAAAAGTATTCACTGAAACTTTATGATCATTATCATTAGTTTCTTCTCTAATTGTAGAATTCAGTTTCACGAAACAAATTTCGCTACGCTACTCAACAATCAGGAGGTAAGGTCAAATACCTTGTTTTTGATCTTTTACTTTCTTCCACCTGTATCTTAAGTGAACATGTATTCATAGTTGCCTAAGAATACACTACAAAGACTTGTTTATTAGCCACGATTTCGAATTATCGAAACCTCTAGAAACTCGAATATACCATAACTCTTATGGTGTTGTTTCCACGAATCTTTAGATGTTCCTTCGTATTTCAATCGAGTGTTTGCTCATTTCGATCTCCAACTCTAAACAATAACTATAACCCCGATAAGAGATAATATTATACCATCTGTATCTAATACATAATGATTATGATATTAGACATTTCAATACACTTTGAATTTGCCCTTTTATCATAATTTGTGAAACCTCTTTCACGTGTCCTTTCATGCCAAAATTAACTTGAATACTTTAGTCATGTCGATCAAATCGAAGAGTCTTTTGTATTCTTGTTAATTCAAAATCCTCCTTCACTTTGAAATCTTTTGAACAATTCAAAATATTTTCAAACTGTCGTGGTGGTGTCACGGCAGAAGCCATGTATAGGCTAAAGGTGGGGACTAATACTCGCTAGGGGAATCCAGGGAGGGATAGTGAAGTGATTCTCCACACAAGAGCTTGTATTGATTTGCTTCCAAGGTTACAAGTGCTCCTAGAGCTGTATTGGCGAGAGGAGGAAGAAAGAGCTCTCTTACTCTCACCCACAGAGCACACCTGAAATCCTAGCCCAAAACTGAATCGTAGAGAACTCAACCCCCCCTACAGAAGCCCTAGCCCCCCTTTTATAGAGGAGGCTCGGTTCCTGCCTAGGGCATACGTGGAGGCATATTCCTAAGAATATGCCTCCTCCCAAAGTGGCAAACCGACCGGGGTGCTTTTTCCCCCTCGTCAGCTATGCTTTAGCTATGTGAGCCACGCCCCGCCCCTCGTCAGCTACGCTTTAGCTCGTCAGCTGGCACGGGCGTCGTCACGCTTGTCGGCCACGCCCCGGTGGTCCAGTCCTTGCTCGCTTCGCTCAGGCAGTGCGTACCGGGGCTCCTTTTGACCAGCGAGATTCCTTCCTTCTCCTAGAAGATTACTGCGACCCGGACGATGATTCATCCGGCCACACCCTTTTCCTGCATACAGGTTAGACATACATTTCCGACTTATTGCTTAAGTCGGATGAGACCTAGTTAGGCGAACGCCCCCAGGTCCGGATTACCCCGTGACTCGGCCTGCCTTGAGGTGACCCGGCCAGCATCTGCTTTGGCCTTGCCGAACCTCGGCTAACTCGGCCTTTATACCCCGGCATGACCCTACCCGGGGGTATCCCCCCAACATTAGTCCCCGAAGCTGGTGCGGTCTTTGCTGCCTTGGCCGCTAAGGCCACACCAGGTTCAATCTTGTGGCCCGGTCGTTATTGCCGAGTTACCTCTTTACCTCGGTTTGTATGGATTTACGTTCCCTTTGCACATTTCAAGTTTTCACTTGCCGGCCGGGTTACCACAGTTCCATCCGGGTCTTGCTTCCTTCTCTCATACGCTAACCCACGTGAACGGTAATCATTGTGTTGCCTTATTTTAAGGGACGGTACAGTAATCGCCGCAGTAACCGTCAGTCATCACTGTGCGCGGGTCACGTCACGCCTGCCCCCTCGTTTACCGCATCAGTGCGTCACGTCCCAGGATTCTTTCCGCCCTGAGGCCTTGCGTGTGGCTCCTTACTGATTGGTCCGGACGGGTAATACACGGCCACAGTGTGTGGTCGGTCCACAGGGTGCGATCCCACTCGCCGCTTACGTGGGGGTTAAATAGCGGAGGCGTGCGTTCCTTAGGATTTTTCCCCTCCGCACGCCTCTGCCTGCTGCTACTCTCCTTCGTCTTCCTTGCGACTGCGCCGCCACCAGTACTGCCCAAAAACAGCATCGCCGCCGCACTTCTCCGTTTCACCTCTACGTCTCCATCACTGCGACGTCAATCTCCCGCTACGGGTCCTCGCCAATCCAAGCCGCTGTCCCCCGCCGCCTCCAGCGCCAGCGAGGGCTTCGAGGAACAGATGACTGAAGAAGAGCTCGCCATTGCTGAGCAAGACATGGAGGAGGACGCCGCCGCTGTGGACCGCGGCGCATGGGCCGGCTCCTGGGTCTGCCAGGACGATCTGGATTGGCTCTACCGGACCAGACGCCTCCCTGCCGGCGTCACCGCTCGCCTCGCCTCCGCCGAGCTAGCTCCTTCGCCCAACCCCGGGGAGTTCGTTGTGTTCCTGTCTCACTTTTAGCGGGGCTTCGGACTCCCGGTGAGTGACTTCTTCCACGATTGGCTCAGCACCTACCATCTCCAGCCGCACCATCTTCCGGCCAATGCCATTACTTCCCTCTCTGCTTTCGCCTCTACGATTGAGGGCTACGCCGGATTATGGGCCACAAAGGAGCTGTGGATCCGGTTTTTCGCCCTTCGCCGCAACGTTCCCCGACATTCACGCTGA
The DNA here is from genome assembly GCA_910589775.1 of Avena eriantha. NCBI lineage: Eukaryota > Viridiplantae > Streptophyta > Magnoliopsida > Poales > Poaceae > Avena > Avena eriantha. The sequence continues at coordinate 35,626,114 of OU342745.1, read as the reverse complement.
CCCGGAGGACAAGCAGCTCACGCAGTTCGGAGCAGCCTCCATCTCACCCCGGAGGTTTTCTGTTTTCCCTCGGGTCACAGGGCTAGAATCCTGCAAAGGTTGGGCCCGGACGTTCTTTTATGTCCGGAACACAGGCAGCGAAGATTTGATCCGGTTGCTTCCCTATACCCCGGGTCCGCCGAACCCGGATCTGTGGGACGCCGTTCCGAAGAAACCTATGGCCCTGGCCAACCATGTGAGCAAGAGGTTCGCGGAGCTGAAGGAGCTCGGGTTGCGCAACGAGGATGCGATGATCACTTTCGCGCGCAACCGAATCTCCCCTCTCCAGAAGCGCACCCACAAGGTGTGCCATATGAGCTACGGCCGCGATCCCAACCGGACTTCATCTTTCGAGCTGAACAACACGGAGATCTTCCGCCGGGTTAAGGCTCTTTTCACCACTCAGAAGGATTTCTCCTCTGATTGGACTTGGGGGATTGAGCACTTCTGCCGTGACCGGCTTCCTCCCATGGTGAGTTTCATGTAGCAAACTTACCCTGGACCAGTTACTTGTCTATTATTGTTGCATTTCTGATTCGTTTGTTTATTCTTTTCCTCAGCTATTCCTTCAGCAAATGCTCGAGGACGGCACTGATCCGACCCTTAAGTGGGCACCGGACCGGGAGACTTCGGACGTGGAGGAGCCGGATCAACAGATGTTTCTCCCCATGACTAACGCCACGAAACGACCCACGGGTAACTTCTCTTCTGCCAGAGATTGGCCCGATGATGAAGATTACTCGGATATCGAGATAATTGAACCGTTTGAGGCTGTCCCCCGATAAGCTCACGCCGGTGACCATATCCACGAGGATCCTCCTCTCGCCACGGGCGAGCCAGTCCTGGTGGCGCCGAAGAAAAAACGTGCGGCCTCCTCAAGCTCTTCCTCCGGACCTTCCGAGCCCGCTAAAAGGCGAAAGAAGGCCCTAGTACGAAGGGCTCGGAAACCCAGAGCAGCTGAAACCTCGGATGCGTAAGTCCTTCTTTCTTATGTAACTCGTTCTTCCTTACCTCGTCGTAACTTTCCTTCTGACATTACCTGATCTCACAGGGCTCCGGTGGAGGTTCCTCAGAGTGGGTCCAGTATCTCATCGCCTCTCCGGGCCAGCCCCTCGCCTCGTCGCGACGACGAGCCACGTCCGCTGAGCCCCATTCCGGAAATCTCTGCGGCTGCTCCGGATCGACCTCGGGCGGGGGAAACTGGCCCAACCAGAACAACGGCAGCCACTACCTCGGCGCCGCCACGACCTGCAGCCTCCAAAGCTACTTCGACTCCAGCGTCTGTTCCAGTTCCAGCAGCCAAAACAGCACCAGCTCCAGCCTCGTCAGCAGCACCGACCACGACAGCGAAAACATCAGCGCCGGCACCAAGTTTAGCAACGAAAGTAGCAGCGCCCAGTTCCTCTGCATCATCCGAGTCCTCCCAACCTCGGCAGGGGAAAACCGCTGCTACGGCTTCTTCTTCCCAGCAAGCCAAGGGTAAGAAGACTCAAGACGTTACCAAGCCCAGCACTACCGAGCCTGGGCAACGTACCCTTGAGTCCATGCTCCCCAAGAAAACACCAGCGGCAAAGGACGCGCCTGCCGAGCCAACTGAGTCTCAGCAGTTGGTTCTGCATACCAGCCCGGCCCTTGCCTTGGTGGAGAGGAAGGAAGCACATGCTAAGGGTTTGGTGACGCCACATATGCCCTCAGGCGAACGGTACCCCCCAAGTTTGATGGAGTTCATCGTGAACTAGAACAAGGCCGAGGTAATCCAGGAGTCTGATCAAGCGAATACCGCCGCCAAGGCCATTAACCTCGCTGGACAGATGATGGAGGTACGCCGTTTCTCCTTCGTAAATTGTAGATAATAACCATTAGTCCCCGAGCCTCCAGGGGAGTAACTTGTTACTCGGCCGGATGCTCTTTTATAGAACTAATGTAGCTCCATAATAACTTCGAACATGCACACACCTAGAGCCGGGTTAAGTTCCACTTGGCCCGGATTTTAGTACACTTCGAATATGCACACACCTAGAGCCGGGTTAAGTTCCACTTGGCCCGGTTTTTAGTACACTTCGAACATGCACACACCTAGAGCCGGGTTCAGTTCCACTTGGCCCAGATTTTAGTACACTTCGAACATGCACACATCTAGAGCCGGGTTAAGTTCCACTTGGCCCGGATTTTAGTACACTTCGAACATGCACACACCTAGAGCCGGGTTAAGTTCCACTTGGCCCGAATTTTAGTACACTTCGAACATGCACACACCTAGAGCTGGGTTAAGTTCCACTTGGCCCGGATTTTAGTACACTTCGAACATGCACACACCTGACTAAACTTTCTGTACCCTCTTTAGGTGACCACCAACCGCCGAAGTGCCGAATTCCAGCGCTTGTTGGATACAAATAAAAATCTTCGCACGAAACAGGCTGCACTCATCACTGAGTATGAGAAAAGGGGTAAATTTCTTTCTTACTCCCTTCCTCATTTTGCTTCCACTTCACTTGCCGAATGAATCTGATTGTTCGGTTTCCGCAACTGGGGTGGAAGCTGAAAACAAAATCATGCGAAAGAACTTGGAGCAGATCAAGGGTACGTCCTTCTTATCCGTTCCTACTGTGCTTCTCATCCTTTTACCTCCTTGGCTCGGCAAATATTCATACCTCGGCTCTGCCGGGCCAACACACGGTTTCAGCATTGCTTGAAGAAAGTGTGCATGTGCCTGACATGATGCTGCATTTTCTCGAACAAGCAGGACAGCATCAAGCCGAGCTGAAGAAAAAGGATGATGAGCTCGTCCTCCTCCGGACCAAAGATGACGATATAGCCAAGCTCAAAGCTGAAATGGCTAAAATGAAGGCGCAGCATCAAGCCGAGCTGAAAAGGGTTGGCCAGGACTTCACCGAGGAACGCGAGCGCCTCCAACTCCAAAGTGCTAAGGATCGCGAACTCTTCCAGGAAGCCGAGGTCAAACTTGGGTCGGCAAATGCTGAGCTCGAGCAGCTTCAGAAAAGGCGTGACGCTTGCATCAAGGAGCTGACCCGGATTCACACTCATATCTCTCGTACCTTCTCTTCCTTTGTCCACCTTAATTCTTCGGGTTACGTCTCATGTCTTATTTTCTCAACTTTGTCCTTTGCCTTGTCTTCTAGGCCACTTTCCAGAGGGTACGGCCATTGCACGTGCTGCTGTTGCTAATTTCCGCCGAGAGAGAGGTACTCCGGTCGCTGCTGAGGGTGACCCCATTCCCTTTGACATGGAGGACCTGTTGGTCAGCCTGTCATCTCGCGTGGAGATTATCAAGAACTACGGCCGGGACCTCGTCGATGTTTCAGTCCGGATCTTCCACGCCTTCTGGCCCGCCGATGACGCTCCGGAGAGAATTACGCAGCTCGCTGAAAAGCTTTTAGAAGTTGAGACCCAGCTCGACCTCTGGCGAGAATCCGCTGGCCGCGTTGCTGCCAATACCGTCCTTCACCATGTTTTGACATGGTACGAAAAGATAGATCTCAGCCTCCTCACACGGCTACGCACCGGGTCCAAATGGACAGATGATCCGGAGTGGGTAGCTCGGCGCCAGGCTTGCGCCCACAGCCTCATTGAATATGCCCCCATTCATGAATGGACTGAGGGTCCGAGCTTCCTGGAAGCCGCAGGTGAAGATGACTCGGGTGAATCAGAGGAGGACACAGCCTCGGATATCGAAGAGGGCGATGAGGATGCCGAACTCCGTCCTGCTGCTCCTAAGTAAAAACACTTGAAAATTCGTGAGATCCCCGGTATGCCAGGTGGAATTGTACTCCAGATACATGCGATATTTTGCTACTGAGTACTTATGCCGGATTAACGTGGGCGTAGTCCCCAAGTTTCTTTTTCTCGTTCGTTCAATCTTTTGGCTCGGGTCGTGTCTACCTTGATTCGGTTTTACAACTTATGAATCCGAGCCTAAAAAATTGTCTTAACAATACTGGGAAACCTTTAGACTTAGCTCGAAAATAAATACGGGATTAGTCCGGAAAATAAACGTCGGCTCGAATAAATTCTTTTCCTTAATCGTTTTTCATGTGCTACGCAATTCTAAACTTGTTCTCTTGCTTGCCATGAAGCTAATTCTTGTTGGACAGCAGTAAGTCGAAGAGTTGGGTTTTGGTGCTCACACACTACTACTCCGAGCTAAGTAGAATAACCTATTCCAGCCGATGCACAAATAATAAAAGACAACAAATATTATTAAGGCAGTCCCCGAGTTACTGCTCGAGGTGCCAACATTTTATTGATAAATTCATTGCCGACATACATACCGACATACGCCACTTTTTTGCTAAGTGTAGAAAGGACGAAGGAGAGCTACATTCCATGGACGTTTTGATTCCTCGCCGGACCTGTCCGCCTTGTTCTTTTCCTGTGGCTTTGCATCTATAAGATAATAAGAATCATTGTGCAATGCTTTGCTCACGATGAATGGCCCTTCCCATGGGGGGGATAGTTTATGCATTCCAGTAGTACGCTGTACCAACCGGAGCACCAGATCGCCTTCCCGGAAGACCCGGGGGCACACTTTCTGGCTATGATAGCGTCGGAGATTTTGCTGATATATGGCGGATCTGGACAATGCCAGTTCTCTCGCTTCTTCCAGCATATCAACATCATTTTGCCGAGCTTCTTGCACTTCGGCTTCTGTGTATTGGGTGACTCTACGCGAATCATGCTCTATGTCGGCTGGTAATACAGCTTCTGCCCCATATACCAGAAAAAACGGCGTATAGCCTGTTGATCGATTCGGAGTTGTTCTTAAACTCCACAGTACCGCTGGTAGTTCTTCTATCCAGCACCCCGCTGATCTTTGCAGCGGCTCAGTGAGCCGGGGTTTTATCCCAGATAATACTAATCCGTTGGATCTTTCCACTTGCCCGTCCGATGCGGGGTGGGCTACCGAAGCTACGTCAAGTCGGATCCTCTTATCCCGGCAGAAACGAGCAAATGCTCCTTCCGCAAAATTTGTGCCATTATCAGTTATGATACTGTGTGGATAACCGTACCTCAAGATGATATCTTTGAGAAAAGTTACGGCCGTAGCTCCATCACATTTTCTTATAGGCTTTACTTCGATCCACTTTGTAAACTTGTCCACCATTACCAAAATGTGAGTCATGTTTCCTCTCGCTGGTTTGAACGGGCCTACCATATCCAGGCACCATACGGCAAATGGCCAAGTGATTGGGATGGTCTTGAGTTCCGACATTGGCATATGCGTCTTTGTGGCGTACCTCTGACAACCATTACATTTTCTCACCAGATCTTCTGCTTGCTCTAAGGCGTTTGGCCAGTAGAATCCGTGTCGGAAAGCTTTCGCTACCAAGGCTCGGGATGAGGCGTGATGCCCGCACTCCCCCTGATGTATATCTCGGGTGATTTCAAGCCCTTCGTCCGGGTCAACACACCGCTGGAGGACATTGGTCACACTTCTTTTGTATAACTCGGAATTGATGATCGTGTAAGCCTTTGCCCTCCTCTGTGTTTGCCTGGACAACACCTCCTCAGTGGGTAACGTTCCTTTTTTCAGGAATTGGAATATAGGTAGTGCCCAAGCCGGTATTGGCCGCACGGGGAATACGTCCTCGTCTATCTCCATATGATCCACCGGCATAACTTCAACCGGACTACGCTGAGCAGTCCCTAGGTTTTGCGGAGCAGTCCCCGGGTTTCCCGAATCAGTCCCCGGGTTTTGCGCACCACTCCCCGTGTCAATGTCCATGGGCGCTGCTCCGGACTCTGTGTCCTCCAGGACGTAGATGGACTCGGATTCCGGGGATGGCCTGATGGATGGCTTCTTGAGGTGCTTTAATGCTACACCCGGTGGAATTGCTTGTCTGGTTGACCCGAGCTTTGACAGCATGTCGGCAGCCTCATTTTCCACCCGGGGTATGTGATGAAATTCGCATCCCTCAAAGTAACCAGAAACCTTCTGCACGTGGAATCTGTATAGTGCCATGTTTGGATCAAGAGCGTCCCATACTCCGGACACTTGCTGCACCACTAAATCCGAGTCACCAAAGCATATAATCCGACGTATACCAATTTCCTTTGCTACCTTGAGCCCATGCACAAGTGCTTCATACTCAGTGACATTATTTGATGCGGTGAAGTGGATTTGCAACACGTATTTCAGCTGGTCCTTCTTTGGCGACGTGAGTACGACTCCGGCACCTAGCCCGGTTTTGGTTTTTGATCCGTCAAAGTGCATCCGCCAATAGTTCGGATCTGGAGGTGGTGGTTCGTACTGCACCTCGGCCCAGTCCACGAAAAAGTCCGCCACAGCCTGAGACTTTACGGCTTCTCTCCGGTCATACTGCGGGGCGTAAGGAGCTAGCTCAATTGCCCATTTTGCAATTCTGCCGCTTGCACCCTTGTTACTCATTATCTCGGATATAGGGGCCTCACATATGACCCGGATGGGATGCTCCTCAAAGTAATGCTTCAATTTCTTGGCGGCCATGTACACGCCATACGCCACTTTTTGATAGTGTGGATAGTTCTGCTTTGAGGTTGACAACACTTCACTCAAATAATACACCAGCCTTTGCACTGACTTACCTTCCTCATCGCGCTCCACCACTATCACTACACTTACAACTCGGTTGGTTGCGGCTATATAGAGCAACATTGGCTCTTTTGATAGTGGTGAGGCTAGCACTGGTGCTGTGGCTAACATTTTCTTTAGGTGGGTAAAGGCCTCATCAGCCTGCGGCGTCCAAATGAATTTATCTGACTTTTTCATGAGTTGATAGAGAGGCAATGCCTTTTCTCCCATCCGACATACAAACCGACTTAACGAGGCCAGGCAACCTGTAAACTTCTGGACATCGTTAAGACACTTCGGCAGCTCCATTCGTTCGATGGCTCGGATCTTGGTTGGATTAACTTCGATACCTCGGCTGGAAACCAGAAATCCGAGCAATTTTCCAGCCGGGACACCGAAGGTGCATTTTTCCGGGTTAAGTTTCATCCGGAACCTCCTTAGGTTTGCGAATGTTTGCCTGATATCGTCAAGGAGCGTTTTGCTTTCCTTGGTCTTGATAACCACATCATCCACGTATACTGGTACATTTCGACCTATTTGGTCATGCAAACATTTCTGCATACATCTCTGGTACGTTGCTCCTGCATTACATAAACCAAACGGCATGGTGCGATAGCAATAAGCCCCATACGGGGTAATAAACGCAGTCTTTATTTGATCATCCCGATTCAAAGGTATCTGGTGGAAACCGGAGTAAGCATCGATGAATGACAACAGTTCACATCCCACAGTTGAGTCTATGACCTGATCTATTCTTGGCAGTGGAAATGGATCTTTCGGAAACGCCTTGTTCAGGTTCGTGTAGTTGATACACATGCGCCAAACCACTGCCACGTTCGGATCATCTTTCTTCTTTTCCACCAGCACCAGATTAGACAGCCAATCCGGGTAAAGAACTTCCATGATAAATCCTGCAGCTAGCAACCGAGCTATCTCATCCCCAATGACTTTTCTCCTATCTTCGGTGAAGCGGCGGAGAGGTTGCTTCACCGGCTTAGCTCCGGGTCTCACATTTAAAGAGTGCTCGGCCAACTCCCTCGGAACACCTTGCAAATCATGTGTGGACCAAGCAAAAATGTCCCGATTCTCACGAAGGAAGCTGACGAGCTCGCTTTCCTATTTATCACTTAGCCCGGCGCCAATTTTTACGGTGCGCTCTGAGAACATGTCATCAATAGGAACCTTCTTGGTATCTTTCGTGGCCTGGAAGGAGACGGTTCCATGGGGGTTACTCAGCGTCGGCATATACTGCTGCGCGGACTGAGCCAATGCCGCCACCTCTTGAATTTTTCTTTTTTCCTGTGCAATCACAAGTGACTCGGCTAAGTTTGATCCGGCCGACACACACTCCATGGAACGTCGGAAGTCCCCAGCAATTGTAATTACTCCGTTTGGTCCGGGCAATTTCATTTTCAAATAGCTTATATGACAACTTGCCATGAACTTGCTCAGCGCTGGCCTTCCGAGCAATGCGTGATACGCACTTTCCAAGTTCACTACTTCGAACTCCAGATTTTCAGTTCGGCAACTGTCCGTTGTGCCGAACAAGACGTCGACCCGGACCTTGCCTATGGGCTCGCAAGAGATGCCGGGCACAATGCCATGGAAAGTTGTCCTCGTGGCCTGGAGCATGTTCTCCGAGATACCCAACTTGCGCATTGTGTCCGCGTACATGATATTTATGCTACTGCCGTTGTCGATCAGTACCTTTGAGAATCTTACGTTGATGTTAGGCTCAATGAATGTAGGATCCAGAACCAATGCATACGAACCAGGGCTCGGCATGAGCTTTGGGTGATCCCTAATGCTCCAAGTGATTTCTTGATCGGACCAAGGCATGTACCTCATCACCGCCGGCATTAGCGCATTCACCTCCATATGCCTACGCTGCAAGCTTTTTCTATCAGTTTCTTCTGTGGTAAATACACAGTAGCTCTGGTGATGCTCCCTGTACTCGTTTCTCCCCTCATTTCCAGTGTGCCTCTGATCCGGCTGCTGCTGATTTTCTACTTGATGCACCGTATCCCTTCTTTCATTGTTATCATACCTCGGCGGAGGGGGAGGTAACATTAGCTGTTGCGTGTTCGCTCCGGATAGCAATTGCTGCCGGGGTAATTCTTGCCGAGGCTGATCGTTCTGGGGTGCCTGAGCATTCCCCGAACCACCTTGCTCGATCTTGCGCATCCACTCGCATTGCCTCGTCGTATGACCCGCTGGGCTATTCGGATTTGGCGTGTGAAACTTACACGGTTGGTCCAACATTGACTCGTAAGTATACCTCGGGCGGTCTTTCCTTTCTTGCCATTGCTTCTTTTGCTCCGGTGTCCAAGTTTTCTTCCCATCGTTCCTTGGGGTCCACTGACCTCCAGTCTTCTGGCGCTGACTACCCCCTGCTTCGGGTTGATCTTGACTCACGGCCGCTACTTGGTGTGAACCGTACTGATGGTCCGGTCGATCATCTCTCCTTTTTCCTCTGTAATCATTTCTTCGGGATGATCCGGATCCATCCCTCTGATAGTACTCATCGCCTGACTCGTTTGAGGCGAGCCTCGGTTGGGTCGGGTCACCCAATGCATACGAATCTGCAATCCGGATCATCTCTGACAATGTTGTCGGCATTTTCCGTTGCAACTTCATCCATAACTCGCTTCCATACCTGCACCCCTATGCAAACCATGCTATGGCCTGTGATTCTATCACGCCCTCACACGAATTTCTCACGGTACACCACCGGGTCAAGAACTCCCGGTCCGTCTCATTGGGTCGCTGTTTGCACATAGCTAGGGTTTGGGGCCTATTTGGCCTTTGATACGTACTCGAAAAATTGCTGATGAACATTTCCTCGAAATCAATCCAGCAGTTGATGCTTCCTGGCGGCAAGTTGTTCAACCACACCCTTGCCGGGCCTTCCAACATCTGGGGTACATATCGTACGGCCCATCTCAGGTTGCCTGTGGCAATTTTTACAGCAGTAGCATAATTTATCAGCCAATCCTCTGGCTTGGTACTATCGTCATAGGTCTTGGTCCCCCTGGGCAATTGAAAGTTCGGGACTGGTGGCTCTTTCAGGATCCGGGGTCCAAAACATGCTGGACCCGGTGGACCCTGACATTCTATCTGTTCCGACCTATATACTCGATCCAGTTTCAACCTTGCATCGTCCGGCATCAAATCCCTGCTTCCCAGTCTCGAACCTATCACATGATAGTCCGGTCTCGGATATCCCGCATTTGCCATCTCCGAATCACCATCGTTATACCGGTTTCGTTCCTGTGGCGTACCTTTCTGTTGCATACCTCGGCCGGCACTGTGCTCTTGCCTCGGCATGTTCCGCTGCTGCGGTTGTCTTGCCCCTGCTGAGTTTTGCTGCCCGGCATTGCCGTTGACAACGTTCCTCCGACCGGCATTGCCTTGGTCACGGTTACCTCAGCCAGCTTCGCCTCGGCTCACACTCCGTTGATCATCATTTTTCTGTGCTTCTTTTTCTTTCCCTGCCTGTGTCGGGTCATACGGGACAATCTATTTGTTCCGTCTGGCTGAGGTTACCACCTCCTCTCTCCTTGGATCGCCATGAGGGGACGACGCAGCTCCAGCGGATTTCTCCGGGTTATCCATCGCCGAATGGACGATGTTGGAGGCCCCAGCTCTCTCCGGGTTTGCCCTGAGCAGTTCCTCGTTTTGCCTGTTTGCAATCCGAACCAGCTCGTTAACCTGGTTTTGTTGCTTTCGCCGGGCTTCACCCGTCAGTCCCTCTAACTCGGACGCAGCCGCATCCGCCGCTCTGAGGTTCTTGGCCGGTGTACTATACCTCGGCAGCCCCACGGAAAAACAGTTTTCCGATTCCTCGATTTCGACATCACCTTCTCTGTTCATTTCGCTCATGAGATTCCTCCCTTTAACTTTTACAGCATCAACTTTGTTCGCCTTTGCGTACTCACGCAGCATCATGTTCAATGACCGCTGGGCCTCAGCTATTTTCTTTGCGCCCTCAAGTATTTTCTGCCGAGTTTCTTCCAGCTCGGCCTGTGCGCGGGCCGGATCTATCGCTGCTACTACAGGGTTTGCCAGGCTATCTATTGCCTCTCTCAGCACGTTCTCCGGCCTCTCTAGCGGAGGACCCCTACCTTTCCTTGGTGCCTTGGGTGTCACCTCCGGATCTGGCGCCGGATCCTTGCTCGCAACCGCTCCCGGCGCTGTCATCATTACCTCCGCACGGTCCGGGGAACGAGTGGTACGTCCCCCGCGAGCCGCAGTGAGGGGCGGTTCGCCTGCTTCGACAACGTGGCGCGGATGAACGCCTGACACGTCCACCGCGACATAGACCTTGTGTGCGCCGAGCTTGAGGAAAACGCTGTTGCGCGGGAGCGCGTGCCGAAGCAGCCTGCGTTGTCGCTGACGAAGTCCCGCGCTTCAAAGCGCTGGACGAGCCCGGAGACGATGCGCTCTCCAGTGACGATGAAGTTTCCCGTCCGGATCTTGACCCCTGCTAGCGCCGCTAGCCCCACGGTAGGCGCCAACTGTCGTGGTGGTGTCACGGCAGAAGCCATGTATAGGCTAAAGGTGGGGACTAATACTTGCTAGGGGAATCCAGGGAGGGATAGTGAAGTGATTCTCCACACAAGAGCTTGTATTGATTTTCTTCCAAGGTTACAAGTGCTCCTAGAGCTGTATTGGCGAGAGGAGGAAGAAAGAGCTCTCTTACTCTCACCCACAGAGCACACCTGAAACCCTAGCCCAAAACTGAATCGTAGAGAACTCAACCCCCCCTACAGAAGCCCTAGCCCCCCTTTTATAGAGGAGGCTCGGTTCCTGCCTAGGGCATACGTGGAGGCATATTCCTAAGAATATGCCTCCTCCCAAAGTGGCAAACTGACCGGGGTGCTTTTTCCCCCTCGTCAGCTATGCTTTAGCTACGTGAGCCATGCCCCGCCCCTCGTCAGCTACGCTTTAGCTCGTCAGCTGGCACGGGCGTCGTCACGCTTGTCGGCCACGCCCCGGTGGTCCAGTCCTTGCTCGCTTCGCTCAGGCAGTGCGTACCGGGGCTCCTTTTGACCAGCGAGATTCCTTCCTTCTCCTAGAAGATTACTGCGACCCGGACGATGATTCATCCGGCCACACCCTTTTCCTGCATACAGGTTAGACATACATTTCCGACTTATTGCTTAAGTCGGATGAGACCTAGTTAGGCGAACGCCCCCAGGTCTGGATTACCCCGTGACTCGGCCTGCCTTGAGGTGACCTGGCCAGCATCTGCTTTGGCCTTGCCGAACCTCGGCTAACTCGGCCTTTATACCCCGGCGTGACCCTACCCGGGGGTATCCCCCCAACACAAGCTTATGTTTCATTAAGCAAATGCTCATATTCACTTAAATCCACAATGAAGTGTGAAATAATGATTTCCACTATTTGTTGAAAACACAATACATCACTATGTATAAGATTCAACATTAAGTATGAATAATGATTTCCACTATCTTGTTGAAAATATGATACATCGTTATGTATAAGGTTCAACATTTCTTTGCATATCACCGTTTTACCAGAATGCGGAGTTTTAGTCATTCTGCCCAACAAGGCATGGTTTTGCAAAGTCTCTAGATTAAGCATCTAAGACCCCGATCTTCATTTATAATAAAAACATGCAATAACCAAAATGACTTGAACTATAGTGTCATGTCATCATTAAACTTTGGATATCTTTTAGCATTCTAATCCTTTATAAATGTTTAAACTATTATCATTAACATAGTGACGAGAATAACTCATTTATAATCGTAATGTGACCATGAAGGTATCATTCATAAGAACAGTACAACTGGTTTGTAACTTATTCATATGAACAATCACCTCGCCATAAGAAAGACACACAAAAAAGGATTACAAAATTATATTCAAGTCCACTAATCCAAATGACAAACTTTGAGGAAAGGGGTGAATTCAGTCATCAATTGTTTTGCTTGCCGTCATCAAGTCACATTGCCTCAAATCCAGCAATTCTCAAGTAGACCATCTTATTTTCACAAAAAAGGACAAGTATCAAATACTTTGCAAACTGTAACGAGTTCTGCCAGAACTACATTTATAATTTGTATATCTTACATATACCCTTTCATCCATGACCTCCATTGCAATCAAGCCCTTCTAAGAGTTCTCAACTCTAATGCAAGATTGCTACGTGATTCTCCAAATATTACCTTTTCATCCATCATGGAGAAAACTCATCCAACGGCTCATATGCTATGTGCCTTATTCTGCAGAATACAAAATGTAGCCCAGCTCTCCATCGAATGGAGAATGGATTATTGGATGATTATGGAGAAAACACAAACTTTGCAGAGTCATCGAATTATCTCCTAATGGTTATTGTATCAAGAAGAAAAGATCACCTTTTACGAGGATATCCCTCAGGCTTGGGTATTAATCTATGAAGTTGGAACCTTTCGCTAAGTTCCACATCAAACAACAAATTTCCCATGGTCGCAAAGGACCTCAATGGGATAGGCCATGATCTACTAAGATATTTAAAAATAGACATCTAGACTAAGTTCATAATATGAGTTCAATTAAAGATTGATCTCCCACTAAAATTGTCATTCCCTAGACGATTTTAGTGATCACATGATCCCAGTCCTCTGCACCTCCCCCAATCGTCACGGCCATCAGTGCAGCATCAAAGGTAGACATTACCTAATGTCAATCACATCATCCATGTGACTCATGCTCGATCTTTTGATCTCTTGTGTTCCGAGGCCATGTCTACACATGCTAGGATCGCCAAATCTAACTTGTGTGTATTCGCTGTGCAACATGGCTTACACCCACTGTATGCGAACATAGATATTTCTAGCCCCCGATCATCACGGTCGGCTTCATAACGAAGAACTTTCTTGGTGGTGCACACACAAGGGGAACATGATCATTGGAATTAAATAGGGATTATCTTATTTGCTACCGTTGAGTATCTAATACTAGCACACAATAAGATGTAATACAGGTATAAACATCACATGTATATTTGTGATATGATATGGTCCTTCTTCTTGCGCCTTGATCTCCATCGAGCGCTCCAGCATGATCTCCATCTTGCCCTTGGTTTGACGCCAAGTCCACGATGCCACCACCCGGTCGTTCATCGGAACAATGACTATTACTACACAACTTAGTAACATAAAAGTAAACTACTTTACCTTCATAACGACCAATACCATATCATAATCACATGCCCTCCTACAAAATAAAGTTAGACGCCTCTACTTTATATATTGCAAGTTTTATGTGGTTGTTAGGGCTTTCGTAATAGAACCATTTCTAAACTACGAACTTTCCAACCACAACATCGATCCAATAGTTGTCTCTGCTACACCCCTGTCAGGGCCCTATGTTGTAAATGTTATATCAACTATTGAATGAGCGACAGACACCCGCTAACCACTACTTACTCAATAAGTTGAGCTCATTGGGGAACCCCAAGAGGAAGGTATGATGAGTATAGCAACAAGTTTTCCCTCGGTTATGAAACCAAGGTTATCGAACCAGTAGGAGCAAGGAAACACCTCCAAGGTGTTGTTTCCAACTTGGAATCCTGCACAACACAACCACAGAACTTTGTCCCCAACTTACAGTGAGGTTGTCAATCTCACCGGTTTTGCTGAAAACAAAGGATTAAACGTATTGTGTGGAAGAGAGTAATTGCTTTGCAGAAAGTAAACAGAAAACAGTAAATAGCTTTGTAGATTGATGGTAAAAGAATGGACCAGGGTCCATAGTTCACTAGTGGAGTTTCTCCTTAAGGTAGATAACATGTTGGGTGAACAAATTACAGCGGGGCAATTGACAAACATCGAGAAAGCATACATGCATATACTAATCATCTTGACTCCTTTGATATTTGATTGGGCATTACAACATTATACATAGACCGTAATCCAACTGCATCTATAACTAATAATCCACCTTTAGGTTATCATCCGAACCCCCTCCAGTATTAAGTTGCAAGCAACATATAATTGCATTAAGAAAAGTGTGTAAAGTAAGCAATACGATTGTTCTGTGAACAAAGGATTGTTGTTTTCTCCCTAGTAGCAACAACATATCTGGTACCATAGAGATTTTTGTCACTTCCCCAGATTACTAGAGGCATGAACCCACTATCGAGCATAAATACTCCCTCTTGGAGTTGCTAGCATCTACTTAGCCAATATAGCTACTAAAATGGAAAGCATGCAAGATCACAAATAACAAAGACATGATAGAATCAATAATCAATATGAAATAGCATCTCAATATCCATCGGATCCCCGCAAACACAGCATGTAGGATTACAAATAGATGATCTTGATCATGAACAGAGCTCACAAGATCTAAACATGATAGCACAAAGGAGAAGAACCAACCATCTAGCTACTACATGGACCCGTAGTCCAGGTATGAACTACTCACGCATCACACCGGAGGCAGGCATGGTGATGAAGAAGGACTCTAGGGTGAATTCTCCCCTCCGGTAGGGTACCGGGAAGAGCTTCAGATCCCTCCCAATCTATTGACGGAGATGATGGCGGCTATAGACTCTTTCGTGGAATTTTGATCGGGTATTTAGGGTTTCTGTATTGGAGGCTTCTTATAGGCGAGAGGGGAGGCCAAGGGGTGCTCGAGGCGGCTGCACCCCCCAGGCGCGGGCCATGCCTGGCCGCGCAGCCAGGGGGTGTGGCCTCCTCGAGCCCCTTCTCTGTCTCGTCTTCTGGCTTCGTGTTCCCCTTGGTGAAATATTGACTTTGGCTTTTGTCCTGTCCAATTCTGAGAATATTCTTTTTCTAGCTTTCCTGGAACCAAAAACAGCAGAAAACAGGCAACTTGCACTGTGGCATCTTGTTAATAGGTTAGTTCCAGAAAATGTGTAAAGATACTCCAAAGTGTGGACAAAACATAAGAAAGTAGATATAAAACAAGCATGGAACATCAAAAATTATAGATACGTTAGCAACGTATCAACATCCCCAAGCTTAACTCCTGCTCGTCCTCGAGTAGGTAAGTGATAAACATAAAGAGTAATTTTTGAGGTGACATTCACCATCACAATGATCAAGGCATTTATAACATTGATAGCTGGGATCATAGTACTTTAACATAGCATGCAAGATATAGTTCTAACAATAAGACATAGCAATTATGTTGTAACATGAAAAGGTACAAACAAAAGATTCATGAATAACAATGCTTTGAAAGACGTTTGTTTGTTTCACATAAAGAAAACATAATGAGAATGGTATTCAGCTTGTCCCTCATAGTGTAGCGAAACATAAATGCATAGGACACCTTCAAAGTTCATAAGGGTGACTAGATACAAATAGTTTAAGAACTAGCAATATCAAAGTTATGCATCAATCAACAAGTCTTGGGACAATTCACATTAAACTAAGAATTGCCACAATGCTCTCTCAATAGGTGCATAAAGATAGAAGATGGGGACTCAACATAAAAGTAAAAGAAAGGCCTTCATAGAAGGAAGCAGGGATTCAAGTCTCATAAAGAGCTTCCAAAAATTATGGTACTTATTAGCTTTTAGCTCTCATTGCCCTTATCATAGGCATATTCAAGTGATTAAGGTTAAAGTGACACAACTAAGAGGATATGCTTGACAAGTTATAACTTGAAATCTCATGCCCTTTGCTTACGAGTACCGAACCTCATGCTACTCAACTTCAGTCACAAGTAAGCTCTTGTCATTGTAAGTACATATCTATCATAGAGAACCACCAATGGGGTACCCCTTGCCCCATGACACAGGAGCTATCCCATATCAAAATGACAAGGCAACAGACAATGAGCATCTCAGCGATCTTTTTATTTGCTTTGCATAGGTTTTTATTGAGAATGCTTCATAGAATGCTCATTATGGTTATGCTGCAAGTTTCCACCATGATTAGGCATGTCTTAGGCTAGCAATCTAGGCGTTTCTCTAACACACCTACAAACTCCATGATCTTACAAGTTCCCCTTTTATTCACACCGTCGGGATCCATAAGCAAAAGAATCATGATATCAACGGAATATAAGTGCAATGTTGAAAGCGTTCACCATGATACATGGTTCTGCTAACTTCAACTTATAAATCGCAAGCATATACGCAACAAAGATGGACACAATGGTTCAAGTTTATTAAGTGCAAGAAAGTAAAGTGTTCCATCAAGTTCGTGAGAGCTTTAATCACTAATTTTCACATAACAAGTTTAATTCGGAAGGTAGATAAAAACATGAATATACTTGGAGTAGCAAATGCTAATAGGTAGGTATGGTGGACTCTTTGGAATAACTTGGTTTTATTTGGAGTTGGATGCATGAGTGGAACTCATACTTGGTTATGGAGGCTAGCAAAAGACTGGGAGCGACCAACTAAGAGAGTAGTAATAGCCATAATCATGCAAAGCGACAAAACATCATTAATTAAAGCATAAAGTGATATTGCAAGTCGAAAACTAAAGGATCATAGAGGCTATGGTGACTTTGGATAGTAATAACATGGTGTGAGCATGCGCCAAGTCAAGCCAAATAAAGCATCAAAGGAGAATACCACAATACTATGCTTTAATATGCTAAAACAACGCATGATCCTTTCAAGGAACATTAAGCAATCTCAATTGTTTATAACATGTCATGCTACAGCAAAATCAATAAGCATAAAGCCAAAAAAATATCAAGCATGACATGAAAAATCATATGTCACAGTCAAAAACAAGCTCCTTTTTACCACTTAAGCATGAACTTTTCCTACTCTTTTCCAATCCAAACCAACTTATTTGAAAACTAATGTATGAATGAGGGGGTCCAACCAATTTATTCAAGCAAACTAAGCAAACTAAGAAAACCAAAAACAAAAACAAAACGAAGACGCTCCAAGAACAACACAATTGTGCATGAAACAATAAAAATGAAGTGTTTGGATGAAACCTGAGATTTTTATTGATGAAGAAGGGGATGCCTTGGGCATCCCCAAGCTTTGACACTTGTACTTCTTGGATATTTCTTGGGGTGACACGGGTGGAATCCCCAAGCTTGAGCTTTAGTCCATTCTTCATCTCATTACATCATTCTTTCCCTACACCTGAAAATTTCCTTCATACGAAACTTCACACAATCTTCATTAGCAACATTAGTGCACTCAAGATAATAAGTCTTTTAGTTTAGTTTCAACACAAGTAACACTTCCATTAAAACACAAGCTACTGTAGCTCTTCCTTTAAAAAGTTCAAATGATCAAAGAGAACTCAAAGAGAAAGAGATTAAGAGGCAAATGCAAATAATGGCAGAAATCTGTCAAAACAAACCAGAAGGGAAAAACCAAATTTTTCGAAGACCTTCTGTTTCTCAAATCGAAAAGTGCTGAACTAACAAAAGTTAGATAAAAACTTGGGGCATAAACACAGAACATTACACCTTAATCCGATGTACAGAGATTTTTCACGAATTTTTATAGTCAAGCACGAAAATCTGTTTCGGGACAGCAACTTTCCCAAGCATTACTCCTCTCTCATTAGAGGTTATTCTTGGCACAAAAACCACACAAAAAGGATAAGGAGCGGTTATTACAGAGGTGATAACTTCCAAGACTCAACTAAAACTTTTGGGTTATCTTCCAATAAGTACTTTTCTTTAACACCTTTAAGTTAGACATAAGAAGCAAGAAAAGAATCAAGTATTCTCAAATGAAGAAGTATTAAGAGCTAATTTTGTTTTCATAGGAGAGGCAAAAGGGAACTTCTCTCTCTTCTTGGGGAAGTGCTCTATACCTTTCTTGAGTGGAAATTGATATTTAATGGTGCCTTCTTTCATATCAATAATGGCACCAACAGTTCTAAGGAAAGGTCTTCCCAAAATAATAGGACAAGAAGCATTGCATTCAACATCCAAAAAATAGAAATCTACGGGGACATAGGCATTGTTAACCATAATAAGAAAATCATTAACACTCCCCATTAGTTTATTTTTAGCATTATCATCAAGTGGGACATTTAAATAACAATCTTCCAATGGTGGCAAATCAAGCATTTCATAAATCTTTCTAGGCCTAATAGAAACACTACTATCAAGATCACATAAAGCTTTGAGATCAAAAACATTCACTTTCATATTAATCATGGGTTCCCAACCATCTTCTAGTTTCATAGGAATAGAAGCTTTATGTTTCATCTTTTCTTCTTTAATTTTTATGAGAGCATCAGTAATGTGTTTTGTAAAGGCCATATTCATAGCACTAGCATTAGGACTTTTAGCAAGATTTTGTAGGAACATAATTACTTCATAAATATTGCAACCATCAAGATCAAAATCATAATTATTATCTAAAGTAGTAGAGCTATCGTTTCCCATATTTTGAAGGATTTCAGCATTTTTAATAGAAAAGGTTCCATTGGGTTTACTAGCTTCAACATTAGTGGTAGTGATAGTAGAAATACTAATATTTCTAGCAATTTCATGTTCTCTTTCCCACTTAGCATGCAATTCAACTAATAATCTAACATTTTCATCAATTCTAACTTGTATGGCATTAGTAGCAGCAAAGGGATTTTCAATAGTTTCAGGTTTAGCAGCCATTTTACTCAAAAAAGATCGAGCTTCAGACAATGATGCTATGTTTCTTTCAGCATTAGAGAGTTTTTCCTCAATAAATTTATTCAAAGAAGTTTGTTTACTAATAAAATCTTTAATCATAACTTCAAGTTCAGAGGGTGCACTTCTATTATTGTTGTAGGAATTTCCATAATCATTACCATTGTTGGGAGGATATGGCCTATAATTATTATTACAAAAATTATTTCTGTAGGCGTTGTTGCTAAAATTATTATTTCTTATAAAGTTCACATCAACTTGCTCTTCTTGAGCAACCAAATAGGCTAAGGGAACATGATTTGGATCAATATGAGCTTTCCCATTAACAAGCATAGACATGATAACATCAATTTTATCACTCAAGGAGGAGGTTTCCTCAACAGAATTTACCTTCTTACCTTGTGGAGCTCTCTCAGTATGCCATTCAGAATAGTTAACCATCATATTATCCAGAAGCTTTGTTGCAGTACCCAAAGTAATGGTCATAAAGGTACCTCCAGCAGCAAAATCCAGTAGATTTCTTGAAGAATAATTCAATCAGTCAGTCCATGAGTGGGACAATTCTTTACCAAGGGTTTCATTCTTTCCCAAGCTTGAGCAACATGTTCATTATCAGATTGTTTAAATTTCATTATTTCACTTCTCATAGATATAATCTTAGCAGGAGGATAGTATTTTCCAATGAAAGCATCTTTGCATTTAGTCCAAGAATCACTACTATTTCTAGTTAGGGATTGCAACCATTCTTTAGCTTTTCCTCACAAAGAGAAAGGAAACAATTTAAGCTTAATAATATCTCCATTTATATCCCTATGTTTTTGCATCTCAAAAAATTCAAAAAAGTTATTAAGATGAGCAGCAGCATCTTCAGTACCAATACCAGAAAATTGTTCTCTCATAACAAGATTAAGCAAGGCATGTTTAATTTCAAAGCAAGTAGCTTCAGGAACAGGTGGAGCAATAGGTGTGCACATGAAATCATTGTTGTTGGTGCTAGTGAAGTCACACAACTTAGTGTTTTCAAGAGTAGTCATGTTTTGTGTTTTAATAAAGAAAACAAACTAATGCAACTAATTTTTTTGTGTTTTTGACAAAGAAACTAGCAAACAAAGCAGAAATAAACTAAGAAAAACAAATAAAACAAAGTAAAGAGATTGGTTATTAGGGACTCCCCTTGTGAAGATGTCCTTGACTCCCCGGCAACGGCGCCAGAAAAAATATTGCTTACTCAACATGTTGAGCTCGTTGGGGAACCCCAAGAGGAAGGTATGATGAGTATAGCAACAAGTTTTCCCTCAGTTATGAAACCAAGGTTATTGAACCAGTAGGAGCAAGGAAACACCTCCAAGGTGTTGTTTCCAACTTGGAATCATGCACAACACAAACACAGAACTTTGTCCCCAACTTACAGTCAGGTTGTCAGTCTCACCGGTTTAGCTGAAAACAAAGGATTAAACGTATTGTGTGGAAGAGAGTAATTGCTTTGCAGAAAGTAAACAGAAAACAGTAAATAGCTTTGTAGATTGATGGTAAAAGAATGGACCGGGGTCCATAGTTTACTAGTGGTGTTTCTCCTTAAGATGGATGACATGTTGGGTGAACAAATTACAGCAGGGCAATTGACAAACATCGAGAAAGCATACATGCATATACTAATCATCTTGACTCCTTTGAGATTTGATTGGGCATTACAACATTATACATAGACCGTAATCCAACTGCATCTATGACTAATAATCCACCTTCAGGTTATTATTCGAACCCCCTCCAGTATTAAGTTGCAAGCAACATATAATTGCATTAAGCAAAGTGTGGAAAGTAAACAATACTATGAACAAAGGATTGTTGTTTTCTCCCAAGTAGCAACAGCACATCTAGTACCTTAGATATTTATGTCACTTGCCCAGATTACTAGAGGCATGAACCCACTATCGAGCATAAATACTCCCTCTTGGAGTTGCTAGCATCTACTTGGCCAAGATAGCTACTAATAACGGAAAGCATATAAGATCACAAATAACAAAGACATGATAGAATCAATAATCAATCTGAAATAGCATCTCAATATCCATCAGATCCCCGCAAACACAACATGTAGGATTACAAATAGATGATCTTGATCATGAACAGAGCTCACAAGATCTTAACATGATAGCACAAAGGTGAAGAACCAACCATCTAGCTACTACATGGACCCGTAGTCCAGGGATGAACTACTCACGCATCACACCGGAGGCAGGCATGGTGATGAAGAAGGCCTCCAGGGTGAATTCTTCCCTCCGATAGGGTGCAGGGAAGAGCTTCAGATCCCTCCCGATCTAGGGATGGAGATGATGGCGTCTATAGACTCTTTCTTGGAATTTTGATCGGGTACTTAGGGTTTCTGTATCGGAGGCTTCTTATAGGCGAGAGGGAAGGTTGAGGGGGTGCCCGAGGCGGTTGCACCCTCCTCCCCCTAGGCGCGGGCCAGGCCTGGCCGCGCGGCCAGGGGTGTGGCCCCCTCGAGGCCCTTCTCCATATCATCTTCTGGCTCCGTGTTCCCCTCGGTGAAATACTGACATTGGCTTTTGTCCCGTCCAATTCCGAGAATATTCAGTTTCTAGCTTTCCTGGAACCAAAAACAGCAGAAAACAGGCAACTAGCACTGTGGCATCTTGTTAATAGATTTGTTCCATAAAATGTGTAAAGATACTCCAAAGTGTGGACAAAACATAAGAAAGTAGATATAAAACAAGCATGGAACATCAAAAATTATAGATACGTTAGCAATGTATCAACCACTTATACAGTACAAGACGTATATTGAGCATGGAACCAGTCTCGCGTATGAATACGCGTAAGGTCGGTTCGAGCCGCTTCATCAAACAATATCGCGATATAAACAAGGACACGTTAGAGGGTAACAACTAAGGGATCAATGCCCGCACAATGCTTGTGCGTACTGGCTATACAGCACTCCTACGCATAGATCGGCTCTGATACCACTGAAGGGTTCCGTAGCAGAGAACAAAAAAATTCCTACATTGGAACTCCCTAACGCCAAGATCTATCTATGTAGTAATACAGTAACAACTAGAGCGTATAGAATACATATCCTTGTAGACCGTATGCGGTTAATGATCTCAGGTGAACATGGTTGAAGTAGTCAAACTCGTAGCCGACCTCAAGGTCGCGATGCTCCTCGCATGTCACCCCTTGCTCCTTCTTCATCGTGCAACAGCTCGGGCTCACGACATCTAAGGTGCCTCAAGTGAAGCCCCTCGTGGTTTCGTACACATATGGTGTACGATGACGACCTCTAGCTCCTTGATCCCTATCGGGAGTGCGGAAGTAGATCTCTGGCTTGGAAACCCTGCAGCGCAATGACATGTTGTAGGTGTGTTGTCTCTTGCGCGAACAGTCCTTTCTTGGGACCATGCCAACGCGTGGAGACAACTATGTAGAGAAAGAGAGGGAGGAATTCTCTAAGAAAAATGCCTTAGAAAACATCTCAAATTGTGTGTTTAATCCCACCCATGGGCACCCCTTTATATAGGGGGGAGGTGTGCCCTCCCCTTTTGGTTTCCCATGTGCGACTATTCAAGGGAGAGAGGGGGAGGCGCATGGGCCTCATGGGCCATCCGGCCATGGGTGCGCCCCACCCCGCGCACAACCCTAGGTTGGCTGAGTGGGCCCCTTGAGGTGGCTAGGCCCTGGCCCTTTGGCCCTTCCCTCTTGCGGTTTTCCCTGATGGGCCCTTTTTCCCTAGGAAGTTTGGCCCATTAGTGGAATACCCCTTCAAATTAGATTTTAATATTATATTTAATATTAATAACATTAATTAGCATGTAAATACGTATTACAAAATCCGACTTGAGCTGAAACACCTTTCGGTTCCCTTTTGATTTCCTCCAAATGACTTCGGAACTTTCCCGGAACGATTCGGGTTCTCTCACGAAACTTTTCTGATTTCCTTTTCTCTTTCATATGGTGATTCCAACTTACAGAGGATCTCTAGCTCATCGTACCCTTAAGTGTATTTCCCCACGGCTCGGGAATGGCACAAACATGATCTCCATCAATGATCAATAGCAGGATCGGGATGCCCATAATGACCCCTATGCATTCCACGATGATAATGTCATTTGAACCGTAAATAGTCGTTTCGCATTCCCTTTGCCACTTGATACCTAGTTCACCCGAGATTTGATCTACGGTATCTCCATACCTTTGTTCGATCTTGTTACCGATGAACTTGTTTTCTCGTTTCTGTGTCATTGCATTCCGTGACCCAGTCACACGCTTGCAAGCTTCGTTAATGCAACGTCAGCGAGATGGCCACATATGTACCTATCTGTTACATGGATTGGAAAATCCTGGTCTTGATATGTACTCCTCTACGCGCCCCTTTGGGAAACCTGAGTAGCACCTTTTTGATCACCCAACCATGGTATGATACTTGATAACCATCTAAGCTCCCTCTAGAACGGTGATTTGTATTATCTCATAGTCTAAGGATCAGGTTGCGAGGTTTCCTTAGTTTATCATTAATGGTGAACTTTGTAACTAGATCTCATTAAGATACAACTCTTTTGGGTTGTTTGTCTATCACATCATTCAACTAATGACATGACCTCATTGTCAATTGGCATAAATGTCCATGATCTTGAAACCCTAGATCATCTTCATGACCAATGAACTAGTTTGCTAGTGGTAACTAGAGACTTGGTTTGTTTACATACCACACGTGTATTAACGTTTCGTATTAATACAGTTATAGCACAGTATGAAACTATTATGAACTAAGTGAGATATGAAAATAAAAACCTATTTATTATTTGCCTCTAGGGCATATGTCCTTCAAGAAGAAAAAGCTTAAACTCTGTTACTTACAAACTTGGGGATGTTTGGTGAAAGTCAATATTCCAATACCCAAGAAGCGAAAGCTTCGACCAAAAACTGTGGATTCTGTTTTTCTGGGATATGCTTTTCATAGCATTGGCTATAGATTTTTGATAGTAAAATCTGAGGTATCTGACATGCATGTTGGTACGATAATGGATTCAAATGATGCGACTTTCTTTGAGGACATCTTTCCCATGAAAGGTATGTCTAGATCATCAAATCAGGAGATGAGTAGTTCATCTAGTCAGGAATTTGTTATAATTCCTGAATCCACTATGCCGATAGAACACTATGGTGATCATATGGAGGACGACAATGAAGCTCATAAAAGGAGCAACAGACGAAGTACTGCAAAGTCATTTGATGATGATTTCATTGTGTACCTTGTGGATGATACTCCCACTTCTATTTCAGAAGCCTATACATCTCAAGATGCCGACTACTGGAAAGAAGTTGTCCGTAGAGAGATGGATTCCATCTTAGTTGATGGTACAAGGCACGTCTTGTGGACAATGTGAAGGAAATATGCCCTGAGAGGCAATAATAAATTTGTTATTATGTATTCCTTATATATGATAGATGTTTATTTTGCATGCTAGAATTGTATTGATCGGAAACATCAATACATGTGTGTTTAATAAACAAAAAGGGTTCCCAGTTATGCCTCTCTTATAGACTAGCTTGTTTATTAACAAGATGATCAAGGTTTCCTGATCATGGACATTGGATGTTGTTAATAACAAGGTCACACCATTGGTGGAATGATGTGATGAACATTCATCCGAAGTATAGCATTACGATCAAGTCATTATGTTTATATTGCTATAACATCATACGAAGTAATCTTTATCCTTAGACCATGAGATCATGTTAATTGCTAACACCGGAAGAGTATCTTGATAACATCAAACGTTACACAGTAATAGGGTGACTATAAAGATGGGTTTAGTACTACGAAGGTGCTATGTTGAGGCTCATGGATCAAGACTGGAATTTGTCAATCCCGATGACAGATAGATATACTCTGGGCCCTCTCGGTGATATCACATTGAGATAGCTTGCAAGCAAGTGATGTGATCACTAGAATGTTATATCACAGGAACGAGAAAAGAGTGCATGTCGATAACGAGATCAAACTAGGTACGGAGATACTGATGATCGAATCTCGGACATGTAATATATCGCGAGACAAAGGGATTTAGTTACAAGCGTTAAAGGTTCTCACGATCACAGAAGTCATCGTTGAATGTGTAGGAGTCAGTACGGATCTCCAGGTCCCGCTGCTGATTATTGATCGGAGAAGGATCTCGATCATGTCTTCATTATTCGCGAACCATAGGGTGACACACTTAAGAGTTACCGGACACCATTTTGGAGCACATATGTTTCAGACGAAAGAATTGCAAAGTGCAGGAATTGTTTTGATAGAAACCGGAAATTGTTTCGGGTGAAATTGCACAAAGTGGTTCTGCATGTGATATTGAAATATTGCAAGGGGCTATATGTCAATGTTTGTTAATTAAAGTAATTAACAAAATTCTGAATAAATTTAATAAAAGAGTTTTATTAAATGAGAGAGCATTAAACTTGGAGAATTTTAATGCATTTAAAGTGGAGACTTTAAAAGGGAATATGAAGAGGCATTTTAATGTGGAGGGGTTACCACCACATGAATGGGGGAGGTGCGGGGTCACCCCCCCATGCGCCGGCCATGGAGAGAGGGAGTACCCCCCCTCCTCCTATAAAAGGCCACCCATTCCCTCCTTCATGCTCACACCTCCTTGTGAAGGATCTCTCTCCCCCTCTAGAATTATTCCCACATGGTCTCGGATTAGCGAGATACATGTTCCCGGTGGCATTTCGTCTGGAAGGAGTTGCTGCTTCCGTT
Source organism: Avena eriantha (assembly GCA_910589775.1). Lineage (NCBI taxonomy): Eukaryota > Viridiplantae > Streptophyta > Magnoliopsida > Poales > Poaceae > Avena > Avena eriantha. Next base: position 35,600,132 of record OU342745.1, on the reverse strand, counting down.
GGATCACTGGAGCGAGGAGGTGGAGGTTGTCCGGTGGCTTGAACGTGTGTGCGAGTGCGGATGCGCTGCTGAGTTGCGGCGCTCGGACTTCCTCACGATCTCGAGATCGGCAAGTGTACGACTACATCAACCACGAGTTCCTACTCGTTAACAAAACTCGTTGTCTTCAAGGGTAAGTTCTCGTTGGATGTATGTCCACCCGTTGCTTTGTACCTAGTAGATAGGTCTTGGCGTGTATTTCACACCGTAGGAAATTTTTTGTTTTCTATGTTGTGGACCCAACAGTGGTATCAGAGCCAGATCTATGCGTAGGTGCTTTGCACGGGTAGTACACATATGTTTATGTGTGGGCGATGATGATCATGTTATTGTATCTTATATGTATTTTGTATATTGGTGGCATAGTGGTATGAAGCGGCCCGGACCAACCTTACATGTCATCGTACATGAGACCGGTTCCACGACTGACATGCAACTAGTTTTGCATAAGTGGCTGGCGGGTGTCTGTCTCTCCTACTATAGTCAATATCTGATTTACAACGAGTTGTTAATAACTTGGTTATCCTCGTTGTGGTTCATGTTCGTAGGTAAGAATGGTTCTATCTCCGAAAGCCCTAAGCCACGTAAAACTTGCAATTGATAAATTAGAGGCGTCTAGTTTAGATCGCTGCTGGGCTAGTGTCTTGATATGGTATTGTTGTAAGTAGATGTATGATAGATACTCTTACAACTCACTCAACGTGTAAGTTCCATAGACCTTGGCCTTACACACAAAGGAATGATAGAGATCATACCACGATGCAAATGATAGAGATCAAATGCATGGACCATATCATCTCACTTTACACATTAGATGTTAGCATCTTATACTGCTAGTTTGGCGCTTTTGGTAGCATTGTAAGATGATCCCTCATTTAGATATCAAGATAAAAATGTGTTCTTCCTTAAGTATGCATTGTTCTGTGGATCGTGTTTCGAGACATCACGTGATGATCGGGTGTACTCGAATCTACGCTTTCATATGAACGGGTGTAAGACAGTTTTACACACGCGAATACTAAGGTTCTTACTTGGCGATCCTAGCATGTACAGACATGGACTCGGAACACGGACCAAAAGGTTAAGCATGAGTCATATGGTTGATATGATGCCCATATAGATGCTCGCCTTTGAAGCTACATCAACTCACGTGATGATCGGACTTGGTGTAGTGGATTTGGTTCATGTAATCACCAAAAGGACACGAGGGATGTCGTTTTTGAGTGGGAGTTCATTAGTAATTTGGATTAGTTGAACTCACTCTATCATAAACTTAGTCTAAATAAACTTTACAAATTTTGTTGTAGATGGCACCAGCTGCTTTTAATTTCAATGTGTTCATGGAGAAAGAGAAACTTGCTGCGAACGGTAGCAACTTCACCAACTGGGCTATGAATTTGAGGATTCTCCTCACTGCTAAAAGCAATATGTGCTAGATGCGCCGCTAGGCCCCCAACCAGCTCCTGATGCCCCTGACGAAGAAAAGAATGTCTATGTGACTCGTCAGGAGGACCACAACTTAGTTCATTGTGGCATACTGTATGGGCTAGAGCTAGAACTTCGAAAGCGTTTCGAAAATGACAATGCCTTTGATACCATGGGAGAATTGAAAATGATTTTCGATACCCATGCTGCCGTAGAGAGTTATAATGCTACTGAAAAGTTCTTTAGCTGCATGATGGAGGAGAACAGCTCCGTTAGTGAGCACGTACTCAAAATGTCTGGGTACGCCGATAAACTTGTGTCCTTGGGAATAACGATTCCCATTGACTTGGGCATACATCATGTTCTCCAATCTCTGCCACCTAGCTACAAGAGCTTCGCGATGAACTATAATATGCAGGGCATGAAGAAGTCTCTTCCCGAGCTTCTATCAATGCTTAAGACTGCAGAAGTGGAGATTAGGAAAGAACATCAAGTGTTGATGATCAATAGGACCACCGGTTTCAAGAAGGACAAGAAAGGCAAGAACAAGGGAAATAAGGGTGGAAAATCTGTTGCCACACCTGAAAACAAACCCCGAGCCGGCCCTAAGTCTGACACCGAGTGTTACTATTGCAAGGGGACTGGCCATTGGAAGCGTAATTGCCCCAAGTATTTGGCGGACAAGAAGTCCGGCAAGGCAAACAAAGGTATATATGATATACATGTTATTGATGTGTACTTGACTAGTACTCGCAGTAGCACCTGGGTATTTGATACGGGATCGGTTGCTAATATATGTAACTCGATTCAGGGGCTGCGGAACAAGCGACAACTAGCAAGGGATGAGGTCAGGATGCGGGTCGGCAATGGATCAAGAGTTGATGTGATCGCCGTCGGGACGCTGCCTCTCCATATACCATCGAGATTAGTTATAAACCTAAATAATTGTTATTTGGTGCCTGCACTGAGCATGAACATTGTATCCAGATCGTGTTTGATGCAAAGTGATTATTCCTTTAAATCTGAAAACAATGGTTGTTTGATTTATAAGAATGATATCTTTTATGGTCATGCACCTGTGTTGAATGGTTTATTTCTGTTGGATCTCGATAGTAATATTACGCATAATCATAATGTTAATGCTAAAAAGATTAAACTTGATAATGATATATCTGCATATATGTGGCACTGCCGTCTAGGTCATATTGGCGTTAAACACATGAAGAAACTCCATTATGATGGACTTTTGGAATCACTTGATTTTGAATCATTTGATACATGTGAGCCATGCCTTATGGGCAAGATGACTAGAACGCCGTTTTCCAGTTCAATGGAATGGGCGACAGATTTATTGGAAATCATACATACTGATGTGTGTGGACCAATGAGTGTGTCGGTGCGAGGTGGATATCTTTATTTTGTTACTTTCACGGATGATTTGAGTAGATACGTGTATATCTATTTGATGAAACACAAATCTGAAACATTTGAAAAGTTCAAGGAATTTCAGAATGAAGTGGAAAATCATCGTAATAGAAAGATAAAAAAATTTTGGTCTGACCGTGGAGGTGAGTATCTAAGTTACAAGTTTAGCACACACATGTGAGAGTGTGGAATAGTTTCACAACTCACGCCTGCCGGAACACCACAACGTAATGGTGTGTCAGAACGTCGTAATCGTACTTTATTAGATATGGTTCGATCTATGATGTCTCTAACTGACTTGCCACTATCAATTTGGGGTTATGCACTGGAAACAGCTGCATTCACTTTAAATCGGGCACCATCTAAATCCATTGAAACGACACCGTATGAATTATGGTTTGGAAACAAACCTAAGCTGTCATTTCTTAAAGTTCGGGGATGCGATGTTTATGTGAAGAAACTTCAGCCGGATAAACTCGAACCCAAAGCGGAAAATTGCGTCTTCATAGGATACCCTAAGGAAACGATTTAGTATACCTTCTATCACAGATCCGAGGGCAAGGTTTTTGTTGCCAAGAATGGATCCTTTCTTGAGAAGGAGTTTCTCGCGAAAGGTGTGAGTAGTCGGAAGGTAGAACTCGAAGAGGTTATTGAACCTTCTCTTCATGAAATGGTGAGTAGCGCAGCACTGGAAGTTGTTTCGGAGTTGACTTCACCTAATGAAGAGAGAGCTAATGATATTGATCATGAAACTCCGAAAGAGGACACTACCGAACCTGGCAGGTCAAGAAGGACACGTGCAGCTCCTGAACTGTACGGCAATCCTGTTGTGAATTTCATGGTTGATGAAATAGATGACCCTGCGACGTATGAAGAAGCGATGATGAGCTCGGATTCCAACAAATGGCTAGAAGCCATGAAATCCGAGATGGAATCCATGTACGAGAATCAAGTTTGGACCTTGGTGGACTTACCTCACGATCGAAAGGCCGTTGAGAATAAATGGATTTTCAAAAGAAAAACTCACTCTGATGGTAATGTGACCATCTATAAGGCTCGACTTGTCGCAAAGGGGTTTCGACAAATTCAAGGAGTTGACTACGATGAGACATTCTCTCCCGTAGCGATGCTTAAGTCAGTTAGGATTATGTTAGCAATTGCTGCATATTTCGATTATGAAATATGGCAGATGGATGTCAAAACTGTGTTCCTCAATGGTAATATTGAAGAAGAGTTGTATATGATACAACCTAAGGGTTTTTTCAATCCTAAGGATGCTAATAAGGTATGCAAACTTCAGCGATCCATCTATGGACTGAAGCAAGCATCCCGGAGTTGGAATCTCCGCTTTGATGAGGTGATCAAAGAGTTTGGATTTGTCCAAACTTATGGAGAGGCTTGTATTTACAAGAAAGTGAGTGGGAGCAATGTGGCATTTCTGATATTTTATGTGGATAACATATTATTGATTGGAAATGATATAGATCTTTTAAACAGTGTTAAAAGTTATCTAAACAGCAAATTTTCGATGAAAGACCTTGGTGAAGCGTCATATATATTAGGCATTAAAATCTATAGAGATAGATCAAGGCGCCTAATTGGGCATCGCAGAGTACATACCTTGATAAGATATTAAAGAAGTTTAATATGGACGAAAGTAAGAAGGTGTTCTTACCTATGTTGCAAGGCAAGACATTGAGTAAGACTCAAAGTCCGGCTATGGCGGAAGAAAGAGAGATGATGGATAAGATCCCCTATGCCTCGGCCATAGGCTCTATTATGTATGCCATGTTATGTGCAAGACCGGATGTGGCACGTGCTATTAGTTTGACTAGTAGGTACCAATCTGATCCAGGTTCGGAACACTGGATAGCGGTAAAGAACATCCTCAAGTACTTGAGAAGAACTAGGGATATGTTTCTTATATACGGAGGTGAAGAAGAGCTAGTCGCTAAGTGTTATGTCGATGCTAGCTTTGACACCGATCCGAATGACTCTAAGTCTCAATCCGGATATGTATTTCTCTTAAACGGAGCAGCAGTTAGTTGGAGGAGTTCCAAACAACCTGTGGTGGCTGGATCAACAACGGAGGCGGAATATGTTGCTGCTTCAGAAGCGGCGCAGGAAGCGGTTTGGATGAAAGAGTTCATAACGGAACTAGGTGTGGTTCCTAGTGCATTGGACCCAATGGTGATCTATTGTGACAATAATAGGGCCATAGCCAATGCAAAGGAACAGAGGTCTCACAAGAATTCCAAGAATATTAAGTGCCGGTTTCACTCCATCCGCGAGCATGTCAAGGATGGAGATATAAAGATTTGTAAAGTACACACGGACCTAAATGTAGTAGATCCGTTGACTAAAGTTCTCCCTAGGGCAAAACATGATCAACACCAGAACTCCATGGGTGTTAGATTTATCACTATGTGAACTAGATTATTGTCTCTAGTGCAAGTGGGAGACTGAAGGAAATATGCCTTGAGAGGCAATAATAAAGTTGTTATTATGTATTCCTTATATATGATAGATGTTTATTTTGCATGCTAGAATTGTATTGATCGTAAACATCAATACATGTATGTTTAATAAACAAAAAGGGTTCCTAGTTATGCCTCTCTTATAGACTAGCTTGTTGATTAACAAGATGATCAAGGTTTCCTGATCATGGACATTGGATGTTGTTAATAACAAGCTCACACCATTGGTGGAATGATGTGATGAACATTCATCCGAAGTATAGCATTACGATCAACTCATTATGTTTATATTGCTATAACATCATACGAAGTAATCTTTATCCTTAGACCATGAGATCATGTTAATTGCTAACACCGGAAGAGTATCTTGATAACATCAAACGTCACACCATAACAGGGTGACTATAAAGATGGATTCAGTACTACGAAGGTGTTATGTTGAGGCTCATGGATCAAGAGTGGAATTTTTCAATCCCGATGACGGATAGATATACTCTGGGCCCTCTCGGTGATATCACATTGAGATAGCTTGCAAGCAAGTGATGTGATCACTAGAATGTTATATCACGGGAACGAGAAAAGAGTGCATGTCGGTAACAAGATCAAACTAGGTATGGAGATACCGATGATCGAATCTCGGACATGTAATATATCGCGAGACAAAGGGATTTAGTTAAAAGCTTTAAAGGTTCTCACGATCATAGAAGTCTTCGTTGAATGTGTAGGAGTCAGTACGGATCTCCAGGTCCCGCTGCTGATTATTGATCGGAGAAGGATCTCGATCATGTCTTCATTATTCGCAAACTGTAGGGTGACACACTTAAGAGTTACAGGACACCATTTTGGAGCACATATGTTTCAGACGAAAGAATTGCAAAGCGCAGGAATTGTTTCGATAGAAACCGGAAATTATTTCGGATGAAATTGCAGAAAGTGGTTCTGCATGTGATATTGAAATATTGCAAGGGGCTATATGTGAATGTTTGTTAATTAAAGTAATTAACAAAATTCTGAATAAATTTAATAAAAGAGTTTTATTAAATGAGAGAGCATTAAACTTGGAGAATTTTAATGCATTTAAAGTGGAGACTTTAAAAGGGAATATGAAGAGGCATTTTAATGTGGAGGGGTTACCACCACATGAATGGGGGAGGTGCGGGTCACCCCCCCATGTGCCGGCCATGGAGAGAGGGGGTACCCCCCCCCCCCCTCCTATAAAAGGCCACCCATTCCCTCCTTCATCCTCACACCTCCTTGTGAAGGATCTCTCTCCCCCTCTAGAATTATTTCCCCATGGTCTCGAATTAGCGAGATACATGTTCCCGGTGGCATTTCGTCTGGAAGGAGTTGCTGCTTCTGCTGGATCGCTGGAGAGAGGAGGTGGAGGTTGTCCAGTGGCTTGAACGTGTGTGCGAGTGTGGATGCGCTGCTGAGTTGCAACGCTCGGACTTCCTCACGATCTTGAGATCGGTAAGTGTACGACTACATCAACCACGAGTTCCTACTCGTTAACAAAACTCATTGTCTTCGAGGGTAAGTTCTCGTTGGATGTATGTCCACCCATTGCTTTGTACCTAGTAGATAGATCTTGGCGTGTAGTTCACACCGTAGGAATTTTTTTGTTTTCTATGCTGCGGACCCAACACAATGGTTATACCCAGAAAGAAGGTGAAGACTTCTTCGATACCTACTCACCTGTAGCTAGATTGACCACTATTCGAGTACTACTATCCTTGGTTGCCTCACATGGTCTTCTCGTTCATCAAATGGACGTTAAGACAGCTTTTCTAAATGGAGAGCTAGATGAGGAAATTTATATGGAGCAGCTTAATGGATTTGTAGTAGATGGTCTAGAAGGAAAGGAGTGTAAGTTAGTAAAGTCTTTATATGGTCTTAAGCAAGCTCCTAAGCAGTGGCACGAGAAGTTTGAAAGAACTTTAACCGCTGAAGGATTGTTGTGAATAAAGCTGATAAGTGTGTGTACTATCGCCATGGTGGGGGCGAGGGAGTTATTATGTGTCTCTATGTCGATGACATATTGATATTCGAGACCAACCTCGCTGTTATTGAGGAGGTCAAAGAGTTCCTATTTTGCTGCTTTGAGATGAAGGACTTGGGAGTGGCTGATGTAACCTTAAACATCAAGCTACTCAAAGGATGACAATGGTGGGATTACACTGCTTCAGTCCCACTATGTGGAAAAGATATTGAGTCGCTTTGGGTATAGCGACTGCAAGTCTTCTCCAACGCCTTATGATCCGAGTGTGCTACTTCGAAAGAATCGAAGTAATGCAAAAGATCAATTGAGATACTCTCAAATTATTGGCTCGCTCATGTACTTAGCCAGTGCTACGAGGCCTGATATCTCCTTTGCTATAAGAAAATTGAGTCGGTTTGTGTCAAATCCTGGAGATGATCATTGGCATGCTCTTGAGAGAGTTTTGCGCTACTTGAAAGGCACTGCGAGTTATGGTATTCACTATACTAGGTATCCACAGGTACTTGTGGGTTATAGTGATTCAAACTGATATTTGATGCTAATGAGATTAAGGCCACAAGTGGTTATTTGTTTACACTTGGTGGTGGCGCTGTTTCCTGGAAGTCTTGCAAGCAGACCATCTTAACGAGGTCAACTATAGAAGTAGAACTCATAGCATTAGACATAGCCACTGTTAAAGCAGAGTGGCTTCGTGAGCTTTTGATGGATTTACCTGTGGTTGAAAAACCAATACCTGCCATCCTGATGAACTGTGATAACCAAACTGTGATCATCAAAGTAAACAGTTCTAAGGATAATATGAAGTCATCAAGGCATGTGAAGAGGAGATTGAAATCCGTCAGGAAACTGAGAAACTCTGGAGTTATTGCGTTGGATTATATCCAAATATCTAAGAACTTGGCAGATCCCTTCACAAATGGTTTATCACGTAATGTGATAGATAATGCATCGAGGGAGATGGGTTTGAGACCCACACAATGAGTTGTTCGTAGTGGTAACCCACCCTATGTGATCAGAGATCCCCTGGATTAGAGCTGGGAGACAAGTTGCTGATCAGCTGAGAGGAGGGTATGCCCATATTATATTTACATCTCCATAAAGATGCAATACTCTCTTATTCTGCATAGCAGGTTGATATTTAACTTAATGTGTTCCAAGTGGCTTTTCTAAGCAAAGATGTTGTCTAGCAGAACATCTATTGAGAAACACACATATATGAGTCTGACTATCAAATGTCATAGTCTGTGAGAGTTCGGTGCTCTCTAATAAACTTATGAAAGGCCCTAGAGTATGATCCATAAGCTCCAAACCACGGGGAAGCTCTACGGCAGCCCTGTACCGGTCTAGATTTTGTGTGAAACTAATGTGCAAAAAACTTGTAGTTCAAGGCATAGTCCACTATTCAAGTTGCTAGCTAGTGTAGCATGAAGTTTAACGTGGAAGTTCAACTTAACAGTCTCCACTACACACCGGTATATAAAAACAATATTCTAGAATGAAAGTGGTGTGATGTGCCAATGAGACTTTGTGGGGGATTGTTAGAATTTTGTGGGTATTGGGCTATTGGCCCATTAGACAAATTGTGAAATTCTCTTTAGCCCATTTGTGCATGACAGCATATGGCTTTGCTAGTGGTGCTAAAGTTTAGTCCCACATTGCTAATTGAGTGAGAGTTATACCTCCTTATATACTAGGTTATTCTACCACTCACTAATGTGTGAGAAGAAGAGCAGCTCTCGCACACTCCTCCTCCGATGCCGCCCGCCTCGCCTCGCCTCATCACGACGCGCGCACCGCGGGTTGCGGATTGCGGGTTGCGGGAATCTCGCCGAGCTGAGCTTTATTTTTGCAAGTCAGGAAAATTAATCATAGATTAATTACGAGTCATTAGCGACGCGTTAATTTGTCAGCTGTTTCCAGACTTTCTGGAAAGTGGGTTGTTACCGACTCGAACATGGACTGAGTCCTGACCTGCACTATATAAGCGTCTGCGCTAAACCTAATCGGTACTTCCTATCACACGCATCTCCTTCTAGTCTATTGCATCACCGCTTTCGTCTTCCCCATCCCGGCTTGCGACGTGCACCGCAGATCAGGACAGTAGGCCGCCGGAACCCCGCCTCTTGTGAACCTATACGAGTGAGGGGCGATCAAGTTTGTGGGGAGCGCTTCCGCGCGACTACTGACGCCATCACAGACGACTCCTTCTCCGACGAGCACTTCTTCCCGAACATCAGCAGCCTCTACATTGACGACATGGCTGACGATGTTGCTGCCACCGCCGCTGCTGCTGCTGTTGCTACCGCCGCGGCCGCCGCTGCAACACCGTATGTGATCTCAATCCATCTCTTTCAGATTATGCTAGAGTGTCTAGTTCTAGCGCTTGATATATATGTAATAGGTTTGTCTTGTTTAGATGTAATTTGTTCATCTACTCTGTTAGTTTGCATGATCTATTTAATTGCTATATGTATGATCATGCTTTGTCGATTATTTATTTGGATTAAATCATATGGATCATTGCTTATATTTTTAACAAAACGCATGGCAAATCTTCATGATTATAATTTTTTTGAAGATACTTCATAAGTAGGCAATTATTCCGAATATTTAGTTCTAAGTCTTAGCCCACCTTTATCTTTCCGATTACATACCATACGCCAGGCAGAAAGAGGAGGATTGTGCTTAGTAAGGTCAGCTCCTCTCTAAAGGTATTGTGTCTTCTATATTTATCTAGTTGTTTAGTGATTCCTTGGTACAAGGAGAGCGTCTTCATGTAAAATGTTGGCAAAGAGGACATGATAGAGTTGACTATTTCCAATTTTACTCCATAAGTGAGAAAACCAGAACAAGTTTACAAACTTATTTCAGTTCTGGTGACTAAGGGAAGCATGTTCTCCATCTTGGGCTTAGTGGTCTCAAGAGGTAAACCAATTTAGATGAGTGAAAAACCTTGTTGATAGTTGAGAATGACAGTGAGGTCTGGGAGCTTATGATCTCGGATATTGATGGGATAAAGTTTGACTTATGAAATTTTACTTTTAGGCTAGTAGTAATAGCAAATTCCCCTAGAACTAATTTGAATTTTTTAAGCTGACAATTATTTGCTAGCATGATGATAAGTGTATCATCTGCATGCTGAATTATTGGAAATTCAACTATGTAACCCACTATAATTGGAACTGAAAGTAATACTTGCAGCATAGATTCATGGGTAACTGACTGCAAAAGGTCAACTGCAATAACAAATAGCAATGGAGATAGTGGATTCCCTTTCTAACACCTCTTTAAAATTTAAAAGTTTCCTCTGGAACACCATTAAACAAGATAACAAATAGACATGACCAAAGAAGCTTTTGAATCCATGCACACCATTTAGGTCCAAATCCTTTACTTCTCAAAATATCAATATTGACAGGATGCTCTAACTTATCAAAAGATTTTTTGAAAGGACAGTCTCTTTTAGATTTATGACACATATGAATATATTTATAGGCCCAAGATGGACAGTTGTATTGTCCATGTTTTAATAAAACCATACTGATTATGATGGATAAGTTGCATGATGATTGTTTGCAGTTAGCAAAGGAATTTGTCAAAATTTTGAGGATGCAATTAAGGAGAGAGATTGATCTCGTTCGTGATCAACAAAGCAACGAAATTACAAAAGCAAACAACAAATGCAACAAGCATAACTTAAAAATTACGAAGACCTTATCCGCGATCAGCAAGGCGGAGCACTAAAGGAAGCCAACTCAAGATGGGCCGGCAGGACCGACATGACCTGGATTGCACCTTGGCAACAGGTACTGCAGCCTCATCATGTCCTATGTCGACGAAGGCAACCTTCCTCCTCGTCCTGACTCGAAAGACGCCGTACCGTCAGCCAATGGAGACGCTCACTCTGAACTTGAATGAATACCGACGCGGATAGTCTAGTTGATTTTCAGTTTATTTAGCTGTCATCAATCTGCGTCCATCAACTCCCAATGGATTATTTGTCCGTATCTGTTACGTCACTATTGACTGCTTAATTAGCTGTACTATTAGATCCATCAGGAAGGGATCCCATGCTCTCTTGGTCGATGTGGAATATACACGTGACTTGTTCAAAGTGTAATTAAATTGTTACACTATCTTGTACGGACTAGTATCTTTTCATTTGATCCAGCCGTCCTGTGGATATATGCATATGTGTAGCAGGCTGTCTGAGATTCAACACGGTTGCAGGCTGCCCAGATATCAACAAAAGACTTGTTCTCGACACATTTATTAGATGGTTAAATATTAGAAATATCATACGTATTGGCAAGCCTCTATCTATAAATACCAACGACTTCTTATGGTTAAAGACTCAGGCAGCACACAGCTACCAAAAAAGCACACAGCTACCAACCCGTTCTCTCAAAGCTTGGCACTGAGCAACACACATTCAATCCTAGCTAGTACTACGTTCTTCCACGTTACTGCCAATTTCAACACTGCCTAGGTAGTGAGGGAGAAACGAAGAAATACTTATGGGCGCCATGCGTGTGTTGCTCCTTGCAGCAGCTCTCCTGGCCTTGGCATGCTCTCATGGCACCACCGCCTCTGATCCGAGCCATCTCCAGGACTTCTGCGTCGCAGACAAAACGTCTCGAGGTACAAAAATACTGATACTAACACAAGAATCATGCAGTTAAGCACCTAGTTACACGTCTTGTTATCTTATGTGAACACATGTATACATGCAGTTCGCGTCAATGGATTGGCTTGCAAAGAGGCAAAGGAAGTTGTCGCTGAGGACTTCTTCTTCTCCGGACTTCACGTTGCCGGCAACACGAGCAACAAGCAGGGCGCTGTGGTCACCCCGGTCAACGTCGCGCAGGTTGGCGGGTTGAACACCCTTGGCATCTCCCTCGCTCGCATCGACTATGCACCAAGTGGCCTCAACCCTCCTCACACCCATCCGCGTTCCACCGAGATTTTGACTGTGCTAGAGGGTTGTCTAGAGGTGGGCTTCGTGACCTCGAACCCTGACAACAAGCACTTCACCAAAGTTCTCAACAAGGGAGACGTGTTTGTGTTCCCTAAGGGCCTTGTCCATTACCAGTTCAACAAAGGCACAACCAACGCGGTAGCAGTTGCGGCCTTGAGCAGCCAGAACCCAGGAGTTATCACGATAGCCAATGCGGTGTTTGGAGGGAAGCCTTCTATCCCGGATGATGTCACCGCCAAGGCCTTTCAGGTGGAGAAGAATACGGTGGACTTCATCCAGGCTCAGTTCTAAGTGAGCGACCCATGTGTGTTTGATTGTTTGTCGAGTCTATTCATATTTTGTCTTAGCTTCATATGCCCTGCATTTTTATATTGTTGTAAGTTGGGAACCTTGTGTTCTGAAGTGTCTGTCATTTGTGTGTAGAAATGTTGATTGTGTTGTGAGACATTCATGTCGCTTATAATTAGATGATGCATTCTATTTGATATTTATCGTATTTCTTGATTTCCTCTAGCAGTAACCTCATGATGTTGATGCTTCTCCGTTTACTCCACCCTCAAGTATTTGTGGCACCTTTCGGTTCCTTCATCATGCATATGAGTATATGACCTCTCCAAGTGAACTCTGGTGGTGCTCGCTGAAATGGACAATTCACTATAGGAAAACGCCAGTTTGTTGACGGCCAATTGATATGTGACAGCCATTTATCAGGCCGTCCGCATAAGTCCTATATGCCCATGGCTAGGAAAATACCATCAGCATAATAATACCGTTGGCATATATGGAACTATGCCCATGGCAACCGCCGGCTTCACATCGTCATTGGCAAAGGGCGCAGCCGCGTGGCGCTGGCAGCCCACCGGCCCACGGTCATCCAAAGGCGTTAGCTAGAAGCTAACGGATAGCTGTCGGCCTAGACCTGTGCCGACGACATAATGCTGTTGGCACAACTCTTTTCCTTTTTCCCAATAATCCTTCAATTTCCTATGATTTAGTTATGTTTGCATTTAATTTTTTTTGTTGCAGGGTACTTTTACTTTCTAGTAACATGTCACATAAAATGAAACAATATAATGATTTTGTTTTTAAAAAACCATTATGATCACATATGGGCTCATATAAAATGATATACGGGGTAACTCCTGGTATGGTTCAACCGGAAGGAACCTTCATGAATTTATTTCATATGAATTTATTTCATTTTGCCACTATTTTTGAATTAACATGCACCAATTCCATGATATGGTCAAGAACTTTTCGTGAGGTCGAACTGGTTAGATTTACATGCATGTTAATCGATCTCTTATGAAATGGACAAAAGTTTGAAAAGCTCCTGAAGTCCTGATACATAGTTCAAACCAAATTTGAATTAACATCTCCGGTTAGCTCCTCTGGTAAATACCAGATGGTTAGGTCCCCTGAAATTTATTATTAACGGATCGGGTCCTTTGCGCTATCCGGTTAGTTAGGCATTTCGAAATGGCAAGTCAAAAGAATTCCTTGAGTGTTCGTTAGTACAAGCATAACTAATAAGCCTAGTTTACCACCTGAAAAATATTCCATTCCATGCATGGTACGTCAAGTGCTACTGGAATGGAGCAATAAATCTCAAAGCATCGACAATCTATGTACCCCTACACGACACCAATCCATTCTCATTACACCTAATCACATGGCATCCCAGCCAGCCGGAGACCCCGAGTCCCAGGCGGCGGCGCAGCAGGCGCCGCTTCTCGGCAACAATGCCAACGGGCAGACGCAGGCGACGACCACCGTCGTGGGCAAGGCTCTGAGTAGCACGGCAGACCTGGCGAAGCACCTCCCCACCGGTGCGGTGCTGGCCTTCGAGTTCCTCTCGCCGACCTTCACCGCCGACGGCACCTGCACGGCCGTCAACCGCGCGCTCACCGGCTGCCTCATCGGCGCCTGCGCCTTCTCCTGCTTCCTCCTCTGCTTCACCGACAGCTTCCGCGACGAGACGGGCGCCGTGCACTACGGCTTCGTCACGCCCAGCGGACGCCTGCGCCTCATCGACGGAGCCTCCCAGACGGCGCCGCAGGACACGAGATACAGGCTTGGCGCGCGGGACGTGCTGCACGGCGTGCTGTCGTTCGTGGTGTTCCTGGCGGTGGCGATGGTGGACAGCAACGTGGTGGCGTGCTTCTACCCCGTCGAGTCCTCCTCCACCAGGCAGCTGCTCGCCGCGGTACCCATGGCGGCCGGAGCGGCGGGGAGCTTCCTCTTCGCTATGTTCCCCTCCACGCGCCAGGGAATCGGGTTCCCCGCCGCAGCCACGTTTTGAATCAGTATTGTTTTATATGTGTGCATCGATCTGGAAAAGGAATGGAGCGAGTCTTACATGGTCAGTTCTTTATGTACGGAGTAATTCATTTCAGCTTGAGTGACATAACAACCGAAAACTATCTTTTACAGTTAACGGCATATATCGGTGTCTTATCTACCGTCTATTTTTATTTTAAGATTGGTGTGCTAGTCAGATTTTCCCCGTCAACACGCGAGTGACGTCATGCTGACGTCCAACATTAAAACATTTGTGGACTATCATGTGTCTCAAATTTATTGTCTTAAATTTATCTAGATATAAATATATCTAGTCAACTATATACTAGTACTCCGCTTCAAAGCTTAACGCTTATATTTTTTTTCAAAAGTCAAACTATAAAAGGTTGACCAAGTTTTTAGAAAAATATATTAATATTTAAAATACGAAATTCATACCCTTTAATAGATCTTTCGCTGGTATCCATATAATATCATAGTTTTTTCTAAAAGTTTGGTCAAATTTTCCGTAACTTGAGGCTTAAACTTTGAAATAGAGGTAGTATATTAATAACTACTCCCTTCATCCGGTTTATTAGACTAACATGGAGTTCAAGAAAAATATTTAACTGTAAATTTGATCAATAAAATATGAAACTTATGTCACAAAAATTATAGCATTCCATATAACTCATATTTTATTGAACAATTTTATGGTCAACTTTTTTCTTAAACTCTGAGTTAGCCTAATAAACCGGTATGAAACGAGTAGATAAATCTGAAACAACTGATTAAGAGAGGGAGAGGGTAACAAGGCTGCAACATGCTGTGTAATGCGCGGTTTTGGCTTAAAAAGGGAACGGTAATAATGCGAGCTTCATGGAGGAAAAGCCACACCTACTAAAATCGGCATTTTCTTGCTGAAATTCTAATTAACCACCACCTTACGAATGTTTTGCAAAATAAGATAACTATTCTGCAAAAAACAAAATGTAATTCATGCTAAACCCGAATTGAGAGCAAATTAACACCGTCTCTCACTAGTGGGACCCAGTTGTCAGGGTCTATTTGCTGGGCCTGATCAGGTCATCCTACTTGTCAGCCCAATTAAAAAAGCCAAAATATATAAAAGAAAAAAAAGAAAAGAGAGAGGGTACCTCGCTCCCAATGTTGACTGCATTAGAGCATCTCCACTCGGCTTCCCAGGATGGCGTTCTTAGGGTGAAATTTTCATCCGGACGGCGAAAAACGGCCAGTCGTGTTTCTAGGACGTCGACATCTTCCGGATTTAGCCCAACTTTCATCCGGCGTTTCCAGGCTAAACCCAGGACACCAGGAACCGCCTGGGAACGTCGGACGGAGTGGAAACGCCGAAAAACACTCGCTCTCCTGTGGCTCCACCCTGTCAGCGTCTCAAGCCGAACCGTCCTCATCCTCTTGCCTCAGCTCCCGCAACGGACCACCGAGTATTGAATGCCCGTCTCGTTGACCATGCGTCGCCTGATGAGTGCATATTTGCATCATGTTTTACATTATTATTTTGCATTGTAGATGTAGGATCTTGGTATTTTACAGTGCTCGCACGTGCATTTTATGTATGTTTTCACTAGGATCAGGACAGATGATGGATTCAATGGATACAATTCTTGAGCAGTTGTACTGAGGAGAAAAGGAGTCAAAAACAACGTAAATCGCTTATTTGGAAAATATTAATCATACCAGAAGAAAACCAGAAGCGAACAAGAAAGGCAGAGAGTTCAATGACCAACTATACGGGCGGAGCAATTTTTCCAGCCGTATAGCTGGCGCCACCTCCGCCTCGTCAAATAGTTTCACCACGTGCAATTGCTTTGGAGAGACGACATACAGAACACCCAGAAATCCTAGAAACCTCACTTCCGGAAGGCATATGGAGGGGGAACTCATCCACAAGGGATCCATCTTTGCCATGCGCAGATCCGGGAGGTTAAGGCATCGATCTTCATCATCCACCGATGCATCACCACCATCTCCATCCATCTCATCTACATCTTGTCTAGATCTTGTTGTAATTCCTATAATCATTGAGGATTTATACAAGTAGTATTCATTTATGATTGTTTCCATTAGCATTACTATGATGTTGATTGCCTCCATGTCTGAGTAGATCTCTAGTTCTTGGGGAGATGGAGAAACCCTAGCATATAACTGAGATGAGATAAAGATTATTATATTATACATCATTATGTGTATGTGTTAATTGTGTTCATCTTGATATTGGGAGTTGTGCACCTCCTCAATATTTGCCTCCTATGGGGACTCGATGAAGGGGATTACTTGTTGGTAGACGGGGGGAAGATAGCACTTACTATGACTATAAAGTCGTTGTCATTCCTTACGTACTAACTTGAGAAATCAAGGAGAACTCACAAAGCCATGTCCATGGCATGGGAGAAATCCCTTAATAGCGCAGTAACGCGATGGTTGTCGGTTATTGTCTGCTGTGGTTATGAGGATGATGTGTGCAGTGGCTGCTGGCTATTCGTCCATATATGAAGCTCCTCCCACATACATACACATTATGAGAATATTCGTTATAATACTCTCCATTACTTAGTCAAAATTGCTAGTGGTGGATCCACTAATCCCTGTGAACGCATTTTCCCTATTGTAGTTCCAAAGTTCTATTACACACGCGTTTCTTACTTTCTGCATTAAGTTTTGTTTTACTTTAAATCACCTTGTTCAACCAAAACCCAAAAACAACTCTACTTTTCTTGCATCTTAAAGTTATTCCTTAAGTACTATGTTTAGTCATAGTTAAAAGAATTTTAGTCTTTTGCCTACTGCTCCCTGTGGGATCTATATCTTTATTTCGAAACTAGCTACAAAGGATCTGTACACTTGCAGTCATCAAGCTATTTTATGGCGCCTTTGCCGAGGAGCTTAGCGTTATAAGTCACTTTACTTTTAGTTATTTACTTTCGTTGTACTAATTTTTACTTGAGTTGTAGGACCACAACAATGGATAACACTCAGCATTTAAATCAGTTTGAGGCAGTAAGGAAAATGGGTTCGCCCATGGACGCTTTTATAATTGTCAACAAATGCATAAATCCGGATGGAGTCGAGATCCATCCTTTATTATTTGAGTTATTACATTCTAAGAAATTTGTAGGAACCAATGAAGATAGTCCATATGGACACTTACAATTTTTGAAGATATTCTTAGTTCCTTTATTTTTTACGATTGTAATCTTGATATGGTTAAAATCTAGTTGTTTAGACAAACTCTCTCTAATAATGTTTGCAACTGGTACGGATCTTTTTGTGTAAAAGTACCAAGGACTTGGGAGGAATTGACAACCAAGTTTCTATCAAAATATTATTCTGAAAGCAAAGCTCAAAAGATGAGAGGTATTATTATCAGTTTCAAAAATAATCCTAGTGAGGGCTTATATGAAGGATATCTAAGGTATAAAAGCTACCTAGATTATTTCCCCATCATCATTTACTTGATTGGTTAATCACTCATACATTTTATGGAGGGCTAAATATTGAAAATAGGATGAATCTAGACACTACTTCAAATGGCAGTTTTCTATCTTATACTTATGATGAGGCTTGGAGTCTAATAATAAAAATGAAAGGAGCAATTGAAAATTCTAAAGATAAGGAAAATATTACAAATAGTTTTTCAGAATATGCTTGCAATAATGATTTACTTGCAGATGAGAGGACAGATACAATGATTAAAACCCTCGGTATTGATTCTTACTTATTAAAGAAAATTATTGAGAATTATGTAGGGAATTTGCAGGTACCTACAGAATGGGAACCTCGTAAACCCCTCAAAGAAAAGAAGCATGCAAGAGCACTAATGGAAGAGTTCTCCTCGATACCTATACAAGGGATCTTTGAAAAAAGACAAAGAGAGGAAGAACAAATGAAGAAGAGACCCAAGAAACCAGAAAGGAAACCCGAAGCTACAAATATAAATAATGTAATAATGAAGGATCTTATGGAAGCATGAACAATGGAAGATGAAGTGGTTATGTTAGACCTTGAAACCTCAGAATTCATCAAAGGTAAGGTTCGAGGTAACGAAACTTCTAAACATATGACCCCTATATATTGTGGAGAAACTTTCTTATATGGAATTTGTGAACCGATATCCACTATAAATAATATGCCTTCATCACTTTATGAGGAACTCCGCTAAATAATCTAGATGTGGAACCGGTGGACACTATAATCAAATTGTCTAATAGAACCAATATAAAACCAGAAGGATTAATCAGAAATATCTTTGTCTTTATTGGCTCACTTATGTACCCCCTTGATTTTCATATAGTTGATATGCCTAGAGATTCTTTTTGTCCTATTCTTTTGGGCATGCCTTTTGTTTCAATTACCAAAGCTCGAATAGATAATCAGAAGGAAACTATTTCGATAAAGTTTGGAGAATAGGAAATGGTTGCCAAACTAAAAAAGAGGCCATATGAAGTGGATGATATCAAGGAAGAAAAGACGATTGCCGAATTAGCGGCAATTCATTTCAGTACTCCACAGGATGAATTAGAAAGAAGCTTGATTAATTGGAAAGAGGCACTAGATGATGAGAAGAAAGAAGACATGGATGATTACCTTGATTCAATCCCGGAAGCACAAAATCCACATGACTATGAAGAATTGGTAAGAACAGGAGATGAAGAACCTCCCCTAATAGAATTGAAAAAATTCCAGACAATATGAGGTATGAGTTTTTAGATAATGAAAATAAATGTCCTGTTATTATTAGTAAGAATCTATCAGAAAATGAAACGAATAAACTCATTTCAGTTTTGGTTAAGCATCGTGAAGCCTTTGGATATACATTGAGTGATACTAAAGGAATAGATCCATCTATTGTAACACATAAGATTACCATGCTTGATGATGCTGAACCCATAGTAGATACACAAAGAAGGCTTAATCCTAAAATGAAGGAAGTAGTAAGAAAAGAAGTTATACGCTTACTTGATGCTGGCATAATATATCATATTTCTGATAGTAAGTGGGTTAGCCCAGCTCATTGCATACCATGACAAGGTGGTCTTAATGTTGCTATGAATGAGGATGGTGAGCTAGTTCCTGTTAGACCAATTGTAGGATATCGTATGTGCATTGATTTTAGGAAGCTAAAACGTGAGACACGGAAAAATCATAAACATGTACCATTCATGGATAAAATTTTAGAAAGACTTAGTAATAATTCCTACTTTTGTTTTCTTGACGGTTATTCTAGATACTCTCAAATTGCCATACAACCGGAAGATCAAGAGAAAACAATTTTCGCTTGTCCTTATGACACATATGCTTATAGATTAATTCCATTTGGCTTATGTAATGCAGCAGCAACTTTTCAGGAATATGTTCTAAAGATTTTTGATGATTTTATTGAGAAGACTATGAAAGTCCTAACAAAAGATTTTGTCGTTTGTGGAATAACTTTTGATAATTGTCTCTACAATCTGACCAAAGTTTTGTAGAGATGTAGGCAATCAAACTTGGTTTTGAATTGGGAACAATGCCGTTTCATGGAGAGAGAAGGTAAAGTTTTTGAGCATAAAGTTTCTAAGAAGGGAATAGAAATAGATAAAACTAATATAAATGCTATAGAAAATCTCCCCATACCTCGAGACATTAAAAAAAATTTAATGTTTTTGGGACATGCAGGTTTTTATAAACGGTTTATAAAAGATTTTGCCAAGCTAGCTATGCCCCTCACCAATCTTCTTGATAAAGAAACTCCATTCTACTTAGATCATGACTGTATTGTAGCTTTTGAGAACCTTAAGGATAAACTAGTTTCAGCACCTATCATGCAATCTCCAAAGTGGGACGAACCTTTTGAAATTATGTGTGATGCTAGTGATTATGCTTTAGGGGCTATTTTAGGTCTGCGAGATGGAAAGAATTTGAATGTTATTTATTATGCTAGTAGACCTCTTAATAAGATTCAGAAACATTATGCTACTACAGAAAAAGAGTTTCTAACTATAATTTTTGCTTGCGATAAATTTAGATCTTACATAATTAATTCTAATGTAATAATCCATACAGATCACCAAGCTTTGCGTCACCTCCTTGTGAAAAAGGATGCTAAGCCCAGGTTGATTAGGTGGGCTTTATTACTACAATAATATGATTTGCAAATAGTAGATAGGAGGGGTAAGGATAATCTTGTAGCAGATCATCTCTCTAGGATGGAGGGAATAATTAATGACCCCGTACCTATTAATGAATCATTTCTGGGAGAATATTTAGCAAAAGTAGAAATTGCTGATCCATGCTATGCAGATTATGCTAACTATCTAGCAACGAATTTTATACCTCCCGATATGTCAAGAAATCAAAGAATGAAATTCTTTAATGATCTTAAATATTACTTTTCGGATAATCCGTATCTATATCATCATGGACTTGACGGAATGATTCGTAAGTGTGTGCCTAATCACGAAATGAATGCGATATTGAAGGCTTGTCATGACAGTCCATATGGAGGGCATCATGTAGGTAAAAAAACTGCTGCAAAGGTACTTCAATCCGGATTCTACTAGGCCACCTTACTCAAGGATGCACACAAGTATGTGGAATACTGTGATGCTTGCCAAAGAAGAGGTAATATAGGCAGGAGAGAGGAAATGGCTATGAATTATAGTCTCATAATTGAACCCTTTGATGTATGGGGAATAGATTACATGGGACCATTTATAGAGTCAAATGGTTATACTCATATTCTTGTCGCTGCTTACTATGTTGCTAAGTGAGTTAAAGCTATCCCAACAAATCCTGCAGATGCAGCTACCTCAGTGGAGATGATCAAGGACGTCATATTCCCCAGGTTTGGAGTGCCTAGATTTTTAGTTACTAACGATGGTTCTCATTTTATGAAAGGGACTTTCAGGAAAATCCTCAGCAAGTATGGAGTAACTCACCGCGTTGCATCACCATATCATCCCTAAACAAGTGGTTAAGTGGAACTCTCTAATAGAGAACTGAAGACCATACTCGAGAAGACGGTGGACAAATCGAGAAAAGATTGGTCATACAAGTTAAATGACACTCTATGGACATATTGAACCGCATTCAAAAATCCAATGGGTATGACACCTTATAAAATAGTGTACGGTAAGGCATGCCATTTACCTTTAGAACTAGATTACCAAGCTTTTTGGGCAATCAAGAATCTAAATTATGATCTCAAAGCAGCAGGGGAAAAGCGTTTATTAGATATGCATGCTTTAGATGAGTTTAGAAGTGAAGCTTATGAGAATGCTAGGTTGTTTAAGGAAAAAGTTAAGAGATGGCATGAAAGAAAAATATAGAATAAAACTTTTAAAAGTGGAGACAAAGTGTTACTCTATAATTCTCATCTTAAGTTGTTTCCTAGGAAAACTCGGATTGAAATAGAAAGGTCCATATGTAGTTGAAGAAGCCTATCCATCAGGAGCAGTGAAGCTCCAAGGAAAAACACCCTCTCTTGCATGGGTGGTAAATGGACAACGCTTGAAGCATTATCGAGTGAAAGAAGATATAAGTGCCATCACCATAGAATTGAGAACCCCCAAAGAAGTGATAAAGCGAAGATATATGAATAACGGTGATGTCTACGCACTTCTATTCTTTTACACAGTTGTTGGTCATCCAAGTGCAGAGGTTTGTAGAACAGCAGTAAGTTTTCCCTTAAGTGGATCACCTAAGGTTTATCGAACTCAAGGAGGAAGTGGTCAAAGGTATTCCCTCTCAAGCAATCTTGTAATCAAAATACAAGAAGTCTCTTATGTCCCCAACACACCCAATACACTTGTCAGGTGTATAGGTGCACTAGTTCGGCGAAGAGATAGTAAAATACAAGTGGTATAGATATAAGACAACGGTGCCAGAAAATAGCTTGATGGCGTGGAAGAGACTAAGGGAAAATTGAAATAAAGATGGAAGCAAGCAAACATGTAACAGATCTAATTGCAAATGGTGTTTCAATACTTATAAACAAGGCCTAGGGATCATTTTCACTAGTGAACACTCTCATATAAATATCTTCTCTTTATGATACTATTCTGAACTACTCTCCGGTTGGACACTCTAATCCATGGTAGGGCTATAACAGCACACCTCAAAGTTCGCTTTTCCCATCTAGATAACCCCACACTATCATCTTGAGCTCTAGATGGTTCCAACAAACACCACAATTTCATAAAAACATCCAACTCCAAATATAACTCATAACAAGTATTTGTAATCTCTAGCCTAAGTGCCACCATGGTGTGCACACTGTTAACTTCACACACATGGGGAGAGCAAAAATCTATTAAAGCACTTGAGTAGCAAGGTAGATCTACTTGATTACAAAGCTCATGATCATAATATGATCATACATAGAGAGAGAGAGATGAACACATAGCTACCGGTAGAACCCTTAGCCTTGAGGAAGAACTACTCCCACATCATCATGGGAATCAACAACGGCGATGGAGATGGTGGTGGAGATCGATGGAGATGGCTCCGGGGGCACTTCCCCATCCCAGCAGGGTGCCGGAACAGAGACTTTCTGTCCCCCGAATCTCCCCTTCGGTGGCGGCGGTGCTGCGGAACTTTTCGTGGCTGGAGGCTGGACTCTTTAGGGTTTTTGCATCGGGAGGCATCTTATAGGCGAAGAGGCAAGGTCGGTGGGCGGCCACGGGGGCCACACCACCTGGTGGCACGGCCAGGTCTAGCCCGCGCCACCACATGGTGTGGCCGCCCTGTGGCCCTTCTCTGTCTCGTCTTCTGGCTCCGTGAGTCTTTCGGTAAAATATCGACTTTGGCTTTTGTCCGATCCAATTTCGAGAATATTCATTTTCTGACTTTTCTAGAACCAAAAACAGCAGAAAACAGGCAACTGGCACTGTGCCATCTTGTCAATAGGTTAGTCCAAGAAAGTGTATAAAAAGTACTCCAAAGTGTGGACAAAACATAAGAAAGTAGATATAAAACAAGCATGGAACATCAAAAATTATAGATGCGTTAGCAACGTATCAAACGGCAATTACAAGAAGAATGGACTCAAGATGGAATGAGAAGTACTACTATACGGTCAAGCTAATGACCATAAAAGAGCGTTTCATGGGAGGCAACCCATGTGAAATAAAGATTTGAGTAAGTTTTTAAATTTTCGGCTAAAGTCGAGTTTTAGTATTGTGCTAAAAGAGAAACAAATCATGCTCTAGCAAAGAACAAGGAAGATTGATGATGCCAAAATTGGTCGAAAATTTAAGCTGATATTTCTCTATCAAAACTCGATATTTCGTTAAGTTTCAGATTAATAAAGAATTATTGGAGAGACGGGAAATTTTTGATGGACACAGAAGGTTTAACGACCAACTATATGGCAGGAATAAAAATTCCGGTCGTATAGTTCCGGTCGTATAGTTGTTATGACATCAGCACTTCCATCCACGAAAGGTACTAAGAGTTTAACGACCAACTATACGGTTGTAATGAAAAATTCCACCCGTATAGTTGCGGTCGTATGGTTGTCAATGCCTTTGATAAAATAATTTCTGGGTTACTGAGAGTTTAACAACTAACTATATGGCCAAAATTAAAAATTACGCTCGTATAGTCATGGTTGTATAGTTGTCGACCCCTCTCCAAAAAAATTTACCTGGGATACAGAGAGTTTAACGACCAACTATACGACCGGAATTAAAAAATTCCGCCCGTATAGGTTTGGCTGTATAGTTGTGTTCCACCGTAGATCCAAACTATAGTCGGTTCATAACTATATGGCGGGAACTATACGGGATGCGCCCGTATAGTTGCTCGTTACGCAAGGTGGCTAGGGTTTTTGACCCATCCTTTTAAAGTTGATCGCATCTAACCTTTTTCATTAAGTTTTCACAGAGCTACAGCCTCTAGGCTCGAAAGATCTTCGTCATCCCTATACATGTCCCTTTAACAAACATCCATACAGCAAAGCCATGCAGCTCTTCCACATCAACAAGATCTACAAGAAGAAAGAAGAGAAGCACGTGAAGAGGATCGAAGAAGCAGAACCAAAAGGATCATCGTCATCATCCGGTTCGGAGATCAAGCCTCTCCTAAATTGGGATGGACATGTTCCAAGTGCAGAGGTTTGTAGAACAGCAGCAAGTTTTCCTTTAAGTGGATCACCCAAGGTTTATCGAACTCAGGGAGGAAGTGGTCAAAGGTATTCCCTCTCAAGCAATCCTGTAATCAAAATACAAGAAGTCTCTTGTGTGCCCAACACACCCAATACACTTGTTAGGTGTATAGGTGCACTAGTTCGGCGAAGAGATAGTAAAATACAAGTGGTATAGATATAAGACAACGATGCCAGAAAATAGCTTGCATGGCGTGGAAGAGACTAAAGGCAAACTGAAATAAAGATGGAAGCAAGCAAACATGTAACAGATCTAATTGCAAACGGTGTTTCAATGCTTAGAAACAAGGCCTATGGATCATTTTCACTAGTGAGCACTCTCATATAAATATTTTCTCTTTATGATACTATTCTGAACTACTCTCTGGTTGGACACTCTAATCCATGGTAGGGCTATAACAGCACACCTCAAAGTTCGCTTTTCCAATCTAGATAACCCCACACTGTCACCTTGAGCTCTATATGGTTCCAACAAACACCACAATTTCATAAAGACATCCAACTCCAAATATAACTTATAACAAGTATTTGTAATCTCTAGCCTAAGTGCCACCATGGTGTGCACACTGTTAACTTCACACACATGGGGAGAGCAAAAATCTATTAAAGCACTTGAGTAGCAAGGTAGATCTACTTGATTACAAAGCTCATGATCATAATATGATCATACATATATAGAGAGAGATGAACACATAGCTACCGGTAGAACCCTTAGCCTTGAGGAAGAACTACTCCCTCATCATCATGGGAATCAGCAACGGCGATGGAGATGGTGGTAGAGATCGATGGAGATGGCTCCGGGGGCACTTCCCCATCCCAGCAGGGTGCCGGAATAGAGACTTTCTGTCCCCCGAATCTCCCCTTCGGTGGCGGCGGTGCTGCGGAACTTTTCGTGGCTGGAGGCTGGACTCTTTAGTGTTTTTTGTATCGGGAGGCATCTTATAGGCGAAGAGGCAAGGTCGGTGAGCGGCCAGGGGGCCCACACCACCTGGTGGCACGGCCAGGTCTAGCCCACGCCACCACATGGTGTGGCCGCCCTGTGGCTCTTCTCTGTCTCGTCTTCTAGTTCCGTGAGTCTTTCGGTAAAATATCGACTTTAGCTTTTGTCCGGTCCAATTTCGAGAATATTCATTTTCTGACTTTTTTGGAACCAAAAACAGCAGAAAACAGGCAACTGGCACTGTGCCATCTTGTCAATAGGTTAGTCCAAGAAAGTGTATAAAAAGTACTCCAAAGTGTGGACAAAACATAAAAAAGTAGATATAAAACAAACATGGAACATCAAAAATTATAGATACGTTAGCAACGTATGAAACGGCAATTACAAGACGAATGGACTCAAGATGTAATGAGAAGTACTACGGTCAAGCTAATGACCATAAAAGAGCGCTTCATGGGAGGCAACCCATGTGAAATAAAGCTTTGAGTAAGTTTTTAAATTTTTGGCTAAAGTCTAGTTTTAGTATTGTGCTAAAAGAGAAACAAATCATGCTCTAGCAAAGAACAAGGAAGATTGATGATGCCAAAATTGGTCGATAATTTAAGCTGATATTTCTCTGTCAAAACTCGATAATTCGGTAAGTTTCAGATTAATAAAGAATTATTGGAGAGACAGGAAATTTTTGATTAACACAGAAGGTTTAACGACCAACTATATGGCGGGAATAAAAATTCCGGTCGTATAGTTCCGGTCGTATAGTTGTTACGACATCGGCACTTCCATCTACGAAAGGTACTAAGAGTTTAACGACCAACTATACGGCCGTAATGAAAAATTCCACCTGTATAATTGCGGTCGTATAGTTGTCAATGCCTTTGATAAAATAATTTCTGGGTTACTGAAAGTTTAACAACTAACTATATGGCCGGAATTAAAAATTCCGCTCTTATAGTCACGGTCGTATAGTTGTCGACCCCTCTCCAAAAAAATTACCTAGGATACAGAGAGTTTAACGACCAACTATACGGTCGGAATTAAAAAATTCCACTCGTATAGGTTTGGCCGTATAGTTGAGTTCCATCGTAGATCCAAACTATAGTCGGTTCATAACTATACGGCGGGAACTATACGGGATGTGCCCGTATAGTTGCTCGTTATGCAAGGTGGCTAGGGTTTTTGACCCATCCTTTTAAAGTTGATCGCATCTAACATTTTTCATTAAGTTTTCGCAGAGCTACAGCCTCCAGCCTCGAAAGATCTTCATCATCCCTATACAGGTCCCTTTAACAAACATCCATACAGCAAAGCCATGCAGCTCCTCCATATCAACAAGATCTATAAGAAGAAAGAAGAGAAGCGCGTGAAGAGGATCGAAGAAGCAGAACTAAAAGGATCATCGTCACCATCCGGTTCGGACATCAAGCCTCTCTTAAATTGGGAGGACATGTTCCCAGAAAGGATGGGGATGATGAGACAAGCTGAGCGGGGAAGGAACAAGGATGAGTACCTCCCTAATCCTTATCGTCACAGCATAGGATCCTATTATAAACCTCATATTGGTCCATCACCTCTTAAACCTAAGAAGGTGCGACAAGATGAGATTCATGATAAGATCTATGAATTGGAAAAGGCTTCTAAGGCATGCGTTGAAACAATTGGAGAAGACATTGACTCCTACTGGATGGTGAGCAAAGACCTTGAGAAAAAGGTCGATGACATCGATGGTAGAGTTGGTTTCTTAATTAAAATTGCTTTTGAGTTGACAGATGAGAAAAAATTCCTCAAGAGAAAAATGTTGAAGCTCCAATACGACATGGCCGAGCTCAGCATTCGCTTTGCAAGCATAGTTAAAGAGAGCAACATGAAATAAGAAGGTGACTACCTAGGAGGAAGAATAGGTACCAACAAGGAGTTAATTGGTCCCACCTGGCTTGATTCCAAGCTTGGAGAGATCTTTAAAGACCTTGTAATCTTCCTTAAAAGTTTTATATTATCATTTTTGCATTAGTTCAAGCTACAAATAAAGTTTGCATCATTAGGATTCCCTTCAGGAATAGTCGATCCCTTTTATGAAATCCCGAGTTTATTATTATATATGGAGCAATATTGAGTTTGTGTTTGCTTTATTTGATATATGAATGGCTTGAGTATAATCTTACTTGCACTCGATGATAGCAATAGGAGTCTTCCACACCATTGGTATTAATAGAACACCTAAAGATAATTTAGTCAATATGTTGTAAGTCTACGATTTGATTTATAAAGAAAAATTATCTATACAGTTAAGTTAAAAAAGAAACCTTGAACAAAAGAAAATAAAGTGCTATCAAAATAGAGTGGGAACAAGTCGAGGTAGAATCTTCAAGTCATAAGAATGCTTCATATGCAGTTGGAATTTGGTAATTGAGATCGTTAAACTTTGAACTCCTACATGAAGTGGAATATATGGCTAGCTCCTTTGCACAGCACTTAAACAAAAGTGTGAGCATATATATATATATATAAAAGAAAAGAAAAAGAAGAATAAAAAGAGCGACTGTATAAAGAGCAAGTAGGCATATACCACTGAGTTGTAGTATGACAAAGAGATGCTTTTGAGATTCTAAATCCCAAGTGAATACGTTGATCCTAAAATACTTGGGACTACCTTGTTAACTCATTCAGTTGAACCGGATTCTCTTACATTATATTGAGATTCATCTTTTGTGAACTATTGATCACTAAGGTGTGGCAGGCTTCTAACACTATACAAATGGTTCGAGTAAGGTACTATTCATAAACTTATTCCTATATATCTTACATGATAAACATATTCTGCAATTGCCTCATTTATTTTATTGACTCAGCTTCATGAATATGAGGATCACATCCATTAAGCTAGAACTTGCTCAGGACGAGCAAGAGTCTAAGCTTGGGGAAGTTGATGCGTGCATATTTGCATCATGTTTTACATTATTATTTTGCATTGTAGATATAGGGTCTTGGTATTTTACGGTGACCGCACGTGCATTTTATATCTGTTTTAGCCAGGATCAGGACAGATGATGAATCCAATGGATATAATTCTTGGAGCAGTTGTACTGTGGAGAAAGAGAGTTAAAAACAACGTAAATCGCTTATTTGGGAAATATTAATAATACCAGAAGAAAACCAGAAGCGAACAAGGAAGGTAGAGAGTTCAACGACCAACTATACGGGCGGAGCAATTTTTTCGGCTGTATAGCTGGCGCCGTATCCGCCTCGTCCAATAGTTTCATCCCGTGCAATTAGTTCGGATAGACGACATACAGAACATCCAGAAATCATAGAAACCTCACTTCCGGAAGGCATCTGGAGGGGAATTCATCCACAAGGGATCCATCTTCGCTCTGCGCAGATCCGGGAGCCTAAAGCATCGATCTTCATCATCCACCGCTGCATCACCACCATCTCCATCCATCCCATCTACATCTTGTCTAGATCTTGTTGTAATTCCTATACTCATTGAGGATTTATACAAGTACTATTCGTTTATGATTGTTTCCATTAGCATTACTATGATGTTGACTGCCTCCATGTCTGAGTAGATCTCTAGTTTTTGGGGAGATGGAGAAACCCTAGCATATAACTGAGATGCGATAGAGATTATTATATTATACATCATTATGTGTATGTGTTAATTGTCTTCATCTTGATATTGGGAGTTGTGCACCTCCTCAATATTTACCTCCTATGGGGACTCGATGAAGCGGATTACTTGTTGGTAGACGGAGGGATGATAGCACTTACTATGACTATAAAGTCGTTGTCATTCCTTACGTACTATCTTGGGGAATCAAGAAGAACTCACAAAGCCATGTTGATGTCATGGGAGAAATCCCTTAATAGCGCAGTAACGTGATGGTTGTCGGTTATTGTCTATTGTGGTTATGAGGATGATGTGTGCAGCGGTTGCTGGGTATTCGTCCATATATGGAGCTCCTCCCACATATATACACCTTCTGAGAATATTCGTTATAATACTCTTGATTACTTAGTCTAAATTGCTAGTGGTGGATCCACTAATCCCTGAGAACGCCTTTTCCCTATTGTAGTTCCAAAGTTCTATTACACACGCGATTCTTACTTTCTGCATTAAGTTTTGCCTTACTTTAAATAACCTTGTTCAACCAAAAACCCAAAAAAACTCTACTTTTCTTGCATCTTAAAGTTATTCCTTAAGTACTGCGATTAGTTATAGTTAAAAGCATTTTAGTCTTTTGCCTACTATGCCCTATGGGATCGATATCTTTATTTCGAAACTAGCTACAAACGATATGTGCACTTGCAGTCATCAGTGTTCTCTTCATTGGCTACGGGAGGTTCTGGGCTGTCTGTAGCCTTGATGTTCTCTTCATGTCCCAGCTCGGGCTACTACTTCTAGGGGTAGGCTCAACATGTCAGCACGGTGTATGCCGTTGTTTCTGGCCTGCCCTATGCTGATGGAGGTCGAGCCAGGCTCTCCAGTGGCTAGAGCTGCACTGATTAGGCTGATGGGAGGGGGCTGCTACACTGACCTCCCCTCCCCTTGGGATAGTTGTGCCCGGCTCTCCACACTGTCTAGGCTGTTGGGGTGGGGGGCTGCTGCAACGATCTCACCTCCCCTTGGGCTAGCGGCGGCCCCATCTCTAGTGGGCAATGGCTCAGACAGGGGTGGCTCGACACCGACACCGCCATCCCCTGGACCTTGTTTTTTCACCGGCCGTGGTTACGAGGGACGGGGCTGTTTAGTCACCCTCGCCTTCACTCATGCCTACGGCGGAGACCCCGATGCCATGTCAGAGTGGGTGTCACGCGATGGACGATGTCAGTGAGTTTTCGACGGATGAAGACTCTTTGGCTAAGGCGATGTGTCGTACGGCGGAGCAAAACCTTGATTCGCCAGGTATTCCACAGTCTTCCAAGTCTTTTTATCTTTTTCAGCTTTGCATATCTCTTCTAATTTGTGGAATGTGGGGATTAGCCTCGGTAGTAGTTCAGATGATGTTGTTGTTTCAACTAAGGTCTTGAGACGAATGTAATTTGACCATCTTACGGTTAGTCCAAAAGTTTCGACTGAGTTGAACTCCACCTATATGGATGATGATGAAGCGATTGCCACATCAGATGGTCAGCTTCTATCTCATCTAGTGGGTGAGGTATCGGAAGTGGATTTGGATGAGGATAGACTAAGTTCATTATATGAACTAACTGTGTCTGGCCGGAAATCCAAACGCACTTCTGGTAAGCGGTCACAGAAAAGGGCCAAAGTTTCTAAATCCCTAAATGTTTCTAAATGATGGCATGTTCTTGAATAGAAGAGGTATTGGTGACTTGGCTAAACATTTACACATTGCTCGTTTCTCACAAGAACATAAATTGGACTTTTTGGCTATTTCTGAGACGGTAGACGTGATTTCTCGCAAAGTTTGTTGGACAGTCTTTCGGGCAATATAGACTTTTCTTGGTTTTCTCGTCCACCTCGTGGCCGTTCTGGGGGAATCTTACTTGGCATACACTTAGACACCATGGATGTGTTAGCCTGTTTGGATGGGGAGTATCATATCAAACTCTACATACAGAATAAGGCTGACAACTTCACATGGAGTCTTGTCGTTGTGTATGGTGCCACCCAGGAATGTTTCCAGGCTGCTTTCCTTCATGAGTTGGTGAATGTTGCAAGAGACAACCCTCATCCTATCATTATAGGTGGGGATTTTAACTTGCTTTGTTTCCCTTGCAAGAAGAGTCGTAGTCATTTTGATAATCATTGGCCTTTCTTATTCAACGCTATCATTGTTAGCCTGGATTTAAGATAAGTTACAATGACTGGAATTCAGTTTACTTAGGCAAATAGTCTTCTAGAGCCTACATACGAGAAACTAGATCGCGTACTGATGGACTCTGAGTGGGAAGATCATTTCCCTTTAGTCTCAATACGGGCTCTAGAACGTATTGAGTCCACCTCTGACCATGCTCTCATTCTTCTCTCCACTGGAGTGCCTAGACCACAGTGCAAACATCATTTCAAATTTGAGCTTGGATGGCTTCACCGTGAGGGTTTCCATGATATGGTGAGAATGATCTGGGAAAGACATGTTGCTGGCATCAATCCCATCCAGAAGTGGAATAATAAATTGTGTGCAACTCACAATCACCTTCGTGGATGGGCACGACACCAGACAGTTACTCTTCAATTTGAAAAGCAACGACTGTCTTCAATCATTGACGACCTCAAAGCTATCGCAGAAGTCCAGCCGTTGTCTTCAAATGAAATTGAGCTTAAGAGCCAATCTAATGAACAGTTGGCAAGACTTCTTCGTGGAGAAGAGTTGAAGTGGTATCAACGGTCCAAATCTAAATTCATTTTGGAAGGAGATGCGAATACGAGATATTTCCATAGTGTGGCCAATGGCTGACATAGGAAGAAACATAGTTGTAGGCTTAACCAAGATGAAGGACTGGTTGAGGGCCATGAGCACCTCAAAGCCTACATAACAAACTATTATAAGAATCTATTTGGGGCCCATAGGAAGGTACCTTCTCTTTGAGTGAGTCTCGAACAGATGACATCCCCGAGGTTTCCATTCAGGAGAACAACTTTCTCACAGCCCCTTATTCTGAGGAGAGAGTGATGAAGGCGGTCTTCCAAATGGAACACAACAAAGCCCCTGGTCCTGATGGTTTCCCAGCGGAATTCTTTCAGAATTTTTGGGATATTATCAAGCCAGATCTTCCTGACCTATTCTGTGTTCTGCACACAGGACACTTAGAGTTGTTTTGTCTGAATTTTGGTGAGATAATTTTATTACCTACGATTAATGAGGCAGAACGGATTTCAGCAGTATCGACCAATATGCCTTCTTATTGTTAGTTTTAAATTTTTCACTAAAGTTGCCACAATCATACTTAACTCGGTGGCCGACCATGTGGTTCGTCCATCTTAGACTTGTTTTATGCAAGGTTGAAACATCCTAGATGGGGTGATCACCATCCATGAGACGGTTCATGAGTTACATAGGAAGAAGTTGAATGGGGTCTTTAGAAAGCCTATGACAATGTCAAATGGTATTTTCTTCAACAGACTCTTCAGATGAAGGGCTTTTCTGCGAAATGGCGTGCTTTAATCCATAGCTTTGTTTCTGGGATAGTGTTGCCATAAAAGTCAATGATGATGTTGGTAAATACTTTCAGACAAAGAAGGGATTGAGACAAGGTGATCCGTTATCACCGATGCTATTTAATATTATTGTAGATATGCTAGCCATCATGATTGAGCATGCCAAAGTCGACAGTCAAATTGAAGGTGTGATTCCCTATCTTGTTGATGGTGCTCTATCTATCCTTCAATATGCCGATGATACAATTCTTTTTATAGATCATGACATCGATAAGGCAAGGAACTTGAAATTGATTATTTTAGTGTTTGAGCAATTATCGGGTCTAAAAATTAATTTCCATAAAGTGATTTTTTTTGCTTTGGCAAGGCTCAAGAAGAAGCTGCCCTATATGCAGAACTTTTTGGTTGCAATCATAGTCAGTTTCCTATTAGGTATTTGGTTTTTCTGACCCACTATAGGAGGCTTACCAGTGCTGAATGGAAAGCTGTGGAAGAAAGACTTCAGATTAGATTAAGTAGTTGGAAAGGCAAATTGTTATCTTGGGTGGGAGAATGGTTCTCATCAATTCAGTGCTTAGCTATATGGTACTGTATATGATTTCCTTCTTTCAGTTGCCAAAGGGGGTCTTAAAACGGTTGGATTATTTCCTATCAAGATTCTTTTGGAAAGGGTATAATGAGAAGAAGAAGTATCGACCGGCTAAGTGGAGTGTGCTTTACCGTCCTAAGGACCAGGGTGGGCTAGGCATTTAGGGTCTCGAGATCAAGAATGTAGCTTTACTTGACAAATGGATCTACTTGCTTCTTACTAAAGATGGCATTTGGCAAACCCTTCTTAAAAGGAAATATGTTGGCTCAAAGGCAATTTCCCATGTTATTTGGAAACCTGGTGATTCGCATTTCTGGACTGGTTTGATGGCAACTAAGAAACATTTCTATCGCTTCGGATCCTTTAATATTAAGGATGGGTCGGAGATACGGTTTTGGAAAGATAAGTGGTTAGGCAACGCCACTCTCCGGAAATAGTATTCCGCTTTATACAATATCGTCCGGCATAAGGGAGACACTTTAGCCAAAGTGTTGGAATCTTTCCCTCCTAATGTGTCGTTCAGGAGGAGTTTGTTCCAGACAAAGGCTTAATAATTGGAACGTGTTATTGCAACGCTGACACATGTACAATAATGCATGGGTTTGATGAATTGTGGTGGAATTTACATGATAATGGTCAATTCTCTGTCTCTTCCATGCATAATGCTTTGGTACAGCCAGCCATACCTGTGGAGAGTAATAGAAAAATCTGGAAGATGAAAATACCACTAAAGAATAAAAAATTTGCTTGGTATTTATGTCGTGGGGTGATCCTTACTAAAGATAATTTGATTAAGCGTAATTGGCATGGGGATAAAACTTGTGTTTTTTATCATCATCATGATTCAATTAAACACTTGTTTTTTCAATGTCATATTGCGTGTTCTATATGGACCATCACTCAAGTAGCATCTTACTTGCATCCTCCCCGTTCTGTTGCCAATACCTTTGGGAATTGGTTACACCGGATTAACCTCAAGTTTAGAATTCTTCTCAGGGTGGGAGCGATTGTCATTATTTGGTCGCTATGGTTATGTAGAAATAATAAAGTGTTTAATAATATTCCTTCTAATATTTTGCAGGTTATCTACCGTTCTACGGGGTCACTCCGTATTTGGTCAGCTCTGCATCATGCGGACCCACGCGATCTTTTTTGGGAAGTTTGCACGAGGCTGAAGGATACGGCGAGGGCCCTGTTTACCAGTCATGGATGACAATATAATCTACGGATTGGTCCTCCATCATCTTAGGCATATTGCAATTTCTCATCATGATATGTAGCCTTTTATTTTTCATTCTATTACCGGATCTGTGCTGGTTGTGTGCATCTTAGTTATGCAGAGGCCGGGTGTAAGACTTAATCTTTAAGCAATAAAATCACCCATTATCAAAAAAATCCGAGGATGAACATAGGTTGTGGAACTTAACAGCCTCGGGTGTCTTCTCCGTGAAGTCCATTTATGAGGATCTTATGAATGATCATATGGTCTTTCTTCAGAAGTATCTTTGGAAACTAAAAATTCCACTTAAGCTTAAGATTTTTATATGGTTTCTCAATAATAAAGTGTTGCTAATAAAAGATAACTTGGTTAAAAAGAATTGGATCAGGTACCAAATGTTGCTTGCGGATTCCAAGAAACCATAGAGCATTTGTTTATATCATGTCTTTTTGCTAGCCTTTTGTGGCCCATTTTGTATTTTACAAGTCTTGTCGTAGACGCTGGACCATTCTCAAAACCATTATTGTTGTAACCAGGAAGTTTTAGTAACAGCCCATGAACGACTCATAGGACAACTCGAATCAGACTCAACGGTCCAAGAGTCTGACTGAAACTTAGTTGAGTCTCAGTCGACTAAAACTGATACGTATTTCAATTATTATCTTTTGTTTAAGTGACAAATGTACGCTGATATCTGTACCCTGAAGAAAGACTTCCTTGATCCGGTCATGCTCTCGAGATGCGTGAATTAATATCTAAGGAGATGGGGAGCAGATCCATATACTATATGGCGCCACCCATGCCAGGTTAAAATATCTTTCGATACTTAATTTAACCGCGAGCATATACCTAGATAAACGAGATGTGGTGTTCTTGGACGAATAGACTACCGCGGAACAAGTGAGCTTATTGAAAATAACTTTAAAAAAAAATTACCATTAAACCCCACCATGCCATTTCTATGTAGGTGTAGGACCATAGTAAGGTGGGTATTTTAGAACGAGTATTCTTTTTTAGAACGAAGATTCTTGGAAGCTCGGAAGAACTGATTGCACGTGATGCATGGTTGTTGTTTCTCTCTACCGTCGTTCTTGTGCATCTCATATTTAGTGATACAAGTGGGTCAATATTGTGGTATCATCTTTAATCTGAAGGCTAAGAGAGCCCGACTTCAAATTAATAAAGCCACAACTGGCCACGAGTGTTACAGAGACAGAGACTGGCTAGGGTTACCAGCTACAAATTACAAGCATAAGGTATAACACAAAGACCACAGAAGATGAGTGAGCCAAGCAAAACTAAGCTAATAATAGAGAGCCCGACTTCAAATTAATAAAGCCACAACTGGCCACGAGTGTTACAGAGACAGAGACTGGCTAGAGTTACCAGCTACAAATTACAAGCATAAGGTATAACACAAAGACCACAGAAGATGAGTGAGCCAAGCAAAACTAAGCTAATAAGCACTAAAATCTGGAGCTCACTTGATCCGAACGATGAAACCAGGTCACCATGTCTTCTTACACGCGAGGGACACCGTGTTTGCTCAAAACCAACAATCCACACTTTTTTCGACAAAGAGCATATATTAATATCGTGAAAATACCAATTACACATAGCTTCTGCAACAACGCATTGCCCTAGCGTCTTACGGATGCACACAGTCGAAAAAAGAAGAAAAAATACAATAATGGAAAAGTTGCGCTACAGTGATCTATTCCTTATAGCAGCAGTACTAACATCAGAAGTCTAGCTCCTCCAAAAGCGACGCCTTCAAGAAGAGAAGAGTGCATAAGCACCATCATCGCTCGATCATAGATCTTAGGTTTTCATCCTGGAGGAAGTCCTTGCTCACAAAGCAATGCGTTCGACAATGCCACTGCCATACACAATCAATTAAGGCCAAACATTGGATTTTCATCCCTCAAAGATAAGACTTTGAACTTCTCCTGTGATGTCGTCCCCACTTACAATGTCGCTGATCCAAGTCACATATCACCAAGAAAATTCCTCATAGCCAAAAATACTTGAAACACCATTGCTAGCTATCGGATCTTGACTTCCATGACATTCTCCGTCAGCTAACTTCACCATCGTACGAGAAAGCGTGCCCCAAGATGGTAACAGTCAGCAGAGCTTCACAATGCTCCCTTTGAAACCAAACTGTTAGAGAAAAACATGGGTGTGCACGACCAAATCCTACCTGATCCAACAATCTCCAGGCATGAGACGCCAGTGGAGTTCGTCGGCGGAGTCTTCCGAAACACGACACCCTAGTCAGATTGATGGTGACAGGCATCTCGTAGATCATCATCTTGGCGTGGATTGGAACGCTAGACCGCCACCATTATTCAAGCTGAGCTAGTAGCCCCATCGCCACCATCGACACCCTGTTAGATCAATCGCTCTGAACCTCACTGGACAAGCTAGCATTGAGGAAGAAGATGGCAGAACATGGGCAATCTTCCAACGGATCTAGTCGAACCGAGAAGTGAGGAGGAGCCCCCATCGCTGGTCAACGCACCGCTGTGGAAGACCTCCACCACCACCAGTGTTCCACATGCGCCACCCCGGTGATGGCCCACCTCGTGCGTAAGAGACCATGGGAGCTTGCACACCCTCGCCCCCAATCTTTGACAGACTAGGCATGGCCGCCGCCGCCGATGAAAATGGTGACAGCGGCTATGGGGAGTAGATAAAGAGGTGGGTCGCTAGCTAGGGTGGGAGAGGGGCCTTCGGGGTCGCCCCACGTGAGACAACCCAGGAGGAAGGGAAGGGAGGGGGAGGGAGGTGAACGGCGGTGGACTGGTGGCGGCGGCGCTTGTCCAAGCAGACCACATCACCTACCTTGGAACATATGCTTGAATAGCCCAAGCAGGACTCGAGTGTCGACATGAAGGGGGCTTGGAGCAACGCCTCCATGGAGAGAAACGGTGCACATTGGTGTCGTCATAGTCGGTACCCACCATGGTCATGCAAAGCTTTCACCAAGGGCCCAACTAGAAATCTCATCGAACTCATCTCCAACTACCATCATAGTGGCCAATGGCATGCCGTAAAACACGAAAACATTCATGGCATGCCACCAAATCAAATCAGCCACCCTAAGCCCTAGGCTAGCCACCGTGAAGAAATGCACTAAAGAAGACAACCAGGCTACCAGCTAGACACGGTCAAACGACAAAGATACCATGGGGGACATCAAGTCACTATGGTAGCCAACGTCTGACAAAGGCCGATGGTGGAACTAGCAGATACAAGAGGCGTGATCCAGCAAATCAAAAGAGATGTACTTTATCACAACGCCACTCAAGAGGGAGAACGACGCTCGCAGGCGCCGCTGTCACGGGCAATGGATAACCATGCATGGCTTTTGCTAGATTCGCCTTTACCTCCAATAGTCGGCCGTCGCCACAAGGACGTAGAGAAGATGCAAGCACAGTAACCTCACATTTGCAGTCCATCCGCAGGCGCTGCCAATCCACCTAGCCAAGAGAGCATGGTGGCCTAGCCCATGCTGGGCACACCTGCATCACACTCGTCTGATCCGGCAAGGATCAACTCCCACCTAACTAGACATACATCAACTAGCCCAACCTGCAACCGCGCGGCCTAGATCGGTCCACTGGCCCGTCGACACCCAATCTGGTCGTCATCCTGCAACTCCTGCGAGCAAGACATCGGACCATCTTCAAGCTCCAAGGCAACAACACGAAGGATGCACACCCGCTTTGCTGAACCGCCCAGGCCCAGCTCGTCAGATCCATCCCTTGAGCCCCCACTTCTCAAGTAGGGATGGCTCAAGGGCGGCGACCAACAACGTATGACGGCAGGGGGAATAGTAGCCTCATCCTGCGGAGCAGGCCGGGGAGGGAAGAGGACGCCATGGCGGAAGTAGCTTTGGAGGAAGTAGATCGCGGGGGGGGGGGGGGGGGGGGGGGGGGGGGGGGGGGGGGGGGGGGGGGAGGAGGGATATCGAAGTCCTTAAGGTATCATCTACCCTTCTAGTTTAATAAAATAAAGTAACTTTTGTAATAACACGGTCATTCTAAAAACGTTAGTTTATTTTTTTTAACTGAAGAGGGCATTACCCCAGTGGCCTACTTTCATCTATATGCATGTCTTCCATTCTATAGTTTGGTCTAGGAGCCAAGATTTGGTGCACATAGGCACCGGTGATTCTTGTTTTTTTAAATCGAAAACCATGTTTTGAGCTTCAAAAAAAGAGAAAACGAGACATTGCTAATGATTTATCCCACAAATGTGCAAAATATCAGTCTAAACTACTTTGTATTATGAGCTACACAAAAATGACAAGAGTGTGGATCGGATTATACATTGTTTTACATCTTTAAATTTTATCAGATTTTATCATTTTAGGGTGCGATTTTCCATGCTTATAGGATACAACATTGACTATACCAAAATTTATTTAGATTTTTTTGACAAGTCATAAATATGATTTTAGAATATTTTTTGTACAAAGGGAGCAATGAAACTCGGTAGACAAAGACACTTTCCAAGCTAATATGTTGGACCCGGAGTGTACTCCCTCCGTTCACAATTATCTCGCGTTCTAGGTTTAGTTAAAGTCAAACTTTGCAAAGTTTGACCAACAATAGAAGGAAAAACATCAACGTTCATGATTCTCAATGTATATAATATAAAAATATAGTTTATGACAATTTCGATACCATAATTTTTATATTGTTAATATTGATGTTTTTTTCTAAATATATGGTCAAAGACTTTGACTAAACCTAGGATACGAGGTAATTGTGAAAGAAGGGAGTACTACCCAACACTTCTAATAGAAATCATCATCATCCTGACTTAACATATTTAGCATTTGATCTCCGTCCCGAAACGTTGAGCCCATCGATCACCTCCACTGAGGCCCTTTTAGTCATCTCGAGTAGGGATCCGAAGTTCCGAACATAAACTTGATCCGAGTAGGGCCCTTTTAGCAACTGAAATCTCACTGCCCGTGCCTGGGCAAAATCTGGCGAGAGCAAGAAAAACCCTGGATGCCTAAGAGAGAGGTGGGCCATGGCCCAGGTGGCAGCGGCTTTGTTTCGGATCCAGACCAGGTTCGAAACAAAGAAGGAAAAGGTACGATGGAATCCGAGCCGAACTGGGCTACCCGGCCTGGCTCTTATACGCGTGCTCCTTTTGAGCAGAAAAAAAAAAGCTTGCTCTCGCCGGCGGAGGCGGTTTCATCTCTTCGCCGGCGATCTCCTTCACTGACCACAGGCCTTCTTCCTATCTCCGTCCCCTTACAGGTACCGCCGATTTTCTCTTTGTTGCGGAACTGATTGACCCGTGCGGCCCTCCCCTCTCCATCTGCACTGGTGGCGCCCTGACAGATCTTGTTTAGGAGCAAGCAATTGGTGGCCATGGCACCAATCTTCACACCATCGTCGCCCACTCGTCGCGATCAGGTTGATCGATCTTACATGTATGTACGCAAAACCTAATTACTGCATGCCTATCTCCTGTATAGTACTTTAAAGATTTTGCTTGTATGAAATAATTAAATTTTACTCTAGACAAGTTTACTATTGCACTGTGTATAACAGCCATTTTGTAATAATACGGTAAGAGCTTATATATATTTATTATTACATCCTCTGATTTGCTCAGTCTGCATGCGTCGCCAGGATCACATGAAACACTGTAATAATTATGTACGCGCTGCTTGTTAGATGTAATCGTTGGGCCACCGACCGACGCCAGATGAGATTATACTGTATCTTAAATTCCTCTCCATCCATGCAGCGACAGCGGCAATTTTTCAGGTCCATCATGGATGACTATCAAGGAGTTCGATGATATGTGGGTAGCTGCTGCCGAGCGCCAGCTCAGTCTCGGACCCAAGTCGCCATCCCCCGAGGAGAGGTTGAAGCGCAGACAGGAGCGCTACCGCAAGGGCCTGAACATAGCGCTCAACACCTATGCCAAGCGAAGTAACATCCAGGCATGTCAAAGTAAATCATAACCAAGATATTTATGTTTGCTTATTGCGTTTTTCTTAACCACCCGCATATCACCGATTGTTTGGAGTTATTCAGTTATTCTAGAAGTAGACTGCTAGGTTGGCTAGAATACCACACCTTTAATGAAGTGTTTTGAATATTACAGATGCAACTCATGCAATTTACTGCGGGCTGGACCTAATATACTCGCATGTTTCATTTCTGTTTCAGCTCAATGAGTTAGAAATTGTGGAAGAGAAAGGGAGGAACCAAGTCTCTGGATCCGTAGTTTTTTATGTGCACTCAAACTTTCTGGTGAAAGGTTTAGATGGCAGACTTACTTTGTTCTTTGCTGAGACTTATCCTGATTGCAGACGGGAGGAGGATGTTATTCTCTGCACTCCTTTGGAAGAAATTAACTATGGTAAGTAACTTTTTTTGGGGGGTGAAATCTTCTTCTTTTATATAGATGTGTGTGTCTAATCTGCTTATATATACATTTCTTTCAACAAGGTCATTGCTTTGAGTGTGCTGGTCGAGCAAAGGAGCTTAAGCATCCCTCTGGAGGTGGCTACTTGGGAGGACTTGATGAGGTGTTTTTTCATTTCTCGGATATGGACAGTGAGGATGATATGTGAAGGAACTAATCTCAAGTCATATGAGTTCTTAATAAATGCTCATGGCTATGATGAGTGTGTGTTACGAGCGTCTTAGGGCATATCTAACCGATCCGCAATCGGTTAGAGGAGTAAATGGAGGAGTAAATTTTAGAAGAGTAAATAGAAGGTCGGCACCGAACCGAACCCTTAAACTTTAGAGGAGTAAAACTTTTTTTTTAAGAAATCAAACTACCAATAGCCAAACATTTGGCATAATTCACATACAATCAAATAAAATGTTTACAAATGAATAAAAATGAAGTTCACAAACCAAATAAATTCAAAGCCAAACACATGTATGGTGACCCAGCATACCACTGCATGATGTATTACACTATAGTCGTTGACATAACACCAATGAAACACCATTCACTAATATTACATCCCTCAGAGTGGTACAACAGAAACACAGCAGGTCCAAGACATGACTATAGATTATAACTCTTTACAAAAGGTCCAGAGAACACTCTAGGTTAAAGAGAAAGAAAACAACTTCTTACAAAGAAGAACCAGAAATAACAACTCAAAACTATCTAGTGACTAAGACTAGTATCTAAACTAATTGACTTGCAATTGCTGCTAATGTAATGCTCTACAGAAGTAGGTTTTATGGCTAGAGAATCTACTCATATCTAATCAAGAACTTCGTCTTCACTACAGTTGGAAAAAATATTGACTCCTTTGACTTATTGAAGATCTTGAGCTTCCGATGACGATTTCCTTGAGCATAAGTCGATGTTGACGTCGTCTTCATTGGCTTTAGAATCTAGCAAGGGTTAAGAAGGTACGGTTGAGTACAAGCGTACTCACCAAGTTCACTAAAAAGGAGTGTTTGATGCACTATCTACAGCTACAAACCAAAGGTCGTAGGCAATGTAGATTTTCCTAAACATTTCTTCAAAGGTTGTTTTTATTCTGAAAACTATGTTCGTCAGCCTTCACAGGTTTACTAGAACTTTCGTGGAGTTCCTTTCCTGCAGCGTTCGCCGCTCCTTTCCGGAACAGGGAGTAACATGTTACAGTTCTTCCACTTAACAAGAAATCCACGTCCTCATGACCAAGTCATCCGTCCATGCGAAAGGAAGAAAATCTAGCTTACTTCCCCAGATCCATTATAGATCTCATGGTTAACGCGTGATATATGGCGCTAGAATCACTGGCGACATTGGTTGTTAAGTCATAGATGATATATTTCTGGATAATGGTATTCCAAATGTCAGGCTTAATAAATTAGCTGATCACCCTGGATCAGTAACCAATAGTTTATGTTATTATCAAAAATAGTATTTTCTGACCTTTTTGAAATGCAGATGATGACACAACAGTTTGCAAATACTTGATAGAAAATAATCAAAGGACATGAGCAACTGTGAACTTGCCTTTTGTGATTGCAATATTATGCACTCACGGTCTTCAAGATAATAAAAGATCCAAAATCTGAAAATAGCATCATTGGTCCGGTAAGGACTAATGTTTAAAAAAGCAAGATGCAATTATGCATAAGTAATGTAATGCAATTTGATAAACTCGAATGCCCGGGATAATCATTTATAATCTAGGTTTTGGGAATTGGGAACGATTACTTTGAAATGTGTTTCAATTTTATATATGTTTCACATTGGTGCTTCTTATTAAGGCTTGTGAGAGTGTGTGTAAATACAATAAGTAGCATACAATACTAAAACACTCAAGTGTGGAATGGTATCTAAAGACTTCTTAAGATCATTTAATATTTTTTTGATAACAAATAATATTCTAAGAGTTCAAAAATTAATTTTATTTAATTTTAACTCTTGTTAATATTTTCTTAAAATTCTATGAAGGAAATAAGATTTTATTTTATGCAAACTTACTTTACTTAACTAAAATACAAGTTAGTATTTTTATAACTTAGTATATCCATTTAGGATCTTAAAAGTGAATTTTATTCAATTTTAAGTATTTTATTTATTTTTGTAAAATTCCAAAAGGAATATATACAATTACAATAGTAGATCTCAATTTGATTACTTAAAATTACTATCTATTATTTTTGTTGGGTAGAGGATATTTTTCTGATTTCATAGATATATTATTTGTATTTTTAGGATTTTTTTCTAGAGCCTAGTTTATGGCAGGGGTATATTTGTAATTAATAATTTTCAACAAGCCCTTCCTTTAAAACATGGGCCTGTCCCACTAGACTGGCCTGACCTGACCCAACCCAATAGGGTTTGGGCTAACCCCTTCTGGTCATACTGGGCTGGCCTCACCTAGCCTAGTACACCCCTCACTCTCTGCCTCTCTTCTCACTCGCGATTTCC
Organism: Avena eriantha; assembly: GCA_910589775.1. Classification (NCBI taxonomy): domain Eukaryota; kingdom Viridiplantae; phylum Streptophyta; class Magnoliopsida; order Poales; family Poaceae; genus Avena; species Avena eriantha. Next base: position 35,556,521 of record OU342745.1, on the reverse strand, counting down.
TCTCCCCTACGAGGCGGCCAATGCCGCCGCCGTTGTCGCGCCTGATTCCAGCCGCTCCCGGCCACCTTGACCGCTGCCGCGGTGCTCATCGACATAGACGACGACATCGCGCTTCCCTATCCCGCTCGATTCGACGCACACGACCTCTACTGGTCACGCCCTCCCCCACCCTATGGCTAGGGTTTGGGGCTCCGTCGTGGCCTCAATGCTCCGGCGCCCCCCTAGCAATGCTCTGGTGTCTGCGATGATGTCCTCCTCACACGGGTGCCTCCATTGCGGCCCGGTGTAGGTTGCAGTGCCCCCTCTGGGGGTGCTCCCTATGCCGATGTGCTCCACATCGCCGCCGGCCTCCTCCTCTACTTCCTCTTCAAACTAATTACGAGGACCCCAGGTTAGTTTCCCCCTTCTCCTCTCTATGTGGTCTCTCTCTGTGCTCTCTCTATGTGCTTGCATAGAAGAGCTAAGGTTCTTACTTTGTTACTGTGTGCAGTTAGAGATGATGAAATGATTCATGTGTCCTTCTATGATTAGCTATGTGGATTAATGATCTATCCTATTGTGGAATTGTTGACAGTGGTTAGTGTCAGTGTTGGCTACTGTCTGAACTTCTCTCACTATCAGTGTTAGTCTGATGCCACTATGGCCATGATTTGATTAGAGGTATAGCCTCTGGCTATGGTGGATATGCTTCAGGGTTAAAGTTCATAGTTGATTCCTTGTTTAAATGTCTCTAATGAACCTTGATGAACTTGAATGAAGATAATATGGATATATATGAATGATTCCTAAACTGTGATGTTAGGAAGATGATTAAATACTCTTTTTTAAATATGATTAGACTGTGAAACTTCCATGTTTGGGTTACTTAGCTAGATTAGGTCTTGTGACACCCTCTCTAAGTGGTACACAAGATTTGATCTTGTTCCAGGTTCTTGCTAAACTATACTACTGGAAATAGTTGAGATTTGTGAGAGCTAAGAGACTCCTTGCAGTTTCTATATAATTATTGTTGCCTATTTAGAAAGGACCTATGATGCTGGTCTGAGGTCTTTCTAAAGTAAAAAACACTTGTTTTTACTTGTTGCCTAACTGCTCATGTGTTTATCATGCTCTTGCATGAACAGATATAAATATACACATGATCACAGATATAAACATGCTCATGATCAACTATTGGATCAAAAGGTTTTGAGATATACCCAGGTAACCTTGTGTTGGTGTTGCCTTTTACTTCTGGGCTTGTGGTAGCCCTGGATCTGGTTCTTGATACCTTCGATCCGGATTACGGATGTAGTATAGCTCATTTTCCATATTAGACCTAGGTTATCGAATCCTCGGGAAGTAGAAAGTGTAGTGAAGTTACTTTAACGGACCTTCGGGAGTTTTAGAATTTTTTTTGTGTGTTATCGGACCAATAATTTGTTGTCTTCTGTTGTTGTCGATGATGGAGAAAGAGGGGTAGGGCTTTCGGTTTCACTTGTAGATGTGCAAAACATTTGATAGGAATAAAAGATAATAATAAAGTATGCATGTAATTGTTAGAGCAAGATAATTATATGTGGGCAGTGCATCCATAATTGCTATTGCCTCTGCAACCGCTTTTAACAATAACCTACTAGTCTCATCCATAGAAGAAATAGAACTAATGATATGCATAGTAACGTCACCGTTAATCCCACCGTACTACCCCTTCTTTCACTAGGGTTCCCAACCTGCAGATTAGTCATTACTCATACTCCCTATACCTGGCTCAATCCTCGGGGTCTTGGGTACCTGACAAGTCCTTGGATTAAGGCAAGAGAGGATACAATAATCATCATGTCATACAAACTAATACATGATCCTATCTATGATAAATAACATGCACAAAAAGCTACATGGCTAGGCCAAAGCCCTTAGCCCAAAGAGAATTATTCACGCATAATATGAAATCAAGGATCATAAACATTGCAATGGAAATCATGAGATTGATAGCAAATAGTCTTACAATGTCGCCAATCAAAGATGCTATCTATTATTACAAGTGGTGGAATATGGCTATGGTGGTGGAGAAGGGTTTGGAGATTAGATCTAAGTATATTCCTCCGATGGCTCTTCAGTGTCGTGGATGCAGGTTTGTGGGGGCGGCTGGCAAGCAAGGCTGTTTCTCGTTGCCCGAAGCCTCTTTATATAGGGGTCCCTTCATGAAAATTGTTCTGTTTGACCTAGCGGTGTCGATGGCAACTATACGGCTGGAATTTTATTCCCGCCGTATAGTTGGTCGCTAAAGCTTTTGTCTCCACTTCACAACCCCTGGTTTCTTCGGGTTGTTGGAAATCTCGTATCTTTGATTTTAATGTTGTGATTCCCATCACCAAACATCATTATCTGCGCAAGGAAAAATACAAAGAAAGGATTGCATACCCCTTTGATCATTAGGCATTAGTGGCAGAGTTTAGAGAGATATTTCATCAAAAATATGAATAATATCCAGTTTAAATGTGGATGTAGATGGCTATATTTCACAGCCATCAACCTCCCCAAGCATAAACTTGATTGTCCTCAAGCAAGAAAACCAAAATCAAAAGGAACTCAACATTTAAATTCAAATAACGAGATGATGATCTTACTCATGATTGGTAGTCTCATGTTTCCTCCAGTTTATTAATCTGAAAAACATCAGCATAGATAGAGTAATGACAAGCATATCAAATGGTTTTTATGCATCCTTATAGCACAGCAAAATTATTGTTAACATGGATGATTCAAATGAGTAAACCTTATTCCATGTCATGTAATCAACTCATAGGCTTGCCTTTGAACAATAAGGTATAATCATGTAAAATTGAGAGTGTGAGAGTTTGTCATGAAAAGCATATATACTAGAGTATCTCAATTCTCCCATATCAATGAATCAAGACTTTTCAAGCACTACTTTTCTATTCATTTTCGTTCAAGAATTTTAGTTCTTAAGTAATTGAGAGCATGCCAAAGATTTTAATTAGTTTATCGGGATGTGATGGACACTCGTGGCATCACCAAGGTTTTTGTTCCTTTTGATTACTCATATCAGCCAGAGGAGTGATTCCATCATGAACACAGCTACCCAAAAAATGCCAAGAATCTTACCCATTATAGCATTGCTGCTACATATGCTTAATCAACTCATAGCCGAAATCTAGGATTTTCCTCCATGAAGATCGTTCGTAGGCTAGCAGAGTTGTTGGCATCTCATGAAGTTTGACACACATAAAGCTATATCATTATTATGATTCACAAGTCAAACTTTGGCATGCTCACAAAAACCGCTAAACATTAATTCAATTGAACAAATCATTTTAAAGATAGCTATCAAGTCAATCATTATTTTCTGTGGTGTTGAGTGTCTCTGGAAATAAGCCTTCAAGACTAAACACTACAACACCCAAGCCTTCAATTGTGAGACTTTTTCTTATTACAATTTTTTAGCAAATATTTTAGGCAAGACTTGGTTAACTACAAGAGCTGGAACAAAATGTACCCAACTAAATACCCATGCAAACAAAATTTTACTACAATATAAGGAGTCACTCCACCAATATAATATCTTAACATTTACTACTAACGAGCATGGGTTTCTCAAACTTCAAAAGTGGGGAGTCTTAAGACGTACCTCTCATGATTGGTTTCACTTATCTCTTCCCTATTGATTTGCTTCTGTGAAACTCGAAGTTGATCACTCTCCTGCAAATATGTGAAAGCCACTAGGATAATAGAGAAAAGGGAGAAGGAAAATAAAGATAAATGGAAAAATCTTTTTGTTGTTTTTAAGAGAGGGAATTATAGAATAGAAAATTGGCGGTAAAGCTTGGCTAGAAAATCTTAAAAACAAATAGAAATAACTAAATATAAAGTGTTGGGGAAACCAACACGAGTGCTTATAAACTCGAATTAAAAACATAACCTCGAAATAAAAGCAAATGAACACCAAATAAAGATAATGAGGAATCTTCCCCAAGCTTAGGCTTTTGCAAGCCCTTCAAATCATTGTGGTGGCAGGAAAAATTCGTGACTCTGGTTCGCAAATTGAGTTGATAAATTACTAGTTGTTTCTTGGAGGTTCAAGGAGAGGTTATGCATCCTCTCCACGGTTCCTCCAAGTTCTTGGAAGTCTTGGTATGTAGCAAACCGGGTTGGTGGCTGCTCCTCTTCTTGGTCATCATCCTCATCTGGAATCTCCTCCTCGAGTTGGTGTTGCTCAACCTACAAGTCATATAGCAAACGTCCTTTCTCGATAGAGAAAAGAGCATTAGGAAAAGGAGAGGGGTAGAGACGCCCAGCTCCAGCAATATGCAGGTAATAAACACCACCTCTCCTAGTGATCATTCCATAATCTTTTAAAGTACGGAAACCAACACGTCGCTCACCTAGCACTGGTTGCAACTCACCTAGGTCGATGCCTAGGGCAATGGCAAGCAAGGTGATGACGCCTCCACCTGTGATTGGTCCTTGGCTTTGGGAGGATTGGTACTCTAGTCAGGGCACAAGAATTGCGCCCAAGTTGAGTGAGAAGTTGATGTTGTTGAAAGCAGCTTTTGTGAGGACTAAGATGTCCTCCTCATTGAGTCTCGTGAACTCATTTCATGCCTGCAAGGTGTTAGCAATAACATAGAATAAATAACGAATTGCAGGATGTTGAATATTCTTCCCCTTGCTTACTCTAGAAATGAAACTCATTCCATTATAAAATTGTTCCAAGCAAGGGTCTAAGCCAGTAAAGGATGCGCGCAAGTCATTAGCATTATTGTTTGGAAAATTAAAACATGTGCACCATTCATCTAGTGATAAAGCATAATTGTTGTTCATAAGTCGGAAAGAAATCATGTCCTCTCCATGCATGCTTTAACGATGCTTTGCAAAGAACTTAGGAATTCAAGAGTTAACCGGAGATAAGTAGGCACATCATTGAATACAAAGTTTTGCAGGCCAACTCTATTGCAAAGAAAATTAAAGTCATTAGAAATACTGAGTTTATTCAATATAATGGGGCAAGCCCACTTGGTTGTCTTCACTTCTCGGTTCTTGATCCTGTTGAAGCGACCGCGTTGGAGCTCATTCCTGAACCGTATCCCCATGCATTCTTGAGCGGCAGCCCGAGAAGCGCTAGCGGCGACACAAGCATGAGTTTGGCTCCTTGTGTTCATTATCTAAAGTAATAAGGAAAGACAAAAATAACACTTTTTGATCCAACAATAATAAGCATAACATATTCCTCATCTTAGCACACTAAAGAGTCCCCTCAAAGTAATAATCTAGGCAATAGAATCATGGCAATTAGTTTGTAGTAGGTCTCACCCTAGATTGATAATGACAACAAATCAAGAATGAATTTGCAAAAAGTAATTGGAGGATCGGAGGAGAAACATACCGTAGATCACTTGTGTGTGAGGAAATCGAACGAAATTAAGTAGAGATGAAGATCTCTTAAGGTTTTGAGAGAGTTTGGAGGTAGAAGAGAGAAAAAGGATTAAAGTTTTGGTGTTGGGGGTACCTTCCCGTGGTGATTTTATGGTCGGACGCAACTATACGGCCAAAGAGTATGGTCGGAACAATTTTTTCTGGCCGTATAGTTGGTATGTTGTCAAAAATTTAGGGTTTCCTCCTGGCGACACAACTATACAGCCAGAACTATACGGCTGAGATATTTTATCCCTGTCCTATAGTTGGTCATCAAACCTTCTGTACCTGGAAAAGAAATTCGTCGATGACAAAGATATCTATATGGCCGGAACTATACGGGTGGAATTTTTACTCCCGTTGTATAGTTGCTCGTTAAACCTTTAGTATCTATGAAAGAAAATTTATCGATGGCCAAGATATCTATACGGCCAAACTATACAGCTGGAATTTTTATTCCCGCCGTACTGGTCGTTAAACCTTCTATAGATATAAAATAAATCTATTTCTTCGAGACTTCTTGCTTATCCTGAAACTTAGCAAAACACCCTGTTTTTGACAGAAAAATGACAGTAAAAATTGTCGACCAACATCGGCATGTATAAAGCAGGATTTTTAGTGTTACCGAACTTCTTCTCCTTGATTGGAGCTTTCTATCACTCTTTATTAAACATAAAATTTAAACTAAAACTTAAAAACTTTACTCAAATCTTTATTTCACATGGCTTGCCTCCCATGAAGCGCTCTTTTATGGTTAATAGCTTAACCTTGATGTTGCTCACTTAGGCCAGATGAGTGGAACACCCACTCCAAAATAGTTGGCCTTCAAAGTGATGGCCTCCTTTTCATCATGCTTGGCTTTCTTCTTCCTGGGAAAATGAATAACAAAAGGATCCTGCGAACAATTGAAGCTTCACGTTCCCTTGATGTAGATTAATCAAAGCCTTAATAGTTCTTAAGAATGGACAGCCTAATATAATAGGAGCAATAGCATCTTCAGGCATGTCAACAATAAAAAAATCAATGAGAGCAGGATAGCCTTTAATGTATACTAAAATATTTTCTTTAATCCCTACAGCTTGTTTGTAGGTAGAATCTTCTAGATGTAATTTTAACTCGGTGATTCAAAAGAGCCAAGATTCAACTTATTAAAGAGAATTTTTGGAATTGTTGAAACGCTTGCACCTAGATCACAAAGTGCATCTATCTCATTGGTCCCAATTTTAATCTCAATAGTAGGGTCAAATATATCATCAAGCTTCATAGGTAACTTTTCAACAATATTCTTATATTCTTCCTCAAGCTCACGTACATTTATTGCTACCTGATTAACAAAGTGTTGCTGCATAGCTTCCTCATTTCCTTCACTTACCAGAATCTTGATATTGATCCTTTTTACAAGATCTTCAATGGTGTAATTTGGTGAAGGAGCATTACTATAGTCAAGTTCTTCAGGCTCCTCCCTTTGGATTCTCATCATCTTGAGGTCTTCAACAGGATTGGGCATAGATTTACTTGCAAATATAGCTAGAATGAGAGTTTGACTCTCGGTTATCTCACCTAGCTGTGCATGAACGATCTTTGTTCTTTCTTGGAGGGCCTGCAAATCATTCCTCAAACTTATAGCTTGGTTAGATAATTTACCAAGCATGGCATCATGGTTCTTCGTTATTTTAACAAGGATATTGTTTTGCTCATTTTGTGAGTCTATAAAGGACTTAAGTGTTTATTAGAGACTACCATTACTTGATCCCATATTATTATTAGAGTTACCTGCAGGACTAGAATAATGTTTCTAGAAATTAGGATTAAAATTCTTCTTCCAAGCAGGATTATAATCATTACGAGCTATGAAGTCTATTTCTTCAATATTTGTTTCTAGGATAGCTCTTACCTTATTTTCCTTACCTTTTATGGATAATATGATCTCATCCAGCTTAGCATTGAGTTCTTCATTTTCTTGTGGTGAGACGTGTAGGGGTTCTCGTATGAAAATAATAAAATTTTACCCTACGCCCCTGAACCCCTAATGTTGCCAGGACATATCTATTAGTAATGCAGTAACGGGAGGGGCTTTTTGCGAACTTACCCTTGAAGATTGAAAAGCATTGTCAGCTCTCAGGAGAGCGTGGTTGATGTAGACGAGCCAAAGCCGACCTCAAGGTCGTGATGAAGTCCTTGCGTTCATATGGCTCCAACGACTTGAGTGCCTCAAGTGTAACACCTTGCGAGGAGTTACACACGTCCGGTGCATGACGATGACTCCCACTTCCCTGATCCAACAGCAACTGCGGAAGTAGAGCTCCTAGATCCGAATCCCGCAGCGCGACGATGCTCTGCGGTGAAGATGTCTCTCGTTCGCGCAGTCTGAACTTGAGACCACGGTCACGGGAGAGAGAGAGAGAGTATCAATTAGAGGTCTCCCCAAAAGTTAGAAAACCTTTATTGAATATTATGTGTATTTATCTAGCCAAATACCCCCACTATATATAGGGGGATGGGAGGTACTACCTCCCTCAAAGTCCCGGGGTGGGACTAAAGGAGGGGGAGAGGGGGGCGTCGCTGGCCAGCCCTAGTGGGCCCCATGTGGGGGGGGGGGGGGGGGCTTGGCCTAGCCGGCCACCCCCTTGCCCCTTCTATCCACTTGCCTTTCCCTCATGGGACCTTCTCCCTCCAGAATTGGCCCATTAAGCCTTTGAACCTTTAAAATGATTTTCTCTTTTATTAAATAATTAGGAATAAATGATTAAGTCAATATTTAACATTCATTCACATATTATTCAATCTCCATGGTTATGGAACACCTTCCATCTCCACTCCGGACATCCTCCGGACTTATCGAAACCCTTCCGGTTTTCTCTTTACTCTTCTTTGGTGATTCTACCAATCCTATAAACACTCTCTAAGCATCATCAAGCACTTAAGCGTGATACCCCACGGTTCGGGAACACTCCAGACATGGTCGGGACACTCTCGAACCAATGATCGATAGAGGGACCTGGATGGCCATGTGACCCCTATGCATTCCACGAAGATCTTCTGTCGTTTGAACCGAGACAGTCGTGTCTTATTCCTTTTGTCTCTCGATACTTGCATTGCCCGAGATCTGATCAATGACATCACCATGTCATGTTCAATCTCGTTACCGAACAATGCTACTTGACTCATTCCGACAAGTGATATCCATGTGATCAAATCACATGCTGCGCAGCTATTGGATATAACTTCTCCGAGTGGGCCCTTAAGTATCTTTCTGTCATGTGGACCGACAAATCCTGCTCTTGACATATAGTGCCTCTACGGTTCCTCCGAGTACCTGAACACACTAATGACCCACAAGTATAGGGGGTGTATCACAGTATTTTTGATAAGTAAGAGTGTCGAACCCAACGAGGAGCAGAAGGTGTTGACGAGTGGCTTGGAGCAGGAATTCTCTGTAAATACTTAGCAAACGGATTTTTAGGGGTTTTTGATAATGTAGATAAATAAAGTACGAGTGAATGAAAGACAATAATAATAAATGCAGCAAGTGGCCCAATCCTTTCTTTAGCAAAGGACAAGCCGGTTGTATTACTTAAGATGACTAAACATTCTCGAGGACATACGGGAATATCGTCAAGTGCTTTCGCTTCATATAGTTGATTAATCTTCTTTAGTTAGATAAGTGTTGTGTGGGTGAACCTGTGCTAATGTACCGACCTTCCTAGGACTAATACATACTTGTGATTATACCCCTTGCAAGCATCCGCAAGTACAAGAAAGTAATTAAGATAGAAACATAACCACAACTTTAAACTCTAAGATCCTACACTCCCTTGTGCAAAGGTTTCCTAATGGGGGTTCAGGTTTCTGTCACTTCGGCAACCCCTACGATTAGTAGCCAAATACACAATTCATTCCCCTAGGCCCATAAAGGTGAAGTGTCATGTAGTCGACGTTCACATGACACCACTAGAAGAATAACACCACAACTTAATTATCAAACCATTGAATCTTTCTCAACACAATTCCACTACTAACAACATGACTTCTCCCATGTCCTCAAGAACTAAACGAACTACTCACAAGACATCATATGGATCAAGATCAAAGATGAAATAATGATAAGTAACAATCTGAACATAAACAATAATTCAATGGTTCCACTCAATAGCATCAACTATAACAAGTAATCAATATCAGGAAAGTTTCCCCTAAGAACTATGCAAGATTCAACCCAATTGTTACAGCAGGGTGGAGTGGTGATGATGGTGTTGGTGGAGATGATGATGAAGATGATGATGATCCCGATGAAGTCCAGCTTGATGGTGGTGTTGATGGCGACGATCTCCCCTCTCCGAGAAGGAATTTCCCCGGTAGATTTCTGCCTACCGGAGAGCTCTTTCTCTCTCTGTAGTTACCGCCCCGTAGAGGCAGCGGAACCTTTCTGTGGTCGCTCCCTGAGTCTTGGGGTTTCGGGAGGATTTTATATGCCAAAGAACAGAGCTAGAGGTGGGCCAGGGTGGCCACACCACCTGGTGGCGCGGCCTAGGGTGGCCCGCGCCAGGGGGTGGTGTGGGCCCCTGTGGCCCATTTACGCTCCCCCTTCTGGCTTCCTTCGTCTTCTGGAAAAATAGGTTTTTACATATATTTTCCAGGATTTTCTGATCTTCGCGAATTTCGCCTCCAAACAGTGCCTTTTCCATCAAAATCCTCACTTCAACGGTCCATCCTCCAAAAGTCATCAACCATGTAAAAATAGATGAAATAACATAAGTATCATCTCTTAATATGAAATATATCAATGAATAACAGTAAATTATGATATACAATAGGGATGCAAAATAGACGTATCACACACCTTTATAATCACTATGTTACCAAGTGACGCTTGATGCTATCTAAGCACTCTTGGGAGACAGTGATTGATATAGCCTCACGGTCTAAGGAATAGTTTACGAGGATCCATTCTAATCATCGTAACTTGAACTTCGTGACATGATCGGGTCATGATGTTTAGGTTGGGTATTGGTTCATCATCCCATTCTCAGAATGAGTTGACTCCATTTCCAACTGGCATAAATGCCACATGATCAGGAAACCTTGATCATCTGTTGACCAATGAACCAGTGACTAGAGTTTCACTGGGAACCCCTGGTTGTTTATATATCACACGTGTATTGACGTTTCCTTTCAATACAGTTATAGCATGATATAAAACTTAATCATAAAATTTATGAAATATGATAATAATCCTTATTATTATTTGTCTCTAGGGCATATTTCCAACAGTCTCCCACTTGCACTAGAGTACAAATAAGCTAGCTGCATTTGTTCTTAATCATTGGCACCATATTTCCCAGTACCCTGAACATGCTTGCTCATGGAAGAGATTTGAGTCTTGGGCCTATACTTTTACAGTCCCAAATCCTTTGCAACTTACTAATCTCTCCTTGATTGACATTAATACTTTATCATCATATGATAACATCTTTGTGTATGCATCATCGCTATGGCAGCAGAACGAGGTCGTACTCCAGGAGCCTATAGTGACTTTAGATCAACCTCGAGGGCTTTCTCATGGGCACTGTGCCCTGGGACACATCATTCTACGTTAAAAGCGAACTAGCCCCACCATAACATTATACAACACTTTAGATGGTACCCTTCTCTATTATTATAAATGCATTCGTCGAAATGCTAGTGCACCCTATGCAACTTTCGATGCTTTGTTCACCTCGCTTCCTACTTGACTTTAGTTGGTATTACAGGAGTTTCCAACATATTCCCTTGTAACATAACCCTTTATGCTTTAAGATATGTCATCCTTCATGGATTTGGACAAACATGTCTATAGTTCTCTATTTAGACACTGCGGACAAACTTAACTCAACATTCCGTGATTCAAACTTAATCACTTTTCAAACATTCCTTATTGGATCATATATTATGTTAAGTTATCATCTTGGTTTTCTAAGATAGAACCTATGTCTCAACATAGTGGATACTGATCATCCTTTTCTTTCTTTCAACCGTCGATGTTGGACTTAATTCTATTCCTAATTTGAGTTATCAAGGACCAGTTCCTCAATTAACTTTTATTCTGAAACCCTTTTCAAAATCCTTTGAGGAATACTACATAATATTGTAATATCCTTATTATCAACTTCTAGTCCCTATAAATCATTATTTATTGGTACTTGCGCTTTTAATCTCAATGTATCGTATACACACTTAATAATCACTCCTTTAAGCTCCTATTCAAAATATGTTCCCAACATATTTGGGTATGAGTCACTACTCTTACTCAAACTATGTTCCTACATATTTGAATTTGAGACTTATATTCCTCCCACTCAAAATGTATTCCTGACACATTTGAGTTTGAGACTTACATTGCTCCCACTCAAAAATATGTCATTCACATATTGTTTTAGGAAGACTTTCATAGCTCCCACTCAATTTCATGCAAATTGCATATCCACTCACTAGTTTTAACGACTTCAAAATCCTTTGATCAAATATCAAACTTGGAGATTTACTATGAGATACTAGTACTTTACTAGTTTTAAATCCACTAGACATTCAGCACACTTGAATCAAATTCATTTGAATTTGTCCAATACTTGACAAACTGTGCTTTTGTCATTCACCCCTTTTTCCACTATGGCTTTGCATTCATTTGGGAAGATCCAAGTAACCCCCTTACTTGTAAGATTCGGCAACGAATTGCTTTCCAATCTCAAGGGAATTTTGCTATAGGATTTCTCATAACTTTAGCTTACCATTATTTCCTTAGTAGTTCGTAGGTATGTCATATTCCGGTAATCATGACAAATTATTCACAAATGTCTCCATACAAGATATGGGCTACATTTTGAATCCTACTTCATGTAGTGAAAACACCACTGGGTAAAACACAATGATCACTATCATTGATTCTTTCCTTTGTGAGGAGAATCATTCAGGAACGCTTTCCGTTGCTCTTCTCAACACTCTGATGCATGGATTTGAATCCTCATCATGTTTTTCACTATCTTCCATTTGCTCCATAATCCAAACAATACTAGTTTTGCTTTCCTTTTGGTTTTAGCTATGGATTTTGTATTCAAAGTTTCCAATGAATACTCTACAAGGACTTATTCGCTATTGTTTGGGTTATATCAAATAACCCCAAAACTTCCACAATGATCCATACTAGATATGGAGCCGATCTGAAATCAAGATAGTTCACTATATGTTTTAATTGAGTGCTAACTATTTCTAACTAATGGTCTCTACATCTAAAACTACAACGATTTATTTGGCGCCATCTATTCACCCACTTGATATCAAATATCATATTGTGATGCTTTGCATTTCAAACCCATTGCATTTCACAATTTCTTTTATGCCAATCTTATAAAGTTGAATTTCATTACTATTGATCAAATCATAGTAATTTGATTCTTATTTATCTTTAATACCCTTTGTTGATGAAATAATTTGATCATATCAAATAGTTTCATATTCATGTTTTCTTTGGTAAACTACTTTACACATTTAAACAATCATATAATGATAATCACCATTTTTGCTAAACTACAATACATCGAATATGTATTCTCTTTTAACAATTCATCAAACACTTTGTATTCAAGTAATACACGGTGTTCAAGTATTTTTCCGAACTTAGGCATGATTCATATGTGACAAGAAAACAAGTGTCTTTCACATATTATCAATATAACTTTGAATTTAAACAATGGTTTCATTCATTAATGAATATATCATTAAGTTGGGTATTTTTCAAGGCATTTCAATATTTTATAAATGTTCATGCATTATCAATTAGTTTAAAAACTAGGATAATTCACACATAATCGGACAATATATGAACACGAATAGAAATCATTCATAAAAGTGGGACAAGTGTTTGTTACAAACTCATATGAGTAACCGTCTCACAAAGTGTGAGACACACTAAAGAGGTTCACAATCTTTTGATTACAATAATCATCCTAAAACATAAACTAAGTGATAAATGTTGAGGGAGAGTGTCGTTGGCCATCATCATCATGCTCGCCATCAACACGGAACGTCATCTCCTCTCAAGCAAGCACCTCTCATGCAGAAGGACCTGTTTTTAGTAAAACAGAACAAGTATCAAATATACTTAACACTACAAATGTGTTTGCAAGATTATAACATTTATAAAATTGTATATTAAATATATACCTTTGTCATTGATGACCTCAACGACAATAGGTTCAACCATCACATCCCTGAAATGTGATATGAACTCATGGAAATCCCGTGTTTCCGCGTCGCCTCTCATAATGCAAATCCTAGCAAGTGCTTGGTAGCTTGGTGGTAGCGACCGCAGCAACACCCCTATTGCAAAAGAGCTTGCGAACCAGTTGTCTAGGAAGTATGCAAGACTCATGTATGCATCATATATGCATAACAAGTGATCTTCCAGCGAGGAGTTCTCCTCCATCGTTATAGAGAGGAAATCCCCCATCAGCTCATACTCCCATATGCGCACTTGGTCCACGAAATGTGATCGCAGATGTGCCATAACCGTTCGGGAATTGAGACTTCCCACAATCGGCCATAGCCCATCTGTGGGCTCCCCGGATTAACCATCCGAGAAATCCCTGTTATGCATATATCCACGTTCCCATGATCAGTCAGCCGTGGAACATAACCGACCAGTATCATTACAACATCCGAAACATAACGAAAATACAAGACTTACATAAATGCCATCATGGCTACACCAACCTTAGCAGCGGAATATCATCATGCGCAGAGCCCAATCGTGCCTCAACCTACAGGCAACTGACTGGGAAGACGGCCTAGGTTGCTGGACGTCACCTAAATCTTCCGATGTCGAACCTCTGGAAGTCTGGCCAAGTAAATAGCCAGGGACAAAGCCGTGAGTACTTTTGAATGTACTCGCAAACCACCAGGATAACTAACATAAGGAAATGCAAGTCTAGCTGTGGCGAGATAGCTCTATCTGGGGTTGTTTTTGAAAGGCCTAGACTACCTGTTATGATTATGGCATCTCCATATCTTTGTTGAAAAATAGTTTTGAAAACATGCCTTTGTTTTATAAATCAAGACATCTCCATATCTTTGTTGAAAAAGAGTTTTGAAAATAGTTTTGGAGTAAAAAACCTTTTTAAGCCTCTTTGACCACCTCTGTTCAAAACACAGCTTCGAACTCAGGTTCCCTTGGAAGCTTCATACTTTCCATCCATTTTTCCAATCAAACACCGTTTGGGTACTCCTAGCCAACACCTTTACAACCGTCCTTGACCGTGGACACGGCTATTCGAATAGATTATACTCTGCAGAGTTTGCGCACTTTCCCCACAAGAATCAATACATCCGCCGGGATACAACCACGGCCCACTACCACTGTAGATGGGGGTCCGGATAATCAAACCTAACCTTTCGCTTGTCGACCCTAGCAAAGGCTGCTTTTCATTTTGGGTTTGTTCTCCCCGGCAACGAGTATGTGGCTCCCAGCCATAGTCCTGCCTTCCGTACACGGGCATACCCAAGCCGCAACTTGGCATATACCTTAATCTGGTGACTCCACTTCCTTCCGTAGTCCAAGTCATACCGTCCGCGGGAGACCCAATTGTTGCACCGACCTCCTGCCAGAACAGGCTCACTCTTGCCAAAGCAAGCAACAGGCTTCAGATCCAAGATCTGGTAGCGCCTGCCCAGAATTCCAGGGATCTCTCTCTATAAGCATGGTATAAGCTGCCTCGGCTAATGTAGACAAACTACAAGCTAAGCCCCAGCACCTGGGGTAATGTGGTTGCACCGATAGAAATTGTTCCGGTAAAGGCATAGAACATCCCTTCACATTCTCATTTCTCGTCATCACCATTTCTGGAGTTAAAACATCCGCTTGGAATGATGCCTCTTCCCAAGGGTTTTACAAAACAGTTTTGGAACATTTGTAGTGGGGTAAATTCCCAAAACACTTTATTTTCTCAAAACCGGGGTTTTCCAATGAGGTAGGATGCTAACCATCATACTCTCGATCTAAAGGGATAAAATGGTAGGTACATCGGGGTGGTGCATCGAAGGACACAAATTCATAACTTGGAGGAGCCAAGTTACTATCGCAGTATTTATAAAACAAGACATGCAGATGAAAGATGCAGTTTATAAAGAGGATACAAAACAGGTAATAAAAGGAGTAGGACAAGTGTTAGAGTTAGGGAAATGGTGGCTTGCTTGTGATCAGCAATAAGTCCCTGGACTTCTTTAGATAACCAAGAATACCCAATAAACAATAATAAGAAGTCCCTTCCTTCTTGTCGTCAAACACTCATACTATCGTCGTCATCGAGTATACATGCAAGCAGACAAGTCCACAATCAATACAAGGCATACAAACATCAAAGCATACAGCAAGCCAACATAAGGAATACTACTGAACTTGGTAGGTTTTGGAAAAGTTGGGATCTATTGGTGGAATTTACTAGATTGCCATTGTAGTGTTTTTCTCTTGGGAGATAGATGTCTAAGATGAATACTATGAACTTGGAGTGTGGTTCTGGGGTCAGTAGGCTACCAATGGGCATCAAGGATATCCTCAGATAGTTCTTGACAAAACAAAACCAACACAAGTGGTTTCACTTGATTATCAATTACCTAGATTTAAATATGATTTTTATAGTGGAAAAGGCTCTAGTTTGAGGGAATAATTCACCAGAATTTATATGGAGGCCCAAAAATTATTTCCTTGGGTGGTTATGTAGGGTTTGATGTAATGTGCCACCTAGAGTTGGAATCTTGTCTAAACAATTAACAGAATGCCCTCAGGAAATTCCCAAAGATAGTTCTGTAAGGTTTTTCTCTTTTTCACCAGATTAATTCTACAGAAGCTATGGAGTTGAATCCAAGGGAAGGTGGTAGGCATTTGGAATACCTTTCTGTAGGAATTGTATTCACCCCCTTTGGTGTTGTCAAACTCCTAGAGTGATTTATTTGGTGAAAATACCACTTACAGAAGTATTTAAATCACTAAAATTTAAAGAGAGCTCAATAAATTCTGAGCTGCTGGGATTTGATAGATGCTGATACAATGATGTACTGGGAGGTGGAATCAGGTCAATACCACATTTGTTTTGGCCCAGAGGATTTATCTAAGGCAGATAAAGGTTGATTTTGTTATTTTTGTTGAAGACACACTTCTGTTCATCTTGGCATATGGCCTAAGCCAGATGAAAGATATTTCAAATACCTTCCAGTAGAGCCTTGGTTCCATCTCAAATGAGTGAGGCTAGCTCACAGAGGAATTTATTTAGTGCACCAGATACATTTTTGTGGATTAATTGCCAATGAATAGTAAAAAATTACTTTTGGCAAGGGACCAGCTCTGTATGATGCACAAAACAGTTAGGCATCTAATTTTTTTTGGATAGGTCCATTTGGAGTTACTTATGATTTTCAAAAGGATTTAATCCTACTGGTATATCTCTGGATCTAAGAATAAAAGAAAAGGCAACTGTGCAGATGGGCTGGATCTGAGGGGAAATGGGCCGCAGGGGTGGATTTGGCCCACGGCGGACAGCGAGGCACGCAGGAGTCGCGGATTGAACCTGCCAGGCAGGGCCCGACAGTCAGCGAGAGGGGGCGGCCGAAGGGGTATTGGCGGATCTCGGCCGTCGTATTAAGTGGCAATGGACGGCGCGGCGTCGTCGTCCACCTGGGCTCGCCGGCGACGAGAGCTAACCCTAGCAGAGGATGGCGCGGGGTGGGGAGCTCACCTGAGGGCTCGGGAGAGGTCGTGGAGGTGGTAGGGTGACGCGGTGGATGACGCTGAGCAGATCGAGGGGCGACACGACTGGGTTGGTCTCCGGGAAGCAGCTTTCGCGACGGCGGCCGAGAGTGACCTCGTCGGAGCTCACTGGCGAGGACGGAGGAGTCGGTCCTGGACGAAAAGGAGCATGGGGTTAGGTAGAGGAGAGGTAGGGGAGTCAACCATGCGACATGCAGACGAGGGGGAGCAAGGGGATAGAGTCTTGCTCGATTTTGTGAGGAGGCCGAGAGCTCCTTCTTCTTCTTCCTTCGGATAACACAGAGCAAGGGAGGAAGAGGGAGTGCTGGGGGAGGCAAGTAAGGGGGAGAGGGAGCAAATGAGGGGCAGGGGAGAGCTGGGGGTGGCCTCTGGCCTTTATACCAAGGAGGAGATGTGGATGGAGTAAATGTCCCATTTGGACATGGGGGAGGGGGATTGCTAGGCAAGGATTGGTCCAGGGGTCGGTGGGGAGGGGTAGGAAGGGGTTTTTGGTCGTGCTGGATCAGAGAGGGAGGGGGTGGCAGCTGTGGTAATTAAGTGACACAAATCTTGTAAGATTTGCTTGTCTCTCTCTCTCTACTAGTACAAGGGTATAATGGGCAATGCTGGAGTAGAGCTACAATGGTGTCGACCTGGGGTGTATCCTTGTGTTAAGGGGAAGCATTGAGCAAGTTTTGATGAGATTTGGAAGTGGTTGGAGTAGTGGTTTGCTTAAAGGGTCACTTTGATCAAAATAGGTGGTTATGAAGAAGTCCAAAATGTTGCATCGGACAAGATGAGGAAATGGTACTGGTAGATAGATGAGGTCAAGGTAGACTTCTAGGATTTAGTTGAGATTTTTATATGGGGTTTTAGTCCTTCTAAAACCATTTATTCAAAAAGGCCAGAAGTGTTTTCTAGAAGATCATTTGATAAATTTACATTGGACAAGGTTGGTTTTTGATGTGGGAGGGTCCCAGTTGCGAATACACACTTAGGGGAATTTTCCCAAGATTTATTGAGGCATAAAAGTATTTAAGACAATTATAATTCCAATACAGCCATTTAAGAAAATGGACAAAAAGAAAAAATAAAGCTTCTCAAAAATATTTATTTTTGAGATGGGCAGATAGGGTATGATATATGGATCTCACATTAGCCAAAGGTTAGGGAAGTTCTTTGGTGAAAACCAAACTTTCCTTTGGGAAAGGAGTTTTGGAGATTTAGACTATTAAAGGAATTAAATAGTTTTGGGGCCATAATAATTATGGATAATTATTGATAAATCTTGATGATCAAAGTAGATGATGTTGACAAGGTGTAGCAAGCATTTTTAACCTTGTGGAAATGGAAATCCAAGTTGATTTTTGTGGAATACCCTAGATTAGGGATCTAGGGAGGTGTTAATTTCATACCAACAAAACATGGTTGTATCTTGGAGCTCAAAGCTCACTTTGATGCAAGGGTTGTATGGATGGTTAGACCAAGTCATATAGATGATTATGGCAGGAGGAGTTTGAATTAAATGCATTTGAGGTGATCTAGGAATGGTGGCAAACTTTGTTGAAAATAAGGCTGCCATACCAGATGGGTCATGATGCCTTATAAACCATGTGGGTTTAAGAAGCACAAGGATCCAATTGGAGCAAGTGGAGCAGATGTTGATAGACCTATATGATTAGAACCTAACCATGCAGAGAGTTGGTCCATAGGAGGTTGGATGATGATGTGAGCTTCTACCAAAGTAGGTATGATGACTAGATTTGCAGGAAATGTTATTTTCTTGTCTGCAAAACCATCAAGAACAAGTAGGTTGGAGGAGGATATAACCAAGGACAAATGTGGGTCTTGGTAGTACTTAGGATGGTTAACAAGATGGTTCAGGTGCATTTTCAAAAATGCACATGGGTTGAGAAAGGGAGGTATTCAAAAAGGTGGTGCTGGAATAGTTTCCAGACTTAGTCAAATTTGGCAGTTTTGAGGACTTTGACTAGAGTATGGGAGGGAAAGTTCTTGGAGGGGTTGGAAGGTAACAGAGCATTAACAAGTGGATGATATTTAATTGTATAGGGGGTGGAAGGGATCCATGCTGGATATTGGTCTTCATGGACTAGGAAGCTTCTAGAATGGATCACTACAGAATTGATCTGGCTAGGGGTTTTAGATGATCACCTAGTGGCTAGGGATCATATCTAGATTTGTATTTTTTCTTAGGGATTGATGATTTGGAAACATCTTGATCCTAGTGATGAGATCCTAGAATAGCTCATACTACTTCCTAAGCAAACAAGTCAATCAGCAGATCAAGGCAACTCATCAGTCAACAGATCAAGGCAACTCATCTTATAAACTATTCAACTACTACTAGAGTTACCATCAAGCTTAGCTTGAGGTAAGGTTGGGGAATTTTGAAGAGGTTGGGTTTTGAATAAGATGATAATCCTTGGTACCTCTACCAAGAGTGGAATTCAAATGCTTTGGGAAGAGGTTTTGGGAAAACTAGAGATATGGTTAGTTGAGAGTTCTGCCTTGAAAACATAAGGAGATTGTATTATATATCTCTCCATAGTTTTGTCAATAGAAGCTACCAAAATAGTTTTGGTTACACAAGCACCTTGGCTCAGGCTTTGAATTGTCAGAACGTTTGAGAATATGTAAAATGAGCCAGGGTAGTTTTGGTAAATAGCTTTTATCAACTGAGGGTGAGGTAAGGAGTATCATAAGATACACTCTCATATGCACAAGCACAAACAAACAACAAGCAAGCACTACATCAATGAACAAGGAAAAGTTTTTGTTCCCCTGGTTTTTGCCTTCTGGACAACTAATCAGGGTTGCTGAAATCTCCGTGGTTATGGAACACCTTCCATCTCCACTCCGGACATCCTCCAGACTTACCGAAACCCTTCTGGTTTTCTCTCTACTCTTCTTTGGTGATTCTACCAATCCTATAAACACTCTCTAAGCATCATCAATCCCTTAAGCATGATACCCCATGGTTCGCGAACACTCCATACATGGTCGGGACACTCCCGGACCAATGATCGACAGAGGGACATGATGGCCATGTGACCCTTGTGCATTCCACGAAGATCTTTCGTTGTTTGAACCGAGACAGTCATGTCTTATTCCTTTTGTCTCTCGATACTTGCATTACCCGAGATCTGATCAATGACATCACCATGTCGTGTTCAATCTCATTACCGAACAATGCTACTTGACTCGTTTCGACAAGTGATATCCCTGTGATCAAATCACATGCTGCGCAGCTATTGGATATAACTTCTCCGAGTGGGCCCTTAAGTATCTTTCTTTTATGTGGACGGACAAATCCCGCTCTTGACATATAGTGCCTCTACGGTTCCTTTGAGTACCTAAACACACCTTTATAATCACTGTGTTACCAAGTGACGCTTGATGCTATCTAAGCACTCTCGGAAGACAGTGATTGATATAGCCTCACGGTCTAAGGAATACTCTACGAGGATCCATTCTAATCATCGTAACTTGAACTTCGTGACATGATCGGGTCATGATGTTTAGGTTGGGTATTGGTTCATCATCGCATTCTCAGAATGAGTTGACTCCATTTCCAACTGGCATAAATGCCACATGATCAGGAAACCTTGATCATCTGTTGACCAATGAACCAGTGACTAGAGTTTCACTGGGAACCCCTGGTTGTTTATATATCACACGTGTATTGATGTTTCCTTTCAATACAGTTATAGCATGATATAAAACTTAATCATAAACTTTATGAAATATGATAATAATTCTTATTATTATTTGTCTCTAGGGCATATTTCCAACAAGACGGAGTTCACCTTCTTCGTGTTTGATATATCCACATGCCACTAGGCATGGTTGTCTTGCATATTGTCTAGCAGTTGCTTTGTTTCGGTAATATGTTTGCCCATAAATGTTCCTCCAGCTGCAGTATCAAGCATATACTTAGACACATGGTTAATAGCATTATAAAATAAATGGAGAATTAACCAATCTTCCATCCCATGACTGGGATAGTTTCTCATGCATTCTTTCATCCTCTCCCATGCAAGCGCTAGTGGCTCACACTCTTCCTATCTAAAACCAGTAATATTAGATATTAGTTGCATAGTCTTTGCAGGTGGGAAAAATTTAGTCATAAATAAAGAAGTACACTCCACCCATGATGCAATAGTATTTCTAGACAAAGATAGCAACCATTCTTTTGCTCTTCCTCTAAGAGAGAAAGGAAATAATCGCAGTTTGACCACATCGGTGTCAACATCTTTTATGCACGTCATATCACATATTTCAGTGAAAGTATTCAAGTGCATACCTGCGTCCTCAACAGCAGAGCCTCCAAATTGATTCTATTGAACCAAACTTAAATAGTCGGGCTTAATTTCATAATCATCAACAATAATTGCTGGCTGATTAATAGGAGTATGCAAATAATCATTGTTGGAAGTTGCAAACTCCCTAAGCTTCTTTTCAGCCATATTTCCTAAGTTTTTTGGGTTTTCTTAAACAAAGACTTATGATAGTAAAAACAAGCATTTAAAGACTAACTATTTTTTTTGTTTTTCAAATAAAGACTGAAAGCAAACTAACAAAATGAAAAACAAGAATTGAAACTAGCAAGGTTCCTACTAACCTCATCAGGGTAGCTATTGCTTCCCCGGCAACAGCGCTAGAAAAAGGGTTGATACCTTCGATCCGGATTACAGATGTAGTATAGCTCTTTTTCCCTAGTAGACCTAGGTTATTAAATCCTTGGGAAGCAGAAAGCATAGTGAAGTTACTTTAACAAACCTTCGGGAGTTTTATAATTCTTTTTGTGTTTTACCAGACCAAGAGTTTGGTGTCTTTTGTTGTTGCCGATGATGGAGAAAGAGGGCCTAGGGCTTTCGGTTTCACCTGCAGTTGTGCAAAACATCTGATGGGAATAAAATATAATAATAAAGTATGCTTGTAATTGTTAGAGCAAGATAATTATATGTGGGCAGTGCATCCATAATTTCTATTGCCTCCGCAACCGCTTATAGCAATAACCTACTAGTCTCATCCATAGAAGAAAGAGAACTAATGATATGCATAGTGATGTCACCGTTCATCCCAAGTAAATCCCTCACATACAGCCATACTACCCCTTCTGTCACTAGGGTTCCCAACCTGTAGATTAGTCATTACTCATACTCCCTATACCTGGCTCAATCCTCGGGGTCTTGGGTACCTGACAAGTCCTTGGATTGAGGAAAGAGAGGATACAATAATCATCATGTCATACAAACTAATACATGATCCCATCTATGATAAATAACATGCACACAAATCTATATGGCTAGGCCGAAGCCCTTAGCCCAAAGAGAATTACTCACGCATAGAGATGAAATCAACGATCATAAACATTGCAATGCAAATCATGAGATTTATAGCAAATAGTCTTCCAGTGTCGTCAATTGGAGATGAGATCAACTATTACAAGTGGTGGAATATGGCTATGGTGGTGGAGAAGGGTTTGGCGATTAGATCTAAGTCTATTCCTCCGGCGGCTCTTCGGTGTTCTAGATACAGGTTTCTAGGGGCAGCTGGCGAGCGAGGTTGTTTCTCGTCGCCCAAGCTTCTTTATATAGGGGTCCCTTCACGAAAGTTGTTCTGTTTGACCTAGAGGTATCGATGGCAACTATACAGCCGGAACTATATGGCCGGAATTTTATTCCCGCCGTATAGTTGGTCATTAAAGCTTCTGTCTCCACTTCACGACCCCTGGTTTCTTCGGGTTGTTGGAAATCTCGTTCTTTGACTTTAATGTTGTGATTCACCATAAAACGTCATTATCCGCGCAAGGAAAAATACAAAGAAAGGATTGCATACCCCTTTGATCATTAGGCATTAGTGGCAGGGTTTAGAGAGATATTTCATCCAAAATATGAATAATATCTAGTTTAAATGTGGATGTAGATGGCTATATTTCACAGCCATCAGTTATGCTTTCCTTTGGCCTTGTCTCTCTCCTCCTCCTGCTGCTGCTCCTGTGTGGCCTTGATGTCCACCTAAATCTCCCCCTCCTTATGTGACCATCTTGTGTGGTTTCTGGTTGGGTTGGTGTTAGGAATCTTGGGTTGATCTTAGTGAAAAAGGCAGTACTTGTGGTGGTATATGCTGTGTTCTTGAGATGAGCAGTGACTATGGCTGTGAAGTGAGTAGCAAAGCAGGCTTTGCTATGATCTGTCTATGATTTAAACCCTCTCTCGCTCCCTCTACTGTTGACACCTCATTGCATGCAATTAGGTGTGTGAGCCGCTTCACTGTTGTCTTTGTCTATGGATGAGATCAAGTGAATTTGGTTAACTACCCCATCCTTTTACTATTTTTTGTCCTAGTAAAACTTGCCCCTTCTACCTGTGATGTTGTCATGAGGCTTTAA
Organism: Avena eriantha; assembly: GCA_910589775.1. Taxonomy (NCBI): domain Eukaryota; kingdom Viridiplantae; phylum Streptophyta; class Magnoliopsida; order Poales; family Poaceae; genus Avena; species Avena eriantha. The sequence goes on along the minus strand of OU342745.1, from coordinate 35,532,921 downwards.
ATTTTGAAAAGTACGGATCCTACACTTGATGGATTTTGTCCCTTCTTTAAATGAATCATCTCAGTGATGTATTGGAAACATCGCACTACACTGTTTAAGACTAAGAGCAAAACTAACACTAAACCCTCTCGGATCCTTTTACTTTCTGTGTTTATTTGCATGTACAAGTTCAAGTGATCAAGATAAATAGTTTAGGACTAGCTAGGTATTAGTTTAGGGTTTTCTTTATTTTCTTTTGTAACCTTTGATTTCTAATCTTTGTAAAGGATCAATGTAATATTATTCTTTATTTAATAAAGCTTCTCATTCTTTGAAATTTGTTCCTATGATGTTTGTACTTAATATATTCTTGTATTTATATTATTGTTATTGGAAAAAGGAAAGAATTAAGAAATATCCAATTGGAGTTATTCATTTGTATTGTTTTCAATTTTCCTTATTGTTTTATTATTAAATACTCAAACAATATTAACTAATTCTTTCTGGAAAACAAATAAACACTAATTACTTCTATCTTTCAAATCTTTTTAAAATGATTCAAATTTTAAATATGAATTCAAATTATTCACCCAAAAACATTATAATTCCTAAGGATCAAAAGTTAAGGGTTTATTTCTAACTTGGTAATTATAGTTGATGTCTCGACTCAGAGTGAGATATTGATATTGCCTCTTAATGTGATCTTGATGGCTCTATTCTTCTAAATTTGTATTGGGGTTTAAGATAATAAGGTCGGTAAGGCTTTCATCAACACGCTTATCTGGTAATCTAATTATGCCTTAGAAACTTAATTTGACTAGGAGCTACTATTCTTGGACTGCCTAAATATAGGAATTGGTTCCACTTCTAACTTAATTCTAGGGTTTTGGACAAGAGGTAGACATAAGACTTGTCATGGCTTGATATGATCTTGTTTTAAGGCTTCTATGGAACTCCTATATTTATACTTCATTCAGCTTGGCTTTAGCTAAGGAATTCCTTTCCTAAATATACTCTACTCAAATATCTCATCTGATTCTCTAAGATCTCTTCTACCTAAATGAACTAGTCATCTGACTCCACCATATCCATCATCATATTATGACATGGTCATGCCACTTCAACATTACTCATTCTCCATTCTTACTCTAATATATAACTTCTATTTCTTAGCTATCTCTACTGAATCTATCAACGTAGCTCTTTCTATCTCCATCCATAAACTCCTTTTTATTTGCCTTGCATTTACTTCCAAGGCCTGCAAGATTATCATCCCCTCTATATCACATGTGATATTAATCCTCTAGAAGAGATATGGTACTACTCCCATAATACAAGTTTGTTCTTGTATTAGCTTGGTTAAACTACTATGCCTTCAACTACTCCATACAACTCATATCATACTCTAGCTTGACTTCTCATGATCAAGCTAGATGATTCAGCTTACCAAGGTTTTGCCTAATTTGGTATTCTCACAATACTTCTTCATTATCTAGTCATATATTCTCAAGTGACTTGATAATAATGACCACCACCCTTTGATCATACTAAACTTAGGCTTCTCATTGTCTGATCAAGATCTATTATCAACTAAGTAGTAAACTTATACTAGTCTCTTTATAGGGCTTATCTTGTTAAGAAATCTTACTTTAAGTTTATACCTACTTGGCTTAATAAGATTATCATTTGATACTCTAGTACTACTAGCCTTCTCATAGCTTTGTAATTACTAGCTTAACTCTTAGGTTTAGATGCTTCTTCTAGTTAACTCATGAGTGAGTTAACTCCTCCAACACCATATGGTTTGATCTCCACTAAGGATCACATTCCATTGGTGATGTCACACTCTACCATAACTAGTTCCTCCTTCTTATTAATTTACTTATGGTCTTTGGAAGGTCAATATAATAGGTCAAAGCTAAAGGTTAATAAGTGTTAGGTCAAGGATTGATCACTCAGCATTGATGATCAATTGACTCTAGGACTTGGTTAAATAGGAATGTCATTTATTAATATGACAATAAGTACATGTGATGAAGGGTCTTGGCTTGACTTCCCTTTCTACTCTATTTGTGACAAAGGTTAATGCTTGGGAACTACCATGATGTTCACGGTATAAATACTTATGAAAATCATGTATATTAAGGTTTAGTTGTTGAGCTTCTTTACTTGGGTTATATACTTAACTTGGTATTTAGGGTTTGTTGTAGATAACACCTGGATATAATCTTTAGAAGATTAAGTATTAATCCTTGAGTAATGTATTGTGGTTTAGCTCTATAACATTTGACCTATCCATAGATCAAATTATACTACCCAAAAATAGGGTTTTAGCAAAGGTCATATTGAAACTTATCACAATCAACTTGATGATCTACTTTAGCTCCACCAAGTTAAGAGAAGCTTCAATCACTTTGGCAAGTTTTATTTAAAAGCGCAGAAGTTATCCAGATTTTCTATGCATGAATGCAATGCACACACCTGATCTCAGCTTATTTCTAAGCTCAAATGTTGGGATGTTACAACATGGCAGGGTTCAAATTCAACAAATCATCAGAATAATTCAAACTCAACTAGTTAACACCATGGAGAGCCTAGTGATGCTCAACAAGGTCCTGCTGCAGCTGTTCATGCACCTCCTTATTCTCAATGCTCGCATGGGCTTGAAGAAATGCTTGGATCATGTTGGCATCTTGTGCAGGTTCAACCTGATCACCATTGGAGATGTACCGAAAGTTCGCGGGCATGCCGCGCTCATCTTCAATGGTCATGTTATGCAAGATGATGCAACACTTCATTATTTTCCAAAGAACCTTCGGATTCCAATACTCAGCAGGGCCTTTGATTATGCCAAATCTCTTTTGAAGCACACCAAAAGCACACTCCACATCCTTCCTCGCGGACTCTTGAACCTTTGCAAAGTGAGCCTTCTTGGGATTGTTGATGAAAGTTCTTGGAATTGTCTTCAGAAAGGTGGCCCATGGAGGATAGTTGCCATCTGCAAGGTAGTAACCCATGGTGTACTCATGATTGTTGACTTCATAGCTAACACGAGGAGCATCACCTGCAACAAGCCTAGAGAAAAGTGGTGATCTTGAAACCACATTGAGGTCATTGTGAGACCCAGGCAATCCAAAAAAGGCATGCCAAATCCATAGATCATTCGATGCCACCGCCTCTAGGATGATTGTTGGATCGTTGCAATGGCCCTTGTACTGACCTTTCCATTCAGCTGGACAATTATTCCATGTCCAACGCATGCAATCTATTGAGCCAAGCATCCCTGTCCATCCTCTTTCTTGGCTCTCACCCAAGAGCCTCTCGGTGTCATCCTAATTGGGTGCCCTCAAATACTCCTCTCCAAATATCTCAATCACAGCCATTGTGAACCTCCGGACATCCTCCAAGATGGTATCTTCGCTAATACCAACATAGTCATCAATGGAATCCGCAGAACACCCATATGCAAGCACTCGAACAGCTGCAAGACACTTCATCAATAGGCTTGTGCTGATGTCACCGGATGCACTCCTCCGAAGCTTGAACCAGTCATCATGCTTCTCCACCACTTTGACAATGGTGAGAAAGAGGCTCTTGTGCATACGGAAATGTCGGCGAAAGTACTTCTCTGGATAGGTGGAATTGGGGTTGAAATAGTCGTGCATGATCTTGGCATGGCCCTCGGCTCTATCCCGGTTGATGTATGCGCGGCCGAACTACGATCTTAGCCTCGACCACAGAACTTCATCATTCAAAATGATGTCCATGGCCATCTCGACATCGTTGTTATCCTCCTCCTCTTCCTCCGACGATGAGTCGTCCAAGATGTACTCCCTCAACCTCTTCATCTACACGACGATGACACTGGTAAAATTTGAAAACCTCACCTTGCTATTCGGTCGAACACCTCACGTGCGGAGGAGGTGACGAGGTTGGTCGGCGGTCGTCGGGTAGTCGTTCGGTAGGGAAGAGGAGGCGTCGAGCGCGACGGTGCCTGCCTTCTGCAACCTTCCCAGCCTTCGACGGCTTGAAGTTGTTGTGAATCAACGGTGAGGGAGCCCAATTTTCTCCAAATCGGGGCGGAGACTGGGGAAAACGAGCTCACCCCATCGATTCCGGCGATGGTGAGAGGAGGCGAGCAAGGGGAGAGGTAGGCTGGAGCGCGGCGGAGGGAACGGGGTGGGGATGGCGGGGTATGGGGGTCGCCGGCGGGAATGGGTGTGGCGGGTCGGGAGACGGGAGGTTTTCGTGGAAGTGGCCTCAGAGGAGTAAATTAAGGAGTCGGCCGCCACTTTTACTCCTCCAATTAGTACAAATTTACTCCTCTAACCATTTTGGGGATCGGTTAGGTGCGACATCTACCAAATTTTACTCCTCCAACCGATTTTAGGGGATCGGTTAGAGATGTCCTAGAGGAGTGCTTTTGCAGCAAGAGGTGATGCATGTAGGGAAGGAACCCGGTGATATATGTAATACTCCCTCCGTTCCTTAATATAAGGTGTATAGTTTTTTGTGAAAAAATCCATAATATAAGGTGTATAGAGGATTCTGGGATATGTTCCTCTTATTTAGGAGGCAATTAATCCAATGAGGAGAGAGAGGATAGCCAAAAAATTTATGTTCCCTCTATATTACGTCAATCACCTGGGTTATTCACCTCCAAAAGCAACGAAATTTGCCCTCCTAGCCTGTGCGCTAATATTTGTGCAAGAAAACTATACACCTTATATTAAGGAACGGAGGGACTAATAAGTTATTGTAAGTTTGTAACTGATCGGTGGAGGATGATGTATCAGTCGAAACTCCTAATCTAGATAATGTAAACCTCGGTTGGGTACTACTAGAGGTTGCTAGAATATCACACCTTAATTAAGTGTTTTGCATATTGTAGGTGCAAATCATGCAATGCAGTTGACCTAATATAGCCACATGTTTCATTTCTATTTCAGCTCAATGAGTTGGAAAATGTGGAAGAGAAAGGGAGGAACCAAGTCGATATATCTAGAGGACTATATGTGCACTCAAACTTTTTGGTGCAAGGTTTACAACATCTCTAGTTGTGTCACCCAAACCGTGCCCAACGGCCTTGGGCACACTGGGTAGAATAACGCGACCAACTGCGTGCCCCCAAAGGCCATTATCGCCCAGCGGGGTCCAATACACTGTTCAGTGCACCGAGGCCATCCCGACACCAAAGAGGACGATGTGGGCATGCCCCATGAAACACGCAGGCGATGTGGCATAGGAAAAAGGCAGCCGTGTATCACCTGCCAGAGTCGTTGTCTTCTATCGTCACCAAATTGTCTTTTCCCTAACGCTCCTTCCCAACCATCGCCTTCTAAATCGCCACGTCCACCACTTGTTTCGACGCCGGCATTTCGCCTGCATCTCCATCCCATCACTTCTCCATCGTCTCTCGGCCAACGCGCCGCCAGTTGCTGCAAGCCGCGAAGGCTCGAACTTTTCGGCCACTCCGCGTGCCCGCCTAGCACGCATGGTGTTCGGCCATTTGCTTTTGTAGGATATTTCCCATAGTTCTTGCCTATGGACAATGAGGACGAGATGATGATCCATCGGTTGATGGTAGAGGACGACGCTGAAATGGATCGTATGGGAACCTAGAGGGGGGAAATAGGTGTTAATCCAAATTTTAATTCCTTTCCAAATTAGGCTTGACACAAAGTTAAATTCTCTAGATATGCAACTACGGTGAATTTACCTATATGCCAACCTAGCTACTAAACGAGTAAATAGCGGTGAGAGGAATGAAGTAATCGAGAGTGGAGCACGCAAAAGACATGGATAAACAAGGCATTTGGTATAAATCAAACCATTACATGCATCATAGAATATTCCCAAAATATGACAAACCATAATAGATCCAACACATAGGTAAATGCATAACAACTATCATCTCATACCACAATATCCACCATAGGAATTACATAGATAGATCCATACTTATGTAAGGCACATCATATGGACTTCAACAATAATCATACAAAGAGAGATTATATAAAGTTACCATCACAAACCCATACTCCAGTGGATGGACTACTCCCCTCTCATCATGGAGAGTGATGACGAGGTGTTGGTGAAGGAGGAGAGGCAGCCGAAGGTGATTCCAACAGTGGTTCCCTCTCCAATCTTCCTTCGGACGGCGGCCTACTGGCTCTCTGTTACATGGTTTTTGATCTCTGTCTCTGTCTGTCTCGAGAAAGGCCGCCAGGGGATATATATAGATGGTTCTAGATTAAAACGAAGCGAATGACGGTGGAATCGACATCAACGGAGTTTCGACGGCTGAGATAGCACATGTGGTGCGCCCTAAAGTAAATGGGCTGCCATTTTTCGCTCGTTGGGCCCCTAGGGCCCTACTTTAGCTTGTTGGATTCGTATAAAAATTATCTAACAGCTCCTGTTGACCTAGCTCCACTTCGAGTTCCGTAGCTCCTGGAAAGTCAAAAACATTAACAGAAGGTTTTTCTGCCAGACAGAGTTAAAACCAAAAGAGAGGGGATTCTTTAGAAAATCCCTAAAATCATTAATAATATTGGCAATAACAACTAATATGATGAAAAATTGTGGGAATTTATATAAACAAACTACATGTAACTACCTCGGTGAATTACGCTCTTAGTTAATGCCTGGATGAACGATAGTGGCTAAAATAGTACGGTGGGGCCCAGGGCCACTCACGGTAGACCTTTCGGCCGTCCTAACCACTTTTAGACAACGGGACAAGAACGAGCGGCGTAATCGGCAGGCGAAGGGATCAACTACATACACAAATGAGTATGTATGCAAGCCACATACAACAGTCCTCAGAGCCATTCCATCTAAAAGAAATAGAAATATTGCAACGCCATACGGCAATATCCAAATGTCCTAGATAGATATAATAATTTAGGATAGCTCCTCATACATCACACATCAGAGTATCAGGCGGAAGCGGAAAACAAGATCCGAATACGGATAAGAAGCAAATTGGCATAAGATGCCCCATAAATAAACATATCCCGCCCACAGATCACACGGATCCCCGTTCCCGGAATCTCTACACCGAATGATCGTTGCCAACATCATCTGTCTCTTCCACCCAGTATCCATCTTGCGGGTACACCTGTTCATCTGAATCAAACAATTTATCGTGTGAGACCCTAGGGGTACTCAGCAAGTCTTTATGCCGCTAAAGGGGACACAACCTAGGGTGACGCAATTGCAGCAAAAGATAATACCTAACAATTCTACAGATACCCGATAACCTTCCGCCTAACCATTGATAGACGGAAGTCCATGAATTAAGAACAACGGTTATAACAGTATAATTAACAGATCCATCCTCCTCCTCGCTTACCAACGAGGAAGCGGACGAACAACCCCCATCATTCGTTGGCAGTTGTATTAACCATTCCATGAGTATTGCACTATTTACTAGTCAAGTACTTAGTAAATTTAAAAGCGGTACTTTAGTTATACTTGTCTATGATCGAGAAACTGTGCTCCAAGTCGTCCATAACCGCGGACACGGCTTTCAGAAAGATTTACCCTGCAGGGGTGCACGAATAGCAGCACACACTCGATCAACCTCGGAAAAACCAAATCAAAACCCAACGAGGCATTCACGACAAAGCAATCACAGGATTCAGAAATGTTTCAGGGGGCCACCCCATTAAGCTACCCGCAACGAAGTTGGCCGGCTCCGAGACGGACCCAAGGTTTGTGTGGACGGCGGTAAACGACTGGGAACCCGAAAATGTGACTGGGCTTGTCGATACAGCGAAAACGTGTCACGGTCCAAAACAATACAGGTGCTCCTCGCACAATCTTAAATAACGCAGTAACATGGCATAAGTACGGTATAGTAATAAAGCCCCAAACTAATTGTGGCCCCAAGAAATAGGAATGAATCAAGCTCTGGCTCAGGGGGGTCCATAAGGCCTCCCGGATGTGGATAGTGCGAATAGTCAAGGAACAGGAATCAACTACTCGGGGTCCTACGGGACACAAGTGAGCAGGAAAAACCAAATAGCAGATATTGCTCACCGGTGCCTCTTTCATTAGTTATCCCATTACTACTTAGGTTAAGTTGTTTAGGTACCTCGTTATTCATCAGACACTCACATACCCTACCCATGCTTTTCTACGACTCGCATGGCTCAAACAACTCCTGTAGTAATGGCTCAGGGGATGGAGGAACAAGCTTCGGTGGGGTTTAAAAATAAAGGCTATGCAGTACTTGGGATTCAATTTAATGCAATCGCGACTCAATGATGCAAGAATAAGATAGAGGCAATAGGTACTGTATGTATGCAAGCATGTCGTAGTGCTTGCCTGGCAGCTCAGTTGAAGCGAGAGATGGATCTGGGTAGTAATCCTGTGATTCCTGGTAATTCTCCTGTTGGGCGTCTATTCGAAGAAGAACCAAACAAACAAGGGCCAACATAAATAAAGTGCATAAGCATAGGAATTAAAATGCAACAAGCAACCAAGCATGCCATGATGAATGATGCACAATTTACATGGCCTTAAAGTAGCATGGCAAAGGTGAGGTGTGGATACAAGGAATAAAGCATTTTATTATTTATTTAACCAAGTTGTAATGTTATAAAGTAGCATGGCGAAAGCACTTTTGTTACCAGGCTCTAGCTGGCCCACTGAGGCTGACAGGCGGGGCCAGCGGCTTCGGGCCCACGCGACAGTGGGGATGCCCCCAGAGGCCGACAGGTGGGGCTGGGCTGGAGCGCGGGTTACGCCTGAGAAAGCAGGGGGGGCTCCCTATAAAAATACTAGTGCGGCTGACTAGTGGGGTCGCTAGGAGCGCGGGTTGCGAGCGAAATAAAAGGGGGGCTTAATGTAATTTTACCACAGGCCCGGTACTGTTCTTCGTGTTCATCGTCTGACGAGAAATCGGCGCGCGGCGCGAGCGGGGGAATCGAACTCGGGTCACGGGCGTCCGCGCTGAGGGGCGGAACCAGTGCAACGGGTTAGGGAAGCTGTTGGGAGAGGGGCTGGGGCCTAGGTAAGCTCGCTGCGGTGGGGAAAACCTGCAGATACCGGCGAGCTCTGGCGCACGATAGACGTTCGATGATACGAACGGCGGGACTAGGGTGGTACGGTGAAGCGGAGGTTGTCAGGGAGGTCGAGGGACTCACCACGGGCTCGACGGCGGGCTCGGATCGGAGCGAGGAGCGGCGGAGCGGCGAGATCGCTGGCGCTCTAGCGGCTAGGGTTTCGTCAGGACGGCGAGGATCTGGCGGTGCTGGGGAGCTCCTCCTTCGCGTCAGCGTGTACGAGTCGGGGCAGGGGACGGTCCTCGGTCTTCCAGGACACCTCCACGTCACGCTGACCCGCGGGAACGACGGGGGCGAGGTGGTGCTGGCGGCGAACGGCGGCAGGTGCTAGGCGTTGGGGAGGAAGAAGAGGAGGAAGAGGGGAGACTCGGGGTGGATCTGGCGCTGCAGGAGAGCCGTGAGGAGGAGGAGAAAGGAAGGGAGAGGGAAGAGTTGGCGTGTGGGCGCTGCCAGGTAAAGGTGGCTCGGCCCCTTCTCCCTTTCGCTCGGGCACGTGCTAGCTCGGCTGGGAGCAGGTAGGGCATGGCAGGGAGGCTGCAGGTGGGCCAGGGGAGGGAGAGACGCCGCAGCTAGGGCCAGCATGGTAGGAGAGCGAAGAGAGAGAGGAGAGAGGTTAGCTCGGGCTAGGTTTAGATGGGACTCGGGTTAGGGCTTGCTTAGGTTAGATAGAGGGTTAGGGTTAGCTGAGGTGGGCCAGGGAGAGAGAGGGTCAGGTGGTGCTCATGGGAGAGAGAGAGATAGAGAGAGAGAGGAGAGATCAAAGTTAGGGTTTAGTAGAATTAGGGTTAGGAGAAATTAGAGAGAGAAGCTAGGTTTAGGTTTGTTTAGGGTTTAGATTTTTAAAGCTTGAGCAAAAGATCACCCCCAAGTGGAACATGATGAATGCTAGGAATTAACATGAGATGAAGGTGAAAGAGAATTCCAAGAAAAGAAAAAGAAAAGAATTATGGAATAGGCCTCATATGGTTCATGCATGGAGGAATAAAAATAAGAGAAAATGATATGGATGAGACTATGAGGATGGTGGAATGGTAGGAGATGGTTCCCCAAGATAGGATCCATTAAATCAAAAGAAAACCCAATGGAGTAAAAGGTGGTGCAGAAGTGTGCATGGCCCATGCAAAAATAATAAAGCCATGATTTATTTTGTGAAAACAATAATAATATTATGGCATTATTCTTATGCATTTCCAAGAAGTGGAGAAAAACCAAGCAAAAGAATTTAAAGGGTTTGATCCACCCCAAACCACATGAGCTAGAACAAAAATATCAAAAGAAAAAGGGATTGCAAGCTCATGGGTAAAAGGATGGTGGAATTATAAGGTGGTGAAAGAAAGGTGGTGGAGTTGAGATAAAAGATATGCCCCCAAATCAACTTGGGCATTTAAACAATATATCAACAACCAAATATAATATCAAGAGGCAGATACAATTTATAATGCATATGAGAGAAGAACCAAAAGAAAGAGGGTTTTAAATGATGCTCAAATGCAAGGTGGCATGATGACATGAGCATGATATAATTATGATGCAACAATAATATATATGAAGTAGCCAATGTCTTACTAGGACAAGTAGCATTACAATTGTTAGACAATTGGGATGCTACAACTCTCCCCCACTAAACAGGAATCTCGCCCCGAGATTCTAGGAAGAAGAAGACTCAAAGAGGGTTGGATACTTGGCACGGAGCTCATCTTCACGTTCCTAGGTTGCTTCATCAACGGAATGGTGCGACCACTGCACCTTGCAGAACTTGATGGACTTGTTGCGGGTCCTTCTTTCTGCGACTTCAAGAATTTTGTGGGGTGTTCTTGATAAGACAGATCTTTTTGGAGATTAATGAGTTCATGATCCACGGTCCTACCGGGATCCTTGAAGCACTTCTTGAGTTGAGAGATGTGAAAAACATCATGGACTTTGAGTTGTTTAGGGAGCTCAAGAGCATAAGCAACTTCTCCTCTTCTTCCACGAATTTTGAAAGGACCGATGTATCTAGGAGCCAGCTTTCCTTTGATACCAAAGCGGTGCGTACCTCTCATGGGAGTGACACGAAGGTAAACGAGATCGCCAGGGACATACTCCATGTCCATGTGCTTTCTGTCATAATTGCTCTTCTGGCGACTTTGAGCAATCTTCAGGTTTTCAAGAATGATGTGAATTTTCTCCTCTGCTTGAGTTACAATGTCGGGGCCAAACAATATTCTTTCACCTGCGCCCGACCAACCAATCGGAGTTCTGCATTTGCGACCATAGAGAGCCTCAAATGGTGCCATCTTTAGACTTTTCTGGAAACTGTTGTTGTAAGAGAATTCAGCATAAGGGAGACATTCTTCCCACTTCATGCTGAAAGAGATAACACAAGCACGGAGCATATCTTCCAGAATCTGATTGATCCTTTCAACTTGTCCTTGCGACTGAGGGTGGTAAGCTGTGCTGAAGTTTAGTTTTGTTCCCAAAGCATTTTGGAAACTTCCCCAGAACTTGGAAGTGAAGATGCTTCCACGGTCTGAGCTGATCTCAAGAGGAACTCCATACAGAGAGACAATTCTGTTGATATAGAGCTTAGCCAACTGAATTGCAGAAATTGTTTCCTTGACTGGAAAGAAGTGAGCTACTTTGGAAAGCCTGTCAATGACAACAAAGATTGCATTGTTGCCCTTCTGCGACCTTGGAAAACCAGTGATGAAGTCCATCTCTACTTTCTCCCATTTCCATTCCGGAGGCTTCAATGGCTGTAGAAGACCGGAAGGTTTCTGATGGACAGCTTTAACTCTGCGACAAATATCGCACTCTGAGACATACTTGGCACAATATCGTTTCAAACCCGGCCACCAATATTGTGTTTTCAAGTCCATGTACATCTTAGTGCTGCCAGGGTGGATAGAAAGAATAGAATCATGCGCCTCCTTGAGAACTTGCTCTCTTAAACCCGGGTAGTTCGGAACAAACATCCGGTGTTCAAAGAAAAGAGTGCCTTGGTCATCAACGCGGAAAGACTCGTACTTCGGAAGCTGAATGTTGGAAATGATCTTTTTAGTGTAAGGATCACCAAGATAAATGGAACGGACCTTTTCTTCCAAGAGAGGTGTTGCTAGAAGGTTCAGAAGATAACCTTGATCCACAATTTCAAGGTTCAGCTTGCGGAATTCCTTGCACAAGAGAGGCTGTTGTTCTTCCACTATGAGGTTGTTGACATAAGCTTTTCGGCTGAGAGCATCTGCCATGACATTAGGTTTGGCCGGGGTGTAGTTGATGGTTAAATCGAAATCATTGATTGTTTCAATCCACCTCCTCTGACGAAGGTTGAGATCAGGCTGTGTGAAGATATACTTCAGACTCTTGTGATCAGAAAAGATCTCACAACGGTTGCCAAGCAAGTAATGCCTCCATACTTTCAAAGCAAAGACAACTGCTGCGAGTTCGAGGTCATGAGTAGGATAGTTGATCTCATGCGTCTTCAACTGACGAGATGCATAAGCAACACCTTGTTTTTCTTGCATAAGGACCGCACCCAATCCTTGCAATGAGGCATCACAGGAAATCTGGAAAGGCTTTGATGTATCTGGAGGAACCAAGACTGGAGTGGAAGTGAGCTTCTCTTTGAGTATTTCAAAGATTGCTTGACATGCAGGAGTCCAAAGATATTTCTTGCCATTCTTGAGGAGATCGGTAAGAGGCTTCGCAATCTTTGAGAAGTTTTGAACGAATTGATGGGTTCGTAGCATGGAAAACAAAAATATTCTACTGCAAGAACGAACAAAACCTAGATCTAATCCAGATAAAAGCCAAGATCTAATCTATTAGACATGAGCAACGAGATAGATAGGAACTAACCCTCGTAGATCCGAAAGCGTTAACGAGATTAGATCTCGTGGTTGATGTAGTCGATCACTTGCCGATCTCAAGATCGTGTGGACGATCCTTCCGGCGTCGCGTTCCAGCAGCGCTTCCGCCCTTAGTCAAGTAGACGATCCCTCCGGCGCCGCGATTCGGCAGCGCTTCTCCAGTCGGTCACACGTGCGGAGTCGAAGCAGACCTTCCTCTCCCCGTTCCAGCGAGCAGCGGAGGTAGTAGATCTTCTCCACGGAATCCCAGCAGCACGACGGCGTGGTGGTGGTGGTGGAGTAGAGAATTCTGCAGGGCTTCGCCTATGCCTATGCAGAAGAAGGTGGAGGAGAGAGGCGGCAGAGATTGGACGTTATGGGAGCAGGGGAGGAGGGGGCGCCCCTGCCCCTCTATTTAAAGAGGGGAGGCGCCTAGAGAGGGGGAGTCCTTGTAGGACTCCCCTCCCTCTCTATGGCCGGCAGATTGGAGGTGGGGGGAGGAGTCCTCCTCCCCCACGAATCTGTATCTTGACCCACCAGGACTCCTTGATCCCTATCTTGATTTTCAAGCAAACTCCAAGATATCTTCTAGAACCTTCCGGAACATTTCGAAACCTTCTAGAATCCTCATACAAACACTCCGAAACATTTCCTAACTCAGAAAATGATCTCCTATATATGAATCTTATTCTCTGGACCATTCCGGATCTCCTCGTGATGTCCCGAATCCAATCCGAGACTCCGAACAACATTCAGTCTCCAACGCATATTCCATATCTACTTAAAACAACTTCGAACCTTAAGTGTGTCACCCTACGATTCGTGAATATGTAGACATGATGGAGACACATCTCCTATCAATAACCATCAGCGGGACCTAGAGATCCATAATGGCTCCCACATACTCAACGATGACTTCGCGATCGATTGAACCTCTTACATACGAAACTAATTCCCTTTGTCTCGCGATACTATACTTATCCGAGGTTTGATCGTCGGTATCTCCATACCTAGTTCTACCTCGTTACTGATAAGTACTCTTTACTCGTTCCGTGATATGTCATCCCTTGTGACCTAGTCACATGCTTGCAAGCTAGCTAGATGACATTCCACCGAGAGAGCCCAGAGCATATCTATCCGTCATATGGATGGACAAATCCCAATCTTGGTTCATGCGCTTCAACACATACTTTCAGAATACCCAATGACACTTTTATAACCACCCAGTTACGAAGCGGCGTTTGATGTCATCAAAGTATCCATCCGGTGATGGTGATTAACACAACCTCATGGTCGAAGGAATAGGTTACTATGTATTTGAAAGCTTACAGCAATACGAACTTAATGACTTGATCTTATGCTACGCTTACTATGGGTGTGTGTCCATCACATCATTCTCCTAATGATATAACCTTGTTATTAATCACATCCAATGTCCATGATCAGGAAACCATGATCATCAATTAATCAACAAGCTAGTTCAACAAGAGGCTTACTAGGGACTCTTATATGTTTAAAAAACACACATGTATTAGTGTTTCCTAATAATACAATTATAGCATGGGATGTAAACATTCATCATAAACACAAAGATATAATAATAATCACTTTTATTATTGCCTCTTGGGCATACCTCCAACAGTCTCCCACTTGCACTAGAGTCAATAATCTAGATTACATGGTAATATACCTAACACCCATGGCGTTTTGGTGTTGGTCATCCTTTGCCCTAGGGAGAGGTTTAGTCAACGGATCTGCCACATTCAGATCAGTGTGTACTTTGCAAATCTTTATGTCATCATCTCGGACATACTCGCGAATAGCGTGGAAACGTAGCTTGATGTGCTTCAACTTGCTATGTGACCTTGGCTCCTGCGCATTAGCTATGGCACCTGTGTTGTCACAGTAGATGGCCATCGGGTACAACGCACTGGGAACCACGCCGAGTTCAGTAATGAATTCCTTCATCCAAACGGCTTCTTGTGCAGCCTCTGAAGCAGCTATGTATTCCGATTCAGTTGAAGATTTCGCCACAACGCTTTGCTTCGCACTCCTCCAGCTCACTGCAGCACCATTCAAAATAAATACGTATTCCGATTGTGACTTTGAGTCATCCGGATCGGTGTTCCAACTAGCATCGGTGTAACCGTTTACAACAAGCTGTTCATCACCTCCATAAGAAAGAACCATATCCTTAGTCCTATTTAGGTACTTTAGGATATTTTTGACCGCTGTCCAGTGCTCCATTCCAGGATCACTTTGATATCTGCTAGCCAAACTAACAGCATGTGCTATATCCGGTCTTGTACACAGCATGGCATACATGATAGAACCTATGGCTGAGGCATAGGGAATGTTATTCATTTTCTCTCTATCTTCTGCCATAGCTGGACTTTGAGTTTTACTCAAGGTCTTACCTGACAACATGGGCACGAACCCTTTCTTGCTATCTTCCATTCTAAACTTCTTTAGAACTTTGTCCAAGTATGTACTTTGTGAAAGCCCTATTAGGCGTCTTTATCTATCTCTATAAATCTTGATGCCTAGAATATATGCCGCTTCGCCAAGATCCTTCATTGAAAAACTATTATTCAAATAGGTTTTGACGCTATTAAGAAGTTCTATATCATTCCCAATCAACAATATGTCATCTACATATAGTACCAGGAACGCTACAGAGCTCCCACTCACTTTCTTGTAAATACAAGCTTCTCCATAAGTTTGTATAAATCCAAAGTTTTTGATTACTTTATCAAAACGTTGATTCCAACTCCGGGATGCTTGCTTCAGTCCATAAATAGAGCGTTGAAGTTTGCATACCTTGTCAGCATCTTTAGGATCGACAAAACCTTTGGGTTGTACCATATACAACTCTTCCTCAATGTCACCATTAAGGAACACCGTTTTGACATCCATCTGCCAAATCTCATAATCGAAATATGCAGCAATTGCTAACAAAATCCTCACAGACTTTAGCTTCGCTACTGGTGAGAAAGTCTCACATAGTCAACTCCTTGAATTTGTCGGAACCCTTTCGCGACAAGTCGAGCTTTATAGACGGTAACATTACCATCAGCATCTATTTTTCTCTTGAAAATCCATTTGTTCTCGACAGCCTTACGGCCATCTGGAAAGTCCACCAAAGTCCACACTTGGTTTTCGTACATGGATCCCATTTCGGATTTCATGGCTTCTAGCCATTTGTCGGAATCTGGGCTCACCATAGCTTCTTCATACGTCGCAGGGTCATCAGCGTTGTCCACCAACATGACGTTCAAGGCAGAGTCATACCAATCAGGAGTGGTACGAACCCTCGTTGACCTGCGAGGTTCAGTAGTAACTTCGTTCGAAGTTTCATGATCATTATCATTAGCTTCCTCTTCAATTGGTGCAGGCGGCACCAAAACATCTTCCGGTGCTGCGCTACTCTCAAATCCGAGAGAAGGTTCAATAACCTCATCGAGTTCTACTTTCCTTCCAGTCACCTCTTTCGAGAGAAACTCCTTCTCAAGAAAGGATCCATTCTTTGCAACGAAAACTTTGCCTTCGGATCTATGATAGAAGGTATACCCAATTGTTTCTTTAGGGTATCCTATGAAGACGCATTTCTCCGCTTTGGGTTCTGGCTTATCAGGTTGTAACTTCTTTACATATGCTTCGCAACCCCAAACTTTAAGGAACGACAACTTAGGTTTCTTACCAAACCACAATTCGTACGGTGTCGTTTCAACGGATTTAGATGGTGCCCTATTTAAAGTGAATGCGGCTGTCTCTAATGCATTGCTCCAAAATGATAACGGTAAATCTGTAAGAGACATCATAGACCGAACCATATCTAAGAGAGTTCGATTACGACGTTCGGACACACCATTACGCCGTGGTGTTCCCGGCGGTGTCAACTGTGAAAGTATTCCACATTTCTTCAAATGCATGCCAAACTCGTAACTCAGATATTCTCCCCCCGCGATCAGAACGCAGAAACTTAATCTTCTTGTTACGATGATTTTCCACTTCACTTTGAAATTCCTTAAACTTCTCGAAAGTTTCGGACTTATGTTTTATAAAGTAGACATACCCATATCTACTCAAGTCATCTGTGAAAGTGAGAACATAACGATATCCACCACGCGATGCTACACTCATTGGACCGCACACATCGGTATGTATTATTTCCAATAAGTCTGTAGCTCGCTCCATTGTACCAGAGAATGGAGTCTTAGTCATTTTTCCCATTAGACATGCTTCGCATCTTTCAAGTGATTCAAGAAGTCCATCTGAATGGAGTTTCTTCATACGCTTCACTCCAATGTGACCAAGACGACAGTGCCACATGTATGTAGAATTATCATTCAATTTAATTCGTTTAGCATCTATGTTGTGAACATGTGTATCACTACTATCGAGATTTAGTAAGAATAAACCATTCATCTCAGGTGCATTACCATAAAAGATTTTACTCATATAAATCAAACAACCTTTATTCTCGGACTTAAAAGAGTAACCGTCTCGCAATAAACAGGATCCAGATATAATGTTCATGCTTAACGCAGGCACCAATAACAATTATTTAAATTTAAAACTAATCCCGAAGGTTGATGGAGAGGGAGCGTGCCGACGGCGATCACATCAACCTTGGAGCCATTTCCACGCGCATCGTCACCTCGTCTCTTGCCAGTCTTCGTTTATTCCGTAGCTCCTGTTTCGAGTTACAAATATGAGCAACCGAACCAGTATCAAATACCCAGGCACTACTATGATTACTAGTAAGATACACATCTATAACACATATATCAAATATACCTTTTTTCTTGATGTTGCCGTTCTTCAGGTCCGCCAGGTACTTGGGGCAGTTATGCTTCCAGTGACCAGCACCCTTGCAGTAGAAGCACTCAGTTTCAGGATTTGGACCAGCCTCGGGCTTCTTAGCAGGTGCGGCAGCTTTCTTGCCGTCCTTCTTGAAGTTGCCCTTGTTCTTAGGCTTGCCCCGTTTCTTGAATTTGGTGGTCTTATTGACCATCAACACTTGTTGCTCCTTCTTGATCTCCACTTCAGCAGTTTTCAGCATGGACGACAGTTCAGGCAACGTCTTGTTCATGCAGTGCATGTTGTTGTTCATCACAAAGTTATTGTAACTTGGTGGCAGTGATTGAAGGAGACGGTGAATCCCCAATTCATTAGGAATCGATATTCCCAACTCTTGGAGCTTCTTTGCGTACCCAGACATGGTGAGCACGTGCTCGCTAACGGAGCTTCCTTCTTCCATCTTACAGTTAAAGAACTTTTCGGAGGCCTCATAGCTCTCCATGGCCGCGCGAGTCTCAAAAATTAGCCTGAGCTCCTTAATGATCTCGAACGGGTCGTGGTGCTCAAAACGCTGTTGGAGCTCCGCTTCTAAACCATACAGGATGGCACACTGAACTATGGAGTAATGATTCTTCCGAGTGGCGAAAACATTCTTTTCGTCATCGGTGGCATTATCTACAGGTGGGTCACCTAGCGGTGCATCGAGCACATAGGTCAACTGACCAGCCCTGAGGACGATCTTCAGTCCACGGAACCAGTCCGTGAAATTGCTTCCATTGTTCTTAAGTTTTTCTTTCTCTAGGAACGCATTGAAATTGATGGAGGGGGTCGCCATAATCTACAACAATTTGTAAGTAGTTTAGACTAAGTTAATGACAAATTGAGTTCAAATTTAATTATTGAACTAACTAGGTGAACTCCCACTCAAAACAACATCCCTCACATTGTCTTAGTGATTACACGAACCAAGTCCACTACACCAAGTCCGATCTTCACGAGAGAAGATGTAGTTTCATCGGCGAACAATCTTCATGTTCATCATATCAATTATATGACTCATGCTCTACCTTTCGGTATTCCGTGTTCCGAGACCATGTCTGTACGTGCTAGGCTCGTCAAGACAACCTTAGTTTCCGCATGTGCAAATCTGGCTTGCACCCGTTGTATGCACACGTAGAATCTATCACATCCGATCATCACGAGATGCTTTGAAACGACGAGTCTTAGCAACGGTGCCAACTAAGGGTGAACACTTTATTACTTGAAATTTAGTGAGAGGAATCATCTTATAATGCTACCGTCGCGATCTAAGCAATACAAGATGCATAAAGGATTAACATCACAGGCAATTCATAATTAGTGTGATATGATATGGCCTTTTCTTCTTGCGCCTTTGATCTCCATCTCCAAAGCACGAACATGATCTCCATCATCACCAGCATTGCGTCAAGGTCAGTGGCGCCGCTTCATGGTTGTCCATCATCACCAGCAACTATTACAACTACTTGGAATAAAGCTATTACAAGATGAATAGACACGCAGGTCTTAACAGAATTAAAGACAACCATTAGGCTCCTGCCGGTTGCCATATTACAACAAGGATCATTGCATACATCAAATACAATCACAATCACATGTTGGCCATATCACATCACAGAACCCCTGCAAAAACAAGTTAGACGCCTCTAATTTTCTTTGCAAGTTTACGTGGTTTGGGGCTTTCGCATAAGACCGATCTTACCTACGAAGAAGAACCACAACGTTGATACAAGTGTTGTCAAGATGCTCATTGTAAATGGAATCTTAACTATGGTGGGAGACACAGACACCCGCAAAGCCACTTGTGCAAAGCATGTTGCACGTCAAGCATGGAGCAAGTCTCATGTGCGATGACATGTAATGTTAGCCCGAGCCGCTTCATCCCACCATGCCGCAAGATGCAAAGTACACGCTAAGACACCGACAACAAAAGCATCAACGCCCACAAAAACATTGTGTTCTACTCGTGCAACAGATCTACGCATAGATACGACTCTGATACCACTGATGGGTTCGTAGCATGGAAAACAAAAAATTTCTACCGCAAGAACGAACAAAACCTAGATCTAATCTAGATAAAAGCCAAGATCTAATCTATTAGACATGAGCAACGAGATAGATAGGAACTAACCCTCGTAGATCCAAAAGCGTTAACGAGATTAGATCTCGTGGTTGATGTAGTCGATCACTTGCCGATCTCAAGATCGTGTGGACGATCCTTCCGGCGTCGCGTTCCAGCAGCGCTTCCGCCGTCGGTCAAGTAGATGATCCTTCCAGCGCCACGATTCGGCAGCGCTTCCGCAGTCGGTCACACGTGCGGAGTCGAAGCAGACCTTCCTCTCCCCGTTCCAGCGAGCAGCGGAGGTAGTAGATCTTCTCCACGGAATCCCAGCAGCACGACGGCGTGGTGGTGGTGGTGGAGTAGAGAATTCTGCAGGGCTTCGCCTATGCCTGTGCAGAAGATGGTGGAGGAGAGAGGCGGCAGAGATTGGGTGTTATGGGAGCCAGAGAGGAGGGGGCGCCCCTGCCCCTCTATTTAAAGAGGGGAGGCGCCTAGGGAGGGGGAGTCCTTGTAGGACTCCCCTCCCTCTCTATGGCCGGCGGATTGGAGGTGGGGGGAGGAGTCCTCCTCCCCCACGACTCCGTATCTTGACCCACCAGGACTCCTTGATCCCTATCTTGATTTTCAAGCAAAGTCCAAGATATCTTCCAAAACCTTCCGGAACATTCCAAAACCTCCTAGAATCCTCATACAAACACTCCGGAACATTTCCTATCTCATAAAATGATCTCCTATATATGAATCTTATTCTCCGGACCATTCCGGATCTCCTCGTGATGTGCCGAATCCAATCCGAGACTCCGAACAACATTCGGTCTCCAACGCACATTCCATATCTACTTAAAACAACTTCGAACCTTAAGTGTGTCACCCTACGGTTCGTGAATATGTAGACATGATAGAGACACATCTCCTATCAATAACCATCAGCGGGATCTGGAGATCCATAATGGCTCCCACATACTCAACGATGACTTCGCGATCGATTGAACCACTTACATATGAAACTAATTCCCTTTGTCTCGCGACACTATACTTATCCGAGGTTTGATCGTCGGTATCTCCATACCTAGTTCTACCTCGTTACTGATAAGTACTCTTTACTCGTTCCGTGATATGTCATCCCTTGTGACCTAGTCACATGCTTGCAAGCTAACTAGATGACATTCCACCGAGAGGGCCCAGAGCATATCTATCCGTCATATGGATGGACAAATCCCAATCTTGGTTCATGCGCTTCAACACATACTTTCAGAATACCCAATGACACTTTTATAACCACCCAGTTACGAAGCGGCGTTTGATGTCATCAAAGTATCCATCCGGTGATGGTGATTAACATAACCTCATGGTCGAAGGAATAGGTTACTATGTATTTGAAAGCTTACAGCAATACGATCTTAATGACTTGATCTTATGCTACGCTTACTATGGGTGTGTGTGCATCACATCATTCTCCTAATGACATAACCTTGTTATTAATCACATCCTAATGTCCATGATCAGGAAACCATGATCATCAATTAATCAACAAGCTATTTTCAACAAGAGGCTTACTAGGGACTCTCTTATGTTTACAAAACACACATGTACTAGTGTTTCCTAATAATACAATTATAGCATGGGATGTAAACATTTCTCATAAACACAAAGATATAATAATAATCACTTTTATTATTGCCTCTTGGGCATATCTCCAACACTAACCACTTTTAGAACATCGGGACAAGAACGAGCGGCGTAATCGGCAGGCGAAGGGATCAACTACATACACAAGTGAGTATGTATGCAAGCCACATACAACAGTCCTCAGAGCCATTCCATCTAAAAGAAATAGAAATATTGCAACGCCATACGACAAGATCCAAATATCCTAGATAGATATAATAGTTTCGGATAGCTCCTCATACATCAAACATCAGAGTATCAGGCGGAAGCGGAAAACAAGATCCGACTACGGATAAGAAGCAAATCGGCATAAGATGCCACATAAATAAACACATCCCACCCACAGATCTCACGGATCCCTGTTCCCGGAATCTCTACACCGAGTGATTGCTGCCAACAGCATCCGTCCCTTCCACCCAGTATCCATCTTGGGGGTACACCTGTTCATCTGAATCAAACAATTTATTGTGTGAGACCCTAGGGGTACTCAGCAAGTCTTTATGCCTCTAAAGGGGACACAACCTGGGGTGACGCAACTGCAGCGAAAGATAATAACTAACAAGTCTATAGATACTCGCTAACCATCCGCCTAACCAATGATAGACGGATGTCCGTGAATTAAGAACAACAGTTATAACACTATAATTAACAGATCCATCCTCCTCCTCGCTTACCAACGAGGAAGCGGACGAACAACCCCCATCCGTTGGCAGTTTTATTAACCATTCCATGAGTATTGCACTATTTACTAGTCAGGTACTTAGTCAATTTAAAAGCGATACTTTAGTTAGACTTGTCTATGATCGAGAAACTGTGCTCCAAGTTGTCCATAACTGCGGACACGGCTTTCAGAAAGATTTACCTTGCAGGGGTGCACAAATAGCACCACACACTCGATCAACCTCAGAAAAACCAACTCAAAACCCAACGAGGCATTCACGACAAAGCGATCACAGGATTCAGAAATATTTCAGGGGGCCACCCCATTAAGCTACCCGCAACGAAGTTGGCCGGCTCCGAGACGGACCCAAGGTTTGTGTCAATGGCTGTAAACGACTGGGAACCTGAAAGTTTTACTGGGCTTGTCGATACCGCGAAAACATTCCACGATCCAAAACAGTACAGGTGCTCCACGCACAATCTTAATAAAGCAGTAACATGGCATAAGTACAGGATAGTAATAATGCCCCAAACTACTTTATGGCCCCAAGAAATAAGAATGAGTCAAGCTCTGGCTCTGGGGGTCCATAAGGCCTCCCGGATGTGGATAGTGTGAATAGTCAAGGAACAGGAATCAAGTACTCGGGGTCCTACGGGACACAAGTGAGCATGAAAAACCCAATAGCAGATATTGCTCACCGGTGCCTCTTTCATTAGTTATCCCATTACTACTCAGGTTATGTTATTTAGGTACCTCGTTATCCATCAGACTCTCACATACCCTACACATGCTCTTCTATGACTCGCATGGCTCAAACAACTCCTGTAGTAATGGCTCCTGGGATGGAGGAACAAGCTTCGGTGGGGTTTAAAAGTAAAGGCTATGCAGTACTTGGGATTCAATTTAATGCATTCGCGACTCAATGATGCAAGAATAAGATAGAGGAAATATGTACTATATGTATGCAAGCATGTGGTAGTGCTTGCCTGGCAGCTCAGTTGAAGCGAGAGATGGATCTGGGTAGAACTCCTGTGATTCCTGATAATTCTCCTGCTGGGCATCTATTCGAAGAAGAACCAAACAAGCAAGGGCCAACATAAATAAAGTGCACAAGCATATGAATTAAAATGCGACAAGCAAACAAGCATGCCATGATGAATGATGCACAATTTACATGGTATTAAAGTAGCATGGCAAGGGTGCGGGTACAAGAATAATTCATTTTATTATTTATTTAGTCAAGTTTTATTGCCATAAACAGTTCTGATTTTTAATAATTATAATATGCATGCTTCAATTCAGAACAAGGAATGCATAGATAGATCGGGCTCGTCGCGCTGATCGATTTAGACATATTATTTGTTGAATTTGGAGTTATAGAATTAAAGTTATTAATTTATTAAGAAAAGGGCATTTTGTTGTAATTTTTAATCATCTCGAAATTTAAAGTGCTCAAATAATATTTTGAATGGCATATTTGAAATCCTCACATTTTTCTGATTCAAAAACATATATCATTTGTATTATTTGGATTTATAATTTAAAAGTTATTTAAAAACATATTTGAATTTGTATTGAAACATTTATGAAAATATTTTTATTTAAACAAAAAACGTCAGGACTTTTTTATACCCAGTCGCAGCTATTCCTAGCCACAGACAGGTGAGACCTGATGCACTATAGGCCCACGTGACAGAGGCGGGCCAGGCGCGACACAGGGGACTGCAGGTTGAGAGACAGAAAACCCACGGGCCTTTTCGTAAGTCTACAACCGTGGCTGACAGGTGGGGTTAGGGTGGAGCGTGGGGTGACGGAATCAAAATTTACAGAACCTTTTTGTAAAAACGCCACGGGAGGCTGACTGGTGGGGTCGGTGTAACGCGGTTTAATCAGCAAAAGGCGCAGGGGGGTAAGTGCAAAGCGCGCGGCGGCTACTATGGATCTTCTCGCGCTGTATGACGATCTGACGGACGCGCGGCGTGGCGCAGCACAGTGGGGCTCGAACCGAGGACCTGGGGCTCGCGCGCGGAGGCGGCAGCCACTTTGGTAGGTGGGGGTTGCTGACAGGACGGGGGAGCACGGCTAGAAGTACTTCCGCTATGCGCCGGTGTGGAGACGAACGCGAACGCCGGCGCAGAGAGCGCTCGACTAAACGATCGGCGCGATCAGGGAACAGTGGCGACTGCGAGGATGTCTGGGAGAGACGGAAGCTCACCGAGGGTTGGTCGGAGGGGTCGGATCAAGGCGGGGAGCTATTGATCGGCGAGGTTGCAAACGAACGACGGCGCTAGGGTGTGCCGCTAGTACAGGGCGTCTCGTTCTCGCTGCCGGGTACGGGGAGACGCAGGGGGCCCCTCTGGTCCTTCCTCGACACCTGATCACCACGCCCGCCTCCTAGAACGAGTGGTGGAGGTGGAGGCCGACGGTGGCCGGCGAGAGCGGAGATGGTGGCAGGGAGAGAGAGGGTCGGTGCAGCGGCTCGGGGTAGATTTGGGACTCGGTAGAGAGGTGAGAGGGGGGTAGATAGCAGAGGGAGAGGGGAGGGTGCCGTGTGGGAGCGGGGTAGAGAAAAAGTGGCCTCGGCACCTTTTTCCTCCTCTCCTTCACGTGCTCGAGCTGGGGCTCGGCAGGCAGCTGCAGGTGGACCATGGTGAGAACAAGGCGATGCAGGCTAGGCTGGGGCCAGCATGGCAGGGAGGAAGAAAGAAAGGAGAGGGGAGGTCCGGTGTAGCTAGGGTTAGCTAGAGAGGGAGGCTCGGGTTAGGGTTGGGGGTAGATGGGGTAGCTCCAGTGTGGGCCAGCATGGCAGGGAGAGAGGGAAAGGTGGTGAGAGTGGAATGGTAGGCTCGGCTAGGGAGGGTGGTTAGAGCTAGGGTGGTTAGGGTTTGAAGAGAGAGGAAAAGAGAGAAGAGCTAGGGTTAGGGTTTGATTAGAGTTTTTAGGTTTTAAACACATGCTTAAAAGCTCAAGCCAAGAGGTAGGGGTGAGGGTCTTGGTTTAGCACAAGGTAATGGTGTAGGTAAAAACTCAAGAAAGAGAGAGAGAGAGGTGGGGTTTAAAATAAATAAAGAGAAGATCCCACATGATCATGCATGGTGGCGGAAGGGTTTTGTTGGGAACATGGGGATGATGGAGAGAGATGGAGAGGATCTCACAAAAGAAAGATCCACCAGAAACAAAAGAAAACAAAGAAGCTAAAAATGGTGGTATTCTTGCATGGCCCATGCATAATAATTAAATGCCATGTTTTATCCTTGTGAAAACAATATAACATGGCATGATTCCCATGAATTACCAAAAATGTGGAGTAAAGACCAAGCAAAAGAAAATAGAATTGGATCCATCCCAACCCACATGAGCTAGATTAAATGCCAAAAGAAAATAAAAGCCCATGGGTAATTAGGATGGTGGAATTATAAGGTGGTGACAAAGAAAGGTGATGGAGTTGAATAAAAGATATGCCCCCAACTCAATTTGGGCATCAAGCATTTATCAAGATTCAAATACAATATATCAAGAGCCAAAAACAATTGCTAATGCACATGAGAGAAGAACCAAAGGAAAAGGGTTTTATATGATGCTCAAATTCAAGGTGGTATGATGACATGAGCATGATATACTTATGATCCAACAATTATATGTGGTAAGTAGCCATTATATTACTAAACCATGTAGCATTACATATGTTAGACAGATGGGATGCTACAACTCTCCCCCACTAAACAGGAATCTCGCCCCGAGATTCTAGGAAGAAGAAGAAGACACGAAGAGGGTAGGATACTTGGCACGAAGCTCATGGATCCCATTTCGGATTTCATTTCGTACATGAAATCCCATTTCGTACATGGATCCCATTTCGGATTTCATGGCTTCTAGCCATTTGTCGGAATCTGGGCTCACCATAGCTTCTTCATACGTCGCAGGGTCATCAGCGTTGTCCACCAACATGACGTTCAAGGCAGATTCATACCAATCAGGAGTGGTACGAACCCTCCTTGACCTGCGAGGTTCAGTAGTAACTTCGTTCGAAGTTTCATGATCATTATCATTAGCTTCCTCTTCAATTGGTGCAGGCGGCACCAAAACATCTTCCGGTGCTGCGCTACTCTCAAATCCGAGAGAAGGTTCAATAACCTCATCGAGTTCTACTTTCCTTCCAGTCACCTCTTTCGAGAGAAACTCCTTCTCAAGAAAGGATCCATTCTTTGCAACGAAAACTTTGCCTTCGGATCTATGATAGAAGGTATACCCAATTGTTTCTTTAGGGTATCCTATGAAGACGCATTTCTCCGCTTTGGGTTCTGGCTTATCAGGTTGTAACTTCTTTACATATGCTTCGCAACCCCAAACTTTAAGGAACGACAACTTAGGTTTCTTACCAAACCACAATTCGTACGGTGTCGTTTCAACGGATTTAGATGGTGCCCTATTTAAAGTGAATGCGGCTGTCTCTAATGCATTGCCCCAAAATGATAACGGTAAATCTGTAAGAGACATCATAGACCGAACCATATCTAAGAGAGTTCGATTACGACGTTCGGACACACCATTACGCTGTGGTGTTCCCGGCGGTGTCAACTGTGAAAGTATTCCACATTTCTTCAAATGCATGCCAAACTCGTAACTCAGATATTCTCCCCCCGCGATCAGAACGCAGAAACTTAATCTTCTTGTTACGATGATTTTCCACTTCACTTTGAAATTCCTTAAACTTCTCGAAAGTTTCGGACTTATGTTTTATAAAGTAGACATACCCATATCTACTCAAGTCATCTGTGAAAGTGAGAACATAACGATATCCACCACGCGATGCTACACTCATTGGACCGCACACATCGGTATGTATTATTTCCAATAAGTCTGTAGCTCGCTCCATTGTACCAGAGAATGGAGTCTTAGTCATTTTTCCCATTAGACATGCTTCGCATCTTTCAAGTGATTCAAGAAGTCCATCTGAATGGAGTTTCTTCATACGCTTCACTCCAATGTGACCAAGACGACAGTGCCACATGTATGTAGAATTATCATTCAATTTAATTCGTTTAGCATCTATGTTGTGAACATGTGTATCACTACTATCGAGATTTAGTAAGAATAAACCATTCATCTCAGGTGCATTACCATAAAAGATTTTACTCATATAAATCAAACAACCTTTATTCTCGGACTTAAAAGAGTAACCGTCTCGCAATAAACAGGATCCAGATATAATGTTCATGCTTAACGCAGGCACCAATAACAATTATTTAAATTTAAAACTAATCCCGAAGGTTGATGGAGAGGGAGCGTGCCGACGGCGATCACATCAACCTTGGAGCCATTTCCAACGCGCATCGTCACCTCGTCTCTTGCCAGTCTTCGTTTATTCCGTAGCTCCTGTTTCGAGTTACAAATATGAGCAACCGAACCAGTATCAAATACCCAGGCACTACTATGATTACTAGTAAGATACACATCTATAACACATATATCAAATATACCTTTTTTCTTGATGTTGCCGTTCTTCAGGTCCGCCAGGTACTTGGGGCAGTTATGCTTCCAGTGACCAGCACCCTTGCAGTAGAAGCACTCAGTTTCAGGATTTGGACCAGCCTTGGGCTTCTTAGCAGGTGCGGCAGCTTTCTTGCCGTCCTTCTTGAAGTTGCCCTTGTTCTTAGGCTTGCCCCGTTTCTTGAATTTGGTGGTCTTATTGACCATCAACACTTGTTGCTCCTTCTTGATCTCCACTTCAGCAGTTTTCAGCATGGACGACAGTTCAGGCAACGTCTTGTTCATGCAGTGCATGTTGTTGTTCATCACAAAGTTATTGTAACTTGGTGGCAGTGATTGAAGGAGACGGTGAATCCCCAATTCATTAGGAATCGATATTCCCAACTCTTGGAGCTTCTTTGCGTACCCAGACATGGTGAGCACGTGCTCGCTAACGGAGCTTCCTTCTTCCATCTTACAGTTAAAGAACTTTTCGGAGGCCTCATAGCTCTCCATGGCCGCGCGAGTCTCAAAAATTAGCCTGAGCTCCTTAATGATCTCGAACGGGTCGTGGTGCTCAAAACGCTGTTGGAGCTCCGCTTCTAAACCATACAGGATGGCACACTGAACTATGGAGTAATGATTCTTCCGAGTGGCGAAAACATTCTTTTCGTCATCGGTGGCATTATCTACAGGTGGGTCACCTAGCGGTGCATCGAGCACATAGGTCAACTGACCAGCCCTGAGGACGATCTTCAGTCCACGGAACCAGTCCGTGAAATTGCTTCCATTGTTCTTAAGTTTTTCTTTCTCTAGGAACGCATTGAAATTGATGGAGGGGGTCGCCATAATCTACAACAATTTGTAAGTAGTTTAGACTAAGTTAATGACAAATTGAGTTCAAATTTAATTATTGAACTAACTAGGTGAACTCCCACTCAAAACAACATCCCTCACATTGTCTTAGTGATTACACGAACCAAGTCCACTACACCAAGTCCGATCTTCACGAGAGAAGATGTAGTTTCATCGGCGAACAATCTTCATGTTCATCATATCAATTATATGACTCATGCTCTACCTTTCGGTATTCCGTGTTCCGAGACCATGTCTGTACGTGCTAGGCTCGTCAAGACAACCTTAGTTTCCGCATGTGCAAATCTGGCTTGCACCCGTTGTATGCACACGTAGAATCTATCACATCCGATCATCACGAGATGCTTTGAAACGACGAGTCTTAGCAACGGTGCCAACTAAGGGTGAACACTTTATTACTTGAAATTTAGTGAGAGGAATCATCTTATAATGCTACCGTCGCGATCTAAGCAATACAAGATGCATAAAGGATTAACATCACAGGCAATTCATAATTAGTGTGATATGATATGGCCTTTTCTTCTTGCGCCTTTGATCTCCATCTCCAAAGCACGAACATGATCTCCATCATCACCAGCATTGCGTCAAGGTCAGTGGCGCCGCTTCATGGTTGTCCATCATCACCAGCAACTATTACAACTACTTGGAATAAAGCTATTACAAGATGAATAGACACGCAGGTCTTAACAGAATTAAAGACAACCATTAGGCTCCTGCCGGTTGCCATATTACAACAAGGATCATTGCATACATCAAATACAATCACAATCACATGTTGGCCATATCACATCACAGAACCCCTGCAAAAACAAGTTAGACGCCTCTAATTTTCTTTGCAAGTTTTACGTGGTTTGGGGCTTTCGCATAAGACCGATCTTACCTACGAACAAGAACCACAACGTTGATACAAGTGTTGTCAAGATGCTCATTGTAAATCGAATCTTAACTATGGTGGGAGACACAGACACCCGCAAAGCCACTTGTGCAAAGCAAGTTGCACGTCAAGCGTGGAGCAAGTCTCATGTGCGATGACATGTAATGTTAGCCCGAGCCGCTTCATCCCACCATGCCGCAAGATGCAAAGTACACGCTAAGACACCGACAACAAAAGCATCAACGCCCACAAAAACATTGTGTTCTACTCGTGCAACAGATCTACGCATAGATACGGCTCTGATACCACTGATGGGTTCGTAGCATGGAAAACAAAAAATTTCTACCGCAAGAACGAACAAAACCTAGATCTAATCTAGATAAAAGCCAAGATCTAATCTATTAGACATGAGCAACGAGATAGATAGGAACTAACCCTCGTAGATCCGAAAGCGTTAATGAGATTAGATCTCGTGGTTGATGTAGTCGATCACTTACCGATCTCAAGATCGTGTGGACGATCCTTCCAGCGTCGCGTTCCAGCAGCGCTTCCGCCCTTAGTCAAGTAGACGATCCTTCCGGCGCCGCGATTCGGCAGCGCTTCCGCAGTCGGTCACACGTGCGGAGTCGAAGCAGACCTTCCTCTCCCCGTTCCAGCGAGCAGCGGAGGTATTAGATCTTCTCCACGGAATCCCAGCAGCACGACGGCGTGGTGGTGGTGGTGGAGTAGAGAATTCTGCAGGGCTTCACCTATGCCTGTGCAGAAGAAGGTGGAGGAGAGAGGCGGCAGAGATTGGACGTTATGGGATCAAGGGAGGAGGGGGCGCCCCTGCCCCTCTATTTAAAGAGGGGAGGCGCCTAGGGAGGGGGAGTCCTTGTAGGACTCCCCTCCCTCTCTATGGCCGGCGGATTGGAGGTGGGGGGAGGAGTCCTCCTCCCCCACGAATCCGTATCTTGACCCACCAGGAGTCCTTGATCCCTATCTTGATTTTCAAGCAAACTCCAAGATATCTTCTAGAACCTTCCGGAACATTCCGAAACCTTCTAGAATCCTCATACAAACACTCCGGAACATTTCCTAACTCATAAAATGATCTCCTATATATGAATCTTATTCTCCAGACCATTCCGGATCTCCTCGTGATGTCCCGAATCCAATCCGAGACTCCGAACAACATTCGGTCTCCAACGCATATTCCATATCTACTTAAAACAACTTCGAACCTTAAGTGTGTCACCCTACGGTTCGTGAATATGTAGACATGATGGAGACACATCTCCTATCAATAACCATCAGCGGGACCTGGAGATCCATAATGGCTCCCACATACTCAACGATGACTTCGTGATCGATTGAACCACTTACATACGAAACTAATTCCCTTTGTCTCGCGATACTATACTTATTCGAGGTTTGATCGTCGGTATCTCCATACCTAGTTCTACCTCGTTACTGATAAGTACTCTTTACTCATTCCGTGATATGTCATCCCTTGTGACCTAGTCACATGCTTGCAAGCTAACTAGATGAAATTCCACCGAGAGGGCCCAGAGCATATCTATCTGTCATATGGATGGACAAATCCCAATCTTGGTTCATGCGCTTCAACACATACTTTCAGAATACCCAATGACACTTTTATAACCACCCAGTTACGAAGCGGCGTTTGATGTCATCAAAGTATCCATCCGGTGATGGTGATTAACACAACCTCATGGTCGAAGGAATAGGTTACTATGTATTTGAAAGCTTACAGCAATACGAACTTAATGACTTGATCTTATGCTACGCTTACTGTGGGTGTGTGTCCATCACATCATTCTCCTAATGATATAACCTTGTTATTAATCACATCCAATGTCCATGATCAGGAAACCATGATCATCAATTAATCAACAAGCTAGTTCAACAAGAGGCTTACTAGGGACTCTTATTGTTTACAAAACACACATGTATTAGTGTTTCCTAATAATACAATTATAGCATGGGATGTAAACATTCATCATAAACACAAAGATATAATAATAATCACTTTTATTATTGCCTCTTGGGCATATCTCCAACACGAATCGCCGGCAGTAACTGGCCAAACCAAGGAAACTCCGGACTTCTTTGACATTAATGGGTGCAAGCCAGTCCATAATTGTCTTAATAGTTTCTGGGTTGACGGCAATGCCCTTGGCAGAGATGATGTGACCAAGGTAGGTGACTTGAGGCAGCCAAAACTCACAGTTGGAGAACTTTGCATATAGGCGGTTCTCACGAAGCTTGTTTAGGACACACCGAAGGTGTTCTTCATGTTCTTCCTTAGACTTAGAATAGACTAGAATGTCATCCAGATAGACCACAACGAACTTATCAAGATACTCCATGAAAACCGAGTTCATAAGCCTCGAGAAGGTGGCAGGTGCGTTGGTGAGACCGAAAGACATGACCGTGTACTCATACAGGCCATAGCGGGTGGTGAAAGCTGTTTTAGGAACATCTTCCTTGCGGATCTTGATTTGATGATAACCACTTCTCAAATCAAGCTTAGAGAATACCACAGCTCCAGCTAGCTGACCGAAGAGATCATTAATCCGCGGACGGGGATATTTATTCTTGATGGTTTTAGCATTGAGTGCCCGATAGTCAACACAAAGTCTATCAGTCTTGTCTCGCTTCTTCACAAAGATGGTTGGACTACCCCAAAAAGAAGTACTGTGCTGAATGAAACCCAACTTCTCTTGTTCATCCAACTGATGCTTAAGTTCAGCCAACTCAGCAGGGCCCATTTTATAAGGCCGCTTGGAAATAGGAGCGGTACCAGGTTCAAGTTCAATGACAAACTCAACCTCACGATCCGGAGGCATACCTGGCAACTCTTCAGGAAAGACATCTGGAAACTCACAAACTACCGGAACACTCTGAATACCTTCCATGGCATCATCATTCAGAGCCGCCAAAGAATAAAGCTGAATTGCAAGAGTCAGACTTGGAGAATAGACTATATGTCCTTTAGGAATTTTCAGAGAAACCGAACGTTCAGCACAATCAATCACAGCTGCATTTGCTATCAACCAATCCATGCCCAAGATAACATCAATATCAGAATTGCCCAGAATAATTAAGGAAGCCGGAAACGAAGAGCCACCAATCTCAATTTGATTGCCATGGCTGATATGAGCAGCCCTCATGTTTGACCCAGGAGATTGTACCACAAGACGGTGTAATAAAGGAACCATAGCCAGATCTTGCTCATGAGCAAACTTGTGAGAAACAAAAGAATGCGAAGCACCAGAATCAAACAAAACTCGTGCAGGAACTGAGTTAACAGGAAGCATACCCATGACAACTCCAGGTGCATGCTCAGCTTGAGCGGCGTTGACACAGTTGGCAAGAGCAACCGTAGACCCCGGCTTAGTGTTGATGTTGAGAGCCCGAGGTGGAGGTGCACGAATCATAGGAGCACTTGCCGCAGGTCTTGGAGGTGGTGGTGGAAGAGCTTTGTTGTTCATTGGACAATTCCAGTGCTGATGCCCAGTGTTTCCACAAGTATAGCAAGCACCAGGTGGACGTGGAGCAACGTAGCCAGGGACTCCGCCAGGCGCTCCAGGGTAGTTGTGGTTGTAGCCCCTGGGAGCCACAGTGAAGGAGTTTGGTGGCCTTGGTGCATAGCTTGACGGTCTTGGTGGAGCAGGGAGCGACGGTGGGGTGTTAGGAACCCAGACACGACGCTTAGAAGGAGCTGCCATAGCAGAAGAGCTTGTTGTATCACGGCTGTGTTTCTTTGACTCCTCAAACACTTGCCTACTTGCTTCTTCCTGCAGAGCTATGTGTTGAAGTTCCAGAAAATATGCCGGCCTTGCATGAGTGATTGCATATTTGATGGAAGCATTGAGGCCTTGCCGAAACCTCTTTTGCTTCTTCTTGTCATCAGAGATCTCATCGCCACCATAACGAGACAGGTTCATGAAGTTTCTGATGTAGGTGTTGACATTGTCAGTGCCCTGCTTGAGGTTGAGAAACACTTCCTTCATCCTTTCCATGACAATTTCTGACAGATATGGCTCTTTGAAAGCAGCAGTGAACCTCTCCCAAGTAGGCTGAAAACCAGAAAGATCTGCCTTGAGGTAATTTTCCCACCAGAGAGCTACATCTCCCTTCAGAAGGTGAGTAGCACACTTAACCCATTCTTGCTCGGGAACATCCGCAGGCATCAGCAACCTTGACACTTCACGAAGCCAATCATCCGCATCAAGTGGCTGATCAGACACCTCAAATTGGCGTGGGTTGAACTTGAGAAAACTCTTGATGTCTCCTCGCTTGGGAGGTGGAGGTAGCGGAGCAAACTCATTCCTCCTCACGCTTTCCTCGAAGCGCTGCTGGTTCTCCTGCATAGTGCCCAAAGCATTTGCAATACTTGCCAAAGCAGCCCCAAGTTCAGGTGGTATGTCCTCCTCAGAACGGCGTGGTGGTGCCATCCTGTGATTGATATAAAACACAAGTCAGTACTATAATGGAGAATGATAATAATCCAAAATAGTACCAAAATGGAATTAATCAAGATTAAAGGATGCAATTCACTGAGATGATATTAAAATATCAACAAAGTTCAAGGCAACTAGAAGATATTAAGCATAACGCACACGACTGAACAAGGAGTGTGGTACACAACTAACAAAGAAAAAATTTCCGCAAATTTTGGCATTAAAATACCACTATATGCGCAAAACCACTTAACGAATCAAGATTAGTAACTCTACTAGTTCAATATACAAAAGCAAATGACAAAAGTAGTGGTATGGTCGCGACTCCATCCCGCACTCAAATCATTACTCCGCACATGAATCAGTAAAACACATATCCCAACACCTTCTTCTTAAGATGAACCTAAAGATTGGTAACTACGGAAACGAACACCCCAAACAAGATAACGTCGGATAACAAAGAGTAAGATAGATCGCATCGGTGTACAACGAATCAGAATAGATCGCGTCGGTTTACAAGGGCCTGTCGGTATGGAATGTACCAACAGTTGATAACCAAAAGGCAGATAGTGATAACATTTGGATGCAACAGATAGACAAGGAATTCACACACACACACACACCACAACACAACCTATGGTACTACGGAACCCAGAACACGTGAATCCTAGTTTGAATTTTAGAAGAGGATTGAAAACATTACACTTCCTTACCAGAAAAGGGTGGGTGGTTGGGTAAGAAGAAAAATGGAAGCAGTCCTACTCTCACGTTTGTTTTTCCCTAGTATACATAACTACCAAAATATTTGCTAGACTGACAACGACCATTTTGGCTGAGACCCTGAAGGGCGGGATGGCTCTGATACCAATTGTAACTACCTCGGTGAATTACGCTCTTAGTTAATGCCTGGATGAACGATAGTGGTTAAAATAGTACGGTGGGGCCCAGGGCCACTCACGGTAGACCTTTCGGCCGTCCTAACCACTTTCAGACAACGGGACAAGAACGAGCGGCGTAATCGGCAGGCGAAGGGATCAACTACATACACAAATGAGTATGTATGCAAGCCACATACAACAGTCCTCAGAGCCATTCCATCTAAAATAAATAGAAATATTGCAACGCCATACGGCAAGATCCAAATGTCCTAGATAGATATAATAATTTAGGATAGCTCCTCATACATCACACATCAGAGTATCAGGCGGAAGCGGAAAACAAGATCCGAATACGGATAAGAAGCAAATTGGCATAAGATGCCCCATAAATAAACATATCCCGCCCACAGATCACACGGATCCCCGTTCCCGGAATCTCTACACCGAATGATCGTTGCCAACATCATCTGTCTCTTCCACCCAGTATCCATCTTGCGGGTACACCTGTTCATCTGAATCAAACAATTTATTGTGTGAGACCCTAGGGGTACTCAGCAAGTCTTTATGCCGCTAAAGGGGACACAACCTGGGGTGACGCAATTGCAGCAAAAGATAATACCTAACAATTCTACAGATACCCGCTAACCTTCCGCCTAACCAATGATAGACGGAAGTCCATGAATTAAGAACAACGGTTATAACAGTATAATTAACAGATCCATCCTCCTCCTCGCTTACCAACAAGGAAGCGGACGAACAACCCCCATCATTCGTTGGCAGTTGTATTAACCATTCCATGAGTATTGCACTATTTACTAGTCAAGTACTTAGTCAATTTAAAAGCGGTACTTTAGTTATACTTGTCTATGATCGAGAAACTGTGCTCCAAGTCGTCCATAACCGCGGACACGGCTTTCAGAAAGATTTACCCTGCAGGGGTGCACGAATAGCAACACACACTCGATCAACCTCGGAAAAACCAAATCAAAACCCAACGAGGCATTCACGACAAAGCAATCACAGGATTCAGAAATGTTTCAGGGGGCCACCCCATTAAGCTACCCGCAACAAAGTTGGCCGGCTCCGAGACGGACCCAAGGTTTGTTTGGACGGCGGTAAACGACTGGGAACCCGAAAATGTGACTGGGCTTGTCGATACAGCGAAAACGTGTCACGATCCAAAACAATACAGGTGCTCCTCGCACAATCTTAAATAACGCAGTAACATGGCATAAGTACGGTATAGTAATAAAGCCCCAAACTAATTGTGGCCCCAAGAAATAGGAATGAATCAAGCTCTGGCTCAGGGGGGTCCATAAGGCCTCCCGGATGTGGATAGTGCGAATAGTCAAGGAACAGGAATCAAGTACTCGGGGTCCTACGGGACACAAGTGAGCAGGAAAAACCAAATAGCAGATATTGCTCACCGGTGCCTCTTTCATTAGTTATCCCATTACTACTTAGGTTAAGTTGTTTAGATACCTCGTTATTCATCAGACACTCACATACCCTACCCATGCTTTTCTACGACTCGCATGGCTCAAACAACTCCTGTAGTAATGGCTCATGGGATGGAGGAACAAGCTTCGGTGGGGTTTAAAAATAAAGGCTATGCAGTACTTGGGATTCAATTTAATGCAATCGCGACTCAATGATGCAAGAATAAGATAGAGGCAATAGGTACTGTATGTATACAAGCATGTGGTAGTGCTTGCCTGGCAGCTCAGTTGAAGCGAGAGATGGATCTGGGTAGTACTCCTGTGATTCCTGGTAATTCTCCTGCTGGGCGTCTATTCGAAGAAGAACCAAACAAACAAGGGCCAACATAAATAAAGTGCATAAGCATAGGAATTAAAATGCAACAAGCAACCAAGCATGCCATGATGAATGATGCACAATTTACATGGCCTTAAAGTAGCATGGCAAAGGTGAGGTGTGGATACAAGGAATAAAGCATTTTATTATTTATTTAACCAAGTTTTAATGTTATAAACAGTTCAGATTTTTAATAACAACATGATGCATGCTTCAATTCAGAACAAGGACTGCATAGATAGAACGGGCTCGTCGCGCTGATCGATTTAGACATATTATTTGTCAAATTTGGAGTTATAAAACAAAAGTTATTAATTAATTAAGGAAAAGGGTATTTTAATGTAATTTTAATCATCTCAAAAATTTAAAGTGTTCAAAACATATTTTGAAGGGCATATTTGAATTCCTCACATTTTTCTGATTCCAAAACATATATTACTTGTATTATTTGGATTTGTATTTTAAAAATTATTTAAATCTGATTTGAATTTGAATTTAAATCAATTTGAAAAAGGTTTAATTAAAACAGACTCAGGAAAATACTTTTGTTACCTAGGCAATTCTAGCCTCAGCCGCTGACGGGTGGGCCTTGCGCTGACTGGGGCCACGCGCGCGAAAACACTTTTGTTACCGGGCTCTAGCTGGCCCACTGAGGCTGACAGGCGGGGCCAGCGGCTTCGGGCCCATGCGACAGTGGGGATGCCCCCAGAGGCCGACAGGTGGGGCTGGGCTGGAGCGCAGGTTACGCCTGAGAAAGCAGGGGGGCTCCCTGCAAAAATACTAGTGCGGCTAACTAGTGGGGTCGCTAGGAGCGCGGGTTGCGAGCGAAATAAAAGGGAGGGGCTTAATGTAATTTTACCACAGGCCCGGTACTGTTCTTCGTGTTCATCGTCTGACGAGAAATCGGCGCGCGGCGCGAACGGGGGAATCAAACTCGGGTCGCGGGCGTCCGCGCTGAGGGGCGGAACCAGTGCAGCGGGCTAGGGAAGCTGTTGGGAGAGGGGCTGGGGCCTAGGTAAGCTCGCTGCGGCGGGGAAAACCTGCAGACACCGGCGAGCTCTGGCGCACGATGGACGTTCGATGATACGAACGGCGGGACTAGGGCGGTACGGTGAAGCGGAGGTTGTCAGGGAGGTCGAGGGACTCACCGCGGGCTCGACGACGGGCTCGGATCGGAGCGAGGAGCGGCGGAGCGGCGAGATCGCTGGCGCTCTAGCGGCTAGGGTTTCGTCGGGACGGCGAGGATCTAACGGTGCTGGGGAGCTCCTCCTTCGCGTCAGCGTGTACGAGTCGGGGCAGGGGACGGTCCTCGGTCTTCCAGGACACCTCCACGTCGCGCTGACCCGCGGGAACGACGGGGGCGAGGTGGTGCTGGCGGCGAACGGCGGCAGGTGCTAGGCGTCGGGGAGGAAGAAGAGGAGGAAGAGGGGAGACTCGGGGTGGATCTGGCGCTGCAGGAGAGCCATGAGGAGGAGGAGAAAGGAAGGGAGAGGGAGGAGTTGGCGTGTGGGCGCGGCCAGGTAAAGGTGGCTCGGCCCCTTCTCCCTTTCGCTCGGGCACGTGCTAGCTCGGCTGGGAGCAGGTAGGGCATGGCAGGGAGGCTGCAGGTGGGCCAGGGGAGGGAGAGACGCCGCAGCTAGGGCCAGCATGGTAGGAGAGCGAAGAGAGAGAGGAGAGAGGTTAGCTCGGGCTAGGTTTAGATGGGACTCGGGTTAGGGCTTGCTTAGGTTAGATAGAGGGTTAGGGTTAGCTGAGGTGGGCCAGGGAGAGAGAGGGTCAGGTGGTGCTCATGGGAGAGAGAGATAGAGAGAGAGAGAGGAGAGATCAACGTTAGGGTTTAGTAGAATTAGGGTTAGGAGAAATTAGAGAGAGAAGCTAGGTTTAGGTTTGTTTAGGGTTTAGATTTTTAAAGCTTGAGCAAAAGATCACCCCCAAGTGGAACATGATGAATGCTAGGAATTAACATGAGATGAAGGTGAAAGAGAATTCCAAGAAAAGAAAAAGAAAAGAATTATGGAATAGGCCTCATATGGTTCATGCATGGAGGAATAAAAATAAGAGAAAATGATATGGATGAGACTATGAGGATGGTGGAATGGTAGGAGATGGTTCCCCAAGATAGGATCCATTAAATCAAAAGAAAAACCAATGGAGTAAAAGGTGGTGCAGAAGTGTGCATGGCCCATGCAAAAATAATAAAGCCATGATTTATTTTGTGAAAACAATAATAATATTATGGCATTATTCTTATGCATTTCCAAGAAGTGGAGAAAAACCAAGCAAAAGAATTTAAAGGGTTTGATCCACCCCAAACCACATGAGCTGGAACAAAAATATCAAAAGAAAAAGGGATTGCAAGCTCATGGGTAAAAGGATGGTGGAATTATAAGGTGGTGAAAGAAAGGTGGTGGAGTTGAGATAAAAGATATGCCCCCAACTCAACTTGGGCATTTAAACAATATATCAACAACCAAATATAATATCAAGAGGCAGATACAATTTATAATGCATATGAGAGAAGAACCAAAAGAAAGAGGGTTTTAAATGATGCTCAAATGCAAGGTGGCATGATGACATGAGTATGATATAATTATGATGCAACAATAATATATATGAAGTAGCCAATGTCTTACTAGGACAAGTAGCATTACAATTGTTAGACAATTGGGATGCTACACTACAAAGTTCATGCATGCATTTTACATGCACAAGGTGGTCCTAGGGTTCCTCCCGCGCCAAGACGAAGGTCTGTTGGCTGCCTGTTCTCATTGACCTAGCCTAGAGTTATGTGTTTCGTATGGCTCCGCCACTGAACTCCCATGGATGACTATGCCTAGATATTACTAGATCGGAAGGAATTCGGTCGTGCGTACCCACATTTTTCCTGATCGTTTGGTTCCAGAAGGAGCGTTGTGAAGCTCTGCTATCTGTTACCATCATATGTCATGTCTTCGACGATACTTGGTAATCAGATGCGGAGAATGTCATGAAAACATAGACATGAGGGCTAGCAATGGTGGTTTCTTTCTTTCTGGCGGTGCGGAGCTGAATTGGTGATATGTGACTCGTAGCAGTGACTGTTAGTGGGAGCAGCAACATAGGAGAATTACATATTCTTAT
Organism: Avena eriantha; assembly: GCA_910589775.1. Taxonomy (NCBI): domain Eukaryota; kingdom Viridiplantae; phylum Streptophyta; class Magnoliopsida; order Poales; family Poaceae; genus Avena; species Avena eriantha. Next base: position 35,493,307 of record OU342745.1, on the reverse strand, counting down.
CTTGCAGAGTGAAAATCTAAGGGATGACCTGAATTGATTGTACCTGGCAATGATCTTGTTCAAGGTAATGTTTTGTGATCCATGATAAAAACATATGATCTTTGATCGGACGACAACGGCGTTTGTACATTGTTTCCTTCTTGAAGACATCGCTATTGGAGAGGTTGGATTTGTGGTGTTGGTGGTGATAGGTGTAGAGGGATTTTATAAAAAAAATATTGCGCGCATCTGTATGGCCGCTAAGAGATGCGTTATTGCAGAGCCTATGTGGTATTAATGTATGCTCTTTATTAAAAATGTCATTCTGGGAGCATGTAGTGTAAAGTGAAAAGAAAGATAGTTGTCGGGGTTTTATAGAATCTCTCACGACTTAGAGAAAACAAGTTTCTAAATATTCGTATTAGTATTTTTAAGATAATGCATCACTGTAATCTTGATACTCCTAAAAGGCGTGAGATGGATATCTTATCGACCCAAAACTAGAACTAGCTGTTCTAGCAAACACGTTACATTGTCCTAGCCTAATTTCCATCAAGCTAAGCCTGAAAAAGGGTAGTAGTACGTAGACTAGTCAACTAGAACTAGCTGTATTATATTGTAGTTCTAGCGGAACATGTGTGCGTGCGTGCATGTTGAGTACACGGTCCAGCCAGCGATTAGCCAGCTCGAAAAAAAAACATTACTACTACATGCAGTTGTACAAAAGGAAACGCGAAAGCATGCGCGCTGCCGTGCCATGCCGCATCGCTGTGCCGGACAATTAATTAAGCACCCGGCCAGCGCTCTGGTAGCTCGCGCGGGCTCAGAAGGTGGGCACGACGCCGTAGTTGCCGAAGTCGAGCACGTAGGGCCGCGGCGCGGGCGTGGGCGTCGGCGCGGTCACCGCGTCGGCATCGGCGTCGGCGTCGTCGGTGCGCTTGGCGAAGCGGCCCTTGACCCGCGGCCGCGTCTCGGCGTAGGCCTTCCGGGACGCGTACCGGATGGTCTTCTCGAACCGCCTGTTCTTGCGCTTCTCGCGGTACCGCATCAGACGCGCCTCCCTCGACTCCCCTGTGGCCGGCGCCGGCACCGCCACACCGGCGGCCGCGACGGCGCTGTCTGTCCGCTCTGGCAGCATCCCCACATCCACGGACGAGACGCTGTGGCTAGGAGTGGGGGTGTAGGGCAGGTACGCCGCCTTGGACTGCGTGAAGTCGAGCTCGATGATTCCGCCGCCGCGGCCACACATCGCGTCCGGCACCAGCCCGACCTCCGACGACGATCCCTGCTCGATCGAAAGCAAATGAAGATGAGCAAGGTGAACAGATGGCGTGGGGTTAAGGTTCTACTGTTTGGAGCAAGGCACAGCAAGTGCTTACACTTCCACCGAATGACGCCGCCGTGTAGGAGGTGTAGGACGACGGCTTGGAGACGGCGGCGAGGCCACCGAATTCCAGCTCCACCGCGCCAGCGCCATTGGGGACAACGCTATCGGCCAGCGGGAAGCGCGGGAGCTCGGAGCCGAAGAACGGGTCCAATATGTCGGCGAACAGAAAGTCCAGCTTCGCGCCGTCCTTGCCGCCGATTGCGTCGACAGCCTCCAGCGCGTTGTCGTTAAGGTTGAGCATGTCGTCCTGCTTCTCTCCGCAATCCAACGACGTCAAGAGCGCGTCCTGATCGGAGCACGTCGTCCCGATGGGCTGCACGGGGACGCGCTCGTGGCGGCGCGCGAGCGGGTTGGCGGTGTGGATATCGGCGTCGCAGGCTGCGCAGAGCGCGGCGGCGTCGGCCTTGCAGGTGACCGCGGCCGGCGCGAGCTCGCACACCTCGCAGACCCACACCCTCACGTGCCCCGCCCGCGCGTGCCCGGCGTCGCACGCCGTGCACAAGTACGCCCCGGCGCACGTCCGACAGTGCACCGCCGCCGGCGACCCCGCGCACGACCCGCACCTCCTCCCTCCCACGCCCCAGTACCTCCCCAGCCCGTGCAACTCCATCACCACCAGGCACTAACCGAGATCGATCGCTTCGAAGCAAAGCAGCAAGCTATATCTACACCAGGATCACTTCCACGGCGGGCGAAGCGAAAGTTAGCAGAAGCCGAGCGCGTCCGACGCTTTATAGCAGCGGGAGATGGATCGGCGAAGCAAATCTCGCGGCGTCGCGGTGGTGGGAGTGAGGGAGATATGGGCAGGTGGGACAGGGCAGCGACGGTGACGTGGCGGGAGGGAGAGCCGTACGTGGCCGGCTCTGGGCCAAGCAAAAACGGGGGAAAATGTCGATCTCGTAGATTTGGGCGGAGGGTGGCGGGCCCGCGTGTCGATTCCGGCCCACGTGAACCGCGGGCCCCGCGCACGAGAGTGGCGGCAGGGACGCGACAACCGCCCCGATGCTGATGATTTTCATGTCACGGGGGTTGGACTTGGACCGAGGTTTTGGGATGGATAATCAAGGCGGTGATGGGCGATCAGAGCGTGATGGCAAGCTGTTTATGGCTAACCAAAAGTGCTTATCGTATGTATGTATAAGCACCGCCGCTTATGAGGGAGCCGAACCAGAAGCTACTACTACGTGCCGTTGCAAGTTGCAGACGCCACAAATGAGTTCTTTCCTTGAGGATCTTGCTAGAAGATTCATATAATCATGAGGCCAGCCTAGCTAGAGTTGACGATGATTTTTCAAGCAACGAGTCGTGAAATTAATTATTAAGTGGGCGGTCGATAAATTGTTCCGATGGTGGAAGCGACAAAGATCAGCTTTATGTGGGGGCGGTAGTCCCACTCCAGTGGTACTGCTATAAATTAATTACCTTTCGTCTTCATCATTAACCTGTGACCGGTGCCCGTCGACTGCCATCTTTTCGGCTTAATAATTCGCAAAAGTTTGAACGGACTAATTAAGGTCGGAAATGCCCTTGGGGAAGTTTTCGCCGCGTCCGCGCTCGTGGTATCGCCCGCTACGAGTAGTAGTAAACATGAGCTCCACATGCATGGAGCCTCGAAACGGTTACCGCCGTACGGGCTGCCGCTATAGAAAAGAGTACACGGGATCCTCCTAGGGATTTTTCTGTCACCTGACCTGCGTAGGGTTGTTGGATAACCTCGCGAAGTTTCTGGACTCGGTGGTCGACTTAGTGGCGCGCACTGTACTGTGCTGTACGCCGAGACATCGCGGTCGCGTGTCGACGAGGCGAGCCCGATCAGGCCGGCGCCGCAACGCGAGTCGCGAGAGAGATCGAGCAGTTGGATCGGTCCGCGTTGACGCGCGCGCTCCAGCGAGAGAGAGGCAGATGGCTGTCAGACGTGGACGCGTGCGCGTGTGACCTGCCGCCGAGGCAAGCGGGCGCGGGGGCAGACCCGTCATTTGGGCCGCGGGGCGAATGACGAACCGGCTGCCGTCATATACCGTGGCGGATGGAGACGGATAGCGAGACGGGGACAGGCAGGCAGCGCGCGCGCGAGCATGCAGCCGGTCGGCACGGCACGGCACGGCGCGGCGCGTCATGTGACAGTGTCGGCATTCGCTCGTTTCGAGCGCGTGCCCGGATCGCGTCGTACAGATTTGGTAGTACGAGCAGGGCCTTGGCTAATCGATCGCGTGTTTGATTTTCTGGCTTTTGGATGAGCGAATCCAGCTGCGCGCGGAACAGGAAAATCTGCAGGCTGTAGACATGGGCATACACTCATCCTTCCGAAGCGACGAGGAGGCCCCTACCCTAGACATGGGCATATGTGCTCGCTGTGGATGAGATCGGGTGGTAGCTACATGGGGCTTACTCGGCGGTGGCGGCCGGGCCCCAACGATCCGATCGACGTGACGCAGGAGACCATGCACCATGATTGGCTGCGCCAAACTTCCCACCCAAGCGCCGCCTTCCCGTAGAAAAGCCAGCTCGCTTTCCTGGTGCCGTCTCGTCACGACCGCCCGCGCGGTCACGGTCGCGGTACAGCGTAGCCGGCGCCGAGAGCTCCAGAAGATTCGGTCGGACTGTGCGTGCCGGCGCCCCGGTGCATGCTGTTCCCCAGGCGCGATAGAGCGTTCCCGATCGACGCTTCCGGACACACGCGCGCGTGTGCGCTCCGATGCTCATCCGCCGTGGCCGTTTTCCCATCCCGGCCCGCTCGGCCGACAGGGCCAATTCATCTCTTCTGAGGTTCGTGCGCTTGAGCGTACGTGTGCGTGCACAGCACACCTGCAGGATGCAGTTCCGAGGTTCAGGGACGGGCGTCAGAGCATTTCTCGCTGGCTGGTCTCCACACACTCATAATCTACCTCATAATCTACCTCGCTAGTACTCCTTCTCCTTCGTATTGCTCAACTACGTGTAGACATACTCAAAGTCAAGCTTCGTAAAATTTGACCAAATATATATAACAAAATATTAGCATTTATATTACTAAATATATATGTAATATGATTGTATATTTCACATTGTACCTATCAGGATTTATTTAATATTATAATTACTAATTAAATGTCCGTGTGTTGCCACGGTTCTTTAGTTTTTTTCCACCACACATGCAAAATGTAGCTAAATACATGGTGTTTAATTCTGTATTTATAAAATATATTGGAATTATGACAAAGTACCGTTAGAATTCATAACCCATGCAATGAACATTTTTGCTCAAGGAACATTGTTTGAAATGTCTTTGCAGAGATGATGAATTGTCACATTTGTGTCAGTGAAGACATACAGATACAGATACGCTTACAAACAAATTATATTGATACTATCTCTCATTATGTGCTTCCTCCTACTTCCATGGCTCAGCTATGGTGTTGCTCCAATTAACCTGTTCCTCTTGCTCAACTAATTGTACATAGCTATGCTCTGAATATCAAAATATAAACTGTTAACAATCCAGTTTCTTCACATCATAAGCAATCTATAAAACTAAGAAAGCATCATAAACTATAATGAAGCAAAAAAAGAAACAATGACATTCGATATTATAATTAGGTAGGCATGGAAAACGCCAACAAATTCGGTTTCTGGGTTAGAATGGAATGAATAGATGACGGATTCACCGTCATGCTGAGCACTATGATGTCGCGCCGCTTGCTGGCAAGCAAGGGTAGTGGCAGATCCAAAATTTAGACATGGGGGGCGAGGTGACGGGCTCTTACAAGCTACCGAGAAATTTTATATCCAAGTATCATTTGGGTTTAACTTTGTCTAAGCACATACAAAAGTTACACCCGTGACGTGTCTAGCTAAAGCGAACACCCGTGAAAAAGTCCACATATGCACCGTGTAAACGAATTTGATAGTCAATCTACTAAAAATATGACATGAAACAAATTCTAGTTGTTAGAAATCATTGTCTTATGAAAACTAAAGATAAGCGGTTAAGAGTAATCATATAAATAAAATTATTGGATTTAGCTAGCATTTATACCGCTTTGGATGGAAAATCATCATTTATAAATATATATGTAATATAATTGTATATTTCACCTTGTACCTATTAGAATTTATTTGATATTATAATTATTAATATAATTTTCTATATGATGGGTCAAACTTCACATAGTTTGACCTTGACCGAAGGTACCGTGCGGAGTTAATATGAAACTGAGGGAGTTTATACTCCATCTTGTCTTAATATAAGACGTTCTAGCATTTTTTTGATAACACAAAAAACTATGGCTATGTACAAAAGTACCCGTACAAACTGTCTGAACCAACATCGAAAATTTGAATTCCGACTCATCGGGTCGTCGCCCAAATCGATGGAACCACATCACCGGCATCAATCCCCCCACCCCCAAATTGATCCTTCCTGAACAACTTGAATCTATCCCTCCTGGAATCGATCGCCAGCACCCTGTCGCTGATCTGCTCGCCTAGGGAGTCGCCGCCCTTCTGCCCGCATACTCGCCCATCCCCTCACCTCTGATATCTCACCCAAGGGGTCGCCGCTCTTATGCTTCCACCCCCCGAAGGCGCCACCCTGTTGGGTATCCTCCTCATGTGGGTTGTGAGGAGATGGCCTTATGAAGCCTTTCAGGCAGCCCAAATAGGTGCAAAATCCCACCAACCTTTAGGGTTATGATCAACGGCCATTTTGGACATTGCACAGGGCCGGCTCTGGCCCATGGCCAACATGGGCGGCGCCCTAGGGTCCACACCCTAGAGGGGCCCATAATTCTATCCTCTCATATACATATGTACCGTACTTGTGTTGGCCTAAAAAGAAAAGAACCGATAACAACCCAACAGATCAGCAATCGGGAGCAGAGCAGAGCATGGTGGAAATACTACGCTTGCAAACCTGAGGGATCGAGTTGGTCTAATCTTCTGGTACTTTTATGATTGCTAGGCCAGCTCGGCTACTCCCATCATGAAACATGGTTCAACATTTATCATGCCGCCCACTCGTCTCCTCGAACGAACTGCTCTGCCGCATTGCCTCTAGTCCTCTTTCATCCTGCAACTCATCACCCTTGCCCCTTCTAACGTTTCAATTGTAAGGGCTATTGTATCCATGTGTACTTTTTTGAGATCGATTCATCTATACTCATATCTCAATTCACCTGCATGGTTTTAGGGTTTGGTGATTTATATCAGATAAAGTTTCTTGAATATTTGTGTTTTGCTATAAATTAAAATATGCTTTTGGTATTCCATGATCACACGGTGAATTAACACTTAAATAGACTTCACAACGTTAAGTTAGACTAGTTTCATCAAATATGATCACTTTGTATTCATGTTAGTACTACAAAATATCTTGCTAACTTCGCAAGTAGTAAATATTATTGTGGATCTCCTCCTAAATTTGAAAAGAAAATCTTACCCAATACATCTAGTGATCCTAATTCAGGTGAAGGCTCATTGATGAGTGCATATTTGCATCATGTTTTATGTTATTATTTTACATTGTAGATGTAGGATCTTGGTATTTTACGGCATTAGCGCGCACATTTTATGTCTGTTTTCACCAGGATCAGGACAAATGATGGATCCAATGGATACAATTATTGAAGCAGTTGTACTGAGGAGAAAAGGGGTAAAAACAACGTAAATTGCTTATTTGGGAAATATTAATAATACCAGAAGAAAACCTGAAGCGAACAGAGGAGACAGAGAGCATAATGACCAACTATATGGGCAGAGGAAAATATTCCCGTCGTATAGCTCCGGCCGTATAGCTGGCGCCGCCTCTGCCTCATCAAATAGTTTCACCCCGTGCAATTGGTTCGAGGAGATGACATATGAACACTAGAAATCGCAGAAACCTCACCTCCGGAAGGCATCTAGAGGGGGAACTCATCCACCGGGGATCCATCTTCGCTCTGCGCAGATCCAGGAGGCTAAGGCATCGATCTTCATCATCCACCGCTGCATCACCACCATCTCCATCCATCCCATCTACCTCTTGTCTAGGTCTTGTTGTAATTCCTATACTCGTTGTGGATTTATACAAGTACTATTCATCTATGATTGTTTCCATTAACATTACCATGATGTTGATTGCCTCCATGTCTGAGTAGATCATTGGTTTTTGAGGATATGGAGAAACCCTAGTATGAAATTGAAATAAGATAAAGTCTATCATGATATTCATTGTTGTGACCATGTGTTAGATTCTCTACATCTTGATGTTGAGGGAAGTCGACATCTCAATATTTGCCTCTCGTGGGGACTCGATGGAGGGAACTACTTGTTGGTAGACAGAGGCGTGCTAGGGCTTACGGTGACTATAAAGCTGTTAGCAATTCTTACGTATCAACTTGGGAAGCCGAGGAAACTCATGGAACCCTATCCATGCCATGGGATACGTCCTACGGGATTATGTCTCTTAATATCGTAGTAATTCGATTGATGTTGATTGCTGTCTGCTGTGGTTATGAGGATGACGTGCGCAACGATTGCTGGCAAATCATCCATATACGGAGTTCCTCCCACACATACATAGTTGAGAATGTTCATGATAATAATCTTTACCTTAGATCTTTACAATACTAGTGGTGTATCCGCTACTTCCTGAGAACGCCTTTTCCCCTATTGCAGTTCTAATCTCTCTTACATACGCGATACTTACTTTCTATATTAAGTTACTTTGCTTTACTTTACTATTGCTCATATACCCAAAACCCCAAAACACCTTCTTACACAATACTTGCATTTTATCTTGTTACTTAGAACTTTATCTAACATTTCCATTGTAATATTTATTCCAAGAGTTATTAGACTTCAGACTCCTGCTTCTTGTGGGATCGATGTCTTTATTTAGAAACTAGCTACAAACAATCTGTGCTCTTGCAGTCATCACCCATCCAACATTATATGGACTCATCCATCCATGGGAGAGGTAAATTTATATAATCTTACATATAAATAGCACTACTTGTGTTTTTACCCCACGACCTTTTTATCTAGTTCTGATATTGGCGGCATATATACTAGCCTTAGGGCATCTCCACCGGGCTGACCCAAACGGGCGACCCAAACGGTCCGTTTCTGTTTGTTTGGGTCGGCTCGCGGTTGCTTTGGGGTCGCGGTCCGGCCTGTCCAGCCAGCCGCGCCCAGCAGCGTGACCCAAATGTCCGCGTCTGGCTAGCAGAGGCACGACCTTTTTTCCGAATTTGAAACTAAGACATTTCGTGTGTAAACTAATAGAGTTCATACTTAATTATACAAAATATTACATTCAAAATATTAAAAAGGAAAATAACTGGCCCTAGCCCTAGCCCTAGCTACTGTGATCTCCCTACTCGAGGAAGGCGTCCTCATCGTAGCCCCGCGCCAGGACCTCCTGGTACTCCGAGGGTAGGTGCGGCAGTGGACAAGGTCGACTCCTCCTCCTCCTCCTTGACGAGGTTGTCGTCGCCGAGGTCGGCGTCGGAGTGGTTGACGATGCCGTCATCATTGGACTCGGAGGTCGTGGGACCCATAGGGGTCGAACTCGTCGTGGTAGGAGCCGCGACACCGTGTTGTGTGCTCCCACTCTAGGAACCGCCTCCAGATTGCCTTGTTCTGGTACACGCCGTCGTACCGGAAGGCCTGTGGGAGCTTCCGGATGTGGTGGGCCATCTCCTCCTCTAGCGCCCGGCCCTCCTTTGGCATGGGTGGCACCGGCACCCTCTCTCGATTGAGGTGCTAGCCAGTTGGGAGAGCGATGCCTCTCCCCTGCCTCCACCGCCGCTCACATCCGGGTGCCTCCTTCTCCTCGCGCGCGGGAGGCCAATGAACTCCTCCGGGCGAGGCAACGACGGCATGACCCCCAGAGGAAGGTCGGCATGCCGCCCAAGACAAAATTGCAGCGGCCGCCCGAGCCGGACCTGCCCGTCTCATGGTCATTGTTGGCCTTTTTGAACCAGGATGGCTTCTTCATCATTGCCGGTGCGCGGGATTGGCGGCCTCTACGAGAAGTGCTAGGAGATGGCGATGGCGATGGCGAGAGAAGGGGTGTGCGGCACCGACGAGGCGGGAGGCCTGCTTAAGTAGAGCACGCGCAGGTTCTCGCACCTTCACCATCAATGCTGCATGAACTCAGGCAGCGTCCCGTCAGTCACAGGCTTGACGTGCCTCGTCGGCATTGATGGCGAAGGCTGCCACATTTGCGTCTGAATCGGTGTCGCCAGTAAGGATGCCACGCCTCTGAATCGCTGCATCGATTGTATCTGAATCAGTGTCGCGGTTGCCTGAGACTCAGTGTTGCGCATATGTCGAAGGTGGGTGGGCTAGTAGCGCATGCGGGAAGGACACGCCCTTGACCCGCCCATGTCCGGGCCGATACAACAGCCACGCAAATTAGGTGCACGAATGGGTCGAGCCAGGCGTGTCAGGCCGGATAGGTCTTGCCGCTGCGATGCCATGCACGTCGCGCGTGTCCGCGCAAACACATTCAGACGCGCTAGGCCGGGTTAGGTCGAGCCGGTGGAGATGGCCTTTGGGGGCCATGTCGTCAACTTCACCCTAGGGCCCTGTAAAATATAGAGCTAGCCCTGACATTGCACATGAGGGGAGGGGGAGGATAAGCCTCCCATCCAGCCACCACAAGGTGGAGTGACGAAAATCTAGGTTAGCCTCCATTTGAGAAGAAAACCAAGAGAGAAGGGAAGATGAAGAAGTTGAAGTAAGAAGCTGTATCAAATATCGGGCTCTGCCCACAAGGTTGTGAAGACCCAAATCTACTACCTCTTTGGTCCACCATCTTTGGTGAGATTGTTCCAATCCCTACCTTTTATGCCCTAAATCTTGGTATTGACATCCAAGATCCATGTGTATCTTGATGTATGAGATCCTCTAGTGCTCTCTAGATAAGAACAAGTGGTATTCCCATTTGATAATAGTAGAAGAAGATTTGGATGGCTTTGGCCCATGGTTTTTCCTCTAAAGTTAAAAGTTTTTCAGTAAAAGGATTGGTGTCCCTGTGTGTTGATTTGCTATTGCAGTTCTCGGTTCTGGAATCCTAATCACTGGATCAAACATTGTCTCTTGGAGCATCTGGTCAAGTTCTTAGACAGTTTGTCCATATATATCGTTCCATGTGTTTCCTTCTATGAAGACCAATGGTCCGTAGATTTAGTACATGAGTGGTGCTGAAGTTTACATCTTATTCTGTTGCGTATTTTTAGATCACATTTGAGTGTGCTAATTCCCCAACAAACTGGTATCAGATCCACATGTTCTGCTTAGAGGTTGCTGCTAGCTCGTGGTGGCTTTGGAAGAAAGCGTCACCGCAAGTGGCAAGTTGAAACTTGATTCTTACAATTACTCAATTATGGAATCGCATGATGGAAGACACCCTTTATTGCAAGGATTTGTAAGAGCCAACTATGAAAGATAAGATACCGACAACCGATGTCACAGAAGAAGGATGGAGAGTGCTAAACCAAAAGGAAGTAGGTATTATTCGATTGTACATCAACCACAATATATTTCACCATGTTTCAAATGACACAAATGTGTATGAGATTGTTTAGGTTTAGGATTTGTCGTCGGATTGAGGACAAGTACGCCATGAGGGGGTCCTCGAGGCGTGCGGAAGAGAGGGGTGTGAGACGTACGGTGTTCCGTGACGGTGAGCACACAAGTTTACCCAGGTTCAAATCCGCCGGCTTTGGACGGATCCTACTCCTGCTAGCAATCCAGTAATACGACAGAGCCGGAATATGGGTTACAAGGGTTCGCCTGTGTGAGTTGAGATTGTAGACTATTGAGGGTCTAAAGTGTTGGGTGCCCTAAAGGCTCTCCCTAGGATGGCTTATATAGATATACGGCCTAGGGTTTACAGGAGATATCTATCCGGCTATGACTAAGAGTCGGTTACAGAGTACATCTTGAACTACAAGTAACATTATGGGCCTAAGTCGGTAAGTCTTCTAGGCCTTCCCATAGCCAGATTGGACTCCGTCTTCTCTCCCTGACTAGGCCGCCCGTGAAGCAAAGCTCTAACGCGAAGTGGGCCACCCTGGTCAGTGAGGAACTGTGAGGATACCCGGAAAGTATATCCCCAACAGCAGCCCCCGGAGGCCTCCAAGATCCAAAGTCGGATTCACCATCATCTAGCTTGATCTTCGGCTTGCAGAATCTTGAAGGGTTCTTGAAACTTCACAACAAAAAATACGATCCGGGTCTTAAAAATAAGTCAGACCTATCAACAGGTTACTCGGATTTTCTAGCTTGATTTCAAACTAAGCCGGAACTTGGTCTCTAACGCCACCTGACACAAGTCATGGTCAAGTCACGTCATCTGACAGACATCCTGTCAGCACGACCGTTGGTGGATCCGTAGTTCGCGAAACCGAGGCGCCGTTTCTATGCGTGCGCGGAGATCGAAGCGACGTAATCATCGTGTGGGTCCTTCCCAGTTCCTTCCACGACGTGTGGCGGTTACACTGTAGCATTTGCATGAATCTTAACGTGGTTAGGTGGATATAAGGGGTGAGGATCTCCTCCTCCTTTCTTCACCTGTCCTTTGCCTTTTCCTCTCCTCCAAATCTCCCCCGCGCGCACAGAGCTCCTCTGCTTTCCCCCAAATACTCCCAGCACCACCCATCTTAGGTCAACTTCTCACCGGAGAAATGGCTTCTTCTTCCTCTTCCAGCTTGGCAGCAGCGGCGGCGACGGAAACGGCGACGGAGAAGGAAAGCTTCCGCGGGGTCTGGATCCCCTGCGTGTTAGATGACGAGAAGGTCCGCGGCGTGGAGACAGAAGGGCTCCTCCGCGCCGACGACTGGCGGAGCGGCTTCAGAGAGACCATCCCCAACCCGCGCGCCGGCGAGTGGGTCCACTTCGGCACCCACCTCGACAGAGGTTTGTCGTTTCCTCCCTCGGAGTTCTTCTCCGAGGTGACTAACCATTACGGAGTTCAACTCCATCATCTTCCTCCCAACTCTCTCTTAGAGATGAGCGCTTACGCTTCTTTGTGTGAGGGCTTTCTCGGCATTAGGCCAAGTTTGACTTTATTCCGGTACTATTTTCATGTCCGGAGAAACTCTATCACTGCCGGTGTTCCTTACATCACCGGTACTATTAGTTTTTCGCTTAGACACGAGCGGGCATATCCCAAAATCTTAGCTAGTGACTCGGTCAAACAATGGACATCCACATTCTTTTATCATAAGGATATTCCGGCTCCCCGCAAAGCTACTGCTTTGCCGGCTTTCATCGACGGAGCTGCCACGGCCCAACCGTCTTGGGACGAGGCTACTCCAGCTCTCACTGACGATCTGATCCTCGCCAAGAGGCGGATCGAATACTTGATCAAACACAAAGGACTGAAGGGATCCGACTTGGTCCAATGCTGGGTCTCACGCTGGATCCAGCCCCTTCAGTACCACGGAGACAGACTGATGCACTCCATCATGTCGTCCAAGAAAGATTCCCTCCGCATTAGCCCCAAAGCCTACACCACACAAGGCTATATAAGCTAGATCAAGTGGTTGATCAGGGAGCGGATCGAGAGGAGAATCCTGGAGGTTTCTCTGAATATGCATACGGCGGAAAACCCCGTAGTGCCGGTAAGCTTCTATCAGTAAGTCTTTATATGTTTCGATCTTTTAAGTTACATTGCAATACTGATATGTTTTCTTCTTTTTAGCTTGCTGACCTCCCCGAGTTGGAATTTGCTCCGCTCGAAGGATATCCTCCCGAGTTTTCTCAGGAGACAGAAGTGGTGCCATTGCCGGATGCTGCGCTTAAGAAGCGCAAAGCTTCGACAGTGGCCGTTGGCACAAAGGTGGTGCCCGTCGTGAAGAGGTAACTTTCCATCACAACTTCCGCCTTTGCACTTTACTCGAATTTCCTTCCAAGATGTAATGTTTTCGGCTTTATCACATTCTCAGAGCTAAACAGCTCATCAAGGGCAAGGGGAAGGGGATTTCTTTGAAGCCCCTCCGACAGACGAAGCTTACCATAGCTTCTCCTTCCGTAGCTCCTCCGACTCCTGCCCCTCAGGCTTCCACAACGCCGGTGATAATTCCTTCTCCGGCTGTCGCAGAAGATCCGGATCCTTGAATCGCAAACTGACGTCACCATGGGTGAGTCAGATTTAGATAAGGGTGAACCCTCTTTGGGTAATGATCCCTCGGCAGAAACCTTCGCCGAAAACCTTCTCAGCAATCCGGGACTTGCCAAGTTTGGCCTGTCCCAGAAATCTGCTGAAGAGATCCAGCGGCTAGCCAGACAATGCTTAGAGAGAAGTACCTTATCTGGCGAAGAAGAAGCGCAAGAAGCAGAGGACGTCAAGCACTCTAATCTTCTTGAACAAGTGCTTCTTCGCAACGAGAGGATCAGGTCCGGGGAGCTTCCAACTGCTCCTGTGACCCCTCTGACTCTCGTTGAGAAGGTTGCCGTTCAAGCGAACGCGAGTTTGGACAAACTCACTCGCGAACAATATGTAAGTCAGAATTCCAACTCCTGTTTTTTTCCTTTATTTCATATCATATCCTCTAGCCCCCAAGCATGAAGTAGGATAAATAATCCGTGTTTATTCTTCATTAGGATGCCAAAGAATGAACTAGTGTAGCCCCCAAGGCTCGTGCTGATATTAGCAAAAATATTAGCTCGAGTCTTTAGTAGCTTTCTGACTTTGGGTATTCTGACTTACAGAAAGTATATTCCTATAACCAGGATTTGTTGAAGAATGTTTGCGATAAGTGGAGAGAGATCAAAGCTCTCCGGCTTAAAAATGCTGAGCTAAAAGTTGCCAAGGATGAGGCCGAAGGTAAACATTCCGAGACTCAAACCTTGTCTTTCATGTTTTCATAGTCGAATTTTTTGCTGAACTGTAGTTCTTTTTTGACTTATAGCACTAGTAAAACAATCCTGTGCCATGATTGAAGAGGCCGATAACCTCAAGACTTTGGCGGTGGAGAACAAGGAACTTCGCCAAGAGCTGGACCAGCTCAAGGCAGATCATGAAAAGAGCATTGCTCAAATCCTTGAGTCCTCCTCCATGGTTACTAATGAGCGTGATCGCATGATTGCTGCTCGGGATCAAAAAATCTCGGACCTCAATAGTGAGCTTTGTAGAGAGAGGGACATTTCCGAGGCGCTCCGGGCTGAACTCCAGAGTCTTCGGGAAGAGAAAACCAAAATTGATGATATCATTTTTGGTACGTTCCATCAGTCTGACTTGTCTATTTTCTTCGACATATTTCGATGTCCGAGTTTATTTAATTGTCTTTGTTTACAGGTCCTCTGAACTTGATGGACTCCACCTCTGCTGAGCCCCGCACCCACCGGCTTACCCAAGTCGGTGACCTGCTTCATGACTTCCGCCAATCCCTTGAGGATATTGGCGAAGCCCTCAAGATTCCGGACATGCATAGCATGTCGGATTTTCAGGTGCGGGACAAGGCAAAGGAGATGCCGCAGCTCGTCTAGGATTGGAACATGTCCTACGCGTGAAGTGCGGCGCAGAACACTCTCACCATGGTTATGAGCCACCATGGAAGCATGGAGATATGGCAAGTGACCAGAGGGTACTGTACATTGGACGAAGATGGCCGAGAGCAGGACATCAAGGCCATTATGGACACCTGTGCCAGATATGGGTGTCATGTAGCTGACTTGACCAGCTATGATACTCCATTCTTTAACCGTGTGGACACTCCGCCTCCGCCCCCCAGAAGAAACAGCAGAAGTTTCCGACGATGAACGCACCACCTCGGATGTGGATATCTCGGAACGATATCAAGGCGACGTATCTAGCGAGCCGACAACTCCTTCATCTCCTCCTGCATCATAGATTGCTAGAAACATTTGTATTATCTGAAAAACATGATGCGTCTGTAAATATGAAGTACTATAATTTTGCTAGTTCTAAGCTTTTGATCTATTCAGCACTTTTGGCTTTAAAAAATTTTGTGTGCCTGAAATGTTTACATAAGCACTTGTATTTTTTTGTCTATACTTATCGTTTATCTGGCTTTCCGCCTCATTCCTTTCGTGAGCCGGCTAAACCTTCTGCCGGAAACTTTACCGAGCAACGGAGCTTAATTGCTAAACCAGTTTAAACTCGGAAACAAAGCCGGCTTCCAGTACCAACAATTCACTACTCGGAAAATGCCCGCATCCAGCAATCAGACAAATAACCAAAGCAAAGACTAGAAACTTTAGAGTTATACCTGAAGGTAGTAGTTTTTTAGAATCGGAAATCTAAACCAGAACAAACATGAGCATAAAGTACTTTCAAGCATTATGGGATTTTCGACTATGACATGATCATTCGGAAAGAAGATGGTAAAAACTTCTCAGAAAAACTTCAGGCAACCAAAACTTTTATTTCTCACAGAACATGCACATATATATATATGATTACAAAGAAGGATAAACTAAGAATAAAAGGGACGTAGCTGAGCAATATTCCAAGGTCTGTCTAATTCATCCGGATTTGGACTTCCTCCAGCTCTCTTTCTCTTCTTAGTAGCAGGTCTTTCTTTGACTGGCCTCATGTCAGTTAAGTAATACGAACCATTGTGTAATACTCGACTAACTAAAAAGGGCCCTTCCCATACTGGGGAAAGTTTGTGCTTTCTTTGTTGCACAAGCCGGAGAACCAAATCACCTTTATTGAAAGATCTATTTCGGACTCTCTGGCTATGATACTTGCGTAACTTCTGCTGATAGGCTGTAGATCTCATTTCAGCAACGACGCAAACTTCTTCAACTTAGTCGAGATCGTTTTGTCGAGAAATCTCGGCATCCTCTTCAATATACGCGGCCACTCTAGGAGAAGTGTGAATCAAATCACTAGGAAGAACTGCTTCTGCGCCATAGACCAAGAAGAAAGGTGTGTATCCGGTTGACCTATTTGGGGTTGTTCGTAAACTCCATATCACAGAGGGTAATTCCTCCGCCCAAGCCCCCGCAGCACGTCGTAGCGGTGCTTCGAGTCTCGGTTTTAGGCCTTGTAGGATTAAACTATTTGCTCTTTCGACTTGTCTGTTAGCCTGTGGATGTGCGACTAACGCAATGTCAAGCCGGATATTTTGCTCGTTGCAGAATTCAGCCAATTCTCCCATAGAGAAGTTACTCCCGTTGTCCGTAATAATGCTATGTAGATAACCATACTAGATTATAACATCCTCGACAAATCTTTTGGTTGTTGCTCCATCACAACTAGTGACAGGTTAGCCTCAATCCATTTTGTGAATTTATCCACCATTACTAAGAGGTGAGTAAATCCACTTGGAGCTCGTTTAAATGGTCCTACCATATCAAGCCCCCGGACCACAAAGGGCCATGTTATAGGTATTTTTCGCAGCTGATCAGCCGGAACATGAGCTTGCTTGGCGTACTTTTGGCAGCCTTTGCACGTCTTGACTAATCGTTCGGCATCTGCCTGAGTTGTAAGCCAGAAAAATCCATGTCTAAAAGCTTTTGCCACTAAAGATTTGGTTGCAGCGTGGTGACCATACTCGCCTTCGTGGATTTCTCTTAAGATTTCCACTCCTTCTTTCAGAGATACATAGCACTGAAAACCCCAGAAACACTCCGTCTATGGAGCTCACCTTTAACAATAGTATAGGCTTTTGCTCGTCGGATAATCTGCCGACTCAGAATCTCGTATTCGGGTAATTTGCCATCTACCAGATAATCTAGGTAGGGTTGAGTCCAGCTAGGAATTACAGCCAGAACTGCTATTAGAGGTGAGTCGGATTTGGTTGGATATTCCTCATCTACTCCCTTTATTGAGGGAACTTTGAGGTGCTCTAAAAAAGCGCCATCCGGGACTTCTTCCCGCGCAGAGCCTATCCGAGATAGTGCATCTGCTTCCTCGTTTTCTGCTCGAGGGATGTGTTGAACCTCAAACCCTTTGAACGATTTAGATAGATCATCCGCGAAGCTTTATATGCTGCCATGTGTTTATTTGCATTACAAATATCCGACACTTGTTGCGCAACAAGATCCAAATCTCCATAACACATCAAACGTCGGATGCCAATATCCTTAGCAATCCGGATTCCATGCAGCAGTCCTTCATACTCGGCAATATTGTTTGTCGCTGTGAAGTGGATCTGCAACATGTATAACAGTTTCTCTCCTTGGGGTGATTTGAGCACCACGCCAGCCCCCGAGTCCCCGTGAGCCTTAGACCCATCAAAGTAGAGGATCCAATATTCCGACTCAGGGAGGGTCATATTTTCTTTTGTCTCTGTCCAATCAGCGACAAAGTCAGCAAGGATTTGGGATTTGATTGCTGTACGGGGGGGTTTATACTCAATATCGAAAGTTGAAAGCTCTATTCCCCATTTGGCGACGCGTCCTTTGGCGTCACTGTTGTTGATTATATCTCTTATGGGAGTTGTGCTCACCACGGTAATTGGATGCTCCTGAAAGTAGTGTCGTAACTTACGAGATGCTAGAAAAACACCGTAAGCCAACTTTTGATAGTGTGGATACCGATGTTTTGATTCTGTCAGGACCTCGCTGACAAAGTAAGTCGGACGCTGCACTAGGTGTTCTTGATTTTCCTCTAGTCTCTCCACCACCATGACTATACTAACAACCTTATTTGTCATAGCAAGATAGGGCAACATCGGTTCCTGAGGTTCCGGCGTTGCAAGGATAGGAGCAGATGAGAGTACTTTCTTCAAGTCTTTTTGTGCAGCTTCAGCTTCGTCAGTCCAGACAAAGTCCTTGGTCTTTTTCAGGAGTTTGTATAATGGTGCAGCTCTTTTACCAAGCCGGCTTACAAATCGACTGACCGCAGCGATGCAACCAGTTAATCTTTGTACGTCCTTCAGGCAAGTTGGCCTGGAAATATTGAGTATAGCCTTGATTTTGTCTCGGTTCACCTCTATGACTCTTTGAGACACAATGAAACCTAACAATTTTCCGGCTGGTATTCCAAAGAAGCATTTCTTCGGGTTAAGCATGATGTTGTATTTTCGTAGATTGGCAAATGTTTCCTCCAAGTCGAAAATCAGTGTTTCCTTCTTTTTGGACATTACCGCAATATCATCCACGTATGCGTGTACGTTGCGTCCGAGTTGGTCATGGAGGCAACGCTGCATCGTGCGCTGGTACGTAGCTCCTGCGTTCTTCAGCCCAAAGGGCATCGTAACAAAACAGAAGGTTCTGAAAGGGGTTATGAATGAAGTTTTGACTTTGTCAGATTCCTTCATCCGGATTTGGTGATAACCGGAATATGTGTCGAGAAAACAGAGGAGTTCCGAGCCTGCCGTAGAATCGATAACTTGATCAATTCTAGGCAGAGCGAACGGATCTTTTGGACAAGGCTTGTTCAAGGCAGTATAACCAACACAAATCCTTAAATCAGTGGTGTCCTTTTTAGGGACCATTACAGGATTGGCCGACCACTCAGTGTGGATGACCTTTTCTATGAATCCGGCTAACTCGGGCCGTGCTAGTTCCTTAGTTATTGCCTTACGCTTTTCATCGCCAAAACGTCGTAGGGACTGTTTGACGGGTTTAGCGTTCGGGTTTACATTTAAAGAGTGCTCGGCAAGTTCCCTAGGTACTCCAGTCATGTCAGACGGCTGCCATGCGAAGATATCTTGATTTGCTTGGAGGAACTTGACGAGCGTGCTTTCCTATGCACTACCTAGGCCTACGCCTATCTGGGTCACCTTGGAGGGGTCATCATCCTTCAACGGCGTCTTCTGCATCTCTTCTAATGCCTTGAACTCCGGATTTGGCTTTGTCACCTCCTTCTTCGTTGCTGGCATCTCGGACGGATCTATGCTCAGTATAATCAACCCGAAGAAAGGCGGCATTTTCATCCTCGCACTCTCGCGCTTTCTTCGGGTCTCCCCTGATAGTGATTACGCCGTTGGGACCTGGAATTTTCATCATATTGTAAATATAACACGGCCGAGCCATAAAAGCCCAGTAAGCCGGAGGTCCGAATATAGCGTGGTACGCGCTCTTGAACGGGACCACTTCGAAGGAAAGTGCCTCCGTCCGATAATTCTTTGGAGTTCCAAAGGTGACATCCAAAGTAATCTCTCCCAGGGAATTAGCTTGTCTTCCTAGGACAACTCCGTGAAAGATCACAGAGCTATGGTTCAGCTGTGTTTCTGAGATCTTCATCCGGTGTAGCATTTCGACATAGAGGATATTGATGTTGCTACCACCATCCATGACAGTCTTGGAGAAACCATAACCGTCAATAAGTGGGTTGACGATTAAGGCGTATTTTCCTCGCCTGTGCAACTTAGGCGGATGATCAGCGCGGTCAAATGTGATTGCCACTTCCGACCAGTCCAAGTATTGGGGGACAGCCACAATTGTTGCGTTGAGCTCGTGTAGAACTGCGTTCTTGACCTTTGCTGGTTGAGATTTGAGGAAAGTGACGTAAGTGTCCTTCTTGGTGGGAAAAGTTTTCTTCCCTTCCGGCTTGGGATTTGAAGCATCAGCTTCCTCCATGTCGGAATCTTCCTTGGTCTCTTTGTCTTTTTTGAGATTTTTCTTTCCCTTCTTCTGCTTAGCTTTGTAGCCCGTGGTGTCATCTCTTTTGATGTCGTCATTGAAACGACACTCAGCGTTGGTGTGGGACGAGCCCCCATTGGCGTCTAGGTGATGCACACATGGGTTATTGGCAATGTCGGCCCAAGAGTAGGTTTTGCCTGGTTGCTGGTCTCCTCTACCTTGGACCCTTGATGTCCCACGGCCATGCCCGCGGCCTCCGCCGCGTCCTCCTTGTCCTCCAGACCCAAAAGTAGCAGTAACCACCGTTGTTTCCGCGTTGGGTTTCTCTTCCGAGGTATTTTTGCGCTTCTGAGCTTGTTGCTTTGGTTGTTTTGCCGACTGAGGCACAGCTAGGGCATTGAGTAATCCCTCTGCATCGTCGTCAGCATCTGCATACTTGCTCGTTGTTTCTATCATCTCTCCCAAGTTAGTGACCTTGTCACACTTCAAGCGATGATGTAGTAGACCAATTGGGAGTCCTGCGATGAAAGCTTCAATCGCGGTTTGATCGTTTACTCCTTCGCAGGAGTTCTTGGTGTCGATCCCTCGTCCGAGGTAATCCCGGCAAGTTTCTCCGGCTTTCTGGGTGCAACGCTGTAGGTCTCCGACCGTACAGGGCCTCCGATATGTGCCTTCGAAATTCCGAAAGAACGCACTTTGCATGTCATACTAGTTATGGATGGTGTTCTCCGGAAGTTCATTGAGCCATAATCATGCCGTCTTTCGCAACATAAGTGGGAGATATCGGGTTACGACCAGGCTGTTTCCGCCTTTAGCGATGCAGCAAGCTTGGAAAAAATCCTATAGCCAGGTATCTGGCCGAGCAATGCCGTCGTAGGCTTGGATATGCCTTGAGATGGCAAATCCTTCCGGGAATTTTGTAGCTCTAATGCGTGGTCTGAAGCATTTTTGGCCCACGTAGATATCACTCTTTTCATAGTGCCACGCCTCTATGTTGGAGTTGATCCTGTGCCTTGCGTCGTTCGGGGATAGAGATCGTCCCAAATGTCAGCTGTGGCTGCAGTGCCTTGGAGCCGGACTTCGGCTTCTGCCATCGCCTCCTCCGCCACGTCGTCCTCCTTGTCCCCCTTGGGAGCCGTGATGACTTCTTGGTGGAGAGGGTGGGGCAGCTGAATTGTTTCCGGCTGATCGCCGGCCTCTGTCCGGAGCATCATTATTTCGGTTCCGGGGAGGGTCTTCACTACGACGAGCCTCCTGCCGGCTTGTGCCAGCATGGTTTTCGTCGTTCCTTCGTCCGTCGTTCCCACCACGATGAGGGTCAGCCGGACGGCTTGCATGTCTAGGAGGTGGCTTTTTTGACGATCCTCCTCCTGACGTTTCTCTTTATATTCTCCCCTTTGATTGTTAGACTCTTGTCAGGGAGGGTTCCTCGGATTTAGTGCAGCAATGGCCTCTTTTTCGTCCGCTGGGGCGATGTTGCTCCAATCGCGCGTGGTTCTGTGATGCTGTCCTGACGATCCGGTTCTTGAATAATTGTCTTCCCGGTGTTCGGGGTGATGATACTGCTCCCGGACGAGATGGGGTCTTACGTTAGCCCATGCCGGATCTGTGCGACATTGGTCGGAATCCGAGACGATAGGGTGACCTTTTGCTACTCCAGTCCCTTGTTGAGTAGTTTGATACCCAAACGGATCTCCTCTGGTCCTGGATTAGCCGATCAAATTTCTTGGGCCGCCACGGTATTCTGTACTGGGGTTGGATATACCCAATCTCCTTTGCTATCTTTCCATGGCTTCCCCATCTCATCTCCGAAAAGGACAGCACGGATATGTGGGAATTGGTCATCATTGGTGTGACGCTTCCGTGTCATTTGATGCAACCGAGACATGTAATCCTTAGTTGCCATGCGTTTCTTCTCCTCCTCGATGTTTTTGGCTTCATCCAGGAGTTGTTGACGACGCGCTTCTAGGGCTTGGGCCCTTTCATCCAGCTCTTTAGCAGTAAGTTTTGTAGCTATAGGGATAGGTGTGGTTAATGCAACATCGATGAGTTTACGCGCACCTTCGGTGATCACGTGTCCATCCACCGATTCTTCTTTTTTCGGCTCGGCTAGGATAAGGGCTCCATCCGAGTCTTCTTCGTATTCCTGGGCAATCACCTCTTCTGGAGGAGGATCTTTTGTCGGGGTCTTGTTCTTCTTCTTTGCCTTCTTGGCAGCGCCGGTAGCAAAGACGGCTTTGGGTCCGTTTCCCGGAGTCAAGCTTTGATCGGTACTTTCGGACATCTGGACTTCGGGATTATCTCCGACGTCCATGTCATCCTGCGCTTTGCGAGAGTGTTCCCCGGATCCTTCATCCATGGCTTCTCCTTCTTCTGTAGCTTTGGAGTTATACTCCTCTTCATATTCCACAGGGAACTTTCGGGCCGCCACGTCATTGATTCATCCGAGGATGCGGGTACATCGGCGTTTGTTCCAATTGCCTCCAGCAAAGAGTCGGTGTTTTCTCCAGCATCGGCAGAGCCGGATCCGGATCCCACGTATCCGACGAAGTGGGACGCGTGCTTCCTGAGGTACCTACGGCTTTCGCGATTAGCCATGTCGAAACTTTTGATGGTCTCGAGAATTGCATCCGCGCTTTCGCCTTGCAGTATCATACGTCGCAGTGTGTACCTCAGGAAAGGCCTGTCTGTCCTGGCGTCATCAGAGCCCGAATCAGTGTCGTTGATATGTTCCTCCTGAGTTTCGACTTCCATGGGTGGGTCGATCTGGGATCCGGCTTCTCCAGGGTGATCCACTCCAGATTCGACTTGGACCGCTAGGTCTTCTTCAGGCTCGGTTTTCTCCACTATCTCCGCAACTGGTGTGGGCTGGGTGGGTTTAGGGTTTTCTGAGATCCGGAACTCTGCCGCCTCCGTGGACAAAGGGGACCCAGAAGATTCGTTTGCCTCTATCATCACCATTGGGGTGGGTGGGGCAGGTTCAGCGAAACCGATGTAAACATCGATCTTGCCAAAAGACATGATTGTGTAGGCAGTCACGGCCTCCCTAGCCGGAATCCAAGTCTCGTCGAGAATGATGAGAGGGACGTCGCTGGCGTAGAGGATGCGACCGACAGCAATAGTCTCACCGATTCCGATTCTTGCAGATTCCGCTCGGAACGCAGATCCAAAGCTCACTTGCCCCACGGTGGGCGCCAACTATCGTCGGATTGAGGACAAGTACGCCATGAGGGGGTCCTCGAGGCGTGCGGAAGAGAGGGGTGTGAGACGTACGGTGTTCCGTGACGGTGAGCACACAAGTTTACCCAGGTTCAAATCCGCCGGCTTTGGACGGATCCTACTCCTGCTAGCAATCCAGTAATACGACAGAGCCGGAATATGGGTTACAAGGGTTCGCCTGTGTGAGTTGAGATTGTAGACTATTGAGGGTCTAAAGTGTTGGGTGCCCTAAAGGCTCTCCCTAGGATGGCTTATATAGATATCCGGCCTAGGGTTTACAGGAGAGATCTATCCGGCTACGACTAAGAGTCGATTACAGAGTACATCTTTAACTACAAGTAACATTATGGGCCTAAGTCGGTAAGTCTTCTGGGCCTTCCCGTAGCCGGATTAGACTCCGTCTTGTCTCCCTGACTGGGTTACCCGTGAAGCAAAGCTCTAACCCGAAGTGGGCCACCCTAGTCAGTGAGGAACTGTGAGGATACCCGGAAAGTATATCCCCAACATGATTATTTAGTGTTTAAGTTTAGGACTATTTAGTGTTTAGGTTTAATTTAAGATTGTTTAGAGATTTTATTTAGTGTTTAGGTTTAGTGTTTAGTTTAGGGGTTTAATTTAGTGTTTATGTTATGATTGTTTAGGTTTAATTTAGTGTTTAGGTTATGTCCATCCCGCATCATCATCATCGACTCAGTGGCAATGACGGAGGACTGGGCTCCGCCAGGCTGGCACTTGGAGGTGCTACCTTCTAGGACGCGTATCTTGGTGAGGAATCAGGGTCTCGTCGTCGACCCAAAGCTTCTTTGGTGGTAGTTGCGAGGTCCACTATCAGTGCAGAGGGAGCCAGCCCTCGAGGAGGTGGTACATAATCGTGTCAGGGAGGAGGAGGATCACCTCCTTTGCTATATGGTTGTGTTGGACGTTAGGTTCTCCAATACCTGGTAGTTTCTTCAGGGATGTTACCCGAGCTATGCTCTTGTGATGGTTCTTTCTCTTTGGATGTTCACCTCCCGCGGCTCAGGACCTGGGAGTCGACGTCTAGTTTGGTTGAGCGAGATGTATTAGTGATATTATCTGATATTATTGTTGCATTAACTGGATTATCCAAGATGTATTATTGTTTCATTAGTACTTTATATTTCTTCTGTTTCATTAGTGTTTTATCTTTCTTCTGTTATCCTAGATGTATTATTGTTTGCCTCCCACTGTTTAGGGTTTTAGGGTCGTCGTCGCAATTGTAATATTCTTTTATTTTAATGCAAAATTGTTTTATCTTTCTTCTGTATTAGTTAAGCTATGGATGCTAGAGACGGTGAAGACGTGGTGCTCGACATGATAGATGAGGGTACTGGAGGTTATTATTACGATGGAGCAGACGATGGTGGAGATAATGGATCCCAATATATTAACTTGTCTAGAGACGAGTGTGGAGACTACGGTGGAGAAGATGGTGGAGACAATGGTAGAGATGCCTTAACAAAGTCCGGCGAGGTATATAAAGCCTTTGTTGATCACTAGTACATGCATTAATTGATTCGTATATATATATACTAACGAATGTTTCTTCTCTTACACCTCCGCATTAGGCCAATCTTCTATAAGGAAATGAGGCCCGACTAGAAAGTTGGACGATGGTGCACGTTTCACAATTGACTTAGTCTCCGAGTTGGGTGAACCGTTGGAGCCCAAAGAGAGCGCATTTGCATTTGTACATCAATGCGGAGTGATTTTTAGGGACACCATCCCTGTCACCACTCGGGATGGGAATAAGCCAGGAAAAAAAGGAATCAAGTTGGAGCTAGTTTTGTCGATGATAGAGTCAAAGAGTGTCTTTGGAATTTTCTCATGACATATTTCACCCTACCAGTCTTGTTGACTGATGAGCTCACAAATTCATTAAGGTTGAAAGTCAAGGAGTGGGATCTTAAGAAGATGGGCACACAATTCAAGGACTAGAAAAAAAGATTATAGAAAAAGTATATCAAAGACAGAAAAACTCCATAATTCACTGGTGCACTAGAGAAGAAGCAGATAACTTGGCCGCATTTGTGGATTACAAGCAATCGGAAGAAGCTAAGGAAAGGTTAGAAAAGAATAAGCTAAATTCTTCCAAAAGGAAATATCACCATCATATGGGGACATGTGGCTACAAGAGTGCCATGCCTAAGTGGGATAAAACTAAGGCCGACCTGATGGCTAAAGGGATCACTCCAGCTACAAGTGATTGGCCCTTGAGGTCTAGAAATTGGTTACTTGGGCATGGGGTATTGTATGATCCAGAAATAGGGGACATTTTTGCAAAGAAAGAAATTGATGGACCCAAGAATGCACTTATTAAAGTGATAAAAGATAAATAAGAGGGAAAGTTCATTCCCGAGAGAGAGAATGATGAGCTGACAAAGGCCCTCGAGAATACTGAAAAGGTCAGACGAACATGAGGCTTTGGACCTTGTTATCCATGGAAGGTTGGGTTTCCCCAGGACATTGACACTTATAGAAGCCGATCGAGAAAAACAAAGCGGTAGCAGGCGGAGGAGGTAGAGCGGTTGGCGGCGGTTGAAGCCATGTTGCACCGATAGTAGGAGCAGATTAATAAACTTAGAGGACTAGCCCGGCAGCAAGATCCTACATTCGACAGTACAGTCGGCCCATCTCAGCGAAAAAGCAG
The DNA here is from genome assembly GCA_910589775.1 of Avena eriantha. Lineage (NCBI taxonomy): Eukaryota > Viridiplantae > Streptophyta > Magnoliopsida > Poales > Poaceae > Avena > Avena eriantha. The sequence goes on along the minus strand of OU342745.1, from coordinate 35,467,583 downwards.
CATGGCTTCCACGGAGGTCCAGGCTAATGATGCACTAATGATCGAGAATAATGCACTGGTGATAGATGATACAACGATGGATGGCTACCCCGTGGATGCAATCACAAGGAAAACAAGTTGTGAGCTACATGTTGAAGTGAAGAACATATCCATGAAGGTGGTGGTCGACTTTGCTTTACCTTTTGCACCTGGAGCGACCTACCATTGCCATCCGATTCCAGCTGGCTATGCTTGTGTCAGTGTGAATGAAGTTCAACCGTTATGTCAGTCACTATAGCTTGATATCCCTGGAGGTGAAGGGGAGACGACACTAGGAGAAGTCACGAGGGGATTCATTCTTTGGAAAAAGGAATACATCAAGTTTCTAGGCGCGACGCCAAGGCTACTGTCTCCACCTAGAAGCAATCCATCACCTCCAAGGCCACCTTCTCCTCCGAGTCCACCATCTCCTCTGAGTAGAATTCCACCACCTTCAAGTACACCCCTCCTCGAGAAGGACCGCAACGCGAGTCCATCTCGATCTACAGCGCCTCAGTCGCCTCCGCCCACTAAAGTCCAAAAGCGGAAGAGTACCACCGCTTTGTCGATGGATAACCGACAGCGCCTCCCAAGAGTACCACCGTCTCCTGCCAAGTTACCTTACGACACGACTCTTGAGGAAAACTGTCAACACACGGATTTTTAATCCCAGATGCCTATTATGCCATACATCGCAATACTAGGATTACCATTTTGGCGAGACATAACAGATTGGATATCACAGTACATCATCCATTACAAACCATAATAAGGTCTTACAAAAAAATAAAGGATCTCATGATCCAGTCTTAGTACAAACAAGTAGCGGAATAAATAGCGTAGTGATGGGGTCCATCTTCAGGGTCACAGGTAATGCTGACGATGGGAGATGATCCTAGTTGTCATATCCATCCTGCTGTCCTTCCTCTTGGTAGTCCTCCTCATAGTCTGGCCACGGGAATAGCCAGGGACAAAGCCATGAGTACTCCTTAAGTACTCGCACACTATCACTAACAAGTAAGGTAGTTCTAGTAGGAATGCTAAAATCTAAGTTTATTTGCAAAGTTAAGTTTGAAACCTAAGCTAAGTTCAGAAACAAAGTAAGATAAAATAAAGTTCTAAATCACCTAAGTGGGAACTTAGTTATCATAGTCACAACTCTGTTGTGGTCAAGTCATGTCACAATTCATTTCATAAGTCATTTTGAAAACATCTGACAACGGAATAGTATGGCCACTCCAACTGTCCATAACCGTGGACGCGGCTATTCGAATAGTTTGACACTCTACAGAGGTGGTACACTTTCACCACAAAATTCGATACATCTGTCAGGGATAACCCCGAACCATCATACTTATTATGCAGATAATCAAACATAACCTTTCCTTTACACACCCTAGTATAAGCACCTCTCCTATGAGCTTGGCCTCCTAGCCATGGCCATCTGCCATCCTGGGCACTGCATAGGTGGACAACATCGAGAGCTAGCCTCAGCTCAAACCTCTCCCACAAGGGAACCAATACTAATGCATATAAACTTTCGGCTAAGACTTACCCAATTTAGGTATTGTGGTTGTACGGTAAAATTGGAACGGTATCGCATCTGAACCCAACCATCAATTTTTATAAAAGGTCTAAGGCTCATGCCTCAACATTTTCATCATCATCATAAACCATTTGTGTTTCTCAACACGTGTCAAAACATCTCAATAAAATGACTCATCATTCCAAGGTTTTCGTAAGTCATTTTCACCAAGTACTCCCATCTAGAGTGATCAAGTTTTTGGTTTAGCTCTAAACACTAAGTTAAGAGTGTTCACTAAAGTGGGATGTTAATATCAATCTCATGTCATGGAATGACATCTAATTCTAACTAGATAGGTCAAGTTTTATACTCTTTATGCTATATATAAACAAAAGTAAAGAACTTTGGTAAAGTAAAAGAAAGTAAAGCTTGTAAGAAAACTTGGGATGGGCATAAATCAAAATGTATAACCAAGCATGCCTATTGCATCTTGCTTAGGCCAAGGGGGAAAGTGTTGGCTTGCTTATTTCTAACTTGATAACAATAGCTTGCCTTGATTGGTGCAGTGGTTGAAATTCTCCTTGTCTTCCTCCGGGTAGAACTCCTCCTCCTCGTAGACTTGGTCGGTACTATCGTCTATAAATACATATGGAATACACAATCACCAAACAATACTTAACTAGTCTACTTAGCATACTAAGGCACACATTTGATGATTTAGTATCATCACAAGCATCACAAGATTTAATGAACTAGTTTCATTTATTTTATTTGCGAAAAGTAATTTCTACTCATTGAAATTAATTAAGATTTAATATTCTCCAATTAAAATATGGGATCATATGGACACATGTCATCACCACATATTCTAATACATGGGAATGTGATTTAAATATTGGATCATATTTTAATAAGTTTAAGTTTAATATTTAATGGTTTAAAGTGACTAGATATGCCTATATAATATTATTTTGGTAATAGTCCAAGGTCACTGCATGCAAACCTTAATATTATTACATATTCAGATAGGTATGGTCAAATGTGATTTTTGGGAGTTGGAATCAACTCAAAAGCTATTATTGTTGATTCTAGAAAAATGTTTGAATGTGAAAACGCTTCTGTCTTGTTATTTTTTCTAGGAGAGATCTCTTACTCTAATTGATTTAAATCCAACAGGCTTGGATATACATTTTTATTATCTTTTCAAAAAAATTGGAATCATTCAATTTGGATTTGTAAAACTCCTTGAAATGATTTTTGAACTAAAGGACAAAATTGAGTTTAAGCTAAAATAGATAAATCTAAAGTTGAATCTACTAGGTTACGCGGGAACAGTAATGGGCCGGCCCAGTTTCGCTCCGCGGCGCAGAGGACAGCTGACAGGGGGTCCCGCCTGTTAGTGGCTCTTTAAACGCGAAGCAGTACGAGACAACGCGGACCACACGATTAGAACTAGGATCTACGGCTCCCTTTCATTGTCAACGACGAACATGTCGTCGGCGAGGTGAAACCCTGATGGCTTGGTGGGGGTGCAGTGGGGCATACCAGGGCCCCAGCAAGTGCGGCGATGGGGGCGATCAAACGAGGCGACGACGGCGGGCTCAGGCGAGGTCACAGCAGCTCCTGGGGTGGACGAAATCGAGGGGGGTTCTCCTCCTCTGCTGCGGCTAACTCCGGCGCAATTCCAGCGACTGGCTGCTCGAGCTGCTCCGGCGAGAGGTGGGGAAGGATCAGTGGTGAGAGGGGAGTGTGGGAGTGTGGCAAATGAGGCTGGGTTTGCCTCCTTATATAGGCTCGATGAGGGGACCGAGAGGGCGACGGCGAGCTCGTCAGTGACGACGATACAGGGCTCTATCAGCATGGGCTAGGTAGGCGGACGGTGGGCGGTTCCCTGGCGGTCAGCTATGGCTTAAAGGCGACGCTAGGGGTGGTGGCAAACGGTTGGGAGCGTCTAGTGCTCTGTACGGCAGAGGCAGTGCTCGACTCGGTTCACGGCGGCTGTGGGTCGCGCGGCGGGAGAAGGGCGTGTCTAGCGGGGTGCTGGGGTCAATGCGGAGCGGCGCACGTGAGATGGGGTCGGGGCGCGGCTTGTGCGAGGCTGTCAGTGACAACGCTCTGGCATGCGCTACACATGGCGCAGAGGCAGTGGGCGCGAGCGATGTGAGGTGGTCCAGGGGCTGGCTGCGCTTGGGGAAGGGACATGGGAGTGCGGTAGGGTTAGGTGGAGCTAGTGGCGGTGCTGGATTGGCGCGACGTGGTCTATGGAGCGTTGCCCACGCTCGGTCGGCGGCGACAAAAAACGGGCGGCGCGCTACTGTTGCTCCAGGCTAAAGGGTAGGCTGGTTAGGGGTTGGTTAGAGCTGGGGGAGACAAGGGGACCAAAATTTGCCCAAATACTGGACAATGCATTGATCATCAAATAGTAATAGTTAGGCAGAAATTTTGTGCATGCCACCTGTTCGATACAATGGCCGCATGAAACAAACTTTTGAATTTTGAAATGAATTTTGGTGGAGTTATTGATCTTATGCTTGAGCATCTCTGGTTGCTGGGATTTGTCAAGTTGAACTCATTTGATTGGTTTTTGAAAAAGTGGGATCTAGACATATGAAATAGATTCCATTTTCAATTGCCATTTTAAATTAGGGTTTAAATGTTTTTGCAAGATCACAAGGTGGGCCTTGGTACATCTTTACTTGTACTAGCAAGGGGTGCAAAGATCCATAATTGTTTCTGTTGGAAATTGAGTTCTAGGAACACCCAAAGTGACCTAGTTGATTAAAATGGCAAAAGTGATCATTTCCATTTATTAATTCGATTTGATTTCTTTTTCTTTGGATTTTGCTTGGGAATGATCTAGATGATGTGGAATTCATCTTAGAATCATTTTACAACCATTAGAACAAGCAATCATGGCAATTTAAAAAAATTCTATTTAAAGCAACACACATATGCATGCTTAATTATTTAAATGAGAAAAAGGTTTTGTTAACCCTAAATTGGGTGATTTGGATCTTGATATATTGGACTAAGGTTTTGGGATGATACAAACCTCCCCCCCTTAAACAAAATCTCGTCCCGAGATTTAAGAAAGAAAACTAGGAACTAAAGAGATCTGGGAACTTAGTCCTAATGTAATATTCTCGCTCCCAAGTGGCTTCTTCTTCGGTATGGTTGCTCCATTGAATCTTGAGAAACTTGATACTCCGGGTCCTGGTGGTTCTGTAGGCTTCCTCCAAGATACGGATGGGCACTTCACGATATGTCAGATCCTTGTTGATATCAACGGCTCAGTGATCGATGTTCTTGAAAACTTTGGTCTTCTCCGGCACTTCTAGGCATTTGCGAAGTAACGAGATATGGAACACATGGTGGATGGCAGACATCTCTTCAATCAGTTCCAGTTGATACGATACTTCTCCTCAACGATTCAGAATCTTGAAAGGTCCGATATATCTGGGGGCTAACTTTCCTTTCAGACCAAAACATTGTGTTCCCTTCAATGGTGAAACCTTGAGATACACAAAATCTCCGATATTGAAAGTCAGGTATCTCCTTCTATTGTCAGCGTAACTCTTCTGTCTGGATTAGGCGGTCTTGAGGTGCTCACGTACTTTGTGAACCTTCTCTTCAGCTTCTCGTAGGATGTCGGGTCCGAAAATCTGACTCTCTCCTACTTGCGACCAATTCAAAGGGGTACGACACTTTCTTCCATATAAGAACTCAAAGGGGGCCATTTGCAAACTGGCTTGGCACCTGTTGTTGTATGAGAATTCTGTGAAAGGCAGGCAATCTTCCCATTTTGATCCATACTCTAACACACAAGCTCCCAACATATCTTCTAAGATTTGGTTGACTCTTTCAGTCTGTCCATCAGTTTGCGGGTGATAAGCTATGCTGAAATTCAACTTGGTTCCTAATCCTTCCTGGACTTTCTACCAAAATTTCGAGGTAAATTGGGTTCCTCGGTCCGATACTATGCTCTTGGGGGTTCCATGCAAACTAACTATTCTAACAATGTACAACTGTGCTAGCTTCGAACTCTGGTAGGTTGTCTTGACAGGTATAAAATGGGCTACCTTGGATAGTCTATCAACGATGACCCAGATTGAGTCATTTCCCCTACTAGAAGTAGGCAAACCGGTGATAAAGTCCATTCCGACGGAATCCCATTTCCATTCTGGAATCTGCAATGGTTGCAACAGTCCTGTGGGTCTCTGATGTTCCGCTTTGACTCTTTGACAGATATCGCACTTAGTGATGTAGCTTCTGATTTCTCTCTTCATCTTGTGCCACCAAAATTGCTCCTTCAAATCCTGATACATCTTCGTTCCTCCGGGGTGGATAGAATAAAGAGTATCATGAGCTTATTGCATGATAACTTGCTTCAGCTCCGAATCTGCGGGCACACAGATACATCCTTTGTACCACAGAACTCCTTCTTCGTCTTTGGTGAATCCCGGTACCTTTCCTGTACCAATACAACGCTTGATTATGTCGATACTTGCATTTCCCTTCTGGGCTTCCTTGATTTGGCCAATCAAAGTGGGTTGAAGTTCAATGCTAGCTAAAAATCCTTTGCTAACTAGTTCAGTTCTAAATCTCTCCAACTCCTCACGCAAACTTGGTTGCTTCTCCTTGATCATGGTGTTTAGTCTACAGGGCAATCTGCTAAGAGCATCTGCTACCACATTGGCTTTGCCGGGGTGATAGTGAATGTCAAGGTCATAATCCTTGATTAACTCTATCCATCTCATTTGCTTCATATTCAGCTCTTTCTGAGTGAAAATATACTTCAATCTCTTGTGATCTGAGTAAATTTCACAACGATTACCCATAAGGTAATGACGCCATGTCTTCAATGCCAACACTAGGCTGCTAGTTCAAGATCATGGGTAGGATATTTTTGCTCATACTGCTTCAGTTATCAAGACAGATATGCGATGACTTTGCCTTCTTGCATCAATACACATCCGAGACCAATCTTGGATGCATCACAATACACATCAAACGGCTTCTTGATATCGGGCATGATCAATATTGGGGCTGAAATCAATCTCTTCTTGAGATCTTGGAAACTTGCGTCACATTTGTCGGTCCATTCAAACTTCTTGTCCTTCTTCAACAATTGGGTCATGGGTCTTGCGATGCTCGAAAATCCTTCTACGAACTTGCGGTAATATCCCGCTAATCCAAGAAATGCACAGACTTGGGTTTGAGTGGTTGGGGCTTCCCATTCTTTGACATCTTTGATCTTGGCGGGATCAACAGCGACTCCTCCACAGACACAATATTTCCTAGGAATCCTACTTCTTTCAGCCAAAACTCACATTTGCTGAACTTGGCATACAACTAATGCTCTCTAAGGGTTTCAAGGATAATTCTCAGATGTTGCTCATGCTCTTCTTCTGACTTGGAATAGATAAGAATATCGTTGATAAACACAACGGCAAACTTATCCAAAAAATTCATAAAGATCTTATTCATGAGATTCATGAAATAAGCAGGGGCATTGGTTAATCCAAAATACATGACCGTATACTCATATAATCCATATCTGGTGGTAAAGGCGGTCTTTGGAATATCCGTTGCACGAATCTTAAGTTGGTGATAACCAGTCCTAAGATCAATCTTAGAGAATACACTGGCGCTAGTCAACTGATCAAATAGATCCACTATCTTGGGCAAAGGGTACTTGTTCTTGATGGTGACATCATTCAGCTTTCTGTAATCTGTACACAAACGGTTGCCTCCATCCTTCTTGTCGACGAACAACACGGGCAATCCCCATGGCGATGCGCTTGGTTGAATCAAGCCTTTCTCCAGCATAGCATCTAATTGCTTCTTCAGTTCCACTAACTCTGAGGGGTTCATGCTATAGGTTCTCTAAGCTATGGGTCCGATTCCGAGGATTAGTTCAATAATTAACTCAATATCCCTATCCAGGGGCATACCGGGCAATTCATCTGGGAATACGTCGGGGTATTCACAAACTACTCTGACTTGGTCTATGGTGGGTAGGGCTAGACTCTTGTTGCACTTGAATTGACAGGGCAAGGTTTTAGATATATGCTCTACTGATACTCTAGAGCTACTGGTCATGGTGATGGTTTCTTGGCTCAGTCAATCAATCCTTTATGCTTCAACATCCAATCCATTCCTAGTACTACTTCCAAACCTTTGGTTCCAAGTACTATTAGACTAGCATAAAAATCTATCCCATGTATTCTGATAGGCACAACTTTGCAAATTTTTCTAGCTTTTGTGGTTGAACCGGGTATTTGAACTATCATGACATGCTTCAAGTTGGTTGGGTGAATCTTACTAGTGCATGCAAATTCTTCGGTGACAAATGAGTGCGATGCTCCAGAATCAAACAACACTCTTGCTAAAACTGAGTTGACAGAAAACATACCCAGCACTACATCTGGCGCTTCTTGGGCTTCTTCGGCATTCATGTGGAAGAGACGGTCGTTGCGGTTGTGAGGGTTCCCTAGGGTGAATCTTCTTCCAGGCTGACACGCCACTGTTGTTGAGCTGGGGCATTCACATTGGCAGTGGCGATAATCTTCTTGGGACACTCATTGGAGTAGTGACCCTTCACTCCACACTCGAAACGAGTAATCTGAGACTTGTCTTTTGCTGCCACGGGCACAGCATTGCTTCCAGTTCTGGGTGAAGTGTTGTTGTTGTTGTTGTTGTTGTTGTTGTTGGACTTGGGCGGTGCACGGTTGAAAAGGTTGGAGTTGCCAGGGTGGTTGTTGTTGTTTGCTCCGGACTTCACATTTCCTCCGCTACGGTTGGGGTAGCTTGGGCGAGACATTGGGGGACGATTGTTCCGCGGGGCATATCCGGCAGACGGATTGGGGCGATACTTCTGGTGACTGTTGGATCCAGCTTGGTGCATCATCCGACGTTTGCGGTTGTCGTTTGCTTGATTGATCTTCCCCTCCATCTGAATGGCAGAGTCGACTAGCTCTTCGTGATCCTTGAAACGGATGTTGACGAGTACAGTCTACATCTCATCATGCAGTCCGTTCAGGAATATCTCCTTCTTCTTGGCCTCCATGTTGATCTCATCAGGTGCATACCTGGCGAGAGACAAGAATCTGTCACGGTACTCCACTACAGTCATTCTGCCTTGCTTTAGCTCTCTGAATTCATCTCTTATTCTGGTGACTAGACCCTGCGGCACATGGGTGCGGCTGAACTTGACTTTGAAGGCTTCCCACATCATCATTTGACCATGGTTCATATTACGGATACTAGTCCGCCATGCTCTTGCATCTCCGGACAGATAGTGGGTGGCGAACAGAACTTTCTCGTTGTCATCCACTCCGGCGACTTCTAAGTTGTTTTCCATGGTCTGTAACCAATGATTAGCATCCAACGGGTCTTCAGACTTGTTGAAGATAGGGGGATTTGTATTCTGGAAGTTTTTGAGTTTGGATCCATGATGATCCTGATTTCCATGGTTCTGATTGTTGTGATCCATCTGGCCGATCTGCTGCAGGGTGGCTAGATTTGCTTGGCGCTCTGCCCTACTAGCTTCACGGTCTGCAATGAGCGTCTGCAGAATTTGCAACATTGGGTCCTGCAATGAGCTTCTCCCTCCTCGGTTTCCACGACTCATCTAAAGATTGAGATAGATAATGGGCTAAGAGGGAAAGTTCTAAGGTTCATGGTTTTTGTTTCAAAGCTAAAACTTTGAGTTTGACTCAGGTTTTGCAACTAAATTCTTTTGATTCATTCAAGCAAGGCACACGATACAAACACACACACCACAACATGAAAGGAAAACAGATGGTTTTAAGAACCATTCTATAAGCTAAGATACAATGGGACCGATACTTCTCACTCCTATGATAGTGCTCTAGTGCATCTACTCATCATCGATGAAGTCGGAGTCATCATCGTCGGTGTAGAAGTCCATGGCATCATCCTCCAGATAGTCATCATCATTGCTGAGGTACGAGTGAATATCCCCTTGGATGTCTTCACCCTCCTCTTCTTCTTCTTTTGCTGCAAGCTGAGCTTCTTGCTCCTTGATGGTCTTCTCGAGGTCGGCCACCTTCTTGCGAAGACGGTCGATGGTGAGATCCTTCTTTGCGTGTTGACGGCGAAGTGACTAACGATCCTTGACGAGCAGTGAGAATGTCTGGGCCTTCTGGGCGGCAATGGCAAGGTTGTGGTTGGCGAACTCTCTCGCATTGTCCAACTCGTTCTGTCTGTCGTATAGTAGGAAGTTGAGGTTCTCCACTTGACGCTTCAACTCTAGGTGACTTGGCATCTCTAGAGGCATTCCCATAGAATCACGCCTTGCATAGTGAGCAAAGTGGTTCCTTAGATTAGGTTGGCATTCTGTTCGCAAAGGTGAGCGAGAGCTTCATGCATTGCCCTGGCTAATCCATCTAGCAATTTGTGCTCTCTCACGGTGAATTGAATCTTCTCGGACATTGGTGCCTCTAACTTGCCTCGAAGATCAGCAACTACTAGCCATTGTAAATCTCCTCCGGGTGGATCATGGAGTTGAACTCCAAAGAATTCCGGATGTGGGAGCTCCAAGTACTTAGACAGTGCATCTAGATCTCTCTCGAAGATCAGTTGGCCTCCATTGCCCAACTGGTAGAACTTGCAGTACTGAACTTCCATCTATAAGAGTTTAGGATGAGAAAGTTAGTGAAGTGATCAAGTGTGTCAAAGTTTTATGTAGTAATGTAAGAATTTTTGAGGACATGTATTTTTTTTAGGGAAAGAATCCCAAGGGTAAGAGAGGAAATAGATTTTCATAAATACTCACTTTGGTTTTGAAACTAAGTTTTTGTTCGGACGTCCATTCTAACTAGGGTCTCCTATGGTCAGGATGGCTCTGATACCAACTTGTCAACACCCGGATTTTTAATCCCAGATGCCTGTTATGCCATACATCGCAATCTCAGGATTACCATTTTTGCGAGACATAACAGATTGGATATCATAGTACATCATCCATTACAAACCATAATAAGGTCTTACAATAAATAAAGGATCTCATGATCCAGTCTTAGTACAAACAAGTAGCAAAATAAATAGCATAGCAGCGGGGTCCATCTTTAGGGTCACAGACAATGCTGACGATGGGAGATGATCCTAGTTGTCATATCCATCCCGATGTCCTTCCTCCTGGTAGTCCTCCTCATATTCTGGCCACGGGAATAGCCAGGGAAAAAGCCATGAGTACTCTTTAAGTACTCGCAAACTATCACTAACAAGTAAGGTAGTTCTAGTAGGAATGCTAAAATCTAAGTTTATTTGCAAAGTTAAGTTTGAAACCTAAGTTGAGTTCAGAAACAAAGAAAAATAAAATAAAGTTCTAAATCACCTAAGTGGGAACTTAGTTATCATAGTCACAACTCTGTTGTGGTCAAGTCATGTCACAATTCATTTCATAAGTCATTTTGAAAACATCTAACAACGGAACAGTATGTCCAATCCAACTGTCCATAACCACGGACGCGGCTATTCAAATAGTTTGACACTCTGCAAAGGTGGTACACTTTCACCACAAAATTCGATACATCTGTCAGGATAACCCTAAATCATCATACTTAGTATGCAGATAATCAAACATAACCTTTCCTTTACACACCCTAGTATAATCACCTCTCCTATGAGCTTGGCCTCCCAGCCATGGCCATCTGCCATCCTGGGCACTGCATAGGTGGACAACATCGAGAGGTAGCCTCATCTCAAACCTCTCCCGCGAGGGAACCAATACTAATTGTCGTCGGATTGAGGACAAGTACGCCATGAGGGGGTCCTCAAGGCGTGCGCAAGAGAGGGGTGTGAGACGTACGGTGTTCCGAGACGGTGAACACACAAGTTTACCCAGGTTTGAATCCGCCGGCTTTGGACGGATCCTACTCCTGCTAGCAATCCAGTAATACGGCAGAGCCGGAATATGGGTTACAAGGGTTTCCCCTGTGCGAGTTGAGATTATAGACTATTGAGGTGTGCCCTAAAGGCTCTCCCTAGGACGGCTTATATAGATATCCGGCCTAGGGTTTACAGGAGAGATCTATCCGGCTACGACTAAGAGTCGGTTACAGAGTACATCTTGAACTACAAGTAACATTATGGGCCTAAGTCGGTAAGTCTTCTGGGCCTTCCCGTAGCCGGATTGAACTCCGTCTTTCTCCCTGACTGGGCCGCCCGTGAAGCAAAGCTCTAACCCGAAGTGGGCCACCCTGGTCAGTGAGGAACAGTGAGGATACCCGGAAAGTATATCCCCAACACTAATGCATATTGATGACCCACAAGTATAGGGCGTGTATCGCAGTATTTTCAAGTGAAGTGAAACGCAATTTATTGATTCGACACAAGGGGAGCCAAAGAATATTTATAAGCCTTAACAACTGAGTTGTCAATTCAGCTGCACCTGGAAACAATCTTGCTCACAGCAGTTTATCAGTAGCAACAGTTTGGTAGTAGCAGTAGTAAAGTAACATCAGTAGTAAAAGTAAAGACAGTAGTAACAATTGCAGTAAACAGTAGGATTAGAGCGCGGTGGGCATAGGGATGGATGGATGGGCGTTGCATGGACAAGACAATTCATATGGCAATCAGAACATAGGGCAATTGCAGATAAATAAGATAAAGCATCCAAGTACTAAATAATCATAGGCATGTGTTACATATATAGTTATACGTGCTCGCAATGAGAACTTGCACAACATCTTTTGTCCTACCAGCCCGTTTGCAGCGGGGCCTCAAGGGAACTACTGGCAATTAAGGTACTCCTTTTAATAGAGCACTGGAGCAAAGCATTAACACTCCATGAACACATGTGATCCTCACATCAAAGCCATTCCCTCCGGTTATCCCGATTTCTGTCACTTCGGGGCCATTGGTTCCACACAACAACATGTGTATACAACTTGCAGGTAAGACCATAAACAATACTATCATAATGAATCAATAACATGTTCAGATCTAAAATCATGGCACTCGGGCCCTAGTGACAAGCATTAAGCATAACAAGTCGCAACAAAGTCAAAAAGAACTAATAGAAGATACTAGGCACCATGCCCTAACAATCTAATGCCATTACATGAACGATCTCATCCAATCCCTACCATCCCCATAGCCTACAGCGGGGGATTACTCACTCATAGATGGGGGAACATGGATGGTCGATGGAGGAGCGATGGTGATGATGATGGCGATGATCTCCTCCAATTCCCTGTCTCGGTGGGGTGCCAGAATGGAGTTTCTGGTTCTAAATCGCGGAATCTGGTGCTGGCAGCGGAGCGGAACTCTTTCTGGAAAAACGTCGAACCCCCTGAGTTTTTAGGTCAGAAGGCAACTTATAGGCGAAGAGGGAGACTGAGGGGGTGTCTGGGGCAGCCAGACCACCCCCTGGCACGGCCAGGCCTAGCTCGCGCATCCAGGTGGTGTGGCCAGGCCCCAGCCCCACTCCGTCTCGTATTCTGGCTCCGTGAGTCTTCTGGTGAAATAGGATTTTTGGCATATTTTCCGGGATTTTTCCTGATAGTTGATTTTCTGCACAAAAACTAGACACCAAGGTAATTCTGCTGAAAACAGCGCCAGTCCGTGTTAGTTGCACCCAATTCACACAAGTTTAGAGGAGAAACATTAGCAAACGTGTTCGGGGAAGTAGATATGTTTTGGACGTATCAACTCCCCCCAAGCTTAGCTTATTGCTTGTCCTCAAGCAAGTCAGTTGAAAACTGAGTGCAATAAAAGAAACTTTCACGAACACATTTGCTATCATAAGATGTATATATTCTCAGCATATGATCAACTACCCAGGCAATTCATAATAAGGAGTATGCAACTTAGTTTACTTAATAGTCATTACAAGCTATGAAGAGATTCCAACTCAAAAATAATAAGTAGCATGAAACATAATCATAAGCAACATTACAATGCTCATAACAAGGTATGATAGAGTGGTATCTCGCTTGCCTTTGATTGTGAATGCCAAGGCACCTTTGAAGTTCAATGAAGACTAGAAGTAAAGATATCAAAGATACAAGCATCAAAGTCATAACGCAATTAATCTAGTAATGAGACAAGCATATTATACTAAGAATGACAACTATGCTCTTAAGAAAGTGCTCATAGAATAGGTGATGACTCAACAAGGAAATGAAAAGTTTTTGAATAATTTGAAAAGCTTCCAAATTCTGAAAGTATGGTACTTGTTAGCTTTGAGCTCTCATTGCCCCTATCATAAGCATATTTAAATGGTAAAAGTTAAAGTGACACAACTAAGAGGATATGCTTGACAAGTTATAAGCTAAAGTCTCATGCCCCTTACTTACGAGTAGCGGACCTCATGCTACTCAACTTCAGTCACAAGTAAGCTCTTGTCATTGTAAGTACATATGTACCATAGAGAACCGCCAATGGGGTACCCCTTGCACATGATACATGAGCTATCCCATAATCAAAATGACAAGGCAAGCAGACAATGAGCATCTCAGCGATCTTTTTATTTGCTATTTGCATAGGTTTTTATTGAGGATGCTTCATAGAATGCTCATTATGGTTATGCTACAAGTTTCCACCATGATTAGGCATGGCTTAGGCTAGCGGCCCAGGCGTTTCTCTAACACATATACAAACTCCATGATCTTACAAGTTCCCCTTTTATTTCACACCGCTGGGATCCATAAGCAAAAGAATCATGATATCAACGGGGTACAAAGTGCCCGTGAAATGTTGAAAGCGTTCCCCATGATACATGGTTCTGCTAACTTCAACTTATAAAGCGCAAGCATATACGCAACAAAGATGGACGCAATGGTTCAAGATTATTAAGTGCAAGAAAGTAAAGTGTGCCATCAAGTTAGTGAGAGCTTTACTAACTAACTTTCTCATAACAAGCAAACATTTTATTCGGAAGAAAACAAGGCACACTAAATATGCACGGAACAACAAATAATGCTAATAGGTAGGAATGGTGGACACTTTTGGCAATATTGGTTTTAGGAAGTTGGAAACACGAGTAAAACTTATACTCAGTGCAAGTGAAGGCTAGCAATAGTAAGGGAGCGACAAACGAGAGAGCAGTAACTGTCATAATCATGCTTGCAACAAAACATGACTAAACATGGCATGAAAGTGATTCAAGACCCCTGAGGCAAAATAATTCATCGAGACTTAACAGATTATGTTTCAGCCATATGCATGCGTGAGCATGTGCCAAGTCAATTCAAGTGAAACACTCAGAGGGAGATACCACAGTGTCATACCAAATTATGAATAGAGCAATCCAAGCAAACATTCATAAGGCATGCTACAAATTATTAGCGAGCTGGAGCTAATCATAAGAAAGCAAGAACTACTAAGCGTCTATAAATAACATACACCCTACACGAACAGACTAAGCATGCCCACAATGATGAGTATATGTACAAAAATGAAATCAAATAGAGTTCGTTACCAGCCTCTTACCACACCTCAAGTTGTCATTAATCCTCATTATTGCCCTTCACTTGTGTGGCTTGAATAATAACATGAAACCAAATTCCACTGAGGACTGCTGAACCCTGCAACAAACTCACAGAACCAAAGAAGAACAACAAATATTTTTGGTGTTTTCGATTTTTAAAACAAGAACCAAAAAGGAAGAACAAGCAAAGCAAAATATTTTTGGGTTTTTCGAATAGTTCAAACAAAGCAAAAAGGGAAAAGCAAACCAAGGCATAAAAGAAGAAGAAGCAAACAAAGAGAAACAATAGAAATATTTTTGGTCTTTTTGTGTTTTAGAAAGCAAAAGCAAAGAAAGAACGAAAACTAAAAAGAGAACAAAACATGAATATACAAAGTACTGACGCAAAATGAGAAGGAGACAAGTGCGATGTCGGTGTACCTCCCCCCAATCTTAGGTTTTTGGCCTAAGTGGGTATCAATCCCAAGCTGGCCAAGATGGAGCACCTCCGTAGTATGGCGAGGAGGTACCCTCGTCCTGGTGCGAGCTCGAGGATGCCCCACCGTAGTGTGCAGAGTAATCGTAGGAGGGCACATCCTCCTAGTGCTGCCTGTGGAAACCCAGCAAGCAAAGCTGCTCGTCCACCTCCTCCTTGGAGCGTGACCATGACCTCCTATGAACACTAAACAAAGTAGATTGCAGCAAAGGGATCTCCCTTTCATCCCCGTTAGTAAACAACATCCTGTATACTAGACTGTCCATATCAGAGTTAGCAGTGACGAAGTAATGTGTTTTCATGGCAGCAAGGTCAAGCCTTTGTGGTGCCAATATAGTATCGTTGGGATCCACCGAAAGCTCTAATGCATTAACCATATGTGAAGCGATGATGCCCCCGTAAATAGGTCCCCTAGCAGCTAGGCGGCGCGCAATAAGAGAGCCGAGATTGTACCGAGTATCATTGGTAAGCGCAGCAGCAAGGAAGACTAAATGATACTTGGAGATATTACTCGTATTTTCCCTACCAAGAATGCTAGTAGCAAGATAATAGGCAAAGTATCTAAGAGCAGGGAGTTGGATGTTTCTTATCTTCCCGCGCTGAGCTACGCGGTCATCGTCATTGGTCACCCCTCGATAGAGCTCTAGTAAATCAGCGGGTCGCCCTTGAATCTTCTTCACGGTCCCTGCCATGCCTACACCTATAATGCTGCAAAATCTCTCCAAAGGCATGGTAAAAGGCAGATTATAAATTCTGAAAGAAACAGTTGACTAATAGGGGGTGTTGGTGAAAAGCATAGCGTATTGCTCACTCTCATCCTGCATGTATGAGGTCAAACCAACCCTCTGAATCAATAGCAAGAAATCATCAAGAATCCATACAGCTTGTAAGAAGGTAAAACAAGGAAAAGTAGATGGGTGAGCATCCCCATCATCTCCTTCATTACCAATGCGAGGTGCAATGAGATCTTCGTTCTATGATGGCCTAAACTGAGAGGCTAATCTTGAGGGCCTTGACCTCCTAGGTGCATCCCTCTCAAATATTTCTCCAAAGGTATGGTTGTTCATCTTTGATATTCTAAAATTTAAACATCTATTTAACAAGTGATTGCAAGGTGAATATATAATGAAGGGCACTACTCATAGGGACTTGTAGAGGCCTAAACATGCATCAAAACTATATCTCTAAGCATTGAACAAGCTTACAAGCTCTCATAACCTGTCACCTACAACAGCAAAATACTCAAGATATAAACCACTAAACACAAATCTACTTGGACAAGCGGAGGAGTCACATATCGGAGAGCAAATGCTCCAAATTTCAGCAGCAAAGATGGGCTGAGCAAGGAGATCGAAAAATCGAGGGCAAGAACAGCGAGAACGCGATTTCGAGCAATGAACTGGTGTTTTCTCGGGAGAGAGAAGAAAGTGGCAAGTGAGAGAGTGAGTGGAGGGCCAGGGGTGGCCCACACCATGGCCAGGCGCGCCCCTAGGCTGGCCGCGCCACCAGGTGGTGTGCCTGCCTAGTGGGGCCCCCTAGTACCTTCCAGGCACTCCTCTGCCCCTTTTTTCACGTAAAAATTAATATGAATTTTCTGGAATTTTTTGAGACAATTTATTTTTGAGCAATTTTCAGGTATAGATGAATGATTTTCTAACAGAAAAAGGTTTTGGAATGATGCAATGACAAAACAAAGCTAGAACTTCAGAAGTTCTAGAACACCCTAACATGCAAGCAACTAATAACAGAAAAGTAAACTAAGCAAAAGCAAAAACTAAAATGGATAGAATAGAAATAAGAGGAGATAATCATGGTGAAAACATTGTTTTGTTCATTAAAATCCCTTTGTTAACAAGGTTGATCAGGTCTTGTTATCAACACAATTTTATATGAAACAAAACTTTGTATTCCACTAATGATTATGTTACCTCAACCTTGATAGCAATGGTCCCAATCATAATAATTTCAAATTTTTCTCGTGGTATGGGACAATATATTTATCCAACTTGAATGCCCTCAACATGTTCAATTGAATTCAAACCATCAGTCCTATCAATCTTCTTGGGGAAATAGACAATATGTTCCTTGTCATTAACATTGAAGGTCACCTTTCCTTGATTACAATTAATAACAGCTCCTGCAGTATTAAGAAAAGGTCTCCCAAGAATAATAGACATATTATCATCTTCAGGCATTTCAAGCACAACAAAATCAGTTAATATCAAGCAATTATGAGCCACTTGAACAGGTACATCCTCACATATACCAATAGGAATAGTGGTAGATTTATCAGCCATTTGCAAAGATATATCAGTTGGTATTAGTTTTTCAAGTTGAAGTCTCTTATAGAGAGAAAAAGGCATGACACTAACTCCTGCTCCCAAATCACACAAAGCAGTTCTAACATAACTATTTTTAATAGAGCAAGGAATAGTTGGAATCCCTGGGTCTCGAAGTTTCTTTGGAACCTTACCATTAAAGGAATAATTAGCAAGCAAAGTAGAGATTTCTTCATTAGGGATCTTCCTTTTATTCGAGAGAATATCCTTCATATACTTTGAGTAAGGAGGCAATTTAATAGCATCAGTCAAAGGAATTTGCAGGAATAAAGGTTTCATCCACTCACAAAACTTATTATAGTGTTCATCTTCCTTTGACTTGTGTTTCTTATTAGGGAAAGGCATAGGTTTTTGGACCCAAAGCTCTCTTTCACTACCATGTTTCTTAGCAACAAAATCTTCTTTAGTGTATTTAGTATTCTTAGTGTGCCTTTCAGGTTCTTCTTCAACTTTTTCTTTATCAGGAACATCATTTTCTTCATTACCACTTTCAGTTTCAGCATCAGAGATAGATATACTATTAGGATCTTTAGCAGGTTTAGAGGATTCTACAATAGTTTTATGTTTCTTTTTTCTTTTCTTACGAGTAGTACCACTATTTTCAGCTTGTTGAGAATCGTGCTCAATTCTTTTAGGATGCCCCTCAGGCTATAGAGGATCTTGGGTAGCAGCACCACTTCTAGTTCTAATTTCATAAGCATGTCTTTCTTTGGCAGCATTAACTAGCAAGTATTTTTGCACTTTAATAAGTTGATCTATTTGAGTTTGAACCATTTGAAAATGTTTAACAATCATTTTAACATCATTAGAGGTTCTTTCCACAATATCTTTTAACTCAACAATAGCTCTAGTGTTTTCCATTAGATGATTTTGCACCCTTTTATTAAAATTATCTTGCTTAACAATAAAAATATCAAATTCTTCTAAGCATTGATCAGGAGGTTTAGAGTAAGGGATATCACCTTCATCAAAATGTTGGAGAGAGTGTACCTCAATAGTGGATGAATGGGGAATTGGCTTACATAATTCTTCTATAGGAGGTAAATTCTTGACATCTGCAGCTTTAATTCCCTTCTCCTTAAGACATTTCTTAGCTTCCTTCATCACTTCATCATTCAATGCAATAACTCCCCTCTTCTTAGATGATGGTATAGGCGCCGGTTCAGGTATAATTGTTTCAGGTATAGCTGGTTCAGGAGGAGTCCAATCTTCATAGTTCTTCCTTATTTTAGCCATTAATTCCTCAGCTTCCTTGGGAGTCCTATTCCTGAAAACACAATCAGCACAACTATCCAAGTATGTCTTAGATTCTTTAGTTAGTCCATTATAAAATGTATCAAGAATCTCATTCTTAGGTAATGGACATCCAGCATGTGCATGAATCAAAGCACAGAACATTTCCCATGATTCAGGCAATATCTCTTTTCTCCCTATTTAAAATCAAAAAGTTCCTGCAAAATAGCATGTCTAGCACTAGGAGGAAAATATTTCTGCAGAAAAGTACTAATCAAGCAATCAGGTCTATTAATAGATCCAGGAGGTAAATTACTAAACCAAGTTTTAGCTTCTCCTTTCAGTGAAAAGGGGAAAATCTTAGTAACAAAGTAGGTGCGCATCTTAATATCATCAGAAAACAAGCCACTCATGGTAGAAAGCTCATTCATATGTGCTACCGCACTTTCATTCTTAGTCCCAAAAAAGGTTCTTTCTCAACAATAGCTATATAGGATAGATCAAGAGAGAAATCATAATCTTTATCTTTAATGTTTATGGGAGATGCAGCAAACTTAGCATTAGGAGACAATTTGGGTTTAATAGTACGCCTCTCAAGGAGACTCTTAGCAGCACTCCTATCATGGGTGTTTTGACATTTTTTAATAAATTCATCAGTCATCTCAACATAACCGTCTTCAATATCATAGCTGTCTCTAGACTCAGGTGAACTAACAGGTGTAGTAGTGTCTTCATTAGGAGTTTTAGTATTTCCAGCTATAGTTCTAGCAATCGTAGCATCTAGGAAAGGACCTAATGAACCACTCTTATCAAGCACAGTAGAAGCAGGATCATAAGTATCAGAAGTTTCAGATTCAGCAGTAGTAACAGTGTGTGTAGCATGTGTATGTGGTGGTGTAAGAAACTTACTCATAAAAGATGGTGAATCAAGCTTACTCATAACAGATGGTGAATCAAGAGAAACATAGGTGTTCAGGACCGTACCTCTTCTTGTAGTGGATGGTAACATAGGAACCTTGCCATCACGAGACTTACCCATGATGGATGGATGGCAGCGAACAATAATGATTCCAAGTGGACTTGATAAATAAAGCTATGCTCCCTGGCAACGGCGCCAGAAAATAGTCTTGATGACCCACAAGTATAGGGGGTGTATCGCAATATTTTCGAGGGAAGTGAAACCTAATTTATTGATTCGACACAAGGGGGCCAAAGAATATTTATAAGTCTTAACAACTAAGTTGTCAATTCAGCTACACCTAGAAAAAATCTTGCTCCCAACAGTTTATCAGTAGCAACAGTTTTGTAGTAGCAATAGTAAAGTAACAGCAGTAGTAAAAGTAAAGACAGTAGTAACAATTGCAGTAAACAGTAGGATTAGAGCGTGGTAGACATAGGGATGGATGGACAGGCTTTGCATGGACAAGACAATTCATATGGCAATCAGAACATAGGGCAATTGCAGATAAATAAGATAAAGCATCCAAGTACTAAATAATCATAGGCATGTGTTCCATATATAGTCATACGTGCTCGCAATGAGAACTTGCATAACATCTTTTGTCCTACCAGCCCATTTGCAGCGGGGCCTCAAGGGAACTACTGGCAATTAAGGTACCCCTTTTAATAGAGTACTGGAGCAAAGCATTAACACTCCGTGAACACATGTGATCCTCACATCAAAGCCATTCCCTCCGGTTATCCTGATTTCTTTCACTTCGGGGCCATTGGTTCCGGACAACAACGTGTGTATACAACTTGCAGGTAAGACCATAAACAATACTATCATAATGAATCAAAAACATGTTCAGATCTGAAATCATGGCACTCGGGCCCTAGTGACAAGCATTAAGCATAACAAGTCGCAACAAAGTCAAAAAACACTAATAGAAGATACTATGCACCATGCCTTAACAATCTGATGCCATTACATGAACGATCTCATCCAATCCCTACCATCCCCATAGCCTACAGCGGGGGATTACTCACTCATAGATGGGGGAAACATGGATGGTCGATGGAGGAGCGATGGTGATGATCATGGCGATGATCTCCTCCAATTCCCCGTCCCAGCAGGGTGCCAGAACGGAGTTTCTGGTTCTGAATCGCGGAATTTGGTGGTGGTGGCGGAGCGGAACTCTTTCTAGAAAAACGTCGAACCCCCTGAGTTTTCAGGTCAGAAGGCAACTTATAGGCGAAGAGGGAGACCGAGGGGGTGTCTGGGGCGGCCAGACCACCCCCTGGCATGGCCAGGCCCAGCCCGCGCGGCTAGGTGGTGTGGCCAGGCCCCAGTCTCACTCCATCTCATATTCTGGCTCCGCGACTCTTCTGGTGAAATAGGATTTTTGGCATATTTTCCGGGATTTTTCCTAATAGTTGATTTTCTGCACAAAAACTAGACACCAAGGTAATTCTGCTGAAAACAACGCCAGTCCATGTTAGTTGCATCTAATTCACACAAGTTTAGAGGAGAAATAATAGCAAAAGTGTTTGGAAAAGTAGATACGTTTTGGACGTATCACATATAAACTTCCAGCTAAGCCTTACCCAATTCAGGTATTGTGGTTGTACGGTAAAATTGGAATGGTATCGCATCTGAACCCAACCATCAATTTTTATAAAAGGTCTAAGGCTCATGCCTCAACATTTTCATCATCATCATAAACCATTTGTGTTTCTCAACACGTGTCAAAACATCTCAATAAAATGACTCATCATTCCAAGGTTTTCGTAAGTCATTTTCACCAAGTACTCCCATCTAGAGTGATCAAGTTTTTGGTTTAGCTCTAAACACTAAGTTAAGAGTGTTCACTAAAGTGGGATGTTAATATCAATCTCATGTCATGGAATGACATCTAATTCTAACTAGATAGGTCAAGTTTTATACTCTTTATGCTATATATAAACAAAAGTAAAGAACTTTGGTAAAGTAAAAGAAAGTAAAGCTTGTAAGAAAACTTGGGATGGGCATAAATCAAAATGTATAACCAAGCATGCCTATTGCATCTTGCTTAGGCCAAGGGGGAAAGTGTTGGCTTGCTTATTTCTAACTTGATAACAATAGCTTGCCTTGATTGGTGCAGTGGTTGAAATTCTCCTCGTCTTCCTCGGGGTAGAACTCCTTCTCCTCGTAGACTTGGTCGTTACTATCGTCTATAAATATATACGGAATACACAATCACCAAACAATACTTAACTAGTCTACTTAACACACTAAGGCACATATTTGATGATCTAGTATCATCACAAGCATCACAAGATTTAATGAACTAGTTTCATTTATTTTATTTGGGAAAAGTAATTTCTACTCATTGAAATTAATTAAAATTTAATATTCTCCAATTAAAATATGGGATCATATGGACACATGTCATCACCACATATTCTAATACATAGGAATGTGATTTAAATGTTGGATCATATTTTAATAAGTTTAAGTTTAATATTTAATGGTTTAAAGTGACTAGAAATGCCTATATAGCATTATTTTGGTACTAGTCCAAGGTCACTGCATGCAAACCTTAATATTATTACATATTTAGATAGGTATGGTCAAATGTGATTTTTGGGAGTTGGAATCAACTCAAAAACTATTATGTTGATTTTAGAAAAATGTTTGAATGTGAAAAAGCTTCTATCTTGTTATTTTTGCTAGGAGAGATCTCTAACTCTAATTGATTAAAATATAACGGGCTTGGATAGAGATTTTTATTATCTTTCCAACAAAATTGGAATCATTCAATTTGGATTTGTAAAACTCCTTGAAATGATTTTTGAACTAAAGGACAGAATTGAGTTTATGCTAAAATAGATAAATCTAAATTTGAATCTACTGGGTTGCACGAGAACACTAATGGGTCGGCCCAGTTTCGCTCTGCGGCGTAGAGGACAGCTGACAGGGGGTCCCGCCTGTCAGTGGCTCTTTAAACACGAAGCGGTACGGGGCAACATGGACCACATGATTAGAACTAGGATCTACGGCTCACGTTCATTGTCGACGACGGACAGGTCGCCGGCGAGGTGAAACCCTAGTGGCTCGGTGGGGGTGCAGTGGGGGCATACCAGGGCTCCAGCGAGTGCGGCGATGGGGGCGATCGAACGAGGCGACGACGGCGGGATCGGGCGAGGTCACAGAAGCTCCTGGGGTGGACGAAATTGACGAGGGCTTCTCCTCCTCTACTGCGGCTAACTCCGGCGACTGGCTGCTCGAGCTGCTCCGGCGAGAGGTGGGGAAGGATCAGTGGTGAGAGGGGAGTGTGGGAGTATGGAAAATGAGGTTGGGGTGGCCTCCTTATATAGGCTTGATGAGGGGACCGAGAGGGCGACGGCGAGCTCGTCGGTGACGATGATACATGGCTCTATCGGCATGGGCTGGGTAGGCGGATGGTGGGCGGTTCCCTGGCGGTCAGCTATGGCTTAAAGACGACGCTAGGGGTGGTGGCAAACGGTCGGGAGCATCTGGCGCTCTGTGCGGCAGAGGCAGTGCTCGACTCGGTTCACGACGGTTCTGGGTCGCGCGGCGGGAGAAGGGCGTGTCTGGCGGGGTGCTGGGGTCAATGCGGAGCAGCGCACGTGAGATGGGGTCGGGCGCGGCTCATGCGAGGCTGTTAGTGACGACGCTCTGGCATGCGCTGCGCATGGCGCAGAGGCAGTGGGCGCGAGCGATGTGAGGTGGTCCAGGGGCTGGCTGCGCTTGGGGAAGGGACAGGGGAGTGCGGTAGGGTTGGGCGGAGCTAGTGGCGGTGCTGGATTGGCGCGACGTGGTCTGTGGAGCGTTGCCCACGCTCGGCCGGCAGCGACCAAAAACGGGCGGCGTGCTAATTCTGCTCCAGGCTAAAGGGTAGGCTGGTTAGGGGTTGGTTAGAGCTAGGGGAGACAAGGGGACCAAAATTTGCCCAAATACTGGACAATGCATTGATCATCAAATAGTAATAGATAGGCAGAAAGTTTGTGCATGCCACCTGTTCGACACAATAGCCGCATGAAACGAACTTTTGAATTTTGAAATGAATTTTGGTGGAGTTGTTAATCTTATGCTTGAGCATCTCTGGTTGCTGGGATTTGTCAAGTTGAACTCATTTGATTGGTTTTTGAAAAAGTGGGATCTAGACATATGAAATAGATTCCATTTTCAATTGCCATTTTAAATTAGGGTTTAAATGTTTTTGCAAGATCACAAGGTGGGCCTTGGTACATCTTTACTTGTACTAGCAAGGGGTGCAAATATCCATAATTGTTTTTGTTGGAAATTGAGTTCTAGGAACACCCAAAGTGACCTAGTTGATTAAAATGGCAAAAGTGACCATTTCCATTTATTAATTCGATTTGATTTCTTTTTCTTTGGATTTTTCTTGGGAATGATCTAGATGATGCGGAATTCATCTTAGAATCATTTTACAACCATTAGAACAAGCAATCATGGCAATTAAAACAATTCATATTTAAAGCAACACACATATGCATGCTTAATTATTTAAATAATAAAAAGTTTTGTTAACTCTAAATTGGGTGATTTGGATCTTAATATATTGGATTAAAGTTTTGGGATGTTACAAAAACAAGACGGTCACAGATGTTGAATTGAAGGCACATTTTGCAAAGAAATAAGCCGAGCCAAAGGTCCAAATAGATCCGGAAGTCAAGGAGCACTTTAGGAGATTCCTTGAGCAGCCATCCCAATATAAGTTAAATGCACCAGATAACTATACACGCTGTCTTATGAAGACAATGAAATAGAAGAGATCAAGTGGTAGAGGAAAAATGAAAAAAGACGTTCCCTAGCTCGGAGAACAGGCAAACCAATCGATCCCCCGCTCAAGGTGTTACCCGAACATCAACTATATGGGGGAGAGACTTTGGATATGCAAACACCTCAGCTAGTTGTTGATCAATGTAATATGTCTGTTGATGAAATTCTTGGCGGTGCTACTTTCCCCAAGGCTGATGTAGCACGACCATATGTCCTCGGGCAGCCTATGGTCGGTTCTGAGATGCTCTGGCGTTTACCAACAAAAATGCAACGATTGCATGACTGGTACCTGAAAGTCGTAAAACTAGATTGAGAAATGCTCATAGCGAGAGTTCGAGAGGATCATTATTTCCTTGCAGACGAGGTCCATACCGAACTTGTAGAAATCTTTGAGTTATTCAATCAAAGGGCACTCGACAAAACTCTCTTCAGTTGCTATTGTTTGTAAGTGATTAATTTATTTATGTAATTTAAGTCTCTAGCTCAGCTCGTTTAATTCATTGCTGATAATTATCCCCACTATATTCTTTTGTACTCTATGATATAGAATGAAGATTATCGAATTTAAAAATATGAGAATCTATCAATTTGGATTCGTTGACTCAAATCGAGTTAATGAAGCTATGCTAAAGATAAAACCCATGGACATGGAGCGTAACTTGATATGTTTTTTAAGAAGCAGCATTACTATAAGGAAATACAACTACGGGTGAGAGTGTTACTATCTTGTACACATTAACTTTTGCTTACTCGATGTTAAGTGTAAATGACGAGTTACTGGTGTATATAAACCCGATGCAGCTTCCATTGGATTCTGCTAAGCATTTCCATTTACTTGGGAAGAGTTCAAATCATGAACTCATTAAAAAGAATATGGAAGAGTATCGCAACATGATTGTTATGCTTCAGAAGTATTTTAACCATTATCGCACTATATCAGTCTCTTTCATTAATTTTTTGAAATATCAAATAATTATTTACTCATTCATTCATTTTGTTTGCCGGGTAGTGTTTGGACATGGTTCAAGACTATGGTCACCGGTCAATGGCGTGAGGAGATGAGTTTTAATCCGATCCCGGTAAGTAATACGAGCAAGGTCCGCACATCTCTTTAATTCTAGTTTCAATAAAATTATCATGCATGCTTGATTATTATTTGATTGAATTATATTCTTTTAAAGTGCTCGAGCCAGCCACTGGGGCTGATTTATATGGATACTACGTTTGCAAGTTCATTCGTAATTCGACTAGTGAGCAAAAGTTGAAATTTCTTCAAGTACGTAAACAATATATTCACAATGTATTTTTATTACCATAATTTGTGTTGAGTTCCATTCATATTTTTTATGATGATTAATATATTTATATTGATTTCCTTCTTTTTAATTGGAAGCGATGCAGGTAAAGCTCCTACCACAGGACCACCTACTAGCAATTCAAGAGAAATTATCGGGTTTTTTGGTTAACGAGATCATAGATTCATGTGGAGAATACAATATAAATAGAGTCTAAAGCATCCATATAATGATCTCCATGTGGTCAAATAAACGGGATCTAGTCACGGCAGAGACTCATATATCAAATTGTATATATATATATATGTATATATGCTCGTAAGAGAAATTATATTATATATACATCAACATGTATATTATGTACTAGCATCGTGTATGTATACGAAAACTTGTTTGAAATGAAAACACATAATGAAAAATAATTGAACACAAAACACAAAATAAAAAGAAAAACACAAACCCCAAACCCTAAAATTTGAGCGCTTAATATCTCCTGCCGCGGCAACCGATTGCCCCAAAATGCTGCCGCGACAGAGACCCTTTAGTTCCGGTTCATATTACGAATCGGGACTAACGGTCCTCCAGCCCAGCGCACTACACGAGGCTACGTGGAACCCTTTAGTCCCGATTCGACAGTCTCGATTGCGCAACCGGGACTAAAGACACTTACAGACCAGAACTAGAGGTCTGTTTTCTACCAGTGAACACCAACAAAAACAGAATGAATCACTGAAATCCTTCTCTAAGCTTTGACACCAGAACAATATAAACTAATTAATCCATAAGCTAATTGGGCATCTCGTTTCCATTAGATGGAATAAAAATGCAACATGCATGTTCAACGCTGAATGTTTTAAGTAGCTGTCTAATGATAAATGACAGTCAGCAGGACAATGATTACAGTCTGATATGAAGACAAAAGCCTAGACGAAGTAATTAGAAGTAGAATCAAGTCTTATCGTACCGCGTCTCCGGTGTTCATTCACCACAAATGATGTAGAGGTAGTAGTAAGGAATGTTGCATCTATTCGGTTGTAGTGACAATAGATAAACTACAAAAGAAATTATAGGAAGATTATTAAAACAGTGGGTCATGTGTTCGATACGAAAATATGGATTTCTGTCGTACAGACACTACCTGATCGAGCCGCATCATCTATCTGTATGAAGATAGATCTCTACGACTGCCATCATGTAACTGTATTTTTTTCATTTCATCTATAAAATAAATGAGCCTAGGAGGAAATGGAATGTATTAGCACAATTTTTATGGTTCTAATCACTACAGGTACAAAAGCACATGGATGGTGAAATAGCTAGGTATTACATACCAGAAGTAAGACTGGAGACCTGAGGGTGGAGTAGTCGGAAAAATGCATGTACTTGATGAGGCCTGCTGCATATAAGTAGAGAAGAATAAGAGACGATATTACTTGCTCCTACATAAGTTAAATAAAGATCATTTATCTGATTAGGCAGTTGAGAAGTTATTTTGACTTACCTCTGCATATATAGTCCCTTGGTTGCAGTAGTGGTTTAGCAAATGTAGCTCCATCACACTTCTCTGGAAGATCTGGTGTGTGCGAAATTCAGTGAATGCCGGAGACTGTTCTCCTGTCCCAGCTATTATAGCATCGTCTGAAATTCAATACACTTCAGAGTTTACTTCATATCTGTCCAAACCTCATGCAATACATGTTTCTACCACTAACCGATGGACCCAACCCTCTATAGATTATTTGAAAATCAACATTGATGGCTCTTTCTGTAAAACTCAAACTGGTGGTTGGGTCTTTTGTATTAGAGACTGCGATGGCGATGTCTATGGTGCAGGTACGAGGCAAATAGATCATGTCGCTGACCCTCTTCAAACCGAAACTATTGCCTGCCTAAAGGCCATTGAGTTTGCAGCTGAGTTGGGCATGAGACGGATAATCATTGAAACTGATGCAACCTTGCTAAAGTCAGCTCTCCTGTCTAGTGAGTTCGATTTGGCTCGTCATGGAGTTCTCTTCCGGGAGGCAAAATTCCTACTGCTTACCAACTTCTTAGACTACAAAGTGTTTTATTGTAAGCGTGTTTGTAATATAGTGACCCATGTATTAGCCACTAATGGCGCTAGGCTAGTCTCGGGTGGTGTTATGTTGTGGCATGTACCAGCTTTTGTATCTCATGCAGTTGCTAGCGATCTAGCTGCAACAGATCAATAAAAGACACTGTTTTCTGTAAAAATATGTAGAATCAACAGGTGCTTTTTCAAAGAACACAGTATCATCAGGCATGTTTGCCGTTTAAGTGATAGAAGAACCAGATTACGGTGTTCGAGGAAGACATGCTGAGTAGTGCACACGAGTTCTACTGAAACCTGAGAAACAACCAATTTGCAAATAAATATAAAGGAAAGTGGAAGAAAATAGTTTAGCATAAGTGTTTTCCTGAGAATGCTTACAAAAATAAATAAATAGACAAGTAAATGTGGAACCTAGAGAGGACTTAAATTTTCTGGAGGTATATCACACACAGACAGGTTTATGGTTTGCCATACGTGTATCGGACGGTCCAGCCGGTGGTCATCTGCGTATCGGACGGTCCAGCCTGTCTGGTATGCTTGAGTCATCCGTTGGATTTAGCTTGACTTTTATTCCCTCTCTATCAAGTGGGCCAGTTCAAATGGATCAGATCAAACCGAGCCCACACACGCAACGCAGGCCCCCGGCCACGTGGACGCTCTCCTCCTCCACTCGTCGCCGCCGGCAGCATGTCCCGCGGCGGCGTCTTCCTCGGCGTCGACGTCGGCACTGGCAGCTCTCGCGCAGGTTCGTCGTCTTCTGACGCCTTTCAGCCAACGTCCCCTCCATCTTTCTTAGCTAGCTTTTGGTAGAGATAGACCTCGCCCGTTTCTTGATTCGCGAGTAATTGAGTAGGCTAGCAGCACTGCTTATGTAGCAAAGCAAATTCCACTTCCGAGGGTTTAATTTAGGACTGAGAGAAATAGTAGTCATCCGCTCATGAACTGATTGTTTGTTTCTTGAGAGGAAGTTTGTCGAGTTTCCTGTAATCCACATTCCACCATTTTTTTTAGTCGGATGTGCTGGCTTGACATAGGGTCTATCAGAACTTGAGAATTTTTTTCGATAAGGGACGCTTTATTACTCAAAAGTTTAAGTATTACACCCGGTCTCTGCATA
Source organism: Avena eriantha (assembly GCA_910589775.1). Taxonomy (NCBI): domain Eukaryota; kingdom Viridiplantae; phylum Streptophyta; class Magnoliopsida; order Poales; family Poaceae; genus Avena; species Avena eriantha. Next base: position 35,438,302 of record OU342745.1, on the reverse strand, counting down.
GCTAGGATGCACACAGCCGACAAAAGTGCTCAAACGAGTCCAGATGAAAAAATAAAACTCGATAGCGATTTACAAAAACAATGTAAATGCAACTACGCCAAAGAAGCTGGAGACGGACCAATCCGAAGATTATGCTGCCATCCATGCCTAGTAAATAGGTCCCGTGCAGTGTCCTCCAGCCTCGTACACACCTCTAAAAAAAGGTCTCTCAGCTCCACATGATGTAGTACCGACCAAGCCCGAAAGGTATGCGTCAACCTGTAAATAACCTGCAGAAGGGAACAGTTAACATCATTAAACACCTTATCATTCCTACATAGCCATAGCGACCAAATTAATGCCATCGCTCCAACCCGAAGAAGAGTCTTAAACTTGTTATCTATACCATGTAACCAATTCCCAAAAATGTTGGCAATACTACGTGGTGGAGACAAGCCAGAAGCTGCTTGGGTGACTGACCATATAGACCGTGCAAAATTGCATTGGAAAAACAGGTGTTTGATTGTCTCCTTGTGGAGACAAAACACGCAGTTCGGATTCCCATGCCAATTGCGCTTAATAAGGTTGTCTTTTGTAAGGATAATTCCACGACGAAGATACCAAGCAAAAATCTTGTTTTTAAGAGGTATCTTCATCTTCCATATCATCCTATTATCTAAAACTGGTATTACTGGCTGGGTTAAAGCGTTGTATAAAAAACTAACCGAGAAAGAACCATTCTCAGTTAGATTCCATCGGAATACATCTGGCTCATCTGTCAACTGGACCTGCGCCAATCTATGTAGCAGCATGATCCAAGAGTCAAGTCTAACACCAGTTAAATCCCTTCTGAACGTTATATTGGGTGGAAAAGATTCCAATACAGTAGCAATCGTCTCCCCTTTATAGCGAACAATGGAATACAACGCTGGATATTGTTCTCGGAGGGTAGCCTGACCAAGCCATTTATCCTCCCAAAACCTTATTTGAGACCCATTATTGATAGAAAATGTGCCATAGCAAAGAAAATGTTTCTTTGTCGCCATCAGGCCAGCCCAAAAGTGAGAGTCTCCCGGTTTCCAAACCATTTGGGACAATGCTTTTGATCCAACATATTTTCTTTTAATAAGAGTTTGCCATATCCCTTCTTCAGTTAATAACTTGAAGAGCCACTTACTAAGGAGGGCCATATTCTTGATTTCCAAATCATGAATACCAAGTCCACCCTGTTCTTTGGGACCACACAGCACACTCCATTTAGCCAGTCTATATTTCTTTTTCTCGTTATCTCCTTGCCAAAAGAATCTTGATCTAAAATAATCTAATCTTTTCAAGACTCCTTTCGGTAGTTGGAAGAAAGACAGCATATAAAGTACTATGTTACTGAGTACAGAATTTATGAGTATCAATCTTCCTCCTATGGATAATAATTTACCTTTCCAACTGCTCAAACGCAGTTGTAGTCTTTCTTCGACAATTTTCCATTCAACATTTGTAAGCCTACGGTAGTGTACCGGTATGCCCAAATATTTGATCGGAAAAACACCGTGGCTACAACCGAACAGTTCATTATAAAGACTAGTCGCTTCTTGAGCCTCACCGAAACAAAACAATTCACTCTTGTGGAAGTTAATCTTTAATCCCGATAGTTGCTCAAAAGCTGAAAGAATAAGTTTCAGGTTTTTTGCCTTTTCGAGGTCATGTTCCATAAAGAGAATTGTATCATCCGCATATTGAAGTATAGATAAACCACCATCCACTAGATGAGGAATCACCCCTTCAATAAAGCCCTCTGATTTGGCACGTTCAATCAAGATGGAGAGCATATCAGCCACTATATTGAATAGTACTGGCGATAAGGGATCTTCTTGTCTTAGCCCCTTTTTAGTTTGGAAGTAGCTACCAATATCGTCATTGACTTTGATGGCAACACTACCTCCGACCACAAAGCTATTGATTAAAGCACGCCATTCAGCGGAGAAGCCTTTCATTCTAAGTACTTGCTGAAGGAAAGACCATTTGACATTATCATAGGCTTTCTCAAAATCTATTTTAAGAATGACCCCGTTCAGTTTCTTCCTATGAAGTTCATGAACGGTTTCATGCAAAGTTACAACGCCATCAAGAATGTTACGACCTTGCATAAAAGCAGTTTGCGAAGGTGTAACAACATGATCAGCCACATAATTTAGCCTAATAGTAGCAACTTTGGTAAAAATCTTAAAACTAACATTAAAAAGACAGATCGGTCTATGTTGTTGGATCCGTTCTGCTTCATTAACCTTAGGTAATAAGATAATTTCACCAAAATTCAAATGAAACAGCTCAAGTTGTCCCAGGTGCAAAGCACCGAACATAGCAAGGAGATCTGTTTTGATGACATCCCAGAAAGTTTGGCAGAACTCTGCTGGAAATCCATCAGGACTAGGTGCCTTATTATGTTCCATTTGGAAAACAGCTAATTTTACCTCCTCAGAATAAGGAGAGGTCAGATAGCGATTTTCCTCATAGGAGACCTGGGGCACATCGGTTATTTGAGATTCGTCCATAGTGAAAGAACCTTCATCCGGTTCCCCAAATAGAGCTTTATAATAACTTGTAATATAAGATTTCAACTGGTCGCGTCCTTCAATCGGTTCGTCCTCATGCATTACGGAATGAATACGTTTTTTCTTGTGTCTGCCATTGGCTACACTGTGGAAGTATCTAGTATTCGAATCCCCTTGCAAGATAAACTGCGGTTTAGAACGTTGATACCATTTGAGTTCCTCTTCCCTCAGTAAACGGGCAATCTCCGCATTCGATTGGCTTTTGAACTCAATTTCCTGCGGAGTTAGCAGCCGTGTTTCTGCTAGGGCTTCAAGGTCATCAATAATAGCAGAAAGCCTCATTTTCTCTTTTTTGAGGATACCGGTTGTGTGTCTCGCCCAACCCCCAAGGTGTTTACGTGTCATACGCACTTTATTATTCCACCTCTGGACTGGGGTATCACCCTCAACCGGTCTTTCCCACACCGCTTTCACCATATCCTGGAAACCATCTCGTGTTAGCCATCCCAGTTCAAATTTGAACGGGCGAGCCGAGCGAGATGATGGTAACCCCGTGGTAAGCAGAATGGGAGCATGATCCGACAGAGCCTCAATACGTTCTAGAGCGCGTACCGTGACTAGAGGGAAATGATCTTCCCAATCAGAGTCCATGAGTACACGATCAAGTTTTTCGTATGTAGGTTCAGGCAAAGAATTGGCCCAAGTAAACTGTCTTCCAATCATCGACACTTCCTTTAAATCTAAACTGTCAATGACAGCGTTAAAAAGGAAAGGCCAATGATCATCAAAACGGCCTCTACTCTTCTCGTGTGGGAATCTAAGCAGATTAAAATCTCCCCCTATCAGAATAGGGTGTGGATTGTCTTTTGCTAGGTCCACCAATTCACGAAGAAAGTCAGCCTTGAAAGCCTCTTGGGTAGCACCGTACACTGCGACTAGACTCCATTTGAAACTATCAGCCTTGTTACGGATATGAAGTTTTATATGGAACTCCCCTTCTGAAACTGCTAATATGTCCATGGTATCCGCTCGCACACCGAGTAAAATACCCCCTGACCGTCCCCTAGGTGGATGAGAATGCCACACAAAGTCTAAACCACCCGAAAGGCGGTCCAGCAGACTCTGTGAGAATTCTCGTCTACCTGTTTCGGAGATAGCCACAAAATCTAAATTGTGTTCCCTAGAACAAAGTGCAATATGTAGATGTTTAGCCAAGTCTCGAAGACCTCTGCTATTCAAAAACATGCCATTTATTGGGAAACAATGATAGATTTAGGAGCAAGATCTCGTTTGCGAGATTTATTACATTTTTTCCCAGAAGTTGATTTGCGACCAGAAGCAGTGAGCTCATATAATGAGCTTAAGCTGTCCTCGTCCAAACCAACTTCCAGAACTTCACCTACTAGATGAGATAGGAGCTGACCATCCGTGGAATGGTCCACATCCTCATCATCCGAGTAAGAGGGAATATAAGAGGTCGAAGCTTTAGGAACAACCGTTAGCCAGTCAAATTTCATCCGCTTCAAGACCTTAGCAGAAATTGAAATATCACTAGCATTCTTACCTAGACTAATACCAACAGAGTTTAGCTTAGATGAAATACTAGTAGATGGAAAAGAAATAAAAGATTTGGAAGATGCGAAATTACCACCAGAGTCCAGGTTCTTCTCAGCCTTTCTGTGCATGGCCTTCTCCAAAGTATCCATGTCCGTCACAGAAGCACCATCGTGGACCTCCGCGTGCCTTCTGCTCCTGCGAAGCACCGGGAACGTCGATGACTTCTTCTTCCGAGCGCCACCTGTAGCGCCAGCTGCAGGTGCCTACGTAGCAGTCGCAGTCCCCCCCCACAGCCGGCACCACCACCGTCATGGACATGTCCGCCAAAGTCGACGCCACAGTCCCCGAAAGAGAGACCTCTAGGAGCCCAGCCGACGAAGAAGAGGGGGCCACCGCCAGAGGGACCTCCAGCAGCTCCGGCCCCTTTGGAGGCCCACGGCCAGCAGACGGCGGATCAGTAGCCTCTGCCGCCCTCTGCTGGTGCGGAGCGGGCCGCTCCCCAGCAGGCGACACCGCAAGCACGTCGAGGTCCGCCGTGGAAAGAACGGGAGACGACTGCTGGAGCGGGTCGATCCGCTCCTCAGCAGATACCCCCACAGCAGGCAAGTCGATGAAGTCCACCGGCGAAGGAGTAGGAGGACGAGCCGGCGAGAGAATAGGCCAGAGCTCCTCCGCCCGAAGCAGAGAGATCGGTGAAGTGGCCCGCAGCCCCGGCGAAGGAGCGAGGAGAACTCCGGGACGCTGAAAGCCTGAACGAGAGCGACGTGCAGCATCCACAATAGCTTTCCCCCGCGAGGTCTGAGGTCGCGGGTTAAAAGGAGTAACCGCAAAGACCGGTAAAGAAGAAACGGTGTTTACGGGAGGGCCTCCCGTAGCAGAATGAGCACCCGTGTTATCAACATCCATGTGATTCCCTTGAGCCCGCGGTGTACTTTCATCAGCATGTGAATCCGCGTCTTTCTGACCAGTGCCATCATCCTCAGAGTCATCCCCCTTACGCCTCCAGAAAAAAGGGGTGAAAGCGGGATCAGGGACGAAGTCCGCCGTCTCCTGGCGATACGTGAAATCAAAACCCTTCAGCTTCAAGGTAGCAGTAGTACAAATGTATGGACCCTTGGCATCCACACACTTCCGCAAAGCATTAGGATTCATCATAGCCACACAAATGCGCACAACGTTGCGACTATACAGCGTCGGCAAATCCACATCCACAGTCGTACCCAACAGAGAACCAACTGCCCAAAGACCATGGAAATGACGAATAGTATGGGGAACCCCCTCCACATGAACCCACACCTGAGGCAGAATAAACTTGGGCTGGATATCCTGCATCTCCCAAATGCTGATCACAACCCTGGTATTATGAGAAGGAACCGGCATCTGGATACCATCAACCCGATGCAGATCCTCGAAGGAGGGAAAACTCACAAGGAAAGTGTCATCACCATGAGGAAGCGCCTCCCATTTTCACCGAGTACTAAGCGGACAAATGCGCATCATCTGAGTCTCAATAACAGCAGCAGGAACCGACGCGCCAATCATCGACACCTTAGCAGTAGGTGTACACTTCGGTGCAAGATTAGCCTTAAAAATACAGTCCGGCAGCTGGTTAAAAAGGGTATCCTCTGTACCATTCCCCGCAACAATCATCGTGGGCTTAGGCAACTTCAACGTTGGGCACTTGACGGTGGGGTGAGTCGAGTTGTTACAAACCAAACAGTAGTGCTGAACCGGGCAGTTCTTGGACGCATGAGAATCACCAGAGCATTTCCAGCATTTCAGAATCTTCTTTGACTTGCCCACATCGGACAGAACCAGAGCATCCGCGGCAGTACCCACAGGTGACCGGGCCACAGCAACCAGTGGCATACTCGAAACAGGAGCAGCATACCCCGTTCCTGCAGTCAGCGGAGCCGCCATCTGCTGAAACTGAGGTTGAAGAATTGGCTGAGAAGGAACCGCCTGAGGCGCTGAAGGGGCCTGCAGATTCTTCTTTTTCTTCCTCTTATTCCGAGGCATAGTCGGAACGACAGCAGGTGCAGGAGCCTGTGCATATTGCGGAAACATCTGAGCAAACTGCTGCGGAGGTATGATCGGAGGGAACACCGTCATTGGAAAATTCTGCGGCGGCTGGAATTGAGGCGGCTGAAAGAACTGTCCCGGAGGCTGCATCGCAAAACCCGGCTGACCAGACGGGTGGAAAGGAGGTTGCAGCGGCCTGAACGGAATCGAGGCAGCCGCGGCTGTTGGAACTCCCCCAGCCATGGAAGCCGTCGGATGCGGGTGGAGAGGAGGAGCAGCAGCCTGCACCGCCGGGCCAGGCCCCGGCGAAGGAGAAGGCGGCACACCGCCCCCTGCCCCTCCTGCCGAACTAGACGGCACGGTCCCCGCCATGACGACCCGGGCGAAGGAGATCGACCCCGGCGACCAGGAAGGGCAGCGCTGTCCGGCCGTAGACGTCCGCGACGACGACCGAGTCGGAGAAGGCGGCAGCGGCAGAGGAGAAAGCGGCGGCGGCGGTGAAGACGAGAGGCGCAGGACGGCGATCAGAACAGGACGGTTTAGCCGCACAGTCCGTCTCGGTCCCGATATTGCATGTCCGTGGGCCCCACCAGGCGCCGCAGTTGATGCCGAATCGGTTTCCTCCGGAAAAAACGGCGCCTCAGGAGGAAACGCCCGCGCGGCTTCCACGCTGACCGCCCCAGGCAGCGGGGGCCCTGGCAATGGCCTGCCCGAGCACCTCCTCGTCGCCGGGAAGAAATCCCCCAGCACCGGTGACGGTGTCCGCCGCCGTCCAGGAATCGGTCCGCGCCACGGACCCATCCGCGGAGGCCGCGATAGCCGCAGTCCCGATGGCGAGGAGGACGCACAACGACGATGGCCACCAAGTCCATACTCAGTGACGGCGGCGACAAGGAACGCATCTTGGACATCCCCAACACAGCCGCCGGCTCCGTCGACCTCGGCCGCCGCTCCCAGAAACGAGACTCCGGTGTAGGAAAGCCCGCCGCCGACCAGAACTCCGCCAAGGCCTCGGCACGAGACCGACCCCTCCGACGAACCACCGGCGTCCATGCCCCCTCCTCGGCGATGGCCTCCTCCGCGATCTGGACGGCCACATGACCTTCCTCGAGGCAGGCGAAACGAGATCCCTCCGTCCGGCCGACCGAACCTGGAGGGGACAGTGGCGTCGCCATGAAGATATTTGAACAGCAACAATAACACGTGTTAAGCTGCAAGATGCAGCGGCGAGGCCCTAAGGTCTTTGCAAGATGCAGCAACAATAACACGTGTTAAGCAACAATTATTGTGTCAGAACTTGAGAAATGAGTTCATCTTGGCATGCATAGCAATAGAAGGTAGTAATTGTTTTGTGTTGTAAACTGTTAGTTATTATCTGTTGATGCAGGCCTGTTTGATGAGAAGGGTAAGTTGCTGGGTTCGGCGAGCAGCCCTATACAGATGTGGAAAGAGAAAGATTGCATCGAGGTTAGTAATCTTTAATCCGTTAAATATATTGCATGATTGACGAAAGAATCAAATGCCACCTTGCTAATTCTGGGTGGTTCACCACCACTCCACCAGCAATCGTCGACGGATATCTGGCTTGCAGTGTGTGCTGCTGTAAAATCTGCATGCTCTCTGGCAAGTGTTGCAGCTGAGGACGTCGTTGGCCTTGGATTCGCCGCTACTTGCTCCCTTGGTTTGCCTCATCTCCACATCAACTGCTTGAGTTTATTTCTAAATAGGAGTTTTGTGTCTGAGGTGACTGGGAAAATTTAGCGACTTGATAATAACATAGTGTGCTGCTTGCAGTTGCTGTTGACGCTGATGGCTCCCCTGTTTCGGTTTCTTGGAGTGGTGATGCAAGAAGGAACATCATTGTGTGGATGGACCATAGGGCTGTCGATCAGGCTGATCGAATTAATGCTCGCAATTCCCCGGTGTTGCAATACTGTGGTGGGGGTGTCTCCCCAGAAATGCAGGCTCCAAAGGTAACCAGTCCTCTTCCATGCAGTGTGATTCATATCATGTATTGTACTAAATCTTAACTCCCTGATGCACCATTTTTTTTTGAATTTTCTGATGCACCATTTATAGAAACTGATAATCATTGGAAAAATTATTGTGTCTGTTGCCTGATAATGATAATACTGTGTTGTTACCTTATGCGATTGGAGATGGTTTTAAGAATGTGATAAACATGGACATTGTTTAGGAAGTATCTAAATTTGATTATAGCATGTATAAACGTAAATTCGAACCTCCTGATTCTTTGCTAATGAGAAAATTTGTTAAGAAATTGATACCATTGTAATTGTCTGATTATCACAGCTAAGATTATATATTTTTTACAGCTTTTGTGGGTAAAGGAAAATCTGCAAGAGTCTTGGTCTATGGTATGTAGGTGGATGGACCTCAGTGACTGGTTAGCATACAGGTGAGTTTCCAGCTTTTAAGTCTGATCCTGCTGTAAGCTATGAGTTGAATTTCCTAACGTGTTCTGCTTTGGTGGTTCTTTTTCTAGAGCAACTGGTGATGACACGCGCAGCTTATGCACAACAGTTTGCAAATGGACATATCTTGGACATGCACACATTGGGCAGTGGAAGGAATCAGATTCACGTGATATGGAAGCATGTGGATGGGATGAAGTCTTTTGGGAAGAAATAGGCTTGGGAGAACTTGTTGAAGGGAATCGTGCAAAAATAGGTTGAATGCTTGTTCGATTTCTCTTTTCATACTAAAATTGATGTGCCATTTATTGTCATTGATTTTCTAATACACCAGAACTACTCTTATGCAATCGAAATAGGACGAAGTGTTGCGTTTCCAGGGCACCCTCTAGGTTCCGGTTTGACACCTGCCGCTGCAAAGGCAAGCAAATTTAAATTGCTTTTGATTTCATATGGTATTGTAAGTTTAATTAACAGTAACCGTCTTGTGTAACCACTATGCGACCCATTATCTAGGTTCTTTCTCTATAACTTTATGCTATCAAGAAATACATGTGCTCAGTTTGAAGTAATTGCCTTCTTAATGTTGGTTGCATCCAATTCTCAGGAGTTAGGCTTGCTTCCTGGGACACCTGTTGGAACTTCGCTCATTGATGCTCATGCCGGTGGTGTTGGAGTGATGGAAAGTGTGCCAGATGCAGAATCTAAAGCTGACTGTTAGTCTTGATTCATCTGAACTTTTGTGCATCATCTACTTGAAGAACTTTGTATTTATTGCAAAACATTTCGATTGCAGTGTCTGATGAAGAAGCAATATGTCGACGCATGGTCTTGGTTTGTGGGACATCTACATGCCATATGGCTGTTTCAAAGAATAAATTATTTATCCCTGGTGTCTGGGGGCCATTTTGGTCTGGTACAGTAACCCTCTTATATGTACTTCCATATGTTTCTTTTACTTGAATCTCCAGTATTTTTCTTGGACCATGTTTGTTGATCTGTATATTGCGCTTTCATATTCAGCAATGGTTCCTGAGTATTGGCTCACAGAAGGTGGGCAAAGTGCAACTGGCGCTCTGCTTGATTACATTGTTCAAAACCATGTTGCTGCTCCCCTTCTAGCTAATAATGCTGCTTCTCAAAGTAAGTTTCATGTTTGCTGAAGCGTATTATCTTTAAAGCTGTATCCTGAAAAGGAGTGTAATTTTCCTCCCAAATTTCAGGTGTATCCATATTTGAGTTGATGAACAAGTTATTATCTTCAATGTCACATGAACAAAATATGCCATTTCTTTCTGCCTTGAGTCAAGATACCCATGTCCTTCCAGATTTTCATGGAAATCGGTAAGAAAGTCGTTATAACTTCCGTTCTTAAACTAGAATGCTGATTATATCGGTCTTTTCTTCACCAATGGTGCTTATATCCTTCGCAACCCTCTGCAATGCTGATTATCAGACCTGATAAACCAGGGTCTCCTTTTTTCTGTCAACCAGCCGTAATATAAGCTCTAGACTCGAATTTAGATAACCGGTTACCTTTCTTGAGAATATAGCACTTACACCCAAACACTCGAAGATAGTGAATGCTTGGTTTCTTGCCAGAGAGGATCTCGTAAGGAGTCTTGTTGAAGTGCTTTCAGAGGTAAACACGGTTGGCAATGTGACAAGCGGTTGAAATAGCTTCGGCCCAAAAATTATATGGGGACTTGAACTCCGCAATCATGTTTCATTCCAGATGGTAAACACTGGATGCACCTTAGGTTTATGTAATGTGCTTATAAAAGTAGTTCTCTTTTCTTGCGATTTGAATTAGATGTACTCAACTAAAAATGTGGCAACAAAACAGGATCAGTGAGGCAGCTAGTGATCTCAGCTAGGATCAGTGAGGCAACAGAACAAGAAATTAAATATCATACCAGGGTCATGACATTACACACCTTATCATCTGCACACGAGTTTTTTATTTCCCATCAGTGTTTTGGTTAATATTTACCTGAATCCAGATGCCACACTTCCAAAGCTTCCAGCAAGTTCTTTTATTTTTATTTTGTTTTGACATGGGCTACACGCAAGCTCTTATTTCCTCCCTCATGTTTTGATTACTGTTGACTTGACACCAAATTACATACTTCCACTGCACCTGAATGTATAACTGTTCTAATGGTTAGGTCCCCTGTTGCTGATCCAAAATCCAAAGGAGTGATTTGTGGCTTGACACTTGATACAAGTGAAAAGCATTTAGCGCTTCTCTACCTAGCAACGATTCAGGGTATTGCGTATGGAACTCGTCATATTGTGGAACATTGCAATGCTCATGGACACAAGGTACTGAATTGCTACCAAGAATTCTGGACTTGATATCTAATTGGATGCCTAGAATATAATGCTGTTCTCCATGTATTAGATCGACACTCTTCTTGCCTGTGGTGGACTTGCAAAGAATTCCTTGTATATCCAGGAACATGCAGATATCATCGGTTAGTCCTCCTCTTCCTGCAGTCACCTCTGTCCATCTCCTCTCCTCCCTACTCTGTTAAATTTAAGTTGTTCTTTGCAGGATGCCCAATAATACTTCCTAGAGAGAACGAGTCGGTGCTTTTAGGGGCTTCTATTCTGGGTGCTGTTGCTGCGAAGAAGTTTTCTGGCGTTCGCGATGCAATGAAGTCACTGAATGCAGCAGGAAAGGCATGTCTCAAACCCTCCTACTTAAAAATAATAATTAGCCGGCTCCTTTTTTTGTATTCGTATCGTAAGACACTAGGAGGCGTGCTAATCATAGAAAATGCCCATGTCCTTCCTAAAATTACATACATTCTCAATCAGAATCTTCCATTTTTATTTGATGTTTTGTAAAGCAAAAAAAAGGTTATTTTTGTAGGTTGTGCATCCGTCATCAGATCCCAGGGTGAAGAAATACCACGATGCCAAATATCAGATATTCAGATCCCTGTATGAGCAGCAGCTCTCCCATCGCTCAACCATGGTGCAAGCATTGCAGTAGGGACAAGTAAGAAGTAACCATTTGCTACTGGTTCTGAATACCCCTGGATTTGTCGACATGTTTCCTTGGGTTACTTATGTGTAATAAGCATCCACTCAGTGATGGAAGCAGTGATACAATGCCTAGTCACGAAAGTAGAGCAAAACGATCATTTGTCGTGGAATGGAAATATATACCACAAAGTTTATGGCAAATTAGATGCTCTGTTTCAAAGTTCAATCATCAAAATTATCTTGTACGTCGTTCGTGCTGCTATAGAGTGATTTTGGTTAACCAGGGTAGCATTACAATCTTTGAGCACCAAGGGTACTGCTAGCTTCAAAGCTACTCGATTTTGCTCGTTTAACAGAACTAAACATCCTTTACTCAGAATGTTTCCAGATCAGATGAGCTGCCACGCTGCTGCTCCCCCTCATTCAGCAGTCTCCACAAGCTTGTGCAGAACTGCATGTGTCAGATAGCATTGCTGATCAGTAAACTGTGCATCATATTCGTGAGGTAAGATCAGACTGAAATGAAACAAACAACATTGACATTAGCATACCTCTTTGTATGCTCTCAGATCACCGGTGGACTTGGAGACTTCGACGACACAGTGCGCTGGGGTCACCTCGATCACCTGCATCTCTCATCATGTCAAATTGGAAATATTAGATAGGTGCCAGTTTTGAAAATGCCACTTGTCCTGAGCTAACATGTGGGTCCAGGTCTCACGAGTCATTATTACATCCAATGCCATTTTTCAAAACTGAAAATTCTGAGATTTCTCTATCTCCAGCAGTGGAATACATGGCACGGTATTTTACCTCTGCCGAGAGAGTAAGATCCAGCATGCTTCTTGATAGCAATCTGATGTCCTGAAGCTTCACCTGTGCCAAAATGAGAAACCAGGCTGAAAAAACTTGACCTGTGATTTCTCCAGAATTTAAGAGGCTGAATTTAATCATTTCTGTTCTCTAGTTAATTACCACGGAGCTGCTCATTCTCCTTACTGACAAGCTCACATCCTGGGCTGCAACCGTGATCATCTCCAGTGTCTCCTGCACCGGATGTGGCGAGCCGAGCTTTGTTTTCTGGTGATCATACATAATCAGTCACTGAAATTCAGGCCACAGCCTAGATTCATGTGATGTTGATCAGATACATGTATCAAACCAAGTTGATCAGAAAATATGGTGAGCTATCAACCTGCTCCTGAAAGAGTCCTGACAAGTCGAGATCGCTGCACGTTGCTATCAACTGGAACGCGTTGATGAACCTGCTAGGCTCTGGAATTGCTTCTTGAGCTTCCCTTACCTAGACAAAAGGGAAATCGTAGCAACTAGAGGTAGGAAATGACAGGTACAGGCCGATATGTGTGTGTTCCAGAGCAGTGTTTACTCAATTACCTCTGTGATGTCACTGTTATCATTGTCTGTGCCGGCCTCTTCAAGATCAACACAATCACCACTATAAACACTCTCTGTTGTCCTTATAGATGGATTGTAGCCCTCTTGGAACCACTCGTCATCGAAAATATCGCTTATCTTTGCTCTCTATACCATGATTGTAAGATGATAAAGATATGTATCGGTCTAATTAATGCTTCTAACAGAACTGCATGAAATTTTGCGTAGGATTACTGTTATAGGAGATGGATCCAGTATGCTCAAGATAATCTTCTTCTGAGGCAGCGTGATCCATTGCGGGAAAGTGAACTGCCCGCGAGATATCTTTCACGACAACAATTGCATCAGCAAGGTGGTATACATGAAAAGGCAGTATTGGATGGAGATGTTTATGCTTACGTACCCTTCGGTACAAGTTTGTCAAGCTATGGTCTTGAAATGGAAGATAACCGGTAAGAAGTTCGAACAGGATCACGCCACAGGACCAGATGTCCGCAGCTGCCCCATCGTAAGTTTTGTGCTGAATCACCTATCAGATCATCTGAATTCATAAGTTGGCAATGCAAATAGCTAAAACTTTGTGGTACACGTGATGTAAGATGCAACCTAGCTAGGTATGCCCTCATTTTTGCTGAAGTACTATGATGATGATCTTATAAATACCTCTGGAGCCACATAGCATGGCGATCCACAAGATGTGGATAGCAGCTGCCCTGGCTGAATCAAAGAAATCAGATCAAAGTTTTTGGAGTTGATCAATCTGAACTCAAACGAAATGCGCCCATAATCTTTGCAAGTTCCTACCTTCCTTAGCACACTGAGTCCAAAATCAGATACCTTGAGATTCCCTTGGTTATCTAGCAAAAGGTTTTCAGGCTGTTTACACCACCAGGAAGTATAATTACTAAGTAGCCCAATAGCCTATACTAACTGTAGTAAGGAAGATGATTAAGTAAGAACACAATGCAATTACTTCAATCAGCGTGTAATTAGGGGATCATAGCAATATAGTATTATTGACCTTGAGATCCCTGTGGAAGACGCCTCTCCGGTGGCAATAGTCCACAGCATCAATCAACTGGTAGAAGTACTTCTTTGCTTCCCTCTCATCCAACCTCCCGTGGTAACTCTTAAAACAGAAAAAAATTCAGAAACGATAAGAAACTAAAACCACCTGGTTTAATTTAAGAAAGGTTACTCTACTCTATTTAGCTATCTTACTAGCTTGTCAGAGAGCTGCCCTCCTTGAACATACTCCATCACCAGGCATATCTTCGTCTTTGTCGCGATCACCTGCGTGTATATGCACAAGAAAAGAAAATATCTTTCTGCTTAAAATGGTATGCTGCTCCTTGTTGGGTACCGATACGGGAGACCAAATTAGTCTTGCCAATTTTTCAGTTGCCTGAATCTTTTCCAATCTGTCACATCAGCCTTGAGAAAATGACTAATGTTCTATAAAGTTCATTTAAATATAGAATCCCATTTATTTACCTCGTGTATTTTAACTATGTTGGGGTGATTGAGAAGCTTCATCGCGCTGATCTCCCTCTTCACCTTGAGAAACCAAGCAATGCAACCATGAAAAATGGGCTAACTGAACACCAGAACACATGCTGGTTCTACACCAAAACGCTGATCAGTTAGCCTGCAGCTATAGCTCACAGACGTACTACCTGATACATGAGGTTGTTCCTGAGCACCGTGCTCCTGTCGATGACCTTCACGGCGACGGTGCGGCCGGTCTCGGCGTCGACGGCGAGCCTGACCTTGGCGAAGGCGCCCTCGCCGATGGTCCGGCCGACCCGGTACTTTCCGATGCTCTCCGCCAGCACCATCTTCCTCGATCTCTCACTGCCCCCAACCTGGTGAAGATGGTTGTGGCACATGAAGAGCAATGGTGGCAGGCAGACCCACTGTGTGTGGTGCTACTTTACAACCTCCAATTCAAGCAGCGGAAGGAAATGGGCAGTAGGATGGATGCACTTGCACTGTGAAACGGCGGAGATCAGGTGAGAGGGGGAAAGGTAGTTGGTTGGGGGGTTTGGGGTTCGGCGGAGAGAAAAAGTAGCCGTGGGGCAACGTGATTTCCAGGCGCAACTGCCGGTCGCCGTCTGCTCGCCCTCCCGACGACGGCGCGCACCACGGCCCCGTAAAATGAGAGGCGTGCGTGTGTGTATCTGCCTCCCCTCGCCGGCGTGTACACGTACGGCTGGAGGGCCGGCCTTTGGTCGGCAACTTGCGCTGCTGAATTCTTCCGATGGTCGATATGGTGCTGCCGCGTGTAAGTGTTAGGCCATCTATAATGGAAGAGAAGTGATAAAAAATATCCCTTTATTCCTGGACACTTAATTACGGATAATACATTGATGGCGTTGGAGTGCCTCCACTCGATATAGACGGGATTAGTGTCTCGTAGAAATTTCTGTGCGTACAAATTGGACATGGCGAAGGCGTATGATTGCGTGGACTGGAGGTTCTTGGAAGGGGTTTTAGCGAAATTAGACTTTCACACCAAGTAGATACGGTGGGTAATGGAGTGTGTTACCACCGTACGTTATACAATTCGCTTTAATGAACAAATGTTAGACTCCTTCACCCCAACACGCGGAACCCGCCAAGGTGATCCTCTTTCGCCGTACTTTTTCTTATTTATTGTTGATGGTCTTTCTTGTCTTATTTGTAAGGAGATCGAGAATAACTCACTACGGGAGCTTCACATCTGTCGGAGTGCCCCTGGAATTTCTCACTTATTATTTGCGGATGACAACTTGTTATTCTTTGAGGCCTCAGTAAGCCAAGCTACAATAATTAAGTCCATTCTGGACTGGTATGAAAAAGGAACGGGCCAACTTGTTAGTTTGGAGAAGTGCTCTATTATGTTTAGAGATCAGTGTACAACTGAGGTACAATCCGAGCTTAAGAATATTCTGCAATATGACACTGCAATATGACACTACGTGTTTTGAGGAGAAGTATTTGGGATTGCCCGTTCCTGAAGCCAGATTAAAGAAAGGAAAATTTGTTAAAACAAAAGGAAATTTTTCGAGGCATGCTAGCGATTGGAGTGAGAAATATATGTCCTGGGGGCAAAAGAAATTCTTATCAAGTCAGTCCTTCAAGCTATATCCACTTATGCAATGGGGGTTTTTAAATTTCCTATGGGTCTGATCGATGACTTGGAACAAATTGTAGCATCCCATCTGTCTAACATTTGTAATGCTACATGGTCTAATAATAAAATGTTACTTCCTACATATATTTGTTGCATCATAATTATATCATGCTCATGTCATCATGTCACCTTGCATTTGAGCATCATATAAAACTCTTTTTCTTTTGGATCTTGTCTCATATGCATTTATCAATTGTATTTGGTTCTTAATAAATTGTATTTGGTTCTTGATAAATGCTTGGTTCTCAAGTTGAGTTGGGAGCATATCTTTTATTTAACTCCACCACCTTTTCTTGTCACAATCCCATCAGTCCACCATCCAACTGTATGTGAGCTTTGCATTTATTGGGTTTACCTCTAGCTCATGGGGGTTGGGATGGATCCACTTCTAATTCCACATGCTCCCATATATGCATCATGTTGTTTTCACAATGTTGATATGTGGAGAGTCACATGGCCACCTTTGCATGTTATGTGAGTATTTTTCCTTGTCTAGCTTCCATATGGTTTGGTTTGGAGTATTTGATCATGTATGAATATAATTGTGGCTATATACTTACCTAGTGGAACATACACACTAGCATGCCCACATTATATTCAAATATGAGCATTCCATCTATTCTACTTGGGACACCACTCTTGTTCTTTTGGCTTGGTCTTAATCCCATATTTTTGAAGCATGTGCTAAATATATGCCATGTTCTTTTACCATTGTTTTCACCATAGCAAATAATGCATCTATTATACATGCATGGCCCATGCAAGATCATCTTCTTTTCTTTTTCTTTGGTTTTAATCGGTTTTGAGTGGGGCATGGGTATTTTCCCCATGATCCAACTTAGTGTCTCTCCCTCTCTTCATCTATTTTGGAACCATCCCCTAACCTCACTTCCACCACCAACTTAATGCATGCATGGATGTGATCTTGCTTGTACCATACAAAAGAAACCCTACATCTTCCTCTTACTCCTTTCTTTTCCTTGGTGTGGTTCAAATCCATTCTAGCCCATCTATCTTGTTGCATGTGTTTTACATTTTTCTTTACCCACCTTTGTCTCATACACCTATCAAAACCCTAACCCTAATCTCCTTTCCCTCCTAGCTATGCTCCTTGCCGAGCCATCCTCCCCTTCCTAACCTGGCCACCAAACCTAGTGGCTTGGCTCGGCCAAGACCTAGCCCTATGCCGAGCCTCCCATGCCACCCCCTCTTTCCACCTAGCCGAGCCCTTCCCCTACCCTTGCTCTCTCTCCCCTTGCTGCCCAAGGCTCCTACCCGAGCCACCTTGGCCTCGCTGCCATCTGGCCCCAGCTGGACACCCTCCCGGGTTCCCCTCGAGCCCCAGGTCCACCGGCCGAAAGAGAGAAGGAGGAGAAAAAGGTGCCTGCCACCTTTCCACCCCGACCCCCCCACGACACCACCCCTCCCTGCCCTTATCTACTCCCCCTCTGCCGTGCGTCGCTTACCCAGATCCACCCAGGGCCTTGCCCTTCTACTCCTTTTTCCCCACCTGCCGGCTACCCTCCCTCTCACCATCTCCAACCTTACCGTCGGCTTCCCTCTCGGCCACACCGTACCAGGAGGCGGGCATGGCGTTGAGGCGTTGGGGAAGACCGAGGAGACCCTCTGGACCGTCCCCGTACACAGCAGCGAGGAGGAGGAGGCCAGTACACACTGCACCTCATCACGCCGACGCAAAACCCTAATCCGCTGGTCGCCAGTTTCCCCGGCGATCCCCTGCTTCCCGGCTCGATCTGCCACCACCAACCTCCCCGTGGTGAGCCTCCGAACCTCCCAGACACCCCCTCTTGCCGATCTGCTCCCTGGACACGCCGCGCACTCCGGCGAGCACTCTCTGTGCACCGTGCTCGCGTTCGCCACCCCGTCGTTGCGCCGCAGATACATCATCTTGCCGCGCAGCGTTTACCCAACAACAACCTCCGCTAGCCCCAGTGGTCGCCGCCGCCCGCGCGCCCGCGCCAGATCGCGAGTTTGATCCCCCGCCGCGCCTGTCCCCGGTTTTCCGTCAGTTTCGTCAGAAACGAGTGAGAAGAAAAACAGTGCAGCGGGGCATTTTTCCGGATACCTCCCTGCCTTTTTGCGTGCGCAACCCGCGCTCCGCTGGTCTCACATGTCTGCCTCGGTGTAGCTTTTATAGAAAAGCACCCAGGTTTTGTTGCGCCATCACCAGTGTGCCCCTGTCCATGCCGCGTGGCACGCCCTGGCTAGGTCGCACGCGCTGTGGCCCCGCCAACCTCAGGGCCCGCACGTCAGTCCCTCGGGCTAGACAACGCCGCGGTGCGAAAAGCCCAGAGGAGTACCCCGCTGCCCGCCGCGCTGACTTAGCATCTCGGGTCCACCCGTCAGTGGCTATGGCTAGCTACCTCTGTGTGCAAAAAGTCTGAGATCTTTTCTGTTTAATAAAAATGTTTTCCAGAAATGTTTAATATGATTTTAAATCCAGAAATTAATAACTTTTTATTAGTAAATCCAAATAATACAAATGATATATGTTTTAGAATCAGAAAAATGTGAGGATTTCAGATCTGCCATCCAAAACAATGTTTGACTAATTTAAATTTTCGAAAATTGTTTAATTGCAATAAAAATGCCTTTTCTTAAATAATTAATTAACAACTTTAATTCTATAACTCCAAATTTGACAAATAATATGTCTAAATCGATCAGCGCGACGAGCCCGTTCTGTTTATGCATTCCTTGATATGAATTGAAGCATGCATCATGTCATTATTAAAAATCAGAACTGTTTATGGTAATAAAATTTGACTAAAAACTTAATAAAATGATTTATTCTTGTCCTCACACCTCACCCTTGCCATGCTACATTAATACCATGTAAATTGTGCATCATTCATCATGGCATGCTTGTTTGCTTGTCGTATTTTATTTATATGCTTGTGCACTTTATTTATGTTGGCCCTTGTCTGTTTGGTTCTTCTTTCAGATAGACGCCGAGCAGGGGAAATATCAGGAATCCCAGGAGTACTGCCCAAATCCATCCCTCGCTTCAACTGAGCTGGCAGGCAAGCACCACCACATGCTTGCATACATATAGTACCTATTGCCTCTATCTTATTCTTGCATCATTGAGTCGCGATTGCATTAAATTGAATCCCAAGTACTGCATAGCCTTTACTTTTAAACCACACCGAGCTTATTCCTCCATCCCATGAGCCATTACTACAGGAGTTGTTTGAGCCATGCGGGTCGTAGAACAGCATGTGTAGGGTATGTGACAGTCTGATGGATAACGAGGTATCTAAACAACTTAACCTGAGTAGTAATAGGATAACTAATGAAAGAGGCACCAGTGGGCAATATCTGTCATTTGGTTTTTATGTCCACTTGTGTCCCGTAGGACCCCGAGTACTTGATTCCTGTTCCTTGACTATTCGCACTATCCACATACGGGAGACTCTATGAATCCCTCTTTGCTTGAGCTTGATTTGTACTTTATTTCTTGGGGCCACAAAGTAGTTTGGGGCTTTATTACTATCCTGTACCTATGCCATGATTTACTGCTTATTTAAGATTGTGCGTGGAGCACCTATACTATTTTGGATCGTGAAATGTTTTCGCGGTATCGACAATCCCAGTCACACTTTCGGGTTCCCAGTCATTTATAGCCATTGACACAAACCTTGGGTCCGTCTCGGAGCCGGCCAACTTCGTTGCGGGTAGCCTAATGGGATGGCCCCCTGAAATCTTTTATGAATCATGTGAATGCTTTGTCTTGAAAGCCTCGTTGGGATTTGATTTGGTTTTTTCGAGGTCGATCGTGTGTGTATTGCTATTTGTGCACCCCTGCAGGGTAAATCTTTCTGGAAGCCGTGTCCGCGGTTATGGACGACTTGGAGCACAGTTTCTCGATCATAGACAAGTATAACTAAAGTACCACTTTTAATTGACTAAATACCTGACTAGTAAATAGTGCAATACTCATGGAATGGTTAATAAAATTGACAAAAGATGGGTTGTTCGTCCACTTTCTCGTTGGTAAGTGAGAAGGAGGATGGATCTGTTACTTTATACTATTATAACTGTTGTTTCTAATTAACGGTCATATGTCTATCATTGGTTAGGCGGATGGGTAGCGAGTATCTATAGGCTTGTTAGTCATTATCTTTTGCTGCAATTGCGTCACCCCAGGTATATGTCCCCTTTAGAGGCATAAAGACTTGCGGAGTACCCCTAGGGTCTCACACGATAAATTGTTTGATTCAGATGAACAGCTGTATTCGCAAGATGGATACTGGGTGGAGGAGACAGATGATGTTGGCAACGATCACTCGGTGTAGAGATTCCGGGGATGGGGACCCGCGAGATCTGTGGGCGGGATGTGCTTAGTTATGTGGCATCTTATGCCGATTTGCTTCTTGTCTGTACTCGGATCTTGTTTCCCGCTTCCGCTTGGTACTCTGTTGATTGATGTATGAGGAGCTATCCTACACTATTATCTATATCTAGAATATTTGGATCTTGCCGTATGGCATTGCAATATTTCTATTTCTTTTAGATGGTATGGCTCTGAGAACTGTTTTAAGGTAGCTTGCATACATGCTCACTTGCGTATGTATTTGATCTCTTCGCTTGTTGCCTACGCCACTCGCTCTTGTCCCGATGTTCTTGGAAGTGGTTATGACGGCCGACGGGTCTACACGTGGGTGGCCCCTGGGCCCCCGCTGTACTATTTTAACCACTTTTGGTTCATCCAGGCTTGAACTTAGAGCATAGGGTCCGAGGTTGTTACAATTGGTATCAGAGCCATCCCGCCCTTCAGGGTATCAGCCAAGTGGTCGTTGTCAGTCTAGCAAATATTTTGGTAGTTATGTATACTAGGGAAAAACAAAACGTGAGAGTAGGACTACTTCCACTTTTCTTCTTACCCACCCACCCACCCTTTTCTGGTAAGGAAGTGTAACGTTTTCAATCCTCTTCTAAAAATTCAAACTAGGATTCACGTGTTCTGGGTTCCGTAGTACCATAGGTTGTGTGTGTGTGTGTGTGTGTGTAATTCCTTGTCTATCTGTTGCATCCAACTTGTCGTCGCTATCTGCCTTTTGGTTATCAACTGTTGGTACATTCCATACCGACAGCCTTTTGTAAACCGACGCGATCTATCTGATTCGTTGTAAACTGACGCGATCTGTCTTACTCTTTGTTATCCGACGCTATCTTGTGTGGGATGTTTGTTTTTCCGTAGTTGCTATTCTTTAGGTTCATCTTAAGAAGGATGGGAGTTGGGATATGTGTTTTACTTATTCATGTGCGGAGTAATGATTTGAGTGCGGGATGAAGTCACGACCATACCACTATTATCATTCGCTCTTGTATATTGAATTGGTAGAGTTACTAATCTTGATTCGTTAAGCGGTTTTGCGCATATAGTGGTATTTTAATGCCGAAATTTGGGGAAATTTTTTCTTTGATAGCTTTGTGTACCACACTCCTTGTTCAGTCGTGTGTGATATGCTTAATATCTTTTAGGTGCTTTGAACTTTATTTATATTTTAATATCATCTTAGTAAATTGTATCCTTTAATCTTGGTTAATTCCATTTTGGTACTATTTTGGATTATTATTATTCTCCATTATGGTACTGACTTGAGTTTTATAACAATCCCAGGATGGCACCACCACACCGCAATGAGGAGGACATACCACCTGAACTGGGGGCTGCGTTGGCAAGTATTGCTAATGCCTTGGGAACAATGCAACAGAACCAGCAACGCTTTGAAGAAAGTGTCAGGAGGAATGAGTTTGTTCCGCTACCTCCACCTCCCAAGCAAGGAGACATCAAGAGCTTTCTAAAGTTTAACCCGCGCTACTTTGAGGTGTCCGATCAGCCACTAGATGCTGATGATTGGCTGCGTGAGATGTCAAGGTTGCTGATGACTGCTGATGTTCCTGAGCAAGAATGGGTAAAATGTGTCACTCACCTTCTGAAGGGAGACGCAGCTCTGTGGTGGGAGAATTACCTGAAGGCAAACCACTCTAGTTTTCAGCCTACTTGGGAGCAGTTCACTGGAGCTTTCAAAGAGCAATATCTGTCAGAAATTGTCATGGAAAGGATGAAGGAAGTGTTTCTCAACCTCAAGCAGGGCAATGACAATGTCAATACCTATATCAGAAACTTCATGAATCTTTGTCAGTATGGTGGCGATGAGATCTCTGATGACAAGAAGAAGCAAAAGAGGTTCAGGCAAGGGCTCAATGCATCTATCAAATATGCAATCACTCATGCAAGGCCGGGGTCTTTTCTGGAACTCCAACATACAGCTCTACAGGAAGAAGCCAGTAGGCAAGTGTTCGAGGAGTCCAAGAAACACAGTCGTGACGCAGTAAGCTCTTCAGCTATGACAGCTCCTTCTAAGCGCCGCATGTGGGTTCCTAATACCGCACCGCCGCTCCCGGCTCCACCAAGAACTCCAAGCTACGCAGCAAGGCCACCAAACTCCTTCACCGCTGCTCCTAGGGGCTACAACCACAACTACCCTGGAGCGCCTGGCGGAGTCCCTGGCTACGCTGCTCCACGTCCACCTGGTGCTTGCTATACTTGTGGGAACACTGGGCATCAATACTGGAGTTGTCCCATGAACAACAAAGCTCTTCCTCCACCACCTCCAAGACCTGCAGCAAGTTCTTCTATGGTTCGTGCACCTCCACCTCGGGCTCTCAACATCAACACCAAGCCCGGGTCAACTGTTGCTCGTGCCAACTGTGTCAACGTCGCTCAAGCTGAGCATGCACCTGGAGTTGTGATGGGTACGCTTCCTGTTAACTCAGTCCCTGCACGAGTTTTGTTTGATTCTGGTGCATCGCATTCATTTGTGTCTCACAAGTTTGCAAATGAGCATGAGCTAACTATAGACCAACTAGATAAAAAGTTAATGATTCTTTCTCCCGGGGCAAGAATGCTATCTACCAAGATCAGTCATGGCAATCAAATTCTAATTGGTGGTTCTTCATTTCTGGCTTCCTTAATCATTCTCGGCAATTCTGACATTGATGTCATCTTGGGCATGGATTGGTTAACGGCAAATGCAGCTGTGATTGATTATGTTGAACGCTCGGTTTCTCTGAAAACTCCTGAAGGCCATATAGTCTATTCTCCAAGTTTGACTCCTGCAATTCAGCTTTTCTCTTTGGCGGCTCTGAATGATGATGCTATGGATGCTATTCAGAGTGTTCCGGTGGTCCGTGAGTTTCCAGATGTTTTTCCTAAAGAGTTACCAGGTATGCCTCCTGACCGAGAGATCGAGTTTGTGATTGAGCTTGAACCTGGTACCGCTCCTATCTCCAAGCGGCCTTATAAAATGGGTCCTGCTGAATTGGCTGAACTCAAACGTCAGCTTGATGAACAAGAGAAGTTGGGTTTCATTCAGCACAACACTTCTACTTGGGGTAGCCAACCATCTTTGTGAAGAAGCGAGACAGCACTGATAGACTTTGTGTTGAATATCGAGCTCTCAATGCTAAAACCATCAAGAATAAATATCCCCTTCCGCGGATTAATGATCTCTTCGATCAGCTAGCTGGAGCTGTGGTATTCTCTAAGCTTGACTTGAGAAGTGGATATCATCAAATCAAGATTCGCAAGGAAGATGTTCCCAAAACAGCTTTCACCACCCGCTATGGCTTGTATGAGTACATGGTCATGTCCTTCGGTCTCACCAATGCACCTGCCACCTTCTCGAGGCTTATGAACTCGGTTTTCATGGAGTATCTTGATAAGTTCGTCGTGGTCTATCTGGATGACATTCTAGTCTATTCAAAGTCAAAAGAAGAACATGAAGAACACCTTCGGTGTGTCCTAAACAAGCTTCGTGAGAACCGCATGTATGCAAAGTTCTCCATGTGTGAATTTAGGCTTCCCGAAGTCACCTATCTTGGTCACGTCAGCTCTGCCAAGGGCATTGCCGTTAACCCAGAAACTGTTCGGACAATTGTTGAGTGGCTTCCACCCAAAAATGTCAAAGAAGTCCGGAGTTTCCTTGGTTTGGCTAGTTACTGCCGTCGCTTTGTTCAGAACTTTTCGAAGATTGCGAAGCCTCTTACCGATCTCCTCAAGAAAGGCAAGAAATACCTTTGGTCTCCTGCATGTCAAGCAAGCTTTGAAACACTCAAAGAGAAGCTCACTTCCACTCCAGTCTTGATTCCTCTAGATACATCCAAGCCTTTCCAGATATTCTGTGATGCCTCCTTGCAAGGATTGGGTGCAGTCCTTATGCAAGACAAACAAGTTGTTGCTTATGCCTCTTGTAGCATCCCAATTGTCTAACAATGGTAATGCTACTTGGTCTAGTAAGATAATGGCTACTTCCTATATATAATTGTTGCATCATAATTATATCATGCTCATGTCATCATACCACCTTGCATTTGAGCATCATATAAAACCCTATTTCTTTGGTTCTTCTCTCATATGCATTATTATTTGTATTTGCCTCTTGATATTGTATTTGGTTGTTGATATATTGTTTAATGCCCAAGTTGAGTTGGGGGCATATCTTTTATTCCACTCCATCACTTTCTTTTCACCACCTTATAATTCCACCATCCCATTAGACCATGAGCTTGTATTTCTTTTCTTTGAATTTATTCTAGCTCATGTGGGTTGGGATGGATCAACTCCTTCAAATTCTTTTGCTTGGCTTTTATTCCACTTCTTGGGAGTGCATAAAAAAATAATGCCATATTCATAATATTGTTTCACAAAGTAATTCATGGCTTTTATTATTTTGCATGGGCCATGCAAGGGTACCACCACCTTTGGTTCATTTGATTCCTTTTGAATTTATTGAGTCTTTTCTTTGTGGATCATCACCATCTCTACCACTCCTTTACTCTCATCAACATCTATTATTTTATTTATCTACATTCATGTTTTATATGAGAGATTCTTCCCATACATCTTTCTTTCTCCTTTTCTTGTTTATTCCTCCACCTCATCTCATGTTAAATCCAAGGCCTCATTATCTTTCCTCTTGGTATGATCTCATAAACAATTTCAAAATAAACCTAAAACCCTAATCCACACCTAACCTATCTTTCTCTCTCTCTAATTTTTCCTCTAACCTAGTTCTACCTAAACCCTAAACCTTAGCCTCACCTCTCTCTCTCTATCTCTCTCTCTTCCATGCATGGGCCACCTAGCTAGCCCCTACCCTAACCCCAACAAAAACCTAACCCTAGCCCGAGCTCACCCGAGCCCCTCTCCTCTCTCCCTTCTCCCTACCTGCCATGCTGGCCCCAGCTGCTGCTCCTCCACGTCCCCACCTGGCCCACCTGCAGCCCCTCTCCATGCCTACCTGCCCCAGCCCGACCTGCACGTGAAGGAGAAGCAAAAGGTGGCCGAGACCACCTTTTATCTACCCGAGCCCCACCAGCCTCTCCTCGCCCTCCCTCGCGTTGTCCTCATCCCCCATGCAGCCTGGCAACGCCCAGATCCGCCCAAGCCTGCCCTCCTCTCCTCTTTTTCTTCTCCACCGTCGCCCAGCTCTGCCGCCAGTCGCCGCCGTCTACCCCGCCGTCTCCTCGTTCTAGTCAGCGAGCATGACGTGGAGGTGGCCTGGAAGACCAAGGGCAGTCCCCTACCTCGACACGTACATGCCGACGCGAAGGAGGAGCCCCCAGGACCGCCAGATCCTCGCCGCTCCCCGAAACCCTAGATCGCCGGAGCTCCTGCCTCATCGACGAACCGCGGCGCTTCTCCCTGATCTGACCCCACTGGCCAACCCGCGGTGAGCCCCTCTTCCTCCCTGACATGCTCCGCCTCACCGTCGCCGTCTAGCTTCGTCGTTCGTTTCGCCAAGCGCCGTCAGTGCACGGTGGGCGTAGTCGTTTGTTCCGTGCCGCTCCTTGCAGAGGCACATCTAGCAGCCACCGGCTTCTCTATCACCTCCCCGCAACCAGCCGCACTGGCAAACACCGCAGCACGCGTGCCCGCGACGCGGGATCGAACCCCCACCTCGCTACGCCGCGCGTTGTTTCCGTCAGAGAGTTCAGATGAGAAGAGAAACAGTGCACGTTGACACTTTGCACTTAACACCCCACCTTTTTGGCTTCCTCAACCCGCGCTCCTAGAGGTCCCACCTGTTAGCCACTCTGGCATTATTGCAGAAAAGTCCCTCGGTTTCTCAGACCGTAACCCGCGCTCCAGCCCGGTCCCGCCTGGCAGTCACTCCGCGCTCGTTCGCTGGCACGTGGGCCTCCAGTTGCTGGCCCACCCGTCAGTCGCAGAGGCTGGCTACGCCGCGGTGGAAAAAGGTTTTTCCTGAGCACGTGGCCCAGTCCGTTGGTCCCACTCATCAGCGACTGGGGCTAGCTCGAGCTGGGTAACAAAAGTTTCCCCTGTTGTCTGTTTTTAATTAAACCTTTTTTTAATTGATTTAAATTCAAATTCAAGTCATGTTTAAATAATTTTAAAAATACAAATCCAAATAATACATATAACATATGTTTTGAAATCAGAAAAATGTGAGGAATTCAAATATGCCATTCAAAATAATGTTTGAACACTTCAAAATTTCGAGATGATTAAAATTACAATAAAATGCCCTTTTCCTTAATTAATTAATAACTTTAATTCTACAACTCCAAATTTGGCAAATAATATGTCTAAATCGATCACCGCGACGAGCCCGTTCTATTTATGCAGTCCTTATTCTGAATTGAAGCATGCATCATGTCATTATTCAAAATCTGAACTGTTTATGACGATAAAACTTGGTTAAATAAATGACAAAATGCTTTATTTCTTGTATCCACACCTCACCTTTGCCATGCTACTTTAATGCCATGTAAATTGTGCATCATTCATCATGGCATGCTTGTTTGCTTGTCGCATTTTATTTCCTATGCTTGTGCACTTTATTTATGTTGGCCCTTGTTTGTTTGGTTCTTCTTCGAATAGACGCCCAGCAGGAGAATTACCAGGAATCACAGGAGTACTACCCAGATCCATCTCTCGCTTCAACTGAGCTGCCAGGCAAGCACTACCACATGCTTGCATACATACAGTACCTATTGCCTCTCTCTTATTCTTGCATCATTGAGTCGCGATTGCATTAAATTGAATCCCAAGTACTGCATAGCCTTTACTATTAAATCCCACCAAAGCTTGTTCCTCCATCCCATGAGCCATTACTACAGGAGTTGTTTGAGCCATGCGAGTCGTAGAAAAACATGTGTAGGGTATGTGAGTGTCTGATGAATAACGAGGTACCTAAACAACTTAACCTGAGTAGTAATGGGATAACTAATGAAAGAGGCACCGGTGAGCAATATCTGCGATTTGGTTTTTCATGCTCACTTGTGTCCCGTAGGACCCCGAGTACTTGATTCCTGTTCCTTGACTATTCGCACTATCCACATCCGGGAGGCCTTATGGACCCCCCTGAGCCAGAGCTTGATTCATTCTTATTTCTTGGGGCCACAATTTGTTTGGGGCTTTATTACTATCCTGTACTTATGCCATGTTACTGCTTTATTTAAGATTGTGCGAGGAGCACCTGTACTGTTTTGGATCATGACACGTTTTCGCTGTATCGACAAGCCCAGTCACATTTTTGGGTTCCCAGTCGTTTACCGCCATCCACACAAACCTTGGGTCCGTCTCAGAGCCGGCCAACTTCGTTGCGGGTAGCTTAATGGGGTGGCCCCCTGAAATATTTCTGAATCCTGTGATTGCTTTGTCGTGAATGCCTCGTTGGGTTTTGAGTTGGTTTTTCCGAGGTTGATCGAGTGTGTGTTGCTATTCGTGCACCCCTGCAGGGTAAATCTTTCTGAAAGCCGTGTCCGCGGTTATGGACGACTTGGAGCACAGTTTCTCAATCATAGACAAGTATAACTAAAGTACCGCTTTTAAATTGACTAAGTACTTGACTAGTAAATAGTGCAATACTCATGGAAAGGTTAATAAAACTGCCAACGGATGATGGGGGTTGTTTGTCCGCTTCCTCGTTGGTAAGCGAGGAGGAGGATGGATCTGTTAATTATACTGTTATAACTGTTGTTCTTAATTCACGGACATCCGTCTATCATTGGTTAGGCGGATGGTTAGCGAGTATCTGTAGAATTGTTAGGTATTATCTTTTGCTGCAATTGCGTCACCCCAGGTTGTGTCCCCTTTAGCGGCATAAAGACTTGCTGAGTACCCCTAGGGTCTCACACGATAAATTGTTTGATTCAGATGAACAGGTGTACCCGCAAGATGGATACTGGGTGGAAGAGACAGATGATGTTAGCAACGATCGTTCGGTGTAGGGATTCCGGGAACGGGGATCCGTGAGATCTGTGGGCGGGATGTGTTTATTTATGGGGAATCTTATGCCGATTTGCTTCTTATCCGTACTCTGATCTTGTTTTCCGCTTCCGCCTGATACTCTGATGTTTGTTGTATGAGGAGCTATCCTAAATTATTATCTCTATCTAGGATATTTGAATCTTGCCGTATGTCGTTGCAATATTTCTATTTCTTTTAGATGGAATGGCTCTGAGGACTGTTGTATGTGGCTTGCATACATACTCATTTGTGTATGTAGTTGATCCCTTCGCCTGCCGATTACGCCGCTCGTTCTTGTCCCGATGTCTGAAAGTGGTTAGGACGGCCGAAAGGTCTACCGTGAGTGGCCCTGGGCCCCACCATACTATTTTAACCACTTTCGTTCATCCAGGCATGTAACTAAGAGCGTAATTCACCGAGGTAGTTACACCTCTCGACAGTTGAAGACGCACGAGATCAACTATCCTACACATGACCTCGAACTCGCAGCAGTTGTCTTTGCTTTGAAAGTATGGAGGCACTACTTGCTTGGAAACCGTTGTGAGATCTTTTCTGATCACAAGAGTCTGAAATATATCTTCACACAACCGGATCTCAACCTTCAGCATAGGAGGTGGATTGAAGCAATTAATGATTTCGATCTGACAATCAACTACACTCCGGCAAAGCTAATGTGATGGCCGATGCTCTCAACCGAAAAGCGTATGTCAACAACCTCATGGTGGAAGAACAACAACCTCTCTTGTGCGAGGAATTCCGCTAGCTCAACCTTGAAATTGTGGATCAAGGGTATCTTCTGAATCTTATGGCAACCCCTCTCTTGGAAGAAAAAGTTCGCTCCATCCAACTTGGTGACCCTGACACTAAAAACATCATCTCCAAGATTCAGCTTCCGAAGTATGAACCTTTCCACCTTGATGACCAAGGCACTATATTCTTTAAGCATCGGATGTTCGTTCCGAAGTATCCGGGTTTGAGAGAACAAGTTCTTAAAGAAGCTCATGATTATGTTCTTTCTATCCACCCTGGCAGCACTAAGATGTACATGGACTTGAAAACACAGTAATGGTGGCCTGGATTGAAACGATATTGTGCCAAGTATGTCTCGGAGTGTGATGTCTGCTGCAGAGTTAAAGTTGTCCATCAGAAACCTTCCGGTCTTCTACAGCCATTGAAGCCCCCGAAATGGAAATGGGAGAAAGTAGAGATGGACTTCATAACTGGTTTTCTAAGGTCGCAGAAGGGCAACAATGCAATCTTCGTTGTCATCGACAGGCTTTCTGAAGTGGCTCACTTCTTTCCTGTCAAGGAAACAATTTCTGCAATTCAGTTGGCTGAGCTCTATATCAACAGAATTGTCTCTCTATATGGGGTTCCTCTTGAGATCAGCTCAGACCGTGGAAGCATCTTCACTTCCAAGTTCTGGGGAAGTTTCCAAAATGCTTTGGGAACAAAATTGAACTTCAGCACAACTTACCACCCTCAGTCGCAAGGACAAGTTGAAAGGATCAATCAGATTCTGGAAGATATGCTCCGTGCTTGCATTATCTCTTTCGGCATGAAGTGGGAAGAATGCCTTCCTTATGCTGAATTCTCTTACAACAACAGCTTCCAGAAGAGTCTAAAGATGGCACCATTTGAGGTTCTCTATGGTCGCAAATGCAGAACTCTGATTGGTTGGTCGGGCGTAGGTGAAAGAACATTGTTTGGCCCTGACATTGTAACTCAAGCAGAGGAGAAGGTTCACATCATTCTCGAAAACCTGAAGGTTGCTCAAAATCGCCAGAAGAGCGACTATGACAGAAAGCACACGGACATGGAGTATGTCCCTTGTGATCCCGTTTACCTTCGTGTCACTCCCATGAGAGGCACGCACCGGTTTGGTATCAAAGGGAAGCTGGCTCCTAGATACATCGGTCCTTTCAAAGTTCGTGGAAGAAGAGGAGAAATTGCTTATGCTCTTGAGCTCCCTGAAAAACTCAAGGTTCATGATGTTTTCCATATATCTCAACTCAAGAAGTGCTTCAAGGATCCCAGCAGGACCGTGGACCACGAGCTCATCAATCTCCAAGAAGACCTGTCTTATCAAGAACACCCCACAAAAATCCTAGAAGTCGCAGAAAGAAAGACTCGCAACAAGTCTATAAAGTTCTGCAAGGTGTAGTGGTCGCACCATTCCGTTGATGAAGCCACTTGAGAACGTGAGGATGAGCTCCGTGCCAAGTATCCTACCCTCTTCGTGTCTTTTTCTTCTTCCTAGAATCTCGGGGCAATATTCCTGTTTAGTGGGGGAGAGTTGTAGCATCCCATCTGTCTAACATCTGTAATGCTACATGGTCTAATAATAAAATGCTACTTCCTACATATATTTGTTGCATCATAATTATATCATGCTCATGTCATCATGCCACCTTGCATTTGAGCATCATATAAAACCCTTTTTGTTTTGGATCTTGTCTCATATGCATTTATCAATTGTATTTGGTTCTTAATAAATTGTATTTGGTTCTTGATAAATGCTTGGTGCCCAAGTTGAGTTGGGGGCATATCTTTTATTTAACTCCACCACATTTTCTTGTCACCACCCCATCAGTCCACCATCCAACTGTATGTGAGCTTTGCATTTATTTGGGTTTACCTCTAGCTCATGGGGGTTGGGATGGATCCACTTCTAATTCCACATGCTCCCATATATGCATCATGTTGTTTTCACAATGTTGATATGTGGAGAGCCACATGGCCACCTTTGCATGTTATGTGAGTATTTTTCCTTGTCTAGCTTCCATATGGTTTGGTTTGGAGTATTTGATCATGTATGAATATAATTGTGGCTATATACTTACCTAGTGGAACATACACACTAGCATGACCACATTATATTCAAATATGAGCATTCTATCTATTCTACTTGGGACACCACTCTTGTTCTTTTGGCTTGGTATTAATCCCATATTTTTGAAGCATGTGCTAAATATATGCCATGTTCTTTGACCATTGTTTTCACCATAGCAAATAATGCATCTATTATACATGCATGGCCCATGCAAGATCATCTTCTTTTCTTTTTCTTTGGTTTTAATCGGTTTTGAGTGGGGCATGGGTATTTTCCCCATGATCCAACTTAGTTTCTCTCCCTCTCTTCATCTATTTTGGAACCATCCCTTAACCTCACTTCCACCACCAACTTAATGCATGCATGGATGTGATCTTGCTTGTACCATACAAAAGAAACCCTACATCTTCCTCTTACTCCTTTCTTTTCCTTGGTTTGGTTCAAATCCATTCTAGCCCATCTATCTTGTTGCATGTGTTTTACATTTTTCTTTCCCCACCTTTGTCTCATACATCTATCAAAACCCTAACCCTAATCTCCTTTCCCTCCTAGCTATGCTCCTTGCCGAGCCATCCTCCCCTTCCTAACCTGGCCACCAAACCTAGTGGCTTGGCTCGGCCAAGACCTAGCCCTATGCCGAGCCTCCCATGCCACCCCCTCTTTCCACCTAGCCGAGCCCTTCCCCTACCATTTCTCTCTCTCCCCTTGCTGCCCAAGGCTCCCACCCGAGCCACCTTGGCCTCGCTGCCATCTGGCCCCAGCTGGACACCCTCCCGGGTTCCCCTCGAGCCCCAGGTCCACCGGCCGAAAGAGAGAGGGAGGAGAAAAAGGTGCCTGCCACCTTTCCACCCCGACCCCCTCACGGCACCACCCCTCCCTGCCCTTATCTACTCCCCCTCTGTCGTGCGTCGCTTACCCAGATCCACCCAGGGCCTTGCCCTTCTACTCCTTTTTCCCCACCAGCCGGCTACCCTCCCTCTCACCATCTCCAACCTCATCGTCGGCTTCCCTCTCGGCCACACCATACCAGGAGGCAGGCGTGGCTTTGAGGCGTTGGGGAAGACCGAGGAGACCCTCTGGACCGTCCCCGTACACAGCAGCGAGGAGGAGGCGGCCGGTACACGCTACACCTCATCACGCCGATGCAAAACCCTAATCCGCCTGTTGCCAGCTTCCCCGGTGATCCCCTGCTTCCCGGCTTGATCTGCCACCACCAACCTCCCCGCGGTGAGCCTCCGAACCTCCCAGACACCCCCTCTTGCCGATCTGCTCCCTGGACACGCCGCGCACTCCGGCGAGCACTCTCTGTGCACCGTGCTCGCGTTCGCCACCCCATCATTGCGCCGCAGATACATCGTCTTGCCGCGCAGCGTTTACCCAACAACAACCTCCGCTAGCCCCAGTGGTCGCCGCCGCCCGCGTGCGCGCGCCAGATCGCGAGTTCGATCCCCCGCCGCGCCTGTCCCCGGTTTTCCGTTAGTTTCATCAGAAACGAGTGAGAAGAAAAACTATGCAGCGGGGCATTTTTCCGGATACCCCCTGCCTTTTTGCGTGCGCAACACACGCTCCGCTGGTCCCACCTGTCTGCCTCGGTGTAGCTTTTACAGAAAAGCACCCGGGTTTTGTTGCGCCATCACCAGCGTGCCCCTGTCCATGCCGCATGGCACGCCCTGGCTGGGTCGCGCGCGCTGTGGCCCCGCCAACCTCAGGGCCCGCACGTCAGTCCTTGGGGCTAGACAACGCCGCGGTGCGAAAAGCCTAGAGGAGTACCCCGCTGCCCGCCGTGCTGACTCAGCATCTCGGGTCCACCCATCAGTGGCTGTGGCTAGCTGCCTCAGTGTGCAAAAAGTCTGAGATCTTTTCTGTTTAATAAAAATGTTTTCTAGAAATGTTTAATATGATTTTAAATCCAGAAATTAATAACTTTTTATTAATAAATCCAAATAACACAAATGATATATGTTTTGGAATCAGAAAAATGTGACGATTTCAGATCTGCCATCCAAAACAATGTTTGCCTAATTTAAATTTTCGAAAATTGTTTAATTGCAATAAAATGCCTTTTCTTAAATAATTAATTAACAACTTTAATTCTATAACTCCAAATTTAACAAATAATATGTCTAAATCGATCAGCGCGACGAACCCGTTCTGTTTATGCATTCCTTGATATGAATTGAAGCATGCATCATGTTATTATTAAAAATCAGAACTGTTTATGGCAATAAAATTTGACTAAAAACTTAATAAAATGATTTATTCTTGTCCTCACACCTCACCCTTGCCATGCTACATTAATACCATGTAAATTGTGCATCATTCATCATGGCATGCTTGTTTGCTTGTCGCATTTTATTTATATGCTTGTGCACTTTATTTATGTTGGCCCTTGTTTGTTTGGTTCTTCTTTCAGATAGACGCCGAGCAGGGAAAATATCAGGAATCCCAGGAGTACTACCCAGATCCATCCCTCGCTTCAACTGAGCTGCCAGGCAAGCACCACCACATGCTTGCATACATATAGTACCTATTGCCTCTATCTTATTCTTGCATCATTGAGTCGCGGTTGCATTAAATTGAATCCCAAGTACTGCATAGCCTTTACTTTTAAACCCCACCGAGCTTGTTCCTCCATCCCATGAGCCATTACTACAGGAGTTGTTTGAGTCATGCGGGTCGTAGAACAGCATGTGTAGGGTATGTGACAGTCTGATGGATAACGAGGTATCTAAACAACTTAACCTGAGTAGTAATAGGATAACTAATGAAAGAGGCACCGGTGGGCAATATTTGTCATTTGGTTTTTATGTCCACTTGTGTCCCGTAGGACCCCGAGTACTTGATTCCTGTTCCTTGACTATTCGCACTATCCACATACGGGAGACTATGAATCCCCCTTTTCTTGAGCTTGATTTGTACTTTATTTCTTGGAGCCGCAAAGTAGTTTGGGGCTTTATTACTGTCCTGTAGCTATGCCATGATTTACTGCTTATTTAAGATTGTGCGTGGAGCACCTATACTATTTTGGATCGTGAAATGTTTTCGCGGTATCGACAATCCCAGTCACACTTTCGGGTTCCCAGTCGTTTATAGCCATTGACACAAACCTTGGGTCCGTCTCGAAGCCGGCCAACTTCGTTGCGGGTAGCCTAATGGGATGGCCCCCTGAAATCTTTTATGAATCATGTGAATGCTTTGTCTTGAAAGCCTCGTTGGGATTTGATTTGGTTTTTTCGAGGTCGATCGTGTGTGTATTGCTATTTGTGCACCCCTGCAGGGTAAATCTTTCTGGAAGCCGTGTCCGCGGTTATGGACGACTTGGAGCACAGTTTCTCGATCATAGACAAGTATAACTAAAGTACCACTTTTAATTGACTAAATACCTGACTAGTAAATAGTGCAATACTCATGGAATGGTTAATAAAACTGACAACGGATGGGTTGTTTTCCGCTTTCTCGTTGGTAAGCGAGAAGGAGGATGGATCTGTTACTTTATACTGTTATAACTGTTGTTTCTAATTAACGGACATCCGTCTATCATTGGTTAGGTGGATGGGTAGCGAGTATCTATAGGCTTGTTAGTCATTATCTTTTGCTGCAATTGCGTCACCCCAGGTATATGTCCCCTTTAGAGGCATAAAGACTTGTTGAGTACCCCTAGGGTCTCACACGATAAATTGTTTGATTCAGATGAATAGGTGTATTCGCAAGATGGATATTGGGTGGAGGAGACAAATGATGTTGGCAACGATCACTCGGTGTAGAGATTCCGGGGATGGGGACCCGCGAGATCTATGGGCGGGATGTGCTAGTTATGTGGCATCTTATGCCGATTTGCTTCTTGTCCGTACTCGGATCTTGTTTCCTGCTTCCGCTTGATACTCTGTTGATTGATGTATGAGGAGCTATCCTACACTATTATCTATATCTAGAATATTTGGATCTTGCCATATGGTTTTGCAATATTTCTATTTCTTTTAGGACGTATGGCTTTGAGAACTGTTGTAAGGTAGCTTGCATACATGCTCACTTGTGTATATATTTGATCTCTTTGCCTATTGCCTATGCCGCTCGCTCTTGTCCCGATGTTCTTGGAAGTGGTTAGGATGTCCGACGGGTCTACAAGTGGGTGTCCCCTGGGCCCCTGCTGTACTATTTTAACCACTTTTGGTTCATCCAGGCTTGAACTTAGAGCGTAGGGTCCGAGGTTGTTACACAAATCATCCGCAATTTCTGGTGGGGCGATGAGCAAAACAAACGGAAGGTCCACTGGTTATCTTGGGATAAAGTTACTAGGCCAAAGTCTCGGGGAGCTTCATTTTCCAGATAGCATATGCGCCCGGTTGTTGAAGGCTCACTATTATCCATCTGGTAGTCTCATTGACACAGCTTTTATACAAAATCAATCTCAGACTTGGAAGGGTATTGTGCACGGATTAGATCTTCTAAAAAAGGAATTGTGTGGAGAATTGGAGATGGCTCCAAGGTTAAAAAATTTAGGTACAACTGGTTGCCTCGACCAGGGTCGCTTAAAGTTGATGGAAAGCGCGGTTCCTCTAAAGGAAGTGGGTTTCTGAGTTGATTAATCCAATCACTAGATCATGGAATGAAGTGGCAATACGTGATTGTTGCTGGCCACATGATGCGAATACTATTTTGAATATCAAATTACCTGCTCGTGCTACAGAAGACTTTGTGTCTTGGAGTGGAGAGAACAATGGAATTTTCGGTGTGCGTTCAACTTATCGGATTGGTATGCAGGACTCTTTGCAGTAGCTCAGCTCTAGTCAGTCCAATGCTGAACCAGACGAAGATCGGAAAATCTGGCAGTTGGTTTGGAAGGCCACGGTACCTCAGAAGATGCGTGTGTTTGCCTGGCGTGCTGCAACGGATTCCCTTGGAGTTCTTGAGGGCTTACACCGGAGAATCAAAACTATAAATCCTATTTGTTCCATTTGTGGGTGCGAAGTGGAGGACACGCACCATGCTCTGGTCCGATGTACCCTTGCTAGAGCTCTTCGTGATGAACTTTGGAACCACTGGCCTTTGCCGCCAGAGACAGCCTTCTTGCAGGCTGGTTGTGATTGGTTGTTTCATCAGTTAAGTAATTCGGTGGCGGAAGTACGTGCAAGGATCATCTTCTTATTTTGGCGGGAATGGCATCACCGGAACAATGTCGTTCATGGAGACGGGAAGGCGTCTATTACAGCGTTGGTCCAATTCTTGGTGAACTATCAGTCGTCCTTTGCAGCGGTGTCTCCGGGAGGCGATGAGGAGCTTCTAAAAATTCCCTCCTGGAAGCCGCCGAGTGAGGGGAACATCAAAGCAAACATTGACCCCGGGTGGGATGCCGTTTCAAAGCAAGGAGGTATATGTATCGTCATTTGAGACCATAGCGGCAAGGTTCTTCTGACGGAGTGGAAAAGTATTACCTCTGTAGTAGCGCAGAGGAAGCGGAAATTCTGGCATGTCTTGATGTGCTGCGTCACCTGGTGCATCTCCGACATTGGCCGGCAGTCTTGGAATCAGATTGCTTGTGTGCCGTTAATTCAATTTCATCTGATTCTGAAGAACAATCATCCAGTTGGGCTCTCATTTTAGAAGCTAGAGAATTGCTTAAGGTATTCCTCTATATTGCCGTCTCGAAAGTGGATCACGTGAGCAATGGTATAGCACATGTGCTAGCACTGTTAGGTAAAGCTGGGTTTAATGGGTCTCTTAGCAATGATGCTCCAGACTGTGTTAGGGAGCAGATCTCTATTGAGATGTTGTAATCGTTCATGTAAACTAGTTGCAGTAAGTTTCTGACGCACTATTTTTCTTACCAGGGTACCTAAGGGGACTGGAAGGTTTTTAATGAGACGGCTTGCTTACTTTTATATTAAATTTCAAAAAAAATCATTTTTTCCTTAAACAAGTACGCCTTCCGTCCGGAAATAAGTGACACTAAGAATATAGACAAATCTAAGTCACTTATTTTTGGACGGAGGGAGTAGTAGTGTTTACTTGCTTAGTTAGTCTCCTCTGTTATAAAAATACACAAAGTTGTAGTTGAGCACGAATGCACCTACAGCCACTAATCCTATTTATTTTATACGAATTGTAACAAAAAAAACTATGAAAAAATGATGACTGTAATACAACATTAGACCATGTCACAAAAGAAAACTAGAGAAAACTTATGGTATGTGACCTGTACAAGAAAAAGTGGTACCAAATATACGTGAATATAAAATTGAATTTTATCTTTTCAGTTCTCTCAAATGGCACACTACAGTAATCTCACATTACATGTCAGTACAATGTGTAGGTTTGTTTTCTTCTATTTTTTGGAACACTGAAAACCTCTAAATTACGGAGTGGGTAGGTGCACCTGTGCACGGCGGATCTAGATGCACCCATTATAAAAGAAATATTATTAATACATTTCAAAATGTAAAAAAAATCGAAAAAAATAGATGTACATCTGGACGTTTTATATTCTCACAGAAAGTTTGGCCGGAAAAAAAAATTATGTGACATGTGTAGACAAGACAAAAAAATCTCATGAAAAATCATTTTCGAGCATCGATTTTTTTTGTACGAGACACAAACAAATCTTTTTTCTGAAAATTTGGACGCGGACTTAGAATGTGCGGTTGCAGATGCAAATATTTTTCCTAAGATTTTGTACATTTTAAATATGTTCCGAAACAATAGGTCCATATTGGATTTAAAAAAACATGTTTGGAAAAGAGGCCAGATGTCTGGTTACTCTGCTTCAGGATACTTGGTTTGAATATTTTTGTTGTCGATTTGGCCCCCTTTATTAAATCTCAACGTCCACAGAGTTACAAACACCAACGGGTGGTGAAATCAGCCAAACATTATTGGTCCTGCTCATCGAGCACACAACTCCTAGCTAAATTATGAGCTTCCTTGTTAGATGGATGCTTGGTTTGATCAATCAATTATTTCTTCAAGGTGACAATATCCTGCTCACAAGGAACTTTTGGACCTCGTTCATTTAATCCATAACAGGCAAGGATCTTCCTGGATTGCTCCCCAATCCCAGCCATCCAGCCCGGCGAGACATATTTTCCAGCCAGCAAAACTGAGGTTGAGCAAGCTGCCTCGATTCCTTCTCAAACTTAATACGGAGTACAACAAAATTAATTGGGAGTTCCTAGAAGGGGTCATGACGAGAAAAGGTTTTGACGCCAGATGGATTAGTTGGATCGTGCAGGCTATCAAACAGGGGCAGCTAGCCATAAACATTTTTTTTTCTGGAGTGGTCACCGGGGAGGGCGTTAAGCCCCCACCTGAATTTTCCCATTTTATTAACGTAAGGGTTAGACCTTAGAATTACAGTTTAGGCTTTGTTCGGTTGCAGTAGTTTAGATCCACTAGCTGAACTAATCCCTGCAGGGATCGGGTGATCCCTGGTTGTCACCCCAGCCCCAGCTACGGTTGTCCCATAGTCCCTAATAATCCAACGATGTTCGGTTAATCCCGGTATCTCTGTCCAGTAGCAGCACGCAGCAAGCAGCACAATCGACAGCAGGCAGCACAGCGGCATGCAGCTAGCAGTAACATACTAGCAGAAAAAAGGTACACCATAAATCTAAATAATATCCTTTTTTGCATCGGCTTTTAGCATGGCTGAAAGCTAAAATCAACATGCCAAGATAGAGAACAAAATACAGGATATAACTGGACATGAGTATCTAAAAAATCCCAAACATTTCAAGCTACAATTGATTCGTTCTCAGAAAAATAGTGACGCGATAATAAATACAGTCCTTCCGTTGAAAAGCACACACGAATTTGTCATTACGGCACCCTTGCTTTTCTTCTTCCGAAGCTTGATCATATAGAACTATGGGTATTTGCATCTGGTCATGTAAGCAATGAGAAAGCATAATTATTAGAACATGTTTAGTTCACCTGAAGGAAAAAATAAGAACATAGAAGAAGGCTGGATGAGACATTGTTTGTGATCACTGTATAAAACAACTTCAAATTTCTTTTCTTGAGAAGAATGAGAATCTGCTCCTAGAATAACAATGTCTAGTATTTGAAGGAAGTCAAGGAGCAGCAGCTAGCAACTTCTACAACTTGTATTAAACATACTACAACGAGCATTAAACATACGATAAGTGTTATGACCGGACTCACGTATACGCGGAGGAGGCCTAATGGGCAAGATTTTTTTTTGGAAATGAGCATATATTAATATCACACGGATACCAATTACACCCAGCCTCTGCAACAACGCACACCCTATTGGCAATACGGATGCACACAACCACAAAAAGGAAGAAGAATTACAAAAAAAGAAAAGTCCCGCTACAGTGATTATATCCTTAGTAGCAGCGACACTAACCCCACCAAAACAACACTAGAAGTTCAACATCTCCAATAGCGATGCCTTCAAGAAGGAAACAGAGCACAAGCACCATCATCGCCCGATCAAAGATCATAGGTTTTTACCCTGGAGAAAGTCCTCGCTCACAAAACAATGCCTTCAACAAGGTCATTGCCAGGGCACAACCAATTAAGGCCAGACCTTGGATTTTCACCCTGCAAGGTAAGACCGTGAACTCCTCCTGTGCTGCCGCCCCCACTTTCTGATACCGCCGCTACAATTCACGAATCATCAAGCCAATTCCTCATCACCACCAGGACTCGAGCCACCATAGCTAGTTCACCAATCTTGGCTTCCATGACATTCTCCGCATAACTTCACCATGGAACTAAAGACGTGTTCCATGATGGCAACAGACTGCAGAGCTTCGCCTCGCTCCCTCTGAAACCAAACGGTCAGAAAAACGACGGTTGCGCGCGACCGAATCTCATCCGTTCCAGCAATCTCCAGGCATGAATCGCCCATGGGAGTTCGCCGGCGGAGCCTTCCGGAACACGACACTGCCACCAGATCTATGGAAATAGGCTAAAGGCAGATCTTCGTCTTGGCGTGAGAGAAATCCTAGGACCGAGCCTCTGCCAGCAGATGTGACCCGTGCCACCATCCGTCGAGGGAGAACCATCATCAAATCCCGAGGCCGCCGCCCCGGCTTCCAGACCCCGTCGCCATCAGATTGCCGTCAGGGCGATAACCCTCGAGCACCCAAGGGGCTTCCTGCGGGGTAGAGGCCACCATGCGAGGAAGCAGCCCCGCCGCCACCGTCGGCCGGCCGGGCTTAGCCCGCCGGCGTCCTCCGGTGGCAGCGGAGGAGGAGCGGGAGGAGAAGTCGGGGGCGGCGGCGGCTGAGGGTTCCGCACGTGCCGCCCCTCCCGAGAGCAGTATTTTTATTATATAAACAGTTGTAAACACTACGTGGAAGATTAAGCAATAAGACTATTTCTTTTGCCGGCTCCCTGAGGAGCCGGAACCCTAAACCCTAGCCGCCTCCACTCCCTGCGCCGCTTTCCTTCTCACGCACGACGGCGCCCAGCCGCCTGGTAGCCCTCCTAGATACGGGCTCTTGCCGGTAACGATCCACGGCGAGCGCCTGGTGGCCCTCCTGGATACGGGCTCCACGCATAACTTCTTGCCCGCGGCTACCATGCGCCGCTTAGCGCTTCAGCCGACGGGCGGGGATCACCTTCGGGTCACGGTGGCCAACGGCGACCGCCTCTAGTGCCATGGACTGGCGCAACATGTGCCCATCACTATCGGCGGCGAGCACTTCTCCATCACGTGTGCCGGCATCGACTTGGGCTGTTTCGACTTCATCCTCGGCGTCGACTTTTTTCAGACCCTCGGTCCCATCCTGTGGGACTTCGACGCCTTGACGATGACCTTCTGGCGTCTGGTTCGCCACATCTGGTGGGAGGGCCTCGGGGGCACCTCTCCGGCGCCGCAGCTGCAGCTTGCCGCGACCGACCCCGAGCCCGAGCACCCACTGTTGGCCCACCTCTTATCACTCCGCCCTACGTGCCATGCCATTCGAGGTGGTCTACGGCCATCCACCCCCGCCCATACTGCCGGTTGACCCGGCGACGGCACGGACGGAAGCCGCAGGAGAGCTCCTACGTAGCCACGACGAGATGCTTGCTGATGTGCGGCAACATCTTATTCAAGCTCAGCAACTGGCCAAGCACTACTATGATGGCCACCATCGCGAGTTGGAGTTCACGGTAGGTGATTAGGACTATTTAGCAGTACTGCTATAATACAACAAGAAATTATACTCCACGTGTTTAAAAATCAGCAGGATATACATGCATCTAGCTAGCAGGGTACCCATGCTTGCACATACATAATTAGGACTAGTTAGCCTGTTTCTACCAATGCTTATCGGTGTATGTATACATCTAGCTAGCAGTGTTTGTATACATGAATTCTCATAAATACATGTCAAAACTGAAACCATATTAGGTAAACTGAAACCACTATCAGTACAATGCCAAGTATGTGTTTTGTGTCTTTCATAAGAGCAGAACTATCAGTACAATACCAATTGGTTTAGGCTCGGAAGCTCCAGTAAGAGCGGCTTTTAGAAATTTAGAAAACTTTGTTTTTGTCTCGAAAAATCTGAAATTAAATATACAAGTACAACATAGATGGAGCAAGAAAAGAAGAAGACCAAGAAAAGGGAAAGAACATAAATGGAGCAAGAAAAGAAGAACAAGAAAAGGGAAAGAACATAAATGGAGCAAGAAAAGAAGAGGACCACCAAGCCCCAAACAAACCCAAACACCCATTACACACGAGAAAAGCTCATAAGCACGCATGTACACATGCTTCACAAGCTATACGATGTGCTAAATCTACCAATACATCTAGCTCACCTCACCCAAATACTAACAAAACCAGCAACGGAAACATCAGCGCACACTCACACAAATGCAAACTACCACGTACAGACAGAAAGAAAGAAGCTGCGGACATTTTTTTCACCCATGGATTTGACCTCTCCGGGTCACGAGCACAGAAATGAACAAGACAGTTAATTAACAGAACTGAGTA
The DNA here is from genome assembly GCA_910589775.1 of Avena eriantha. Classification (NCBI taxonomy): domain Eukaryota; kingdom Viridiplantae; phylum Streptophyta; class Magnoliopsida; order Poales; family Poaceae; genus Avena; species Avena eriantha. The sequence goes on along the minus strand of OU342745.1, from coordinate 35,396,102 downwards.
TAGCAAGAAAGATGTAGCTTCCCCTTTCCCCCCAACGAAAAAGGCTGGAGGTAGCCTGCTCCAATTCAGGCAAGATCGCATGAACATAAGGCATGTACGCAAGAGAGAAGCACGACACGACACCTGTTGTTGGAGTACTCGTAGAGGCGCCCACGGCTGGAGAAGACGATAAGTGCCACCTCGGTCACATGCAGAAGGTCCACCGCGGCTGGAGAAGACGATAAGACCGTTGCGGCGCTTGCAAAAGGTCACCTGCCACAAATCAATGGGGGCGACGAGATCCAACAAGATCAGATGCTACCACATCTCAACATCTCTTATCTCAAATTGCAAGAAAAAAGCATGCTCCCTAACTTGAACAAGCCCTAACTTTACCAGAAGAGGGGATGGGGAGGAGATGGAGGAGGGAAGCTTACCTTCTAGGGGCCAGCGTCGGAGGTGGAGAAGGGGATATGCCGGAGATCTGAAGCTTTCGGGTTGGGCACAGCCGTCGTCGCCTCCCCTTAGTCGTCGCCGCCCCTATCGCGAGAAGGAGCTCCGTTTCTTTCTTTGTTTTCGGGATTCTTTCCACGGGTGTGAGATCGATTTTTTTAACCTGGTGGAAATGGGGGGTTTCAGGGAAAACCGACCGGGCTAGAAACATCACAGGGCTTAACCGAACATCATATAAAAACTAGCCTGGATTGAACCCCGGCCGGCCAGATCCCGGCTGAACCACGGGGTTGGGGCCCAATACCAGCGGGGTTGGGGCTAAACAAACAAAGCCGTACTCTAGCTTTACGCATTTTGAGCCCACTCCCTTGCGCTGAGTGTGGTCTCCTTCCCCCAGGCTTTGTTCGTTTAGCCCCAACCCCGCCGCTGAGTGTGAAATAAATGCACGTGCTGTTATTTTTCTTTGTTTGACTTTGCTATTTTTCATTGTCTGACTTTGATGGCTCCAATATTCAGGAGTTAGGCTTGCTTCCTAGAACTCCAATTGGAATTTTGATTCTTGATGCTTATGCTGGTGGTGTTGGAGTCATGGAAAGTGTGCCGAATGCAGACTTTAAAGCTGATAGTAAGTGTTGATTCCCCTCTTGTCTTTCATAAAGAAATGACTATATACTTCACATTTATCTATGTGCAACATTGTTTCTCCCCAAAAAGCAAAAGTCTTGCAGCGATGCATTGCTAGGGAAAAGAATATGTACACATGCCAAAGATAGGCACACCATGCACAAGATTATGTGGAACATTTTGTTTGTAGTGTTTGATGAAGAAGCAATATGCCATCGCATGGTTTTGGTTTGCGGGACATCTACATGCCACATGGCCGTTTCGAAGAAAAAGTTATTTATCCCTGGTGTCTGGGGTCCATTTTTGTCTGGTACAGTTGCCTTCATAGCATATGTTTATTATTCACTTCCATATGGTCCTTGCCAGCATCTCTGCTAATTTGTTTCTGTACTTGGTTTGCTGTATCTTATGTTGGCTATGTTAGTTAATGGCTTAATGCTTATCTTGTGATTCCACACTCAGCAATGATACCTGATTTTTGGCGAACGGAATGTGGCCGGAGTGCAACTGGTGCTTTACTTGATTACATTGTTCAAAACCATCTTGCGGCTCCCCTTGTGGCTAATCAAGTTGCTTCGCAAAGTAAGTTCCATGTTTTCTGAAACAGAATATCTTTGAAGCTGTACCTTGTAAAAGGTTTGTAATATTCTTCTCAAATTATACAAGTCTGTCCATTTATGAGTTACTGAACAAGATGTTGTTTTCTATGTCATATGAACAAAATTTGCCTTTTCTGTCTGCATTGAGTCAAGACATCCATGTTCTTCCAGATTTTCATTGAAATCGGTAAGGATTGTCCATGCTATGATTTACCAAGAATGCTGGTTTCCTTGAATTTTTTTTAGTTGGATATTTACTATGTGACACTAAAAATGGTTAGTCGGATTTAATAAGAAATATCCATGAGCACTCACTGTGGAGGCCAAGCCTCGGACGTGGGTGGGGTGGGCCTGCACTCCCTTCTCTGGCCAGCTGACACAAAAGATCTCAGAACAGATCAACCAGGCTTCTTTTCCTGTCATGAAATTCAACCAGACGTCATGAATCAATATGTCTCTGACATCTGCATCATTCTTTCACTCCTAGTGATTAACATAGGGTCTATCATGCCAACTTTAATGCCATGTCATTATGCAAGTATTCATACCATATTTCTTTAAAAAAACAGGTTGGTTTTCTCTTTCCATGTCATTCTAATTAAATATACTCAAACAACAATCAGAAACACACTCAGGTAGCTAGCACTGTCATCTAAAGATTAAATCTTATACGGAGTACCAGAATTTTATTAGGCTATCACTTGCACACACATTATTAGTTCCCCCTCAAATTGTTCGTTAATGCTTACTTGACATCAGATGGTACGCTTCCAATGCGGTTGACATGAATGTAGAAGCTGTTGTTATCATTAGGTCCCCTGTGACTGATCCAAAATCTAAAGGGGTGATTTGTGGCTTGACACTTGATACAAGTGAGAAGCATCTGGCGCTTTTGTACCTTGCAACAATTTAGGGCATTGCTTATGGTACTCGTCATATTGTGGAGCATTGTAATGCTCACGGGCACAAGGTATTTATTTGTTACCAGTGATCGAAAAAGTAACTTGGTATATGAATCAGTGCCTAGAATATAAAAGTTTTTTCTTCATGTATAACAGATCGACACTCTTCTTGCCTCTGGAGGACTTGCAAAGAACTCCTTGTATATCCAAGAACACACAAATAATATGGGCAAGTATCCTCTTCCTGCAGTATAATTTGCTCTCCCCATTTCATCCTCTTCCCTGCCCTCTGAAAGGTTTTACAGGATGTCCAACAATACTTGTTCTTTACAGGATATCCAATAATACTTCCTAGAGAGAACGAGTCTGTGCTGTTAGGCGCTGCTATTCTGGGTGCTGTTGCTGCGAAGAAGTTCTCAGGCGTTCATGACGCAATGAAAGCACTGAATGCGCGGAGGAAGGTATATTCTTTTTTCTCGGGCACACGTTAAAAAATGCATGTCTCTTTTTTATCATGTCCAGATGCATAGAACAAAAACAATTAGCCGAAAAGAAACGAAAAGTGAAAGAAGAGACAACAGACTAAGGGTTCAAACAACCCTTCACTAATTATGAGTATTCTTTACTTGAGTCTCATGTTTCCACTTGATGTTTCTGAAGTAGTACAAACATTCCTTTTGCAGGTTGTACATCCATCTTCGGATCCTAAACTGAAGAAATACCACGATGCGAAATATCAGATATCCAGGTCATGTATGAGCAACAGCTCTCCCATCGCTCAATCATGGCTCAGGCATTGCACTAGGGCTATGTGACATGACATATATCAAGCGAGCTGGACGCTGCATTCTTGTTTATCTAAACGACGGATTTTTTCGCCATGTTTTCTTGGGTTATTTACTTCTTTCTGGGAAGGTTGGATTATTTGCTTATTTACATGCAGTCAATTTTGCTTCCATGGTGGAAAAGGTTGTACAATGTCTCTAAATTTGATTGTAGGACAAGATGATCCATTGTGGTCAAAATATGTAGTGCACTTATATCCATTTTCTTGCTCTATTATGTCACGATCCATCACAAATCCCACTTTTGTGATAGTTGATTTTCGTTCTTGACATACTCTCAAAGCAGTAAAGAAGGAACTTCATGTGTGAAATATTGCTGCCAATATTTTCAAACAAGATCACTATATCATCTACATACTGTAACTTGCTCAGGCAAGGTTGAATCAAGCAAGGAACCAACCCTATGACAGTGCCACTGGAAGTTTTGAATAAGGACCCCGTTGAATAAAAGGCCTTGCTTCCTATTAAATGTTTATGGCTAGCACACCCTTGGTCTGCCTTGACTTTCCGGTTGCTGTGTTTTTGGCACCTCTGGAAGCACCGAAATGGCGTCGTCTTCCAGGCTCTTGCCCCCTCGCTCCCACTTCTGAGGAGGAACTGCCACGCTGATGTGATCCTCTGGCGTGCAAGATTGATGTTGGATCGCCGTGAGGATGTTGACCTCTGGCTGAGCTACCTACAGCCTGTTCGATTCTTGTGTGTCTCGCCCCATGTACTCTAGCTTTACGCCTTTTGAGCCCACTCCCTTGCACTGAGTGTGGTCTCCTTCCCCCAGGCTTTGTTCGTTTAGCCCCAACCCCGCCGGTATTGGGCCACAACCCCGTGGTTCAGCCGGGATCTGGCCCGCCGGGGTTCAATCCAGGCTAGTTTCTATATTATGTTCGGTTAAGCCCTGTGATGTTTCTAGCCCGGTCGGTTTTCCCTGAAACCCCCCGTTTCCACCGGGTTAAAAAAATCGATCTCACACCCGTGGAAAGAATCCCGAAAACAAAGGAAGAAACGGAGCTCCTTCTCGCGATAGGGGCGACGGCGACTAAGGGGAGGCGACGACGGCTGTGCCCGACCCGGAAGCTTCAGATCTTCGGCATATCCCCTTCTCCACCTCCGATGCCGGCCCCTAGAAGGTAAGCTTCCCTCCTCCATCTCCTCCCCATCCCCTCTTCTGGTAAAGTTAGGGCTTGTTCAAGTTAGGGAGCATGCTTTTTTCTTGCAATTTGAGATAGGAGATGTTGAGATGTGGTAGCATCTGATCTTGTTGGATCTCGTCGCCCCCATTGATTTGTGGCAGGTGACCTTCTGCAAGCGCCGCAACGGTCTTATCGTCTTCTCCAGCCGCGGTGGACCTTCTGCATGTGACCGAGGTGGCACTTATCGTCTTCTCCAGCCGCGGTGGACCTTCTGCATGTGACCGAGGTGGCACTTATCGTCTTCTCCAGCTGCGGGCGCCTCTACGAGTACTCCAACAACAGGTGTTGTGTCGTGCTTCTCTCTTGCGTACATGCCTTATGTTCATGCGATCTTGCCTGAATTGGAGCTGGCTACCTCTAGCCTTTTTCGTTGGGGGGAAAGGGAAGCTACATCTTTCTTGCTATACTCAGTTCTGTTAATTAACTGTCTTGTTCATTTCTGTGCTCGTGACCCGGAGAGGTCGAATCCATGGGTGAAAAAAATGTGCGCAGCTTCTTTCTTTCTGTCTGTACGTGGTAGTTTGCATCTGTGTGTGTGTGTGCGTTGATGTTTCCATTGCTGGTTTTGTTAGTATTTGGGTGAGGTGAGCTAGATGTATAAGTAGATTTAGCACATCGTATAGCTTGTGAAGCATGTGTACATGCGTGCTTCTGAGCTTTTCTCGTGTGTAATGGGTGTCTGGGTTTGTTTGGGGCTTGGTGGTCCTCTTCTTTTCTTGATCCATTTATGTTCTTTCCCTTTTCTTGGTCTTCTTCTTTTCTTGCTCCATCTATGTTGTACTTGTATATTTAATTTCAGATTTTTTCGAGACAAAAACAAAGTTTTCTAAATTTCTAAAAGCCGCTCTTACTGGAGCTTCCGAGCCTAAACCAATTGGTATTGTACTGATAGTTCTGCTCTCTTATGAAAGACACAAAACACATACTTGGCATTGTACTGATAGTGGTTTTAGTTTACCTAATATGGTTTCAGTTTTGACATGTATTTATGAGAATTCATGTATACAAACACTGCTAGCTAGATGTATACATACACCGATAAGCATTGGTAGAAACAGGCTAACTAGTCCTAATTATGTATGTGCAAGCATGCGTACCCTGCTAGCTAGATGCATGTATATCCTGCTGATTTTTAAACACGTGGAGTATAATTTCTTGTTGTATTACAGTAGTACTGCTAAATAGTCCTAATCACCTACCGCGAACTCCAGCTCGCGATGGTGGCCATCATAGTAGTGCTTGGCCAGTTGCTGAGCTTGAATAAGACGTTGCCGCACCTTAGCAAGCATCTCGCCGCGGCTACGTAGAAGCTCTCCTGCGGCTTCCGTCCGTGCCGTCGCCGGGTCAACCGGCAGTATGGGCGGGGGTGGACGGCCGTAGACCACCTCGAATGGCATGGCACGTAGGGCGGAGTGATAAGAGGTGGGCCAACAGTGGGTGCTCGGGCTCAGGGTCGGTTGCGGCAAGCTGCAGCTGCGGCGCCGGAGAGGTGCCTCCGAGGCCCTCCCACCAGATGCGGTGACCCAGACGCCAGAAGGTCATCGTCAAGGCGTCGAAGTCCCATAGGATGGGACCGAGGGTCCGAAAAAAGTCGACGCTGAGGATGAAGTCGAAACAGCCCAAGTCGATGCCGGCGCACGTGATGGAGAAGTGCTCGCCGCCGATAGTGATGGGCACATGCTGCGCCAGTCCATGGCACTGGAGGCGGTCGCCGTTGGCCACCGTGACCCGAAGGTGATCCCCGCCCGTCGGCTGAAGCGCTAAGCAGTGCATGGTAGCCGCGGGAAAGAAGTTATGTGTGGAGCCCGTATCCAGGAGGGCCACCAGGCGCTCGCCGTGGATCGTCACCGGCAAGAGCCCGTATCCAGGAGGGCCACCAGGTGGCTGGGGGCCGTCGTGCGTGAGGAGGAAAGCGGCGCAGGGAGTGGAGGCGGGTAGGGTTTAGGGTTCCGGCTCCTCGGGGAGCCGGCAATAGAAATAGTCTTATTGCTTAAACTTTCACGTAGTGTTTACAACTGTTTATATAATGAAAATACTGCTCTCGGGAGGGGCGGCACGGGCAGAACCCTCAGCCGCCGCCGCCCCCGACTTCTCCTCCCGCTCCTCCTCCTCTGCCACCGGAGGACGCCGGCGGGCTAAGCCCAGCCGGCCGACGGTGGCGGCGGGGCTGCTTCCTCGCGTGGTGGCCTCTACCCCGCAGGAAGCCCCTTGGGCGCTCGAGGGTTGTCGCCCTGACGGCAATTTGATGGCGACAGGGTCTGGAAGCCGAGACGGCGGCCTCGGGATTTGATGACGGTTCTCCCTCGACGGATGGTGGCGCGGGTCACATCTGCTGGCAGAGGCTCGGTCCTAGGATTTCTCTCACGCCAAGACAAAGATCTGCCTTTATCCTATTTCCATAGATCTGGTGGCAGTGTCGTGTTCCGGAAGGCTCCGCCGGCGAACTTCCATGGGCGATTCATGCCTGGAGATTGCTGGAACGGATGAGATTCGGTCACGCGCAACCGTTGTTTTTCTGACCATTTGGTTTCAGAGGGAGCGAGGCGAAGCTCTGCAGTTTGTTGCCATCATGGAACACGTCTTTAGTTCCATGGTGAAGTTAGTATGCGGAGAATGTCATGGAAGCCAAGATTGGTGGACTAGCTATGGTGGCTCGAGTCCTGGTGGCGATGAGAAATTGGCTTGGTGATTCATGAATTGTAGCAGCGGTATCAAAAAGTGGGGGGCGGCAGCACAGGAGGAGTTCACGGTCTTACCTTGCAGGGTGAAAATCCAAGGTCTGGCCTTAATTGGTTGTGCCCTGGCAATGACCTTGTTGAAGGCATTGTTTTGTGAGCGAGGACTTTCTCCAGGGTGAAAACCTATGATCTTTGATCGGGCGATGACGGTGCTTGTGCTCTGTTTCCTTCTTGAAGGCATCGCTATTGGAGATGTTGAACTTCTGGTGTTGTTCTGGTGGGGTTAGTGTCGCTGCTACTAAGGATATAATCACTGTAGCGGGACTTTTCTTTTTTGTAATTCTTCTTCCTTTTTGTGGTTGTGTGCATCCGTATTGTCAATAGGGTATGCGTTGTTGCAGAGGCTGGGTGTAATTGGTATCCGTATGGTATTAATATATGCTCATTTCCAAAAAAAATCCCCTAACTAAGCTTGCCCATTGGGCCTCCTCCGCGTATACACGTGAGCCCGGTCATAACACTTATCGTCTGTTTAATGCTCGTTGTAGTATGTTTAATACAAGTTGTAGAAGTTGCTAGCTCCTCCTTGACTTCCTTCAAACTAGATTTAGAGGTGCGCCTTGGCGTCACCGACCCGGTATTTTCGATCAGTTTGTGCGGTGAAAATCGGCAATAGTAAGAAGGCAAAAGTACGGCCCGGGAACTTAAATGAAATAGGATAACATCAATTTAGTATTGTTTTTTATGTTACTTTCATAACCAATATATGCTATTTCAAATACATTGTTTTTCAGATACATTGTTTTTCAGGTACATTGTGCATGAATATAAAAATCCAATTTGGGCTCCTCATTGCAGAATCCATAGGCTGATAGCTATCAACAAAGCATAAAAATGATGATTCTCCTAATTTTCACATCCAAGATATAGTAAAGAAATTTTTCCTAGTGTTTCGAAATTCGGTTACTCCTACGTACATCCAAATTTGGACAAATCCGAGTCAAACTAATTTGAAACAGAGGGAGTATTTTTTTTAACAAACTCCTATTGAATATAAAAAAGTGACATTCCAAACAAAATTGAAGAGGCTCCAGGACGCTATACTTGATCAATTGATTGGCAAGTGTTATGAATCTCCAATCTGCATTATGATATCTGCATGTAAAGTATCTCTTAGTCACACTTTCAAATATAATTTAGAACATGGTGAGTGAACATAATGTACATAAGGGTGTGGTCACAGGGTCAATGCCAACTTGTACATATTCCCCGTTTGTCATCACAACATACTTTATGCACAAAATGCTAGAAGTCTTAACTGTATCAATAAGATTATGAAAAGTCCCAAATTATGCAAATCAAAAAACTTAAGCTTCAAACTAAGGTTAAGCAAATGGATTCACGGCATATCTCAAAAGGAACCTAAAAAACCATCACGTAGTGGACATGGTGAACCAAAAAGTTTATACATTGAAACCACTAGAAGCTCTTATCCATCGCTCTTATGCAATAGGATATAAAACACTAAGCAGAAAGCATGCACTATTCTGCAACTGTAATTCAGATAAGCTTTAAAGAATTATCAAGCTCTTCCAGGACAACCAAATCAAATAGTGAAGTATAATTTTGAGTGTATTCCTGAAACAGAGAAGAGAACATACCAACAGACTCGCATGTAATATAGTCAAAAACCAACACAAATGGTCTTGTGGTTCAGAACTTCGAATGCAATAATAGCCAGTAGAAGTGGATAATTTCTGATTGAGATACAAAATGAGACGTTGAACAAAGTAACCATACACCAAAATGTTACTGATCCTCAAGTAAATGATGTTGGATGCCAATATAAAAAACCATTTCTGACAACCTGGTTATAACAGGAATTAGAAGATGTAAAATCAGAGAAATAATGCGAAGAGGAAATGTAATCAACCATATAATTTATGGTGCACAAAATGGCCAACCTATAAAAGTCACGTTGACTATACATGCCAATAACAACTAAATTGCACTGTATTATATAAGAGCACATAAACAATCAACCTGATGCTTGATGCAGCTATTTCTCTCACCAATACAAAATGGAAGCATATGTGAAGTGCAGCGTTTGATGCTCAGATCGTTCAAGTTCAATGCTGTTTTAATTTTCAGCATATACAACACCCTGAAAAATTAACCCTAGGATTAGCCTAGTCAGTGCCGGGTACAGGCAAGGAGGCCAACAACCCATGATAAAAATCCAATTATGCCTTACATCCAAATGTAAATACTACTACAACTAACTAAGAACATCAGATAATTTTTGAATAGAGCTTGTAATGTGAGAGACAAATAAAATCTAAAAATAACTGAAATGACAGTTAAGAGCAGTATTTGCTGGCCTCTAAACACATATTGTTTGCCTAGATTTAATTTTGATCTTTATGCAAAAGGCTCTCTAAAATCTCACTATTATCACAGATATTGAAAGCCTGCATACTAAGCACTACCTACAGGAATTTTGGTGATCTCATCTTTAAATCGAAAGGACCTCCATGATTGTAAAAAACAGGTATCATGTATAATTTATCAACTCCTTCAAACGATCAACAATGTAGAGAAACCCACCTTCATTGAAGTAGCACATGTCGCCGATTTAGAACCAACCTTCTGAATTTGCAGTTGCTAACAACTTCATCAGAACTGAGAAGACAAAACCTTTACATGTGTTGAATGGTAGGGCCTCATTTTTGGGGGATAATTTATGGTTCAGATCTGCAAGAAAACAGCAGTATTAGTCCATGTGAGTAAATATTTCTTCCTACTTACTCTCGTCAAGAAAGGAAATTAGATGCCCTTTTCTGCTCTAGTCAAAGCCCAATATTTCTTGTCTAAAAAAGGAATTGGACAATCAACATGACGGAGCACACTAAAATCTGCTCACCAACCGCCCATCCCCTTCCTCCCGATCGAGCTCTTCGAGCCGCCACCTGGGCCTTGCCCTGTCGCCGCTCTCTCCCACCTTCGGCTGCCACCCGCCATCTACATCCTCCCCCCGCTCGAGCCCGCCTCATCCTGAGCGCCACCCCCGTAAGCGCCACCGCCCTCTCCCTTGCGCAGCGCCGCTGTCGCCGGCCGCTCGTCCGCGAATCCTCGCGCCTCGCCGCCGTCCTCCTCCGCCCCATCTCCTCTGCCACCGCAAGGGTGCGCCTTGGCACACGATCCCATTGAATTTGAAACAATTTGGCGCTAGCAAATGGAAACATGCCAATTGCGTCAAAGATCAAATTTGATAGTAGATTTTCAATTGAGATTCTAACTTAATGGTGAATAAAATAAATTAAAAAGGATATAATAGGGGGGAGCTGATTTATGACCTCGAGCAAGATTACACACAAATTTTCATCCCATTACCACGCCACTAATTTGTGGGGTGTTTTGGCTTAGCAGTGTGACCTAATGGAGGGCAGCGGTGCAGAGAACAATAGCCGGAGACGGTTCAACATAAACAGATCCTTGGGTACCCAATCAAAATAGAACACTGAAGATATTTTTCTTCCCCATTCAAAATTTGCTATTTTTCTCTCACCCAACAGACAAACAAACAGGTTAACACTTTTATTTAGAGAACTCTTACCTAGTTTGCTCCAGGGTGTAAAACTCCAGTGCTTGAGGTGATGCTCTGAGCTATGGTGTGCTCTAGCCATGGTCGCCCTCTTATGTGCCTCTTGCTGCTCACCTCCAACCCAACCCTGCCTAAAGAGTGCAACGACGTAGAGAAGAACTGCATAAGAATAAAACATAGTAGAAAGCAGAAGACCCAATGCTATCTACGGTTTGATGATACTTGACTTGTGACTGTAAGGCATAATTGATCGCCAATGCCCAATTGTTACACCTTCAGTTTTAACACACAGAAGTTTGTTTTTCTATTGTCACATGTACTGCCATATTTTATTAAATATAATCATGCTAGTTAAACATCTAAAACATAGCAATGTCATAGCAGTTTCGCAGAACAAATGATGTAGATTTTGTATTAAATCTGGAAACATATTAATTGTACTAATCATTATATAGGTAGGCTGAAAGAAATCTAGAAAATAAACCCAAAAACAGACTACTGGAATGAACTATGGATCAAGCGTCTTAGAAAATTCAGAACACGAATAAACATAATTAGCGGAGAGATGCTTATCTGATACCTCTTTAATTATAATTACGACCATCAGTACCATGGAACACTGGAACAAAGATTCATCTGAGTTTATCGTGGCCATAGTCCCGTCAAATCCCAGCCAATAGAACAATAGCATACATTCGTCATGGCCAATTAGTGAGCATACCGCTCTTATCATACAACACGCTCAAGTGAAAAGATTTTGTCAAGGAATAACTAAAAACAAAGGAGAGCAGCTCTTGGCCGCCAATGCTACCGCTGCCTTAGACCGTCACACGACGATGTCTCCTACAAAGGATTGATAACAGATATAGATAATATGAAAGAGGAGCCGACAAATATCCATTCCTGGTTTATACTTCTAGCAAACTTGGTCTCCAGAATCCCAATGGCCCAAGCAAAACTAAAAGCTTTGTATAAAAGACAAACAATCTAGAAACTTAAATTGTTACCATGAATTTCACAAAAGGTCAGTATTGTGTGGTGAATAAATATATCTAAATGGTAAATAGAAAGGTACAACTATGTCACGTGGATAATTGGGACATCCACCTAAATCCATGTAGCATGCTTTGAACAAATGAGAACCGATCGGTAGTGTAGTAGCAAGTACAGACAACCAGATGTTCTACATTTGACATAAGGAACCAGTACAGTGCAGATTATGCTAAAACTAATATGAGAAAATACACATTTAAGAATTAAACCCCACAAATAAATGGGTGTTGGTGGTGCCTTGGTGACTTCCTTATTCACAGTTGGTAGGAAGTATGCACATTGAATCGTAGGCAGTATGAATGGAGGTGTTAGAGAAGAACTTTTGAGTAGAAATGCCAGAACATACGCGGAAAAATTGGAAAAATCAGTGACATATATAGCATCTGCATGATGGAGATTCATGCTCTAAGCTGAGCTATGTATGCCAAGTAAAAACTCATTAATGTGTTGCAGAAGTTCTCCTCGACTCACTTTCCTTGCCTCACTTTGGTGAACCTGCACAAAATTTAGAAAGTTGGCTTTAAACCTCACAAATGAATTTAGAGAAGGGTAAGAACTTGAGCTATAAGTACATTTAGAAATCATCCAAGAAAAAAGTATGAGTCAACACAAAACTCAATTTTCAGAAATATTATGCGATGCATGCCTCGAACAATCTAGCATAAATAATTAAATCAGAACCTATGATGTCCCTCCTTTATCAGTTTCCTTGGCTCTCTTTGATGAATATGTACAAAATTTCAGAAATATAAACAATACATGGATGAATCTTCCACCAGAACCTGCTAGGTTTTTCATCGAATAGCTTGTAGGCAAAGATAAAACAAAATCTATATACATACAAATATGAAAAAGAGATGAGTGGGAGAGACGGTTGCCTGCAGCAGAGAGATGGAAATGTTAGAATCCCCTCGCAGCCTATGCGACGCTGCAGACTTCTAGCACTCGGGCCTAGATCGACACCAGACAGATGCCGAAGCCATGGGGAGGATAGGAGGTGGAGCACATCTTCCTCGCGAGGCAATCTCTCTATTCCCGGTTCCCTCCATAGCTACCGGAGGAATAAGGAGATCAAAACACACACACGCACAACACCCGCACACACATACAAGCTAAGAAGCAGAGAGAGACAAACCTGTAGCTAGTGCCATCACGGCACTGAAGGGTCCCCTTTTTTTCTCATAAAGAACATCTTTTTGGTCAATCTTGTTTCGCAGCACATCATCTTCAACCACTCTTCCAAGCACATCATTCAAACAGCCCCTTAGCTCCCCAACTAATTCATCATCTCCTCTCTCAATAATTGGATAAAATTTCCCCTGGTCTAGAAATAGGGCAGCCCCGTACGTAGCAAATAGAAGGGGAGCTAGTGGGGAAGAAGAGGAGAAGCAGGCGGGGAAGAAGGTGATTCATACCTTGCAGCGAGAAAGACGAAGCAGGGAGGGGTGGCGACGATGTGGCAGTGAAGATCTCGATAGACTGGAGCTGCGCAGGACACGGGCTCACGTGAAGAAGCGTCGGCGTATGACAAGGGCTCGATTCCCCCTCGATTTCTTCCGCTCAGGTCTCCCTCCCCTCTTGATTTCTTCCGCTCTGGTCGATTCCTCCTCAATTTCTTCTACTCTGATTTGTTCTGCTCTAATTTGGCGCTAGCAAGGGCGTGGAGGAGGAGGTCGCTCGTGGCACGGCGGCGTGGTGCGGTGAATTTCTTCCGCTCTGATTTGTTCCGCTTTGATTCGGTGCCAGCAAGGGCGTGGAGGAGGAGGTCGCGCGTGGCGCGGTGGCGGCGCCAACAAGGGCGTGGAGGAGTTTAGGGTTCTCACCCGCGTCTATTTAATTCGCCCACTCGGCGCGGTGGATTTGCCCTCCCAGACCCGGGTACCGAAAAATGACCCTAAAAATATTAACAGGTGAGGATGACTAGCGGGCCCAAACCTGGTTTTTTTAACAGGCCGAAGCCTGGAAGAGAGAGACGTGGCTCTGGGTACAAAACTGAGCGCGCGTAGCAAATAGACCCACGAGGGTAACAACAACTTACCGCGGTCGGACGGTCGGGATTCGCTGTAAAGGCTCGATCCAACGGTTCACAATAGCTAATCTCTCTAGAAGCCCCATGGGGGGGCACCAATTACACCTTTGGATACTAGACATTGTTATTCTAGGAGAACATTCTCATTCTTCTCAAGAAAAGAAATCTGAAGTTGTTTTATACAGTGATCACAAACAATGTCTTATCCAGCCTTCTTCTATGTTCTTATTTTTTCCTTCAGGTGAACTAAACATGTTCTAATAATTATGCTTTCTCATTGCTTACATGACCAGATGCAAATACCCATAGTTCTATATGATCAAGCTTCGGAAGAAGAAAAGCAAGGGTGCCGTAATGACAAATTCGTGTGTGCTTTACAACGGAAGGACTGTATTTATTATCACGTCACTATTTTTCTGAGAACGAATCAATTGTAGCTTGAAATGTTTGGGATTTTTTAGATACTCATGTCCACCTATATCCTGTATTTTGTTCTCTATCTTGACATGTTGATTTTAGCTTCCAGCCATGCTAAAAGCTGATGCAAAAAGGATATTATTTAGATTTATGGTGTACCTTTTTTTCTGCTAGTATGTTACTGCTAGCTGCATGTCGTTGTGCTGCCTGCTGTCGATTGTGCTGCTTGCTGCGTGCTGCTACTGGACAGGGATACCGGGATTAACCGAACAACGTTGGATTATTAGGGACCATGGGACAACCGTAGATGGGGCTGGGGTGACAACCAGGGATCACCCGATCCCTGTAGGGATTAGTTCAGCTAGTGGATCTAAACTACTGCAACCGAACAAAGCCTACATGGGGCGAGACACACTAGAATCGAACAGGCTGCAGGTAGCTCAGCCAGAGGTCAACATCCTCATGGCGATCCAACATCAATCTCGCACGCCAGAGGATCACATCAGCGTGGCAGTTCCTCCTCATAAGTGGGAGCGAGGGGGCAAGAGCCTGGAAGACGACGCCATTTCGGTGCTTCTAGAGGTGCCAAAAACACAGCAACCGGAAAGTCAAGGCAGACCAAGGGTGTGCTAGCCATAAACATTTAATAGGAAGCAAGGCCTTTTATTCAACGGGGTCCTTATTCAAAACTTCCAGTGGCACTGTCATAGGGTTGGTTCCTTGCTTGATTCAACCTTGCCTGAGCAAGTTACAGTATGCAGATGATATAGTGATCTTGTTTGAAAATATTGGCAGCAATATTTCACACATGAAGTTCCTTCTTTACTGCTTTAAGAGTATGTCAGGAACGAAAATCAACTATCACAAAAGTGGGATTTATGATGGATCGTGACATAATAGAGCAAGAAAATGGATATAAGTGCACTACATATTTTGACCACAATGGATCATCTTGTCCTACAATCAAATTTAGAGACATTGTACAACCTTTTCCACCATGGAAGCAAAATTGACTGCATGTAAATAAGCAAATAATCCAACCTTCCCAGAAAGAAGTAAATAACCCAAGAAAACATGGCGAAAAAATCCGTCGTTTAGATAAACAAGAATGCAGCGTCCAGCTCGCTTGATATATGTCATGTCACATAGCCCTAGTGCAATGCCCGAGCCATGATTGAGCGATGGGAGAGCTGTTGCTCATACATGACCTGGATATCTGATATTTCGCATCGTGGTATTTCTTCAGTTTAGGATCCGAAGATGGATGCACAACCTGCAAAAGGAATGTTTGTACTACTTCAGAAACATCAAGTGGAAACATGAGACTCAAGTAAAGAATACTCATAATTAGTGAAGGGCTGTTTGAACCCTTAGTCTGTTGTCTCTTCTTTCACTTTTCGTTTCTTTTCGGCTAATTGTTTTTATTCTATGCATCTGGACATGATAAAAAAGAGACATGCATTTTTTAACGTGTGCCCGAGAAAAAAGAATATACCTTCCCCGGTGCATTCAGTGCTTTCATTGCGTCATGAACGCCTGAGAACTTCTTCGCAGCAACAGCACCTAGAATAGCAGCGCCTAACAGCACATATTCGTTCTCTCTAGGAAGTATTATTGGATATCCTGTAAATAACAAGTATTGTTGGACATCCTGTAAAACCTTTCAGAGGGAAGGGAAGAGGATGAAATGGGGAGAGCAAATTATACTGCAGGAAGAGGATACTTGCCCATAATATTTGCGTGTTCTTGGATATACAAGGAGTTCTTTGCAAGTCCTCCAGAGGCAAGAAGAGTGTCGATCTGTTATACATGAAGAAAAAACTTTTATATTCTAGGCACTGATTCATATACCAAGTTACTTTTTCGATCACTGGTAACAAATAAATACCTTGTGCCCGTGAGCATTACAATGCTCCACAATATGACGAGTACCATGAGCAATGCCCTAAATTGTTGCAAGGTACAAAACCGCCAGATGCTTCTCACTTGTATCAAGTGTCAAGCCACAAATCACCCCTTTAGATTTTGGATCAGCCACAGGGGACCTAATGATAACAACAGCTTCTACATTCATGTCAACCGCATTGGAAGCGTACCATCTGATGTCAAGTAAGCATTAACGAACAATTTGAGGGGGAACTAATAATGTGTGTGCAAGTGATAGCCTAATAAAATTCTGGTACTCCGTATAAGATTTAATCTTTAGATGACAGTGCTAGCTACCTGAGTGTGTTTCCGATTGTTGTTTGAGTATATTTAATTAGAATGACATGAAAAGAGAAAACCAACCTGTTTTTTTAAAGAAATATGGTATGAATACTTGCATAATGACATGGCACTAAAGTTGGCATGATAGACCCAATGTTAATCACTAGGAGTGAAAGAATGATGCAGATGTCAGGCACATATTGATTCATGACGTCTGGTTGAATTTCATGACAGGAAAAAAGCCTGGTTGATCTGTTTTTAGATCTTTTGTGTCAGCTGGCCAGAGAAGGGAGTGCAGGCCCACCCCACCCACGTCCGAGGCTTGGCCTCCACGGTGAGTGCTCATGGATATTTCTTCTAATTAAATCCGACTAACCATTTTTAGTGTCACATAGTAAATATCCAACTAAAAAAATTCAAGGAAACCAGCATTCTTGGTAAATCATAGCATGGACAATCCTTACCGATTTCAATGAAAATCTGGAAGAACATGGATGTCTTGACTCAATGCAGACAGGAAAGGCGAATTTTGTTCATATGACATCGAAAGCAACATCTTGTTCAGTAACTCATAAATGGACAGACCTGCATAATTTGAGAAGAATATTACAAACCTTTTACAAGGTACAGCTTCAAAGATATTCTGTTTCAGAAAACATGGAACTTTCTTTGCGAAGCAACTTGATTAGCCACAAGGGGAGCCGCAAGATGGTTTTGAACAATGTAATCAAGTAAAGCACCAGTTGCACTCTGGCCACATTCCGTTAGCCAAAAATCAGGTATCATTGCTGAGTGTGGAATCACAAGATAAGCATTAAGCCATTAACTAACATAGCCAACATAAGATACAGCAAACCAAGTACAGAAACAAACTAGCAGAGATGCTGGCAAGGACCATATGGAAGTGAATAATAAACATATGATATGAAGGCAAATGTACTAGACAAAAATGGACCCTAGACACCAGGGATAAATAACTTTTTCTTCGAAACGGCCATGTGGCATGTAGATGTCCCGCAAACCAAAACCATGCGATGGCATATTGCTTCTTCATCAAACACTACAAACAAAATGTTCCACATAATCTTGTGCATGGTGTGCCTATCTTTGGCCTGTGTACATATTCTTTTCCCTAGCAATGCATCGCTGCAAGACTTTTGCTTTTTGGGGAGAAACAATGTTGCACATAGATAAATGTGAAGTATATAGTCATTTCTTTATGAAAGACAAGAGGGGAATCAACACTTACTGTCAGCTTTAAAGTCTGCATTCGGCACACTTTCCATGACTCCAACACCACCAGCATAAGCATCAAGAATCGAAATTCCAACTGGAGTTCTAGGAAGCAAGCCTAACTCCTGAATATTGGAGCCATCAAAGTCAGACAATGAAAAATAGCAAAGTCAAACAAAGAAAAATAACAGCACGTGCATTTATTTCTAACACAAAAAAGGTAAGAAAGCACTGAGGTGATTGGCTGCCTTGTTCATGCATGATAGTACCATTTACCATAAAGGCAGCTTAAACAATGTCATTTTAAATCAAGAGCAAAACTGATTTGCTTGCCTTTGCAGAAGTAGGTGTCAAACCATAACCTAGAGGATGACCAGGAAACGCAACGCTATGTCCTATTTGGATTGCACAAGAAAGTAAGTAATGGCGTGTTAGAAAATTAATAACCACATATCACACACTGATTTTAGCACCAGGGAAATGGATATGCATTCAACCTATTTTTGCATGGCTCCCTTCATAAAGGTCTCCCAAGCCTATTTCTACCCAGAAGACTTCATCCCTTCCACATGGTTCCATATCAGATGAATCTGATGCCCTCCACTGCTCCATGTGCGATAAGCTGCGGGTGTCATCACCAGTAACCCTAGAAAATAAACAACCCAAGCAAAACATGTTAGAAATTCAACTCGTAGCTTATTATAAAATCAGGCTTCAATGTTGAACTCACCGATATGTTAACCAGTTACTAAGGTCCATCCACCTCCATACCATAGACCAAGACTCTTGCATATTTTCCTTTACCCATAAAAGCTGTAAGCTTTTGAAGTCAAAATATGACACCACCAATGGAGTTTACGGTAGAATACACAACAAACCTATTGTTTAAAGAACTTCTCAGTTCTACTCCCTCTGTTCCATATTAACTGCTGCAGCGTTTTAGTGTATAGATACATGCGAATCTAGACAAACCTGCCACTGTTAATATGGAACAGAGGTAGTACTAAAAAGTCAAAACCATGTTTCGGTACTCTTTAAGAAAAACAACATCATATTTTGAAGAAGTCAAGAAGAGAATGCTGTGTTGTTCGGTTTTCGAAATGCTAGAGTTCTGACTTTCTGAAAATTGCAAGCCAAACTTCTAGAAGGTAGAGTAACAACATGGTACTACATTATCGAGCAGTCAAAACATGGTTGAGATCTCCAACAAGATGAACAAAAGTTTTTGCAAATGATGAACCACGAAGTCAGGAGAATCATATGCATGAAAATGAAAGCAGTTACCTTTGGAGCTTGCATTTCTGGGGAGACACCTCCACCATAAAATTGTAATACCGGTGAATCGTGAGAACTAATTCGCTCAGCCTGGTCAACAGCCCTATGGTCCATCCACACAAGGATGTCTCTTCTCGAATCACCATTCGAAGAAACAGAAACAGGAGAACCATCAAGACCGACAGCAACTGCAAGCAACCATCCTCTGTCATCAAGTTGGTAAAACTCTGTTCACCTCAGACACAAAATTCTCCATTCAAACCAGGAGGCACTCTGATAATACGGAGATCAGAGCAAACCAAGGGAGCAAGTAGCGGTGAAGCCAATGCTGACGACATCCTGGGGGGCAACATTTGCCAGCGAGCATGCAAACCTTACAGCAGCACACACTGCCCGCCAGATATCCGTTGACGATTGCTGGTGGTGAAAACAACCGAGAATTAGCAAGACAGCATTTACTTTGCATATTGATCATGCGGTACACTGTATCGGTCACCATGGAAGTTTCCAACCTCTACACAATCGTTCTCTTTCCATATCTGAATAGGGTCGCTTGCTGACCCCAGCAACTTACCCTTGTCGTCAAACAGGCCTGCATCAACATAAGATGGAAAATTTACAACACTAAACGAACTCCTAGTTTTTTTAATCAAAGAAGGAAAAAAACTCATATTTTAGCTACGATATGTTCAGCGGCAAGAAAGTCTCTGAAGTCTGAACACCTATTCACAGTCAGCGGGAGAGTTGCAGGAAACTGAACATATTTCCTTGCATTTTCTGTAAAAACATACTTCCTTTGATGAAGCTAGCATTTAGTTCATCGCTGGAGTGGACTTCAGTGAAACATATTTCCTTCCAGTTCTCTAGCACTGTTTACTTTGCTACAAAGCCAGCATCAGTATTAACTGGCCTGTTAAATCTCGCCCTAAAAAGCCGACATTACTACTAGTACTGGAAACTGTAGAAAACAAAGAGGGAGGGGTTTTGAACGCAGCAAACCCGCGCGAGCGCTTCCGATGCCGACATCTACGCCGAGGAAGGCGCCACCGCGGGACATGATGCCGGCGGCGACTGGGAGCAGCCGGAGCCAGGCACGAGGAGCTAGCGCGTTCACGTGGGCCTCTCGTGGGGCGTAGGCTCCGTCGCATGGTTTTTATTGGGTTGTTACTGACGTTTCCAACAGGTGTTTATCTGACGAGAAACACAAAACACTGAAAAAAACAAGAGCTCGCACACAGTTGTTTTTGGTGTGGTGTACTACTTACCACTTTTCGCTCTTTCTTCTATTTATTCAATCAGTTACAAGCTGCATCCTACAAACTAGGATCTTGACCGAGCTTACAGGAGAATGCCATCCCACTCTCGCTCAGATCAGGAGCTTCTACAAACACGCCACGACCAGCACAAACTCGTGCCATCCCACGAGTGATGATCGTGCCGAGAGTAAGTCTATGCTTAACAGAAAACAGACTATCCTATCTACCTGACAATGTACTGTGTACAGGCACACGAGCACACTGTTTATTTTCAGAACAAAGGGAACAACTAAATACTAAGACAGCAGGATTAAACAGGTTAACAATTCTCCCCCTTCATCCTGATGTCCTGACTTCCTCAACACCCAGCTTCTGCCTCAGCTCGATGAACTTGACACGCCCAAGTCCCTTTGTGAGGATATCAGCCAACTGTGAATCAGTCCTGACATGCTCAACACCCATCTTCTCTGACTCAATGCACTCATGGATGAAATGGTGTCTCACTTCGATATGCTTGCTTCTGTCATGAAAAACAGGATTCATGCACAATGAAATTGCTGACCAGTTATCCACATGCAGTTTAAACTTCACCGGTTCAGAACCCTTCATCTCTGCGAGCAGTCGAGTGAGCCAGAGACCTTGACAAGCTGCAGCTGCTGCAGCAACATATTCAGCCTCGCAGGATGACAACGCAACAATTTTCTGCTTCTGCGAGGACCAGGTGACAGCGCTTGAGCCAAGGAAAAACAGAGTTCCAGTTGTGCTCTTGCGCTCATCAACATCACCAGCGTGGTCGCTATCGCCGTAGCCAATCACCACTGGTTCAGATGCTCCAGCCCGATAGATGCATCCATATCCCAGAGTTCCACTCACATACCGAAGGATCTGCTTCACCACTGCCCAGTGCTGAGTCCCTGGTGCTTCCATGAAACGACTGGCAATTCCCACTGCATAAGAAATGTCAGGTCGTGTGTTTACCAGGTAACGTAGGCTCCCTATGACACTGCGGTACAATGTGGCATCAACAACAGTGCCACCATTCCTCTTACCGACCTTGCTTCTTGTCTCAGCTGGTATTTGACACGAATTACAGTTGCTCAAGCCTGCAGACTCGAGAATCTTCTCTGCATAGTTCCTCTGGCAGAGAGAAATCTTCTCATCCTCTTGGTGTACCTCAATTCCCAGGTAATATGACAGCATGCCTAGATCACTCATGCAAAATAGTTCATGCATTTGTGCCTTAAATGCCTTAATATCCTCACAGTGAGTGCCCGTAATCACAAGATCGTCAACATACACACCGATGAGCAGGAATCTGTCAGAATCTCCTCTCCTATATAGAGCATGTTCCAGAGGACACCTCTCAAAACCTAGAGATACAAGAGATGCATCCAACTTGGCATTCCATGCCCTGGGTGCCTGCCTGAGCCCATACAAGGCCTTCTTTAACTTGAGTACCTTGTCTTCATTTCCTGAGTCAACAAAGCCTGGAGGCTGCTGTACATATACTTCTTCAATGAGATCACCATTTAGAAAAGCACTCTTGACATCCATGTGATGTACTTCCCACCTGCTGTGAGCTGCTAGAGCCAGTAGGAGCCTCACAGTTTCCATACGAGCTACAGGCGCAAAAACCTCTTCAAAGTCAATGCCCTGCCTTTGTACATAGCCCTTTGCAACCAACCTTGCCTTGTGCTTCACAATGTTTCCTTCTGGGTCTTTCTTGATCTTATAAACCCACTTCAGGCCAATGGCACGTTGCCCAGACGGCAGAGATGTAAACTCCCAAGTGTGGTTCTCAAGGATGGATCCCATATCCTCCTCCATTGCCTTTTTCCAGGCTGGGTCACCCAAGGCTGCATCAATATTGTCTGGTTCTTCAGCAGACAGCAAACACAGACCACTATAGTCAAAGTCATCATCTGTGTACTTGGGGTTTGGCTTCACAATACCATCCTTGGCACGAGTATTCATGGGATGGGAATGACAAGGTGGCCCATCCATGGCATTTATCTGAGGCTCCTGTTCTGCTTCAGCTTCATCGCCACTGCCTTTACTGCTTGCAGCTGCAGGTGAGGGTGGCACTGGTTCAGGTGTTCCCTGGAGTGGTGATCCAGGCACCCCCTGAGAACCAGTCGTGACAGCCCTTTCTGTTGTAGTGACATGATTCTTTGTCAAGGCTGTTACACTATCTAGCTCGTCATAGACGATAGTGAACTCCTTTCTTTGTTCTGCCTCAGTACTGCATGATTCCCAGTCCCAAGGAAGATCTTCCTGAAACACGACATCTCTGGTTATACAAAGACGCTTGGTCATAGGGTTGTAACATCTGTATGCCTTGGCCCCCTCCTCGTAGCCAAAAAATACCATAGGAGTAGATCGATCATCAAGCTTCCTCACTGATAGTCCAGTGGTCTTGACATGGGCTGTACAGCCAAACGTGCGAAAATAGCTCACATTTGGCTTTCTCTTGTACCAGGCCTCATAAGGTGTAATACCCTGTAGAGCTCGTGTTGGTGACCTGTTCAGAATGTGCACGGCCACCTTCACAGCCTCAGCCCAGAACATGGATGGTACTGACATGCTCTTCATCATACATCTTGCCATCTCGACTACTGTCTGATTCCTCCTCTCCACCACACCATTTTGCTGAGGTGAGTAAGGTGCAGTAGTATGACGACGCAGCCCTTGATCATTGCAGAAATCTGTGAAATCTCTGGAGATGAACTCACCCCCTCGATCTGTCCTGAAAACCTTCATCTTCAGTCCAGTCTCTGTTTCTGTCAGATTCTTGATCTTCTTGAAGAAACCCAGAGCCTCATCCTTGGTTTTCAGCATCTCAATCCACATGTATCTGCTCATGTCATCTACGACAAGGAGAAAGTACTTGCTGCCTCCTGGAGCTGCAGGGGAAATTGGTCCACACAGATCCCCATGGGTGAGCTCCAGTTTTTCTTCTGCTCGGTATGCCGTGGCTCGAGGGAACGAAGCACGGTGCTGCTTTCCCAGGGCGCAGCCTGTGCAGAACTGCTCAATGCGCTGGATGCTCGGGATGCCACGCACCATATCCTTGGCAGCAAGATCATGGAGGCCACGAAAGTGCAGATGGACGAACCGCGCATGCCAGCGCCACGCCTCGTCCCCTGAGTGCGCCAACAAGCTGACTGGCTCTGTCAATGTCAGATGGATGGGATATAGGCGGTTGGGAAGTCTATTGACGCGCGCGATCACTCCACGTTGCCGGTCGAACAGGCTCATGACGCCATCTGCAACAACTGTCTTGACACCGATCTCATCCAACTGCCCGATGCTGATTATGCTGCTGCGGAGCTTCGGGATGTAATAGACATCAGTGAGCAGCCTGTGTTCGCCGCTCTTGCACACGAACAAAACTGACCCTCTTCCTTGGATATCGACGACTGACCCGTCCCCAAACCTGACATCACCCTTGACGCGCTCGTCGATGCTGGTGAAGACAGAGCGGGAGCCAGTCATGTGGTTGCTGGCTCCTGTATCCAGGTACCAGCGCTCGTCCGGAGACAGAACCGGCACGATGCGTTCCTCATTCAGGAAGACGCGCTCCTCGGTGGCTAGAGTTGGTGTCGCGGCCACCGGTGCCGCCATGGTCACGGGCAGCTGCTCGCGCACGATGAGCGTGCCGAGCTCCGCCAGCAGCATCGCAGGAGGCTGTTCATGGCCCTGAGCCAGATGGGCCTGCTCCTCGCGCTTGCCATGGTCACCATGCTCGCGTTTGGCCCTGCGGCACTCGCGAGCCCAGTGACCCTCAATGCCGCAGTAGTTGCATTTGCCATTCCGGCGGCGAGGCTTGCCACCCCGGTCGCCTTTATTGCCGGAGCTGTCCTCGACCGGCCGGCCTTGTGGCTTCTTCTTGTACTTGCCACCGCCGCCTGATGGTCCTTCGCCAGGTTCGCGGCTCTTCTGACGGGCGCGCCACTCTTCCTCCGTGAGGAGCAGCTTCCCGCTGGTATTTGGCTCCGGCTCACCGCGTCCCTCCGACGCGGCAAGGCGTCCAGAGAGCTCCTCGATCGACAGAGTTCGCAGATCAAGGAGTGTCTCAATTGAGCAGGCCATCTGGGCGTACCTGGGCGGCGCGATGCGCAGCAGCTTCTGGACGGCGTCGAGCTCTGTCGTCTTGTCTCCCAGGGACTGCAGCTCGGCGAGGAGGTTGGAGGTGCGCAGCGCGAGATCCTCGATCGATTCCCCGCTCTGGCTCGACAAATCGTTGAACAGCTTGCGGAGCTTCTGCCGGCGCGCCTCCCGCACGCGGTCGACGCCGACGCGCATCACCTTGATGGCGTCCCAGGCAGCCTTGGCGTTGTCCTTGGCCGCCAGCGATGGCACCATTTCCGGCGGCACCGACCTCAGGATTGCTCCGAGGGCCTGCCGCTCCTGCCGCTCCGGCGCCGTGTCGAACTCCACGGCCTCCCAGAGCCCCGCCCCCTGGAGCTGGACGCGCATAAGGATCGCCCACTCTGTGTAGTTCGTCTTCGTCAGTGGCGGGTACGTGACGGTGCCGCCGCCACCGCTCCCGCTCTCCCGCACGATCTCGCGCACCACGATCTCTCCACCGCCTGATCCCCTTCTTGCCCTGCTCCGCCCGCGACTCGGGGAGCGTATGCGCGTCTGTGTTCTCGACGGCGACCTGGACGCGGAAGGTGATGCAGACCCGCCCTTGCTGGCGGGTGGGGGAGCCTCGGGTGGTGGTGCCTTGGCCGGCGGTGGAGTCCCTACCATCGCCGTGATGTGGCTCTGATACCACTTGACGTTTCCAACTGGTGTTTATCTGACGAGAAACACAAAACACTGAAAAAAAACAAGAGCTCGCACACAGGTGTTTTTGGTGTGGTGTACTACTTACCACTTTTCCCTCTTTCTTCTATTTATTCAATCAGTTACAAGCTACATCCTACAAACTAGGATCTTGACCGAGCTTACAGGAGAATGCCATCCCACTCTCGCTCAGATCAGGAGCTCCTACAAACACGCCACGACTAGCACAAACTCGTGCCATCCCACGAGTGATGATCGTGCCGAGAGTAAGTCTATGCTTAACAGAAAACAGACTATCCTATCTACCTGACAATGTACTGTGTACAGGCACACGAGCACACTGTTTATTTTCAGAACAAAGGGAACAACTAAATACTAAGACAGCAGGATTAAACAGGTTAACAGTTACGGTCCGATCGCAAGTTGGGATGGATAAAGAAGGTGAAGCTAGAGGACGATGTTATCTATGGCAGGGTCCAGAAGTCAGTGGAAAATATGGGGAAGGAAGCTTGGTCCATGGTGACAGGGAGGTGGAGTCCCTTTTTCACCAACTTTGGCATATTCCAGAGCATCCTAGGCAAGTCCTTGTCTCATCCTATAAAACTAGACCTCTCCGGCCTCCCAGGGTTTACCCCCTCCTCCCAAAAGTGGCGGCGGAGGAGCTAGCTAGCCTGGGGATTTTAGCAGTTGAAGAGGAAGAAGCTGGAGATCAGAGGCAGTTTGCTACAGGCTGGACCATGGCTGGAGGCAGTATGAAGCAAGGGAGAGGAGGAGCTGAGTCCTGGCAGCAACAATAGATGCATCATCCTCAGATGCACTCTCAGATGCAACCGCAACAGCAGATGCAAGGGTATGAATATGGTCAAATTCCCCCCTCCTTATGGATTTCAACACCCACCTCCTTATGGATTTCAACACCCACCTCCTCATGGATTCATGCCTGGCAACATCCCTCTTCCATGGGGGTTTCCTAGTCCTTTTCCTCCATATCCACCTAACCCCCAATTTGGGCTGCAATCAAATCAATGGGTGGCTTCTCGGCAAGGGGGTTCTCAACAGCAGCAGCAATCTCAGAGTAGTGGAGATAATTAGAAAGCTAAGGCCCAAGGGAAAGCTAAGAAGAAGGCAGTGCCTCTGAAGGAGCAAGCCAGTGCTGTCTATGATGTGCTTACACAGATGAACTATACAAGTTCTATATGTATGTGTTGTGGAGAACTAGGCCACCATCAAGCTGTTTGTGGTAAACAGTCTGTCTGCTTCATCTGCAAGGCTGTTAGCCACAAAGCTGAGGATTGTCCAGTTAAGAGAAGGCCACATCAGATAGCTAGGTATGTGGGTAGTGCTACCACTGGTTTGGGTTTCTATCATATTGAAACTCCAGAGGTGACTATCAACCCTATTGCTTCCACTAAGAACTATGGTTTGGTAGTGGTGGAAGGAGGTGAAATCACTAGTACTGAGTTAGCCGTGGAGTTCTCCAATATTTACAAGACCAACTGGCCATGGCAGATCAGAGAATTAGGTCATCTAGGTGTCTATCTAGTCAGATTCCCACCACACATCCTGGTTGATCAAGTGATTGGCTATCCTAGATTTGGTTTGGATAAAGAAGGTGTTTGGGTCAAGGTTGAGGCTTGGAGTGATGATCTAGAGCCTATGGAATCCTTGGTTACCACTTGGATCAAGATTTCTGGCCTGCAATCAAAATGGTGTGAGTGGAATGTGCTTGACAAAGTCAGTTCAATGTGTGTAATCATGCAGGATGTGGACTGGCTAAGCGTGTTTAAGGATAATGCAAAATGTGTTAGGGTAAAAATTAAATGTAGGTATCCACTCAAAATCCCAGGTAGTAGGCTGTTCAATTTTCATGGTGGTCTATTTCAGCTGGATTTCACTGCTGAATTCCCTGTGGAGGATGATGAGGCTGAGGATTTACTGGGAGATGAGCTAGACCAAAGAAGGGTCGAGGCAACCAGAAACAGGGAGAAATGGAGTTTGACAAGCCTTCTGACATCTAGGATAGAGGAAATAGCAGTACCCAGAATACTAATGTGCATGGGCAGAATAATAGCTTTAAGACCAGGATGGCAGCTTGTGGAACTGATGGTGGAGAAGGTTCTGTCAATGCAGCTAGGATGTTGCAGATCTTGGAGGAGAAAGGGCTTGTTGATGAGTCTGGTGGGTGTGTATGGGACAAATCCCCTATGCCTACTAAAAGGGATGATCATGTCTCTGGGTTCTGGTTTGAGGAACAAGGGAGTTTCCAAGATAACAAATCAGCCGCAGCAGTGGTGGACTTAGTTCTTCCTGAGTGTATTCTACCAACCAGGAAAGAGCTTGCTGATTCCATGGGTGTTGTGAGTGCTAGAGGCAAGAAACAGAAGGTGTGGGGTCCTATCCAGTCCACAAGACAGAGTCACAGAATTGACAGATCTCAGAAGGTGATGGATAAGGCAATGGAAAGGAAGAAGGTGATCAATTTGGAGAAACCAAAAATGAAAGGTATAATGAATACTAATCCTTTTAATGTTTTGCATGTAGATGAATTAGAAGATATGGCTTTGAATGTAGTTATTGAAATACATGAGAGTCTTAGTGATAATGTAGATTTGATACCTAGTGATAGCATTGATATGCCTTCGGCTCCTTTATTAGGTAATGAGGATATTGATGATATAGCAGATGAATGGGTAGAAATAGTCAATAAATCTCAGGGCAAGCACCCCAGGAAAAAATTTAAATGATATGTGCTTTCTGGAATAGTAGGAGCATCTCTGCTCCTCGTAGGAAAAAGTTTATAGATGATAATTCAGTTCCTCTGAATGTAGATTACATAGGTTTCCAAGAGACCAAGAAGGAGAAGTTTAGTAACTCCTTTCTGAAATCTCTTTTAGGCAATATGAATTTTGCTTGGGATTACTTACCTGCTGTAGGTACTGCAGGTGGTATTCTGGTAGGAATTAATTGTGACAAATTTGATGTTGTAGCATGGGATATTAGGGAGTTTTCTGTTAGTACTGTTATTAGAAATAAGACTCCTGGTGCTAATATTAGGATTACTACTATGTATGGTCCATCTTATGATGATAGAAAGCAAGCTTTTATTTCTGAATTGCATGATCTTTTTATCAATTGGGATGGTCCTGCCATGATTGGTGGGGACTTCAATTTAATTAGATCTCCTGATGATAAAAGTAGTGGTAATGTAGATTATAGATGGATAGATAGATTTAATGAATGGGTGGAGATATGGGCCCTTATGGAAATAGGTTTGGCTGGTATAGCTTACACTTGGGGTAACAATCAGGAGAACCTCATTATGAGTAAGATTGATAGAATTTTCTACACTACTAACTTTGAGAGTATGTTTCCTTTGTCTAGTGCTAGAACTTTAGCTAGGATTGGGAGTGACCACACTCCTATTATTTGGGAGTCTCGGGAAGCACAAATCCCAAAGAAGTTTAGATTTAAATTTGAAAAGTGGTGGCTGGCTAGACCTGATTTTAGATATGTGGTAGTTAAGGCTTGGGATATTGTGGGGAATAGTGCAGATGTGGTAGACATTTGGCAATCCAAAGTTAGATATTTTAGGAAGCTTGCTAAGGGGTGGAGTGCTAACCTAGAAGCTGCTATTAGAAAAGAGAAGAAAGATTTGATGAAAGAATATGACATTCTTGACATTAAATCTGAGTCTACTCCTTTGAGTGATGAAGAGAGAGCTAGATTTGACTTCATCATTAGGGATTTAAATAGCTATTGGATTTTGGAGGAAACTAAAGCTAGGCAGAGATCTAGGGATAGGAATATTCTAGAAGGAGATAGGAATACAGCATACTTTAATGCTTTAGCAAATCAGAGAAGGAGGAAAAAGATGATCCCTGTCCTTGATGGGCCTAAAGGGTCTGTGACTGAGACAAAGGACATGCTGAAAATAGAAGTAGATTACTATAAGAACCTCTTTGGTTTTGAATCTAGGGCTGATATTAATCTTAGGACAGAGTTCTTTTCTGAATATGAAAAAATTAGAACAGGTGAGAATTGTGCCATGGGTGGGCCTTTCTCTGAGGAAATTAAAAATGCTAATTTTGATTCCTACTCAGATGGAGCACCTGGGCCAGATGGCCTTTCTTTTATGTTTTACCAGCATTTTTGGGATGTTGTGAAGAATGACCTGGTTAATATGTTTGAGGTGTTGGGTTCGCAGCATAGAAAACAAAAAAATTCCTACGATGAGAACTACACGCCAAGATCTATCTACTAGGTACAAACCAACGGGTGGACATACATCCATCGAGAACTTACCCTCAAAGACAACGAGTTTTGTTAACGAGTAGGAACTCGTGGTTGATGTAGTCGTACACTTGCCGATCTCAAGATCGTGAGGAAGTCCGAGCGCCGCAACTCAGCAGCGCATCCGTACTCGCACACACGTTCAAGCCACCGGACAACCTCCACCTCCTTGCTCCAGCGATCCAGCGGAAGCAGCAACTCCTTCCAGACGAAATGCCACCGGGAACATGTATCTCGCTAATCCGAGACAATGGGGGAAGAATTCTCGAGGAGGAGAGAGATCCTTCACAAGGAGGTGTGAGGAAGAAGGAGGAAGAGGGTGGCCTTTTATAGGAGGAGGGGGGTGCCCCTCCTTCATGGCCGGCGCATGGGGGGTGACTCCTCACCTCCCCCATTCATGTGGTGGTAACCCCTCCACATTAAAATGCCTCTTCACATTCCCCTTTAAAGTCCCTACTTTAAATGCATTAAAATTCTCCAAGTTTAATGCTCTCTCATTTAATAAAACTCTTTTATTAAATTTATTCAGAACTTTGTTAATTACTTTAATTAACAAACATTCACGTATAACCCCTTGCAATATTTCAATATCACATGCAGAACCACTTTCTGCAATTTCACCCGAAACAATTTCCGGTTTCTATCGAAACAATTCCTGCGCTTTGCAATTCTTTCGTCTGAAACATATGTGCTCCAAAATGGTGTCCGATAACTCTTAAGTGTGTCACCCTACGGTTCGCGAATAATGCATACATGATCGAGACCCCTCTCCGATCAATAATCAGCAGCGGGACCTGGAGATCCATACTGACTCCTACACATTCAACGATGACTTCTGTGATCGTGAGAACCTTTAACGCGAGTAACTAAATCCCTTTGTCTCGCGATATATTACATGTCTGAGATTCGATCATTGGTATCTCCATACCTAGTTTTATCTCGTTACCGACCTGCACTCTTTTCTCATTCCCGTGATATAACATTCTAGTGATCACATCACTTGCTTGCAAGCTATCTTAATGTGATATCACCGAGAGGGCCCATGGTATATCTATCCGTCATCGGGATTGACAAATTCCACTCTTGATCCATGAGCCTCAACATAACACCTTCGTAGCACTGAACCCATCTTTATAGTCACCCTATTACGGTGTGACGTTTGATGTTATCAAGATACTCTTCCGGTGCTAGCAATTAACATGATCTCATGGTCTAAGGATAAAGATTACTTCGTATGATGTTATAGCAATATAAACATAATGACTTTGATCGTAATGCTATACTTCGGATGAATGTTCATCACATCATTCCACCAATGTTGTGACCTTGTTATTAACAACATCCAATGTCCATGATCAGGAAACCTTGATCATCTTGTTAATCAACAAGCTAGTCTATAAGAGAGGCATAACTAGGAACCCTTTTGTTTATTAAACACACATGTATTGGCGTTTCCGATCAATATAATTATAGCATGCAAAATAAACATTTATCATAAACATGGAATAAGATAATAACCACTTTATTATTGCCTCTCGGGCATATTCCCTTTAGTCTCCCACTTGCACTAGAGTCAATAATCTAGTTTGAAAAACTTTGCGCATTCAACACCTATGGCTTTCTGGTGTTGCATATACGCTATTGCTAGTGGTTAACATAATCTTCGGATCTGATAGTTTCAGGTCCGTGTGTATTTGCATGTATTTGCGTCTCTACGCATCACTCATTCTCAAATGAGATGGCATTGTATAAATTTGGTCCTCTGGTGAGACCTTTAGTTCGTTCGGGTTAAAATATGTTGATATTATTGTCACACAATATATCTTCATGGTATTAGACCACTTTGAACCACACCTAGTTTGATAACAAACTACTTAACACAAATGCCCTCCTTTGCTGCTACTATAGCAGTTATATACTTAGCCTTTTGTTGTAGTATCTGTCACAATGTCTCAACTTTGGAACTCATCAAGATCCATCATGGAACATCCTTTCCATTACATTGTGCCACCCATAGTCTAAATTGAGATAAATTTAATTTGTATCTTTTGACAAAAACTAGTATCAATGTAACACTTTACAATGAACTACCTTTAACTATTTATCACTTATACATGATATATTCTTAGTTCTTCCAAAGCTCATAAGAATATCTTTACTATCGTCCAATGATCATCTTATCAATCATCCTGGTATGTGCTCATAACACTTAGAGCATAGGACATTTTGGATATATACATATCACGATATAATCGATCAAAATCTTCATATGATTTTACTCACCAAGTGTTGAAACAATTGAATCTTGATACAATCCTCTCCATGCAGCAAGAACCTTTCTTGTTGTTTCCATATTGAACCCTTTCAATATCTCATATATGTATGTCTGGCACAAACATATTAGCGCTTCAATCTATCCATATAGATTTTGATGCCAAATATTCCGGTTTTGCCCAAGTCTTTCATCGAAATCTTATTTTAATGAAATTCTTAACTTGTGTCAATACAAGATACATCATTTCCAATCAACAATATGTCCTCTACATAATGTATTAGAAATATGTCTCAACGCTCCCACTTAATTTCTTGCAAATGCAAGCATCTTCATCATCTCCGATGAATTTAAACTCTTTTAACAGTTTCATCATGGTGAAGATTCCAACTCCGTTATGCTTACTTCAACTATTGAAGTTTGCATGCCCTTTTAGCACCCTGTGAATTAACAAAACCCTTCAGACCATGTCATGTACACGTCCTAGGTAACCGTTCTATTATAAGAACCTTGTTTTGTTTATTCAACTACCATACATCAAATTATATGTAGTGGTTGCTACATTAATCCGTCAAGACTAAATATCGCTATAAAAGATCAAATCTTGTCATAGTCAACTCCTTGAACATTGCCATAAAATTATTTCTGACATGTCAACTATTTCATAGATGTTAAACATCCATGTCTATTTCTTTATAGATCCAAACACGATCGATAGGCTTTATGCCTTTCCGGAGGGTCTTCCAAGTTCAGAAACTTGATTTCTCGTGTATGGATACTATCACGGATTCTATGACTTCTAGTCATTTTATAGAGTCAGGTCCCATCATCGCTTCTTTGCATGTAGTCGGTTCATTATTGTCAAAACAATAACGACTTGCTTATCAAATCACACTATTTGATTCTTACCGACCCACACGGTTCAATATGAACTCTAATCTCTGAGATCACACCCTTTGTAATCACGGGAGCCATGAGCATTGTGGCCGCACCGGGACACTTTCTGGTGCTGCGCTACCTAGCACATATAGCTAAGGTTCAACAACCTTATCAAAGTTCTATTGTACTCCCACTTAACTTTTCGCGAAAAATTCCTTCTCAAGAAACTTGACGTTCCAAGTAACAAACTCTTTTGTCCTCGGTGTTATGGAGAAATTCCCAACAAATTCTTTGGGATTACCTACAAAAACATGCTTATCCGAATTTGGTTGTAAACATTTTACTTATGCATAGCATACCAAAATTTAAGAAAAGACAATTCGGGTTTTACCCCAAGCCATAACGTATATGGTGTCATTTCAACGGATCACGTGGTGCTCTTTTCAGTGTAAAAGCGGTAGTCTCTAAAGCTTCAATCCTTAAAACATAATGGCAGTTTTATAAATGACACATTTGATCTTACCATGTCAAACATGGTTTGATTTCATCTCTCGAATATGCCATACTCCTATGGTTTATCGAGAAACACAAATCATGGAACAATTCCTCAAGTCTTAGGTGTTTTTGCTAAACATGTAACTCAAATATCTTCCTTTATGATCGAATCATAAACTCTTTATTTTCTTGTTACAATGATTTTCCACTTCATCTTGAAAGTCTTTGAACAATTTTCAAATGTTTCATACTTCTTCCTTATTAAGTAAATATATAGATATATTCACTTAAATTTCTGGAGAAAGCATATGAAGCAAAAATATCCATCGCATATGGCTACACATAATGGACTATATACATCAACATGCATAATATCCAATAATTTAGTCATCCGTTTCTCTTTGGCCTATGGACATAGTTTCAATTATCTCGAGGAAACTTTCACAAGCGTCAATTGATCAAAATCAAAGACTCCAAAATTCCATCAACATGGAGATTCTTCATGTTTATTTCCAATATAATTTAAACAACGATGTCACTTCATAAGTGATCTTTCAATCATTTGTCTTGTGACATTTTAGCAATAGTGTTTATGGATGTGATTTCTCCCACTAGACTTGTAAAAGTTCATCCATCCTTTATGGAATAAGGTAATTATTTGAACAACCATTGTTCTCGTAATACCGGAACAAAATAACAAAACAAATCTTGAAGGCTAGGTTTGACGACAACGAAAAACACAATAACACTTTATTTGTTTTCAATGAACATCATCACTTATTCTCTTGCTAGTTACTTAGGCCATTGTAGTTCATGAATTGTGTTGTCCTGTATGACACTTCATACCAACCAATTCGGTATCCAATACCGGTATCCAATACCTCATAACCACATTGTTTAACAAGCAAGGAATACAGCCATAACATGTATATCTTCTATATACCTAAGTTGGACATTTCCAACTTTTTCTTTTCTGCCAAATATTTTATAGATTCTCTTTTAGCAATTACTTTTCCTTTTACAAGAATCTATCAACATCAATTGTGGTGTCATTCACATGACACATAGTATAAAGCGTATATAGTCAAATACTAATACCTTTGAACTTGCACTTTGAAGTGGATCACCATCATCAAATGTTTGGTGTTCTTTCAAAAATCCATTCTTTAGTAATCTTTCAGTGTAGTAAACATTTTACTTACATCTTCTATTCATCCTTATCATGACAACTTTCATGATCAAGCTACTATAGCCTATAAGGATGAATCGTGAGTATAATATCAGTTCCCAAAACCTTTTTGGTAGATTAGGACGCCTAGCATCTCCAACCATCACAAATTCTCATACAATATGAGAACGTGTATTTTGTTAAATTATACTCTATCATATTGCAACCATAAACATTGTTTCAGATATCACAATATCTTCCACACATGATGGTTTCTGAAACAGTTTTCAGCTCCTAGATAATCTTGATATTAAAACAACTTTTGAATATCAAGAATCATGGAGGCAAATATGATACTTTAGATAGTAACATTGGAATTCTTACTCTTGATTTAATACTACTTATTAAACTTCATGGAGTAAATAGAGTTTGGTGAAAGTTTGCAATAGGACTTATAAACTTTAAATTGACATTCAAAACAATACAATACCAGTTCGTAAAGTAAATATCCAGAATTCTATAGTTCTATTATCTCAATTAAAACTAAGCATAAGGTAGTGAATAGACGCCAATGACTACAACAAATTATGCAAATTCACTTTGATTTAGTTTATGACAAATTGAGTTCGACTAATCCAAATTACTAATGAACTCCCACTCAAAAACGACACCCCTCGTGTCTTTTGGTGATTACATGAACCAAATCCACTACACCAAGTCCGATCATCACGTGAGTCGGTGTAGCTTCAAAGGCGAGCATCAATATGGGCATCATATCAACTATATGACTCATGCTTAACCTTTCGGTCCATGTTCCGAGGCCATGTCTGTACATGCTAGGCTCGCCAAGTAAGAACCTTAATACTCGCGTGTGTAAAACTGTCTTACACCCATTGTATGAAAGCGTAGAGTCGAGTACACCCGATCATCACGTGATGTCTCGAAACACGATCCATAGAACGGTGCATACTTAAGGAAGAACATATTTTATCTTGATATCTAAATGAGGGATCATCCTACAATGCTACCAAAAGCGCCAAACTAGCAGTATAAAATGCTAACATCTAATGTGTAAAGTGAGATGATATGGTCCATGCATCTGATCTCTATCATTTGCATCGTGGTATGGTCTCTATCATTCCTTTATGTGTAAGGCCAAGGTCTATGGAACTTACACGTTGAGTGTGTTGTAAGAGTATCTATCATACATCTACTTACAACAATACCAATCTAAACTAGACACCTCTAATTTATCAATTGCAAGTTTTACGTGGCTTAGGGCTTTCGGAGATAAAACCGTTCTTACCTACGAACATGGAACCACAACGAGGATAACCAAGTTATTAGCAACTCGTTGTAAATCAGATATTGACTATAGTAGGAGAGACAGACACCCACCAGCCACTTATGCAAAACAAGTTGCATGTCAGTCGTGGAACCGGTCTCATGTACGATGACGTGTAAGGTTGGTCCGGACCGCTTCATCCCACTATGCCACCAATATCCAAAATACATAGAAGATGCAATAACATGACCATCATCGCCCACATATAA
This sequence comes from Avena eriantha, assembly GCA_910589775.1. Taxonomy (NCBI): domain Eukaryota; kingdom Viridiplantae; phylum Streptophyta; class Magnoliopsida; order Poales; family Poaceae; genus Avena; species Avena eriantha. The sequence goes on along the minus strand of OU342745.1, from coordinate 35,360,311 downwards.
ACATATGTGTACTACCCGTGCAAAGCACCATCGCATAGATCAGACTCTGATACCACTATTGGGTCCGCAGCATAGAAAACAAAAAATTTCCTACGATGAGAACTACACGCCAAGATCTATCTACTAGGTACAAAGCAACGGGTGGACATACATCCATCGAGAACTTACCCTCGAAGACAACGAGTTTTGTTAACGAGTAGGAACTCGTGGTTGATCTAGTCGTACACTTGCCGATCTCAAGATCATGAGGAAGTCCGAGCGCCGCAACTCAGCAGCGCATCCGTACTCGCACACACGTTCAAGCCACCGGACAACCTCCACCTCCTTGCTCCAGCGATCCAGCGGAAGCAGCAACTCCTTCCAGACAAAATGCCACCGGGAACATGTATCTCGCTAATCCGAGACAATGGGGGAAGAATTCTCGAGGAGGAGAGAGATCCTTCACAAGGAGGTGTGAGGAAGAAGGAGGAAGAGGGTGGCCTTTTATAGGAGGAGGGGGGTGCCCCTCCTTCATGGCCGGCGCATGGGGGGTGACTCCTCACCTCCCCCATTCATGTGGTGGTAACCCCTCCACATTAAAATGCCTCTTCACATTCCCCTTTAAAGTCCCTACTTTAAATGCATTAAAATTCTCCAAGTTTAATGCTCTCTCATTTAATAAAACTCTTTTATTAAATTTATTCAGAAATTTGTTAATTACTTTAATTAACAAACATTCACGTATAACCCCTTGCAATATTTCAATATCACATGCAGAACCACTTTCTGCAATTTCACTCGAAACAATTTCCGGTTTCTATCGAAACAATTTCTGCGCTTTGCAATTCTTTCGTCTGAAACATATGTGCTCCAAAATGGTGTTCGATAACTCTTAAGTGTGTCACCCTATGGTTCGCGAATAATGCAGACATGATCGAGACCCTTCTCCGATCAATAATCAGCAGCGGGACCTGGAGATCCGTACTGACTCCTACACATTCAACGATGACTTCTGTGATCGTGAGAACCTTTAACGCTAGTAACTAAATCCCTTTGTCTCACGATATATTACATGTCCGAGATTCGATCATTGGTATCTCCATACCTAGTTTTATCTCGTTACCGACATGCACTCTTTTCTTGTTCCCGTGATATAACATTCTAGTGATCACATCACTTGCTTGCAAGCTATCTTAATGTGATATCACCGAGAGGGCCCAGAGTATAGCTATCCATCATCGGGATTGACAAATTCCACTCTTGATCCATGAGCCTCAACATAACACCTTCATAGCACTGAACCCATCTTTATAGTCACCCTATTACGGTGTGACGTTTGATGTTATCAAGATACTCTTCCGGTGTTAGCAATTAACATGATCTCATGGTCTAAGGATAAAGATTACTTCGTATGATGTTATAGAAATATAAACATAATGACTTTGATCGTAATGCTATACTTCGGATGAATGTTCATCACATCATTCCACCAATGTTGTGACCTTGTTATTAACAACATCCAATGTCCATGATCAGGAAACCTTGATCATCTTGTTAATCAACAAGCTAGTTTATAAGAGAGGCATAACTAGGAACCCTTTTGTTTATTAAACACACATGTATTGGCGTTTCCGATCAATACAATTATAGCATGCAAAATAAACATTTATCATAAACATGGAATAAGATAATAACCACTTTATTATTGCCTCTCGGGCATATTCCCTTCATGAGGCATGGTATCATGATAGATTAGATATTTATAGGCTTAATTTTGCTATGATCACTCTTATCCCTAAAGAGAACGATGCTAGAGTTATGAGGAAATTCAGACCTATTAGTTTACTAAATTGCTCTTTTAAGATTTTTACTAAGGTTCTAACTAATAGATATGTTAAGATCATTGGGAGATTAATATCCCCTTATCAATCTGCCTTTATTAAAGGAAGATTTATTCTAGAGAGTGTAGTTACAGCTCATGAGATCATCCATGAAGTACATAGAAAAAAGAATCAAGGTTTAGTTCTGAAAGTAGACTATGATAAAGCTGATGATAGAGTTAACCTAGATTTCCTTTATGAGATCGTAGAGTGTAGGGGTTTTGATCCTATGTTTATTAGGATGATTAGGCAGGTTACCACTAGGGTTCAGTGGGTGTGAAAATTAATGATGTAGAAGGCGATTTTTTTCTTATTGGTAAAGGGTTGAGACAAGGGGATCCTATTGCCCCTGCTTTTCAACTCTGTGGTGGATGTTTTCTCTAGGATGATTATTAAAGGGGCACATCATAATTTGATTAGAGGGTTGTGTCCTAACTTTATCCCTGGTGAGGTTATCAGTTTGCAATATGCTAATGATACCCTTCTTTTCTTAGAGAATGATATTAATGTAGCTACGAACCTAAAGTGGATTTTGACTTGTTTTGAGCAAATTTCTGGTATGAGGTTTAATTTTCATAAAAGTGAATTACTTCCAATTAATTTGACCATTGAGGACTTGGCTCCTTTTCTAGAAATCTTCCAATGTGTGGCAGGAGATTTCCTTGTTAAATATCTGCGGATTCCCTTACATTTTGATAGACTTAGCAGGGAGGATTTGCAACCTATTTTTGAGAGTATTTTAGCTAGGATGACTGGATGGAGAGAGAAGTTGCTGTCTTCAGCTGCTAAGAGAACCCTCGTTCAGGCAGTACTAGCTAGTATTCCTCTATATCTTCTGTCCTTCTTTAAGTTTCCAAAGTGGGCCCTGAATATGCTAAACTCCCAGATGGCCAACTTTATGTGGAATGATGAAGAGGGGAACCCTAAACTACATCTAGTTAACTGGCCTTCCATCTGCATGAAAAAAGATTATGGGGGCATGGATATTCCTAATCTACAGGATCTAAACATCTGTCTGATTGGGTCCTGGGTTAAAAGATATATTCAAGGTGAGGGGGCTTTGTGGAGGAGAGTAATTGATGCAAAATATGAGACTAGAAATCCTAATATTCTTTCTTTCCATGAGATTCATACCTCCACCTTCTGGAAGGGGTGATGTGGGCAACTAGAGCAGTTAAAGTATGCTATAAGTGGCAAGTGGGTAATGACAGGAAAATCAAATTTTGGGAAGATGTTTGGTTTGGTAAATCCCCTTTAGCTGTCCAATTCTGGGACCTATATTTCATTTCTAATCAGCAAACTCAGACTATTGCTGAGATCTGGGATGGGGATCCGATTAGGGGGGACTTTAGGAGAACTTTTACTAATGAGTTGATGATCCAATGGCATGAGTTATTGGTCATTGCTAGGACTATTAATCTTTCTGATCAGGAAGACCAGCTTATCTGGCAATATGAGTCCAAAGGGGTTTATTTCTCTAGTTCTATGTATTCCATTATTAACTTTAGAGGTATCAAACAAATTTTTTTACCTGCTGTTTGGAAACTCAAAATTCCTCCAAGGGTTTAGATTTTCTTATGGTTGTTATCTCATAATAAAATAATGACTAGAGATAACTTAAGAGCTAGAGGTGTTCCTAAACCTTTGGAATGTGAATTTTGTAAAGAGTTTGAGTTAGTGCATCATCCGATGTTTGATTGCATTATTGCTAGATCTCTTTGGTCTGATATCTTTAAGATTTTTCATATTCAAGTTTTCTGATTATGAATTTGTAGCTAGTAAATTGATATGCAATAAGAAGTTCTTACATTTCCATATAGTCTCTTCAGTTGTGCTTTGGGGATTGTGGAATGTTAGAAATAGTTTAGTTTTTAATAGATCTTCTTGGGTAAATATGAAACAGGTTTGGAATATGGTGCTTTCCTATCTGAGAAATTGGAAGGTGGCATTCCAGGAGATAGGAGAAGGAGAAACTGCAAGGTTTACAGCTCGTCTGCTGCAAAAACTCAAAAGACCTCTGAGACTCCCCTCGTGCTGACCTGCCCTAACTTTGGTTGGATTTCTACATGGAAGTCTACCTCATTGGGGAAAACACATGGAGGGAAAGTGTCGCTGGGCTATCTGCAGAACCACAAGGAGGAGGAAGACTCCATTCATGTAGTCTTCTGAGTCAGAGTGTGGTGTGTGGTTTTGTGTCCTGGCTTACCTTTTATAGCTCAGGTTTGCTTTTGAGTTTGGAGTGCTGGCGGGTGACTCCTGTGGCGGTTTCTCTGGTTTAAGACCTGCTTTCGGTCTAGGTAAAAAATAGAGTTGCAAGGCTTTTGTTTTAGTGTTAGCTTTACTTTTAAGTTCTATCTGGACTATAAAACCTGAATCGTTTTTGTGGTGGTGTTGTTTCGTTTCTATATGAAAGGGAACAAGGGAGAAATCCCTTTTGATCTAAAAAAAATCTAGGCCCACCGAAGATTTAATTAAATTAAATATACTCTTTCGAGCTATCGTTCCACGGAAATCCTAAAAAAGTTCGACCTTCGTCGTCGTGCCAAGTGGTGTCTTCTCCTTCGTGCGGTCCTCCTAGTGGTTCTCTGCATGCTTACCAAGTGTCGTAACCAGAATAAAAGTGAGATTTGAATAAGAGAGGGAGATACAACAGAGAGCGTACAAATTTTTTCCATTTATTTTTCCAAATCCGATGATTCTAAACGAAAATATTTGAGGACCGTTTGTCGAAAGTATGAACAGTTTTCACTTTTGAGCTCCTCAGGCCAAGAGCTTTAAAACTAGATCCCATGTTGATAGGTTTTGAACAACTTTTTTTTACTTTTAAAACCGTTGCATTCGTACTTCAGATTACTTTAGTTCTGTACTTTTTGTACTTCGGGTTCTTAGTATACTTTGTACTTGGGTTATTACACAATTGTACTTTCGCGTACTTTGACAGCTAGTACATTTGTAGTTTTCTGTACTTTAGTCTGAGTATGGTTATACTTTCGTGTATTTTGGTTGTGAGTAAACTTGTACTTTTCTGTACTTTGGTTTTAGTACAGTTATATTTTCGTACTTCGGCTGTGAGTAAACTTGTACTTTTTGTGTACTTCCGCGGTGAGTAAACCTGTACTTTTTCTGTATTTTTGTTGTGAGTAAACTCGTATTTTTCTGTAATTTCGTACTTCAGCTGTGAGTAAACTTGTACTTATCGCTGTAAGTAAACTTGTACTTTGACTCTCAGTACAGTTGTATTTTCATACTCTAGCCATGAATAAACTTGTACTTTCGCGTACTTTAGTTGCGAGTAAACGTGTACTTTCGTGTACTTGTACTCGGGTGTATGTGTACTTCGATCCAAGATTATGTATGAGAACAAACTTCCTCCTATACGCGACACGTGACGCTCTTTGGGAGCGTGCGTGCTCATCGAAGCCTTTACGAAGGTCTTCCTTTTTCTAGGGATACCCATAGTTCCACATGGTTTGTTCAGAAGACAGAAACATAATGGTATCGTGCAATGTTTCAATTTACTGCTGCAATTTGGCGTTGTGTAAGTTTTTTTTTCCGTAACTTTTGGCGTTGTGTAAAAAAATGCGGGTAGTAATTTCATGCAATTGTGATCCTTTGTTTTCCATGGACAAGGGACGGCATCTTATATTATTTTAGTTATTTTAGAGTAACGTTTAGTCTTTTCATCGGAGTGTTTAATCGTAACTTTGGCATATCGACTCTAGTTTGATAACCATGGACAATCGTAGTTGGCTTTTTTAGATAATACTTATTAGTTCTAGAAATATTTTGAGCCGGTTTTGGTGTGACCTGCTAGGGCAATGGATGACTCTTAGTAAAAGTACTACTTGTGGGCTCAAGGGGATCCAGCGGACCAGGAGGCGACGAGGTATGGTGTGTGGGAGAACGACGATGGACCGGGGAGTAGGTGTCGAGGAGACCAAGGTTGATGCGGCCAATGGAGCGGCAGTCTCGATGTAGATGGTGAGCCATCGATCACAAGGCAGACGAGTGGAGGAGGGAGGCCGACAACGCGATAGTTCCTACTAGATCGGGAGAGGTTCGACCTCGCTCGTGAAATGTAACTATATATGGGTCAAAGATACTCTTGGATCACCAAGTGGTATGTTCAGAGGGCATCTGTGACGAACGAACTCGCTCGGAGAATGATACTTGTCGTTTAGGGAGGTGCTTAAAAGCGAATTCAGTAGGGCGGTGCACTTCTTCATATCAAACAGTTCTTATATTGTAATACAAGACACTATATGACCGTGTTTCACATCACATCTAAAAGGAGATATTTTCTATGTTCAAACTAACTCATGCAACTCGTGTGAAGGTCACGGGCCAGGCGAGAGAGATGCTCTTCAAGGCTGCGGCTAAAACCCATCTAAGGTTCCCTCACTCCTCTGGCGACGCCACAGGTCCGTCTCGTCTCCAGCGGTCTTAGAGCTTGGAGGTGTGGCGGACGACCCCTCGCTGACGGGAGGTCTTCGTGTTTTTTAGACTATTTTCAGTGTCTTCTTTAGGATGACTAGCACACGAGCCCGTGTCTTGCAACGGATAGTTGCAACGGGGTAAAAAGAACACGTTTTAATCATACATCTTTTCTTTCTCCTTGTGACACTGCTGCACTCCAACAGTGAACCCTTAACTCCACCATCATTCTTGCACACTACTGCTTCAGCAGGGTCTATCCACACTGTCGACGTCCGCTTCACTTGACTGGGCATTCATTGGGCTAGGCAGTTTGAATCCTAATCTTTACCACAATGCAAACCCGAGCATGGCCCCACGTAATTGCTCCGTGTACATGAAAATACTATAATTGTACAGTGCGGTGGGATCTATGAACCAAAATTGTATTCCTTCCGTTCTAAAATAAATGACTTCGATATGTTAAATTCGCATGCACCTAGGCACATGTTTAGTTTGTAGATATATACGAATTTAGATAAATTTAAATTACTTATTTTGGAATGAAGAGAGTGCAACACATAATTATAGAGAAACATACCGAGCCTTTCCACCCGACCAATGATGAAAAAACAATATGTATCTGCTAATATATGGAGCCATGGAGAAGGAGCAGCACATCAAATCAATGCATACTCCCTCAATTTAGAAATATAAGACATTTTAACTTTGTAAAATAAATATATCTACATGTCTTTTAGTGTATATGTTTACTCTGAATCTCTACGAACCTATACACTAAAACATATCTATATTTGATTTATAAAGCTAGAATGTCTTATATTTGTAAACGAAGGGAGAAAGTAGCTAGCACTCAGATCCATATGAGCCAGCTAGTATTTTTTACGAAACTAAAAGAGCTAGTGGAGCAGGGAAAACAGCGGACGCTACGGCCAGAGCTCCTCGGATTTGGTCCAGTAAAAAGTAGATCATATGGTTTACACCAAGGTGTTTGTTATCTTTTTCTTTTCCCCCTCAAAAAAAACTTGCCCGTTCCATTAGTTTGACCAGGAGTGAGCTGGACCTCTCTCTTTCCCTTTGAAGCGACTACGCTACGCGTATCTCCCCTTCTTTCATGTTTTTCTGCAACATCGATCGACAGGCGTTCCGGTCCCCCATCCTCTCTCCTGCGCTGCCGGCGTGCAGCCCCCGCCAATCTAGGATCCCGTCTCTCATTGTGAGTGTGGCTAGCGCGATGTTGTTTTGATGGTCAGGTCCATTGATGTAGCCCTGTTATTTGGACGCCGCTGTACAGCACGCAGGCTCCATGGCGCCGCCGGCCAGGACGCGGGTCCCCTGGGCGACGGTGTACAGGACGCGGGCTTCCCAGTGCCGCACGTGCCCCTGCCGCATCCTGATCGTCGGCTCCGCTTCCCCTCCGTCGCCGCACCTCGTCCGTACGTGGCTGCCGTCGCTTGGCTCGCCATGGCGCCCGGCTCCCGAGCTCACCCTCGCGTCTCCTGTACTGACGGCACTATCCTGGTGATTGAGGAGGACCTCCGCACCATCTCGTTGGTGCTGCAGTGAGTTGAATCGAGAGGAGCGTCGCTGGGCACATGCATGGACCTTGACCCCGAGTTCGCATCCGGATGATGGCGTCCAAGCTCGTCGTCTGACGTCCTCCTTCTGCCCCTCGTTCCTGGCATGACCGTCTTCCCAACAACCTCTACGAGCTCGTCTCCAAGTTGGCTTCCCCGCCCGAAGCCGTGAGCTCCTGGCAGTTGTGGCGCCCAATGAGTCGCCAAGTATGCTCCTGCTAGCTTGCGGGTGCGGGAGAACCTCCCATCTCGTCGGCGAGGGCAGGCAAGCAGTGTTGCAGGAAAGGTGAAGGACGAAAAAAAAAATAGAAAATATAGCAAATTGGTCAGTCGATGTACGAAAACCAGCCACCATGGGGGAGAAAACGTCCGGACGGAAGGACGAAAGCGCAAAGCGGCGGACGAAGAGAGCGTGTGAAGGTCACGGGCTAGTTATAACGTACTAATACGTGAGAGGCGAGAGAGATGCTCTTTAAGGTGGCGGCTAAAACCCATCTAAGGTTCCCTCCCTCCTCTAGCGACACAGGTCCGTCTCGTCTCCAGCGGTCTTAGAGCCTTGGAGGTGTGGCGGACGACCCTCGCTGACGGGAGGTTTTCGTGTTTTCAGTGTCTTCTTTAGGATGATGAGGCGGCGACTACGTCCTGAAGTTAGAATAATGTCCTTCCCATCCTATCCTCGCTCTATTGGTGCGTCTAACATCGTTGGAGGACGCGTGGAGTCGTGTATCCGGTAGATCTCTTGGGATCTGCTCGTTTTTCGTATTCGTTGGTGTGATTTGAGATCAATCTCTTCCGAGCTACATTTGTCATCTTTGGCGATGGTTGCTACTCCGGTGCACTAGTCCTTTAGGGCCTTATCATGACTCGTGCTAGTGTATGTAGTAATCGCTAGGTGGTCCATTGACCTATATGTAATTTTTATTACTTTTAGGACTCTTTATAGTGCTGTTGATGCTTATTAATAAATCGATGGAATTTCGAAGAAAAAACTCGCCGTTTATACACGTCATAAGCCTACTTTTCGATATAGTTACTATTTTAGATTGGCTTTACTCAAGAAAAAGTAAAAGTATCATTTTAGCTAAACCGGGGTTATGGCAGCTCCTGCTTAGAGCATCTCTAGTAGATACCGCATATCGCGGTACTACAAAAGACGGATCGATAAACAGGAAATGTTGGTTGCGGTATGGAAAAACATGAGGCGGAACAAATGCACTAATCCGAACTGCATATTTAAAATCATCACACATTGGCGCCAGATTACATAGAGGAGGTTTTGATCATCTAGATCTACATATAAAGTTTAGCAGAATTTGATGCCGCGCCCTGCATCCAGACTTCACCTAGCATCTACGGATTACCGGCAGTACCTACTCACCGGATCATCAACATCGGTGGCGCTTACTCCTCGTCGATTTCCGCGTTGCCGAAGTCTTCGGTCATGAAGTACTCGTCCGGTAAGTGGGCTTCTAGGGCCTCGAGCCGCCCCATGTGCTCGCGGAAGGAGAGGCGACAGACACGGAGAAACTCGCGCTTCTCCGTCTTACGGGCGTCATGGCGGCGCTTTCGGCGTTGCACGATCTGCATGGCTGTGGGTGCACAACGAGTGGTACTTGGCCTTGGTGACCAAGACCTCCTCCTACTCGTCATTGACAGCAGGCTCGTGGACAACCGGCGGGAGGGCGCACATATCCGCTAGCAGCAGCTCTTCTGCCTCGTCCACGGCATCGTCCGCGGCATCGTCGGGCGGAAAGGGGGGCGTGCGGGTGCGCTCATGGGCGTCGACGCTGTGTCCCTGCACGAGGACGTGCTCGCGCTCCCCCTCCTCCGACTGCAGCGGCGGGCAAGGTCGCAGGCCGGATCTCCTCCTCCTCCGACGGCAGCGGCAACCACATCCACACAAATCGCGGCTCAATTGGCTAGCCATGGAAAGAGGGGGTGGACACGGAGGTTGGTGGCGGCGATGTGCTTTTCGTCGGTGCAGTCGGCTAGAATCGAAGACAGGGCGGACGACAGCAAGGGTTTTTGGGCGGGGGAGGAAGGGAAAAATGGATGCGATATCCCGCATCCAGCGCCCCCGCATCGAATATATGCGGGATGGATGGGCCTCGATGTGGGAAACCGCAAAAAAAATTGCGCTACGGGCCATTTTGCGGTATCTGGAAAGGTCAGTTTTTGGCCACGATACTGCATATCGGCCCGAAATTTTGCGGACCAGGGGATATGTGGTATCTGCTAGAGATGCTCTTGTGTTGGTCGCCAGCGGCCGCCGTCCTGCACTACTGCTATTATGTCCAAGTGCACCGCTTCCTCCATAGTGAGGGCATCTCCACCGGGCCAACCCAGCCAGCTCGGGCGTGTCTGAAGCGTCCGCGCGGACGTGCGGGACATGCGCGGCCTTCCGGTGGCCCGACCCATTTGGAGCGACGCGTTCGGCTCGACTAATCCGTCCACCTAATTTGGCCAATGGTTGGGTCGGCCCGGACAGCGCGCGCGGGCTCCCGTGTCCGACCATCACCTTTGGCAGTCCCTCCCACCAGTGGCACACAGACCACTCCACTTCTCCTTCCAAAAAACCTCTCCCAAATTTCCACTAGAGGAGCGGCGGGAAAGCCGATAGATCCTGCTGCCATGGCCGATGTTGCGCCCTCCGGCGTTCCCGCCACCAAGAAGCACGGCCTGCCGAAGAAGCTTGCCAAGGACCTGACGGCGAAGGAGTGGAAAACTGATACGGAGAAGCGCGTTGGCTGGCGGGTTGCGACGCGAGCTCGACTCGCCCAAGCCAAGCTCGACAAGGAGCGGCAGGAGGAGAATGAGTGCTTTGTCGCCGCGCAGAATAAGGCCAACCACAACAAGCTGGAAGTGGATCCCACCAAGCACGCCGTGAACATGATAAAGCAGGAGGAGATGACCGCCACTTTCGGTGGCACCGTGGCCTTCGTTGCTGGCATCTTCGCTGTCCCTGGCATGTCCATGGTCGGCGCGTCCTCTACTAGCTCCGTCACGTCCACCCCTTGCAGCCATCCTAGGACGCTAGGCCCGTGCACACCTTCGCTCGGAGGCCACACTAGGATTGTCGCCTCGCTCTCCCGGTTCGTCCATCCCCACATGACGTCATCGGAGGTGGGAGAGCCCGCCATCGACCTCAACCACACTCCAATGACCGCAGACACAACCCTAGAGGCGTCGAAGAAGCAGCGGTCCATCTCTGACACGGACATGCGGGCCCTAGTCAACCTATTCGGCGGAATGCCCGACGCGTCGCCGACCAACGACGGCTCGATATGGTCACGACATTTCTTTGCCTTTTCCAGCACACCGCTCCCATCTCTTTATCCAGGCCAAATTGGGTGTAAGATTTCGTGGCCAACGATGGCGAGGACGCCATGCATAACATGATCAACGAGGGTGGCGGCGGCTATGGTGACGGACATGGCGACGGCTATGGCGAGGACGCAGAGACCCAGCAAGAGACCCGGCAAGATGCCTACAACATTGCGAACAAGTCATTGTTTGGAAATGATGGCGCTTCCATGGGCGAGGGGGTCACTGCCGTGTCGTTGGCCGCTTCACTTGCGGCGTCGCTCGTCGACAGCAAGAAGTTGAGCCAATGAACCACGAGCTACACCACCGACGAGGACAAGATCCTATGCAAGGCATGGATGGAGGTTTCGCAAGATCCACTATGCGGCGCCGAATAAAAGGGCTTTGCCTACTGGAAAAAGGTGGACAGGTTCTTCCATGAGCATAGGAAATTCGGGAAGGATGCCTTCTATAGCTATCGAAATGGTTTGTCTCTCTCCAAGCGATGGGGCACCATCCACGCCGAGTATAGCAAGTTCCAAGGCTCCTACGAGATGGTGAGGAAAAGGAAAATAAGCGCCATGTTGCTGGTTGACATGGTAAAACCTCTTCCTATCCTTTTGTAGGGAAGCTACCATTCTTTTGCACATATGAGATCAACTGGCCACTGGTTGGCGATGCCCAAAGGGCGATGGCACACGTCTGCCAATTTATTCGATAGTTAGTTTGTGTGCTATTGCATGTGAATTTGAGTGTTCGACCATTGGCAAAGCCTTGGCCAGCGATGGCTCTAAGAAACGCTAGACGCAGACATATGGGTCATGCCGCTGGGCGCGGTTAGGCAAACAAGCTAGACCGTGACCCCAAAGCGACCGCAACCTGACCCAAACGCAGAAATTGACCGTTCTGGTCGCCCGTTTGGTTCGGCCCACTGGAGATGCCCTGAGAAGGCGCAAGCTGGTATGCTGAGGTTCGGTGATTGGCCAAGGTGCCAATCTTCCAGACTTCCTTGCCGGTGGTGTTCATATACAAGCATAATGATGTTCCCATAACCTCTAGATCAAATAAGTCTGGTACTCGAAGCCCTGACTTTTGATCGGTACCATCGAGCACGTCATTGCCATGACTCCATGTTGCTGGTATGGACGATAATAACAAGGCGGCAATGCCTGGAAGGCACGTGAAGACTTTTTTTTGTCTGTGGTGGTTTTTTAAAGAGTGAATTCCAATTTTTACCCCGGTTATGTATTTATGACACTAATTACCTGTCGAGTGAAAAATTGTTTGGATTACCCCTTTTAGAAGTTTTGAACCCTCATATTCTGATGTGTGTCTATTGGGAATGGTGTAAGGTGTTGACCGGAGTTTAAATGTATCAAGATGATGATGAGAAATTGAAAATATGGATACAAGAAGTGTGAACATGGTTGTCGAGCATGCCCTCCGATCTTTACACATTTTACCATGTTAACCCGACATAACATGCCAACTTTATGTAACATAAACAAGCAAAGTGCTAAACTAGAATATTTTGGTTTTAGTTTCACTAAATAGGGTAATTAGTGTCATAAATGCACAACTAGGGGGTAAAAAGTGGAATCCACTCTTTTTTAAATGATGCGAGAGCATGCTTCATGATAACTTCGATCCGGATTATGGATGTAGTATAGATTCTTTTTCCCTAGTAGACCAAGGTTATCAAATCCTCGGGAAGCGAATGCGTAGTGAAGTTACTTTAACGGACCTTCGGGAGTTTTAGAATGCTTTTTGTGTTTTTACCGAACCAATAGCTTGCGTATTTTTGTTGTTGTCGATGATGGAGAGAGAGGGCCTAGGGCGTTCAGTTTCACCTGTAGCTGTGCAAAACATCCGATGGAAATAAAAGATAGAAATAAAGTATGCATGTACTTGTTAGAGCAAGATAAATTATATGTGAGCAGTGCATCCATAATTTCTATTGTCTCTGCAACCGCTTATAGCAATAACCTACTAGTCTCATCCATAGAAGAAAGAGAACTAATGATATGCATGGTGATGTCACCATTAATCCCAAGCAATCCCTCACATACATCCGTACTACCCCTTCTATCACTCGGGTTCCCAACCTACAGATCAGTCATCACTCATACTCCCTATACCTGGCTCAACCCTCGAGATCTTGGGTACCGGACAAGTCCTTGGATCGAGGCAAGAGAGGATACAATAATCATCATGTCATACACACTAATACACGATCCCATCTATGATAAATCACATGCACAATTGCTACATGGCTAGGCCAAAGCCCTTAACCCAAGGAGAATTACTCACACATCGAGATGAGATCAACAATCACAAACATTGTAATGAAAATCATAAGATTGATAGCAATAGTCTTACAATGTCGCCAATCGGAGAAGAGATCTACTATTACAAGTGGTGGAATATGGCTATGGAGATGGAGAAGGGTTTGGAGATCTGGAGGTGGCTGGTGATCTGTGGTAGAGACTTTTTGGCGAGGTCTGGCTTGTTTTCTCGTCGCATGAGGCTTCTTTATATAGGGATCCCTTCACAAAAGTTGTTCTATTTGACCTAACAGTGGCGGCGCCAACTATACGACCGGATCTATACGGTCGGAATTTTTCTCCGGTCGAATAGTTGGCCGTTAAAGCGTCTGCCTCCGTTGTTCGGCTCCTGGTTTCTTATGGTTGTTGGAAATCTCGTATATTTGACTTTAATGTAGTGATTCCCTCATTTAAACGATATTATCTATGCAGGAAAAATACAAAAGAAAGGATTGCATACCCCTCTGAATATTAGCATTAGTGGCAGGGTTTTGAGAGATATTTCATCAAGAATATGATTAATATCCAGTTTAAATGTGGACGTAGATGGCTATATTTTGGAGCCATCAACCTCCCCAAGCTTAAACTGATCGTCCCGAGCAAGAAAACTAAAATCAAAAAGGAACTCATCATTTAAACTAAAATAACGAGATGGTGATCTTACTCATGATCAATAGTCTCATGTTTCCTCCACTTCATAAATCTAAAAAACTTCAGCATAAATAGAGTAATGGCAAGCATATCATATGGTTTTCGTGCATCCTTATAGTGCAGCAAAATTATTGTAAACATGGATGATTCAAATGAGTAAACTTTATTCCATGTTAAGTAATCAACTCATAGGCTTGCCTTTGAACAGTAAAGTATAATCATGTAAATTAAGAGTGTGAGAGTTGTCATGAAAAGCATATATACTAGAGTATCTCAATTCTTCCACATTAATGAATCAAGACTTTAAGCACTACATTTCTATTAATTGTCCTTCAAGAATTTCAGTTTTTAAGTAACTGAAAGCATGCCAAAGATTTTTATTAGTTTATCGGGCTGTGATGGACAATCGTGGCATCACTAAGGTTTTTGTTCCTTTTGCATAATGATTATTCATAATAGCCAGAGGAGTGATTCCATCATGATTACAGCTACCCGAGAGTGCCAAGAATCTTACCCACTATAGCATTGCTGCTACAAGTGTTTAATCAACTCATAGCCGAAATCTAGGAGTTTCCTCCATGAAGATCGTTCTTAGGCCAGCATAGTTGTTGGCATCCCATGAAGTTTGACACGCGTAAAGCTATATCATTCTTATGATTAACAAGTCAAACTTTGGCATGCTCACAAAAACCGCTAAACATTAATTCAATCGAAAAAATCCTTTTAAAGAGAGCTATCAAGTCAATTAACATTTTCAGTGGTGTTGAGTGTCTCTAGAAATAAACCTTCAAGACTAAGCACTACAACACCCAAGCCTTCAATTGTGATACTTTTTCTTATTATGATTGTTTAGCAATTTTTAGGCAAGACTTGGTTAATTACGAGAGTTGGAACAAAATGAGCCCAATTAAATACCCGTTTAAACAAAAAATCTTACTATGATACAAAGACACACTCCACCAATATAATATCTCAACATTTACTACTAACTAGCATGGGTTTCTCAAACTTCAAAAGTGGGGAGTCATAAGGCATACCTCTCATGTTTGGTTCCACTTCTCTCTTCCTTTTTTTATTTGTTTCTTAGAAACTTGAAGTCAATCACTCTTCTGCAAATATATGAAGACCTCGAGGCGGAAAGAAAAGAGAGAGGGAAATAAGGAAAAATGGAGAAATCTTTTTGTGATTTTCAAGAGAGAGAATTTAAAGAATAGAAAATTGGCGACAAAGCTCGGCTAGAAAATCTCGAAAGAAAAATAAAGATCTTAGAAAATAAAGTGTTGGGGAAACCAACATGAGTGCTTATAAACTCAAATAAAAAAATGCAACCTCGAAATAAATAAAAGCAAATGAACGCCAAATACAGATACATGAGGAAACTTTCCCAAGCTTAGGCTTTTGCAAGCCCTTCAAATCATTGTGGTGGTAGGAAAAAGTCGTTACTCCAGTTCGCAAATTGAGTTGAGAGGTTACTTGTTCATTCTCGGAGGTTCAAAGAGAGGCTGTGCATCCTCTCCATAGTCCCTCCAAGTCCTTGGAAATCTTGGTATATGGTGAACCGGGTTTGTGGTTGCTCCTCTTGATAAGGAACTTCTTTCTCCTCCTCTTGGTCCTCATCCTCTTCAGGAATCTCTTCCTTAGGTTGGTGTTTCTCAACCTGCGAATCATATAGCAAATGTCCTTCCTCGATAGAGAAAAGCCCATTAGGCATAGGAGAGGCGTAGATACACCCAACTCCAGCAATATGCACGTAATAAACACCACCTCTCCTAGTGAGCATTCAACATGCCCTCAAGGTGGAGAAACCAACACGTGTCTCACCTAGTACGGGTTGCAACTCACCTAGGTCGATGTCTAGGGCAGCGGCAAGCACGGTGATGACGCCTCCTCCTGTGATTGGCCCTTGGCTTTGGGAGACTTGGTGCTCCAGGTAGCGCACAAGGATGGTGCCCAAGTTGAGTGACAGGTTGCAGTTGATGTAAGCATCCTTTGCAAGGACTAGGATGTCCTCCTCGTTGAGTCTCGTGAACTCATTACGTGCCTGCAAGGTGTTAGCAATAACAAAGAACAAATAGAGAATTGCAGAATGTTGAATATTCTTCCCCTTGTTCACTCTACTAGTGAAACTCATTCCATTATAGTATTGATTGGGGGAAGGACTTAAGCCAGCAAAGGATGCGCGTAAAGCATGAATATGATTGTTTGGAAAATTAAAACATGCGCACCATTCATCTAATGTTAAAGTGTAGTTGTTGTTCATCAGTCGGAAAGAAATAGTATCCTCTCATTGCCATTGTTTAACGGTGCTTTGCAACGAACTTAGGACTTCAATGGTTAAGCGGCGATAAGTAGGTACATCATTATACACAAAGTTTTGCAGACAGCTCTATTGCAAAGTAAATTAAAGTCATTAGAAATACCAAGTTGGTTCAATATAATGGGGAAAGCCCACTTGGTGGCCTTCACTTCGCGGTTCTTGACCATGTTGAAGCGATCACGATGGGCCTCATCCCTGAACCGTATCCCCATACGTTCTTGAGCGGCAGCCCAAGAAGCAATAGCAGTGGCACGAGCACGAGTTTGGCTCCTTGTGTTTGCTTGTGGCTCAAGATATGTAGAGCTCGTTGGAAACCCCAAGAGGAAGGTATGATGAGCACATCAACAAGTTTCCCTCAGTTATGAAACCAAGGTTATCGAACCAGTAGGAGCAAGGAAACAAGTCCAAGGTGTAGCTCACAACTTGGAATCCTGCACAACACAACCACAAAACTTTGCCCCAACTTACAGTGAGGTTGTCAATCTCACTGGTTTTGCTGAAAACAAAGGATTAAACGTATTGTGTGGAAGATAGTAATTGCTTCCAGAAAGTAAACAGTAAACGGTAAACAGTAGATGGTGTATCAATGGTAAAGGAATGGACTGGGGTCTGCTTAGCCCAAAATATAACGAGGAACCCCAAGAGGAAGGAATGATGACCACAACAGCAAGTTTTCCCTCAGTTATGAAACCAAGGTTATCAATCCAATAGGAGCAAGGAAACACCCCAAAGGTGTTGCTAGTTGGACTTTGGCAGGGCGCACTACCGGTGTCAGCAGCAACGTGGAGACCTGCACAACACAACCACATAACTTTTCCCCCAACTTGCGATGAGGTTGTCAATCTCACCGGTTTTGCTGAAAACAAAGGATTAAATGTATCGAGTGGAATAAAGTAATAGTTTGCAGAAAGTAAACACAAAGTAGTAAACAATTGATTGTAGATTGATGGTAAAAGAAAGGACTGGGGTCCATAGTTCACTAGTGGTGGCTCTCCTTAAGATAGATAACACGTTGGGTGAATAAATTATAGTGGGGCAATTGAAAAACATCGAGAAAGCAATACATGCATATACTAATCATCTTGAGTCCTTTGAGACTTGATTAGGCATTACAACATTATACATAGACCACCATCCAACTGCATCTATGACTAATAACGCACCTTCAGGTTACCATCTGAACCCCCTCCAGTATTAAGTTGCAAGCAACAGATAATTGCATTACGCATTGCGTGTAAAGTAAATAATACGATTATTCTATGAATAAAGGATTGTTGTTTTCTCCCTAGTAGCAACAACACATCTAGTACCTTAGAGATTTCTGTCACTTCCCCAGATTACTAGAGGCATGAACCCACTATCGAGCATAAATACTAACTCTTGGAGTTGCTAGCATCTACTTGGCCAAGATAGCTACTAACAACGGAAAGAATGCAAGATCACAAATAACAAAGACATGATAGAATCAATAATCAATCTGAAATAGCATCTCAATATCCATAGGATCCCCGCAAACACAACATGTAGGAATTACAAATAGATGATCTTGATCATGAACGGAGCTCACAAGATCTAAACATGATAGCACCGAGAAGAACCAGCCATCTAGCTACTACATGGACCCGTAGTCCAGGGATGAACTACTCACACATCACACTGGAGGCTTGCATGGTGATGAAAAAGGCCTCCGGGGTGAATTCCCCTCTCCAGCAGGGTCCCAAGAAGAGCTTCAGATCCCTCCAATCTAGGGATGGAGATGACGGCAGCTACATACTCTTTCATGGAATTTTGATCAGGTACTTAGGGTTTCTGTATTGGAGGCATCTTCTAGTCGGATGGGGAGGCTGAGGGGGTGCCTAGGGCGGCCAGACCACCCCTAGTGCGAGCCAGGCTAGGCCGCGCAGCCAGGTGGTGTGGAGGCCCCCTAGCCTCTCTCTGTCTCGTATTCTGGCTCCATGTGTCCCTCGGTGAAAAACTGACTTTGGCTTTTGTCTCGTCCAATTCCGAGAATATTCATTTTCTGACTTTCCTGGAACCAAAAACAGCAGAAAACAGGCAGCTGGCACTGTGGCTCTTGTTAATAGGTTAGTCCAAGAAAGTGTATTGAATGTACTCCAAAGTGTGGACAAAACATAAGAAAGTAGATAAAACCAAGCATGGAACATCAAAAATTATGGATACATTAGCAATGTATCAACATCCCCAAGCTTAACTCCTGCTCATCCTCGAGTAGGTAAGTGATAAAAAGAAATAATAATTTTTGAGGTGACATGCACCATCATAAACTTGATCAAAGTATTTGTAAAACATTGAAAGCTGGGATCATAGTTCTTCAACATAGCATGAAAGATATAGTTCTAACAATAAGACAAAGCAACTATGTTGCAACATGAAAAGGCACAAACAAAAGATTCATGAATAACAATGCTTTGCAAGACGTTTGTTTGTTTCACATAAATAAAACATAGCATAATGGCATTCAGCTTGTCCCTCATAGAGTAGCAAAACACAAATGCATATGACACCTTCAAAGTTTATAAGGGTGACTAGATACAAATAGTTTAAGAACAAGCAATATCAAAGTTATGCATCAATCAACAAGTCTTGGGACAATGCACATTAAACTAAGAATGGCCACTATGCTCTCTTAATAGGTGCATAAAGATAGAAGATGGAGATTCAACATAAAAGTAAAAGAAAGGCCTTCATAGAAGGAAGCAGGGATTCAAGTCTCATAAAGAGCTTCCAAAAATTATGGTACTTATTAGCTTTCAGCTCTCATTGCCCCTATCATAAGCATCTTGATGTGATTAAGGTTAAAGTGAACAAACTATGGAGTATATGCTTGACAAAGTATAAGTTGGAAATCTCATGTCCCTTGAATACGAGGGCTGCTCCTCATGCTACTCAAGTTTAGTCACCGGTAAGTTCTTGTCATCGTAAGTACATGTGTATCATAGAGAACCACCAACGGGGTACCCCTTGCCCAATGATACGGAAGAATCCCCATATCAAAATGACAAGGCAAGCAGACAACGAGCATCTCAGCAATCTTCTTATTTACCATGGGAAAATGGTGCTTTTTCTCTCTTTCCTCTTTTCTCATATCTCTTTTTTTCCTTTTTCTCTTTTTCTCAATCTCTATCTCTTTTTTTATAAGAAGAATGCTTCATAGACATCTCATTATGGTTACGCTGCAGGTTTCCACCATGACAATATGGATTAGACCGGTGGCCCAGGCGTTTCTCTAACACACATACATAACTCCATGGACTTACAAGCTCCCCTTTCATTTCACACCGACGACATCCCTATACAAAAGAGCATGATATCGACTAGGTACAAAGTACAAGTGCAATGTTGAAAGCGTTCCCCATGACAACATGGTTCTGCTAATCCCCAACATATAAGTGCAAGCATATACAACATAGATGACACAATGGTTCAAGTTTATTAAGTGCAATAAAGTAAAGTGCGCCATCAAGTTCGTGAGAGCTTTAATCACTAATTTTCACATAACAAGTTTAATTTGGAAGGTAGATAAAAACATGAATATACTTGGAATAGCAAATGCTAATAGGTAGGTATGGTGGACTCTTTGTAATAACTTGGTTTTATTTGGAGTTGGATGCATGAGTGGAACTCATACTTGGTTGTGGAGGCTAGCGAAAGACTGGGAGCGACCAATTAAGAGAGCAATAATAGCCATAATCATGCAAATCGACAAAACATCATTAATTAAAGCATAAAGTTATATTACAAGTCGAAAACTAAAGGATAATCAAGGCTATGGTGACTTGGTATAGTCATAACATGGTGTGAGCATGCGCCAAGTCAACCCAAATAAAGCATCAAAGGAGAATACCACAATACTATGCTTTAATATGCTAAAACAACGCATGATTCTTCCAAGGCACATTAAGCAATCTCAACTGTTTATAACAAGTCATGCTAAAACAAAGATCACTAAGCATAAAGCCAAAACAATATGAAGCATGGCATGACAAAGCATAGGCCACAATCAAAAACAAGCTCCTTTTACCACTTAAGCATGAACTTTCCCTACTCTTTTCCAATCCAACCCAATCTTATTTGAAAACTAATGTATGAAAGAGGGGGTCCAACCAATTTATTCAAGTAAACTAAGAAAACCAAGCAAACAAATCCCAAAAATGAAAACGAAAAAGAAGACGCTCCAAGAACAACACAACTGTGCATGAAACAATAAAAATGAAGTGTTTGGAAGAAACCTGGGATTTTTATTGATGAAGAAGGGGATGCCTTGGGCATCCCCAAGCTTTGATGCTTGTACTTCTTGTATATTTATTAGGGTGACACGCGTGGCATCCCCAAGCTTGAGATTTAGTCCATTCTTCATCTCATTACATTATTCCTTCCATACACCTGAAATTTTTCCTTCATATAAAACTTCACACAATCTTTATTAGCAACATTAGTGTACTCAAGATAATAAGTCTTTGGATTCAGTTTCAGAACCAATAAAACTTCCATTAAAACACAAGCTACTGTAGCACTTCCCTCAAAAAACTCAGTTCCCCAAAAGAACTCAAAAAGGAACCAACAGGAAGCAAATAATGGCAGAAATCTGTCAAAACAGACCAGCATGAAAAACGATTTTTTCGAAGACCTTCTGTTGCTCAAATCAAAAAGTGTTGAACTAACGTAAGTTAGATAACAAGCTGGGGCAGAAGCACAAAAATTCACGGCTCAAAAGAACGTATAGATATTTTACATGAATTTTTATGGTGAAGCATAGAAATCTGTTTCGGGGCAGTAACTTTCCCAATCATTACTTCTCTCTCATTAGAGGTTACTCTTGGCACAAAAAGCAAATAAAAAGGATAAGGAGCGGTTATTACAGAGGTAATAACTTCAAAGACTCAACTAAAACTTTTGGGTTATCTCCCAATAAGTACTTTTATTTAACTTCTTTAAGTTAGGCATGATAGTTTTAGAAGATGCTCACATAGGAAATATGAATTGAAGTAAAAGAGAGCATCAAGAAGCAAATTCAAAGCACATTTAAGTCTAACCCACTTCCTATGCATAAGAATCTTGTAAAGAAACAAGTCATGGAAGCACAAAGCAACAAGCATAGGAAAGCAAAATAAGTGCAACTTCAAAATTTTCAACATAAAGAGGGGAAACTTAATAATGTTGAGATACATAAAACCATGTTTCCCTCTCTCATAATAACTTTCAGTAGCATCATGAATAAAATTAACAATATAACTATCACATAAAACATTCTTATCATGAGCCATATGCATAAAAGAATTAATACTCCACCTATAAGCATAGTCATTCTTATTAATCGTAGTGGGAGTAAATTCAACAAAATAGCTATCGTTATTATTTTCATCACCATAATCATCAAATATAGGAGGCATATTGTAATTATAATTAATTTTCTCCTCAATAGTAGGTGGACTGAAAATATCATATTCATCATATATTGGAGGTATAGTATCATCAAAGTAAATTTTCTCCTCCGTACTTGGGGACAATATCATTTTGTGGCCCGAAAGTTGGGGTGTCCAGGCAACGCGGTACCCAAGTTCCCTAAAATCAGCCGGGATGACTACAGTTGGTGTGCCAAATACTCATAGGGTCTTTTTTGGCACGAATTCAACTTTACGTTTCAATACAAAAAATCGAGCTAACGGCCGTGAAGTTGGGCCCCCCTGTCAGTTCTCGTCGTTATGTCGCTCCTGTCGCTTAGGTGTCAATTAGGCTTGCAGCGTTGGCGCCTGCATCCATTACGCATCTTCTTCTTCCCCGGAGCGGCAATCTATGGGGCATCGCAGCCATGGCACGGAGCTGGGACGTGGACGAACCTGCTCGGCCCAGCTCTCCTCCCTGTAGGCTTGCAGCGTTGGCGCCTGCATCCATTATGCGTCTTATCCCCCAGAGCGGCAATCTGTGGTCGCGGCATGGCGCAGAGCTGGGACGTGACGAAGCTGCTCGGCCCCGCTCTCCTCCCCTTCTCGAGTCGGAGATCGCCCTCACCGTGGACGCACCCATGGCACGGTGCGGGGACGAGAATTGGTTCCCGGTGAGATCTATCACCTTGTCGACCATGCTCGGTTCTGTTTTCCCCCTCTAGAATCCGAGCTCGCCGTCGTCGTGGTTGCACCCGCACCAATTCTGCCACCTCTGCCGAGGTCTCTGTGGTAGCTCAAGTTCTGGGGCTCTCCAAGTTCTGCCATGTTGGGCCTATAAGTGTTGTTGTATGTTAAACTAACAAATCTCTTTTGTTCAAATCTCTTGGGTTGCACCAACTTCATTGTGTTTAATTATGAAAGACAAAATATAAATGATTTCTCTCAATTTCTCGCATAGAAAAATGCACAGCTAATTTCATGTTCTCGCAGGAAATGGCCCCACTTGTTGAACCGGCGGCACAGCCACGATCTCCACGTAACCATGGTGAGTTCTTGAACCGAAAGTTGCAGTTACCACGTTTCTTCTGTAGTCATTCCTCTTGCTCAGTCATTCCTCTGCTGTTTTTCCTGGGCGCTTCTTCTTCCTCTGTTCTGGAATCGTCGGTTCATATTCTTCTTCCTCTCGCAGGTAGTTCCTTGCAGGAATTTCCTTTCTACCATTTCCTTGCAGTCATGGATGATGGGAAATGCACAACAGAGACCCACTTGGTCCCTGCCCATGGCACCGCGACTTTGACAGTGGTGTACACAAATGATGAAGCGACTGTGGAGACAACTCTCGCCAGGTTTGAGAAATTTCTTGAGAAAGAGAAGCACAAGTTTGTGGGGCTAGACTTGGAGTACACCCGTGCAAATAAGTGAAAAAATCCTCCACAAGAGATCGCTGTCATGCAAATCGCCATAAGGATCCACCGGTGTCACTGCATGTCTGTTCTTTTCATGAACCACATAAGGATCTACCAGTGTCACTGGATGTGTGTTCTTCTCATGAACCACACCCGGTGTCATTCCATGTCAGTTCTTTTCATGAACCACACATGGATCCACTAGTGTCATTGCATGTCTGTTCTTCTCACAAACCACATAAGGATCCACCAGTGTCATTGCATGTCTGTTCTTTTCATGAACCACACCCAGTGTCATTGCATGTTTGTTCCTCTAGACAAACCACATAAGTCATTGCATGTCTGTTCTTTTCGTGAACCACACCTAGTGTCATTGCATCTGTGTTCCTCTAGACAAACCACATAAGTCATTGCATGTCTGTTCTTTTCATGAACCACACCCGGTGTCATTGCATGCGTGTTCCTCTAGATAAACCACATAAGGATCCACCGGTGTCACTGCATATTTGTTCTTTTCATG
This sequence comes from Avena eriantha, assembly GCA_910589775.1. NCBI lineage: Eukaryota > Viridiplantae > Streptophyta > Magnoliopsida > Poales > Poaceae > Avena > Avena eriantha. The sequence continues at coordinate 35,336,515 of OU342745.1, read as the reverse complement.
AACCACATAAGGATCCACCAGTGTCATTGGATGTGTGTTCTTCTCATGAACCACACCCAGTGTCATTGCATGTCAGTTCTTTTCATGAACCACACATAGATCCACCAGTGTCATTGCATGTTTGTTCTTCTCACAAACCACATAAGGATCCACCATTGTCATTGCATGTTTGTTCTTTTCATGAACCACACCTAGTGTCATTGCATGTGTGTTCCTCTAAACAAACCACATAAGTCATTGCATGTCTATTCTTTTCATGAACCACACCCGGTGTCATTGCATGTGTGTTCCTCTAGACAAACCACATAAGGATCCACCGATGTCGCTGCATGTCTGTTCTTTTCATGAACCACATAAGGATCCACCACTGTCATTGGATGTGTGTTCTTCTCACGAACCACACATGGATCCACCGGTGTCATTGCATGTCTGTTCTTTTCATGAATCACAGCTAGAGTCATTGCATGTCTGTTACTTCCATAAACCACACATGGATCCACCGGTGTCATTGCATGTCTGTTCTTTTCATGAACCACACCCAGTGTCATTGCATGTCAGTTATTTTCATGAACCACATAAGGATCCACCAGTGTCATTGCATGTCTGTTCTTTTCACAAACCACATGCATTGTCATTGCATGTCTGTTCTTTTCATGAACCACACCCGGTGTCATTGCATGTGTGTTCCTCTAGACAAACCACATAAGGATCCACCGGTGTCACTGCATGTCTGTTCTTTTCATGAACCACATAAGGATCCACTAGTGTCATTGGATGTGTGTTCTTCTCATGAACCACACATGGATCCACCGGTGTCATTGCATGTCTGCTCTTTTCATGAATCACAGCTAGAGTCATTGCATGTATGTTACTTCCATAAACCACACATGTATCCACCGGTGTCATTGCATGTCTATTCTTTTCATGAACCACACCCAGTGTCATTGGATGTCAGTTCTCTTCATGAACCACATAAGGATCAACCAGTGTCATTGCATGTCTGTTCTTTTCATGAACCACACCCAGTGTCATTGCATGTCAGTTCTTTTCATGAACCACATAAGGATCCACCAGTGTCATTGGATGTTTGTTGTTCTCATGATCCACACCCAGTGTCATTGCATGTCAGTTCTTTTCATGAACCACACATGGATCCACCAGTGTCATTGCATGTCTATTCTTCTCACAAACCACATAAGGATCCACCAGTGTCATTGCATGTCAGTTCTTTTCATGAACCACACCCAGTGTCATTGCATGTCTGTTCTTTTCATGAACCACACCCGGTGTCATTGCATGTGTGTTCCTCTAGACAAACCACATAAGGATCCACCGGTGTCACTGCATGTCTGTTCTTTTCATGAACCACATAAGGATCCACTAGTGTCATTGGATGTGTGTTCTTCTCATGAACCACACATGGATCCACCGGTGTCATTGCATGTCTATTCTTTTCATGAATCACAGCTAGAGTCAGTGCATGTATGTTACTTCCATAAACCACACATGTATCCACCGGTGTCATTGCATGTCTATTCTTTTCATGAACCACACCCAGTGTCATTGGATGTCAGTTCTCTTCATGAACCACATAAGGATCAACCAGTGTCATTGCATGTCTGTTCTTGTCATGAACCACACCTGGTGTCATTGCATGTGTGTTCCTCTAGACAAACCACATAAGGATCCACCAGTGTCACTGCATGTCTGTTCTTTTCATGAACAACATAAGGGTCCACTAATGTCATTGGATATGTGTTCTTCTCATGAACCACACCCAGTGTCATTGCATGTCAGTTCTTTTCATGAACCACACATGGATCCTCCAGTGTCATTGCATGTCTATTCTTTTCACAAACCACATAAGGATCCACCAGTGTCATTGCATGTCTGTTCTTTTCATGAACCACACCCAATGTCATTGCATGTCAGTTCTTTCAGTGAACCACATAAGGATCCACAAGTGTCATTGGATGCGTGTTCTTCTCATGAACCACACATGGATCCACCGGTGTCATTGCATATATGTTCTTTTCATGAATCACAGCTAGAGTAATTGCATGTCTGTTACTTCCATAAACCACACATGGATCCACCGGTGTCATCACATGTCTGTTCTTTTCATGAACCACACCCAGTGTCATTGCATGTCAGTTCTTTTCATGAACCACATAAGGATCCATCAGTGTCATTGCATGTCTATTTATTTCACAAACCACATGCAGTGTCATTGCATGTCTGTTGTTTTCATGAACCACACCCGGTGTCATTGCATGTGTCTTCCTCTAGACAAACCATATAAGGATCCATCGGTGTCACTACATGTCTGTTCTTTTCATGAACCGCATAAGGATCCACCAGTGTCATTGGATGTGTGTTCTTCTCATGAACCACACCAGTGTCATTGCATGTCAGTTCTTTTCATGAACCACACATGGATCCACCGGTGTCATTGCATGTCTGTTCTTCTCACAAACCACATAAGGATCCACCAGTGTCATTGCATGTCTGTTCTTTTCATGAACCACACCCAGTGTCATTGCATGTGTGTTCCTCTAGACAAACCACATAAGTCATTGCATGTCTATTCTTTTCATGAACCACACCCGGTGTCATTGCATGTGTGCTCCTCTAGACAAACCACATAAGGATCCACCGGTGTCACTGCATGTCTGTGGTTTTCATGAACAACATAAGGATCCACCAGTGTCATTGGATGTGTGTTCTTCTCATGAACCACACCCAGTGTCATTGTGTTGGGGGGATACCCCCGGGTAGGGTCACGCCAGGGTATAAATGCCGAGTTAGCTGATGCTCGGCAAGGTCAAAGCGGATGCTGGCCGAGTCACCTCAAGGCAGGCCGGATCACGGAGTAACCCGGACCAGGGGACATTCACCTAACTAGGTCTCAACCGACTTACACCGTAAGTCGGTAAGATGTATCTACCTTGTATGCAGGAACAGGTGTGGCCGAATCAACTATGTAGGATCCGGGTTATATCAAGCTTGTAAGAGAAGAAAGGTATCTCGCTGGTCAAAGGTGACAACTGTACACAGAGCGTGAGCGAAGCAGACAGGGGTCGGACCATCGAGGCGTGGCCGACAAAGGTGACAGAGCCAATGTCGGCTGACACAGGCGCCGCAGAGGCTCGCGTAGCCTCTGCTTGGATGACGCGGGGGAAAAGTGACCCGGTCGGCTTACTATCTTGGGAGGAGGCATATTCCCTGGAATATGCCTCCACGTATGCCCTAAGTGGAGACCAAGCCACCCCTATATAAGGAGGGCTAGGGCTTCTGTAGAGGGGGTTGATTTCTGAGAGATTGATCTAAGGGCTAGCTAGTGGCGAGAGTAAGAGAGTTCTTTCTTCCTCCTCTCTCCAATACAGCTCTAGGAGCACTTGTAATCTGTGAAGGTGAATCAAATACAAAGCTTACGTGTGTGGAATCACCACACTATCCCTCCCTGGATTCCCCTAGTGCAATTAGTCCCCACATTTAGCCTATACATGGCATCTGCCGTGACACCACCACGACAGTTGGCGCCCACCGTGGGGCCAGCAGCACTAGCAGGGGTGAAGATCCAGACGGGAAACCTCATCGGCACCGGCGAACGTATCGTCTCCGGGCTCGTTCAGCGCTTTGGAGCGTTGGACTTCGTCAGCGACAACGCTGGTTGCTTCGGCATGCATCCTCTTCCGCGCAACGGCCTCTTCGTCAAGCTCGGTGCTCACAAGGTCTACGTTGCTGTCGATGTGTTGTGCGTTCATCCGCGGCACGTCATCGAAGGAGGCGAGCCATCCCTTGGCGTGGTTCACGGGGCGCGTATCACTCGCTCCCCGGACCGTGCGGAAGTGATGATGACTGCGCCAGCTGCAGGCGCAAGCAAGGATCCGGCACCAGATCCGGAGGTAACACCTAAGGCACCGAGGAAAACTAGAGGTCCTCTGCTAGAGAGGCCTGAGAATGTGCTGCAGCAGGTGATGGATAGTTTGGCAAACCCAGTAGATCCGGCTCAGGCACAGGCCGAGCTAGAGGAAACTAGGCAGAAAATACTAGAGGGTGCGAAAAAGATAGCCGCGGCTCAGCAGTCATTGAACATGACACTGCGTGAGTACACAAAGGCAAATAAAGTAGATGCTGTAAAAGTGAAGGGGAGAAATCTCATGAGTGAAATGAACAGAGAGGGTGATACTAGGATTGAGGAATCAGAGAACTGTTTGTCCATGGGGCTGCCGAAGTATAGTACCCCGGCAAAGAACCTCAGGGCAGCAGATGCAGCTGCGTCCGAATTAGAGGGTATGACCGGTGAGGCCCGCCAAAGATAGCAAGAAAGGGTCAATGAGTTGGTTCGGATCGCGAACAGGCAGAATGAGGAGCTGCTCAGGGCAAACCCGGAGAGAGCTGGGGCCTCCAAGATCGTTCATTCAACGGTGGGTAACCCGGAGAAATCCGCTGGAGCCGCATTGTCTCCTCATGGTGGTCCTAGGAGAGAAGAGGTAGTAACATCGGCCAGGAGGAATAAGCAGATAGTCCCATATGACCCGGCAAGGGCAGGGAAAGGAAAATAAGTGCAGAGGAATGAGGATCGAAGGAGTGTGAGCCGAGGTGAAGCTGGCTGAGGTAACCACAACCAAGGCAATGCTGGTCAAGGAAATGCTGTAAACGGCAATGCCGGATAGCGTAATTCGGTAGGTGCAGGTCAACCGCAGCAGCGGAATATACCAAGGCAAGAGCAAAGCGCCGGCCGAGGTATGCAACAAAAAGGTGCTCCACGAGAGCAGGACCGATATAACGATGGCAATTCGGAAATGGTGAACACCGGATACCCAAGGCTGGACTATCATGTGATAGTGTCAAGATTGGGAAGCAGGGATTTGATGCCTGATGACGCCAGGCTAAAACTGGATCGGCTGTATAGGTCGGAGCAGATTGAGTGTCAAGGTCCTCCAGGTCCAGCATGTTTTGGGCCCGGATCATGAAGGAACCTCCGGTACCTAACTTCCAATTGCCTAGAGGCACAAAGACGTATGACGGCAGCACTAAGCCGAAAGATTGGTTGATTAACTATGCAACTGCTGTAAAAATTGCCACTGGCAACTTGAGGTGGGCTGTGAGATATGTACCCCAGATGTTGGAGGGGCAGCGAGGGTATGGCTAAACAACTTGCCACCCGGAAGTATTAACTGCTGGATCGATTTCGAGGAGATGTTTGTTAGCAATTTCTCAAGTACGTATCAGAGGCCCAACAGCCCACAAACCCTAGCAATGTGCAAGCCGAGACCAAATGAGACTGATCGGGAGTTTTTAACCCGGTGGTGTACCGTGCGAAACTCATGTGAGGGTGTGATAGAGTCACAGGCCATAGCATGGTTTGCGCAAGGATGCAGATATGCGAGCATGTTGTGGCAAATATTGCAAAGGGATATACCAACTACATTGGCAGAAACAATCCGGATTGCTGATTCATACGCCCTGGGTGATCCGACTCAACCCAGGCTCGTGTCCAACGAGTCGAATGAGGAGTACTACCAGATAGATGGAGCCGGGTCATCCCAGAGGAATGATTACCGAGGTAAAAGAAGAGATGACAGACCAGATTACCGGTACAGTTCGCAACAGGTTGCAGCTGTGAATCAAGATCAACTTGGAGCAGGAGGCAGTCAACGTCAGAAAACTGGAGGGCAGCAATGGACACCAAGAAATGATGGAAAGAAAACTTGGACGCCAGAGCAGAAGAAATAGTGGCAAGAAAAGAAGGACCGTCCAAGGTATACTTACGAGTCAATGCTGGATCAGCCGTGTAAATTTCACATGCCTAATCCGAGTAACCCAGCGGGTCACACGACTAGGCAATGCGAGTGGATGTGAAAGATAGAACAAGGTGGTTCGGGGAATGCTTAGGCACCTCGGAATGATCAACCTCGGCAGGAGTTACCCCGACAGCAATTGCTCTCCGGAGCGAACACGCAATAGTTACTGTTGCCTCCCCCCCCCCCCCCCCCACCGAGGTATGATAACAATGAGGGAAGGGATGCAGTGCATCAGGTGGAAAACCAAAATCAGCAGGATCAGAGGTACCCCGGAAATGAGGGGAGGAATGAATACATAGAGCACCATCAGAGTTACTGTGTACACTACGGAAGAGACAGACAGAAAGAGCTTACAGCACCGACATATGGAGGTGAGTGCGGTAATGCCAGCTGTGACGAGGTATATGCCTTGGCCGGACCAGGAAATTACCTGGAGTATCAAAGATCATCCCAAGCTTATGCCAAGTCCTGGTTCATATGCATTGGTGCTGGATCCGACATTCATTGGGCCTAACATCAATGTAAGATTCTCCAAGGTGCTAATTGACAATGGTAGTAGCATCAACATCATGTATGCGGATACGATGCGCAAGTTAGGTATCTCGGAGGACATGCTCCAAGCTACAAGGACAACTTTCCATGGCATTGTGCCAGGCATTTCTTGTGAGCCCATAGGCAAGGTCCGGGTTGACGTTTTGTTGGCACAAGAGATAATTGCCGAACTGAGAATCTGGAGTTTGAAGTGGTGAATTTAGAAAGTGTGTATCACGCGTTACTCGGTAGACCGGCACTGAACAAGTTTATGGCAAGCTGCCACATCAGTTATCTGAAGATGAAGTTGCCTAGGCCAAATGGTGTGATCACTAGAGCTGGAGATTTTCGACGTTCCATTGAGTGTGCGTCAGCCGGGTCAAACCTAGTCGATTCACTCGTGATCGTGCAAGAAAAGAGAAAAATCCAAGAAGTGGCGGCATTGGCTCAGCCCGCGCAGCAGTATATGCCGGCGCTGAGTAACCCGCATGGTAGTGTCTCATTCCAAGCGACAAAAGATACCAAGAAGGTGCCTGTTGATGATATGTTCCTTGAGTGTACCGTAACAATTAGTGCCGGGTTAAGTGATAAATAGGAAAGCGAGCTCGTCAACTTCCTCCGTGAGAATCGGGATATTTTTGCTTGGTCCACACAGGACTTGCAAGGTGTTCCGAGGGAGTTGGCCAAGCACTCTTTGAATGTGAGACCCGGAGCAAAGCAGGTGAAGCAACCTCTCCGCCGCTTCGCCGAAGATAGGAGAAAAGTCATAGGAGATGAGATAGCTCGGTTGTTGGCTGCAGGATTTATCATGGAAGTGCTTACCCGGATTGGCTGTCTAATCCGGTGCTGGTGGAGAAGAAGAAAGATGGTCCGAACGTGGCAGTGGTTTGGTGTATGTGTATCGATTACACGAACCTAAATAAGGCGTGTCCGAAAGATCCATTCCCACTGCCAAGGATTGACCAAGTCATAGATTCTACTACTGGGTGTGAGTTGTTGTCATTCATTGATGCATATTCTGGTTTCCACCAGATACCTCTGAACCCAAGCGATCAAATAAAGACTGCGTTTATCACCCCGTATGGGGCTTATTGCTATCGCACCATGCCTTTTGGTTTACGTAATGCAGGGGAAACGTACCAGAGATGTATGCAAAAATGTTTGCATGACCAAATTGGTCAAAATGTGCAGGTGTATGTGGATGATGTTGTGATAAAGACCAAGGAAAGCAAAACGCTCCTTGAGGATATCAGGCAGACGTTCGTGAACCTAAGGAGGTTCCGAATGAAGCTTAACCCGAAAAAATGTACCTTCGGTGTCCCGGCTAGAAAATTACTCGGATTCCTCGTCTCCAGCCGAGGTATTGAGGTCAATCCAACTAAAATCCGGGCCATAGAGTGAATGGAACTGCCGAAGTGTCTTAACGATGTCCAGAAGTTCACTAGTTGCCTGGCATCGTTAAGTCGGTTTGTATGTCAGTTGGGAGAAAAGGCACTGCCTCTCTATCAACTCATGAAAAAGTCGGACAAGTTCATCTGGACGCCGCAGGCCAATGAAGCCTTGATCCAGTTAAAGAAAATGTTAGCCACTGCACCAGTGTTAGCCTCTCCACTATCAAAGGAGCCAATGTTGCTCTATATAGCCACAACCAACCGAGTTTTAAGTGAAGTGATTGTGGTAGAGCGAGACGAAGAGGGTAAGTCGGTGCAAAGGCCAGTGTATTATCTAAGCGAGGTATTATCAGCCTCAAAGCAGAACTACCTACACTATCAAAAGGTGGCGTATGGTGTGTATATGGCAGCTAAGAAGCTGAAACATTATTTTGAGGAACATCCCATCAAATTAATATGTGAAGCTCCCATATTTGAGATAATAAGTAACAAGGATGCGAGTGGTAGGATTGCAAAATGGGCAATTGAACTCCTTATGCACCACAATATGACAGAAGAGAAGCAATCAAATCCCAAGTTGTGGCGGACTTTTTTGTGGATTGGGTCGAGGTGCAATATGAGCCACCATTGCCAGATCCGAACTATTGGAGAATGCACTTTGACGGGTCAAAAACAAAAACCGGGTTAGGTGCCGGAGTTGTACTTACCTCGCCAAAGAAGGACCAGCTGAAATATATGCTGCAGATCCACTTCACTGCATCAAACAATGTTGCAGAATACGAAGCACTTATACATGGGCTGAAAGTGGCAAAGGAGGTTGGTATACGTCGGATCCAATGCTTCGGTGACTCGGATCTCGTAGTCCAGCAAGTCTCCGGGCAATGGGATGCTTTGGACGCAAACATGGCGTTATACAGATTTCATGTGCAGAAGATATCTGGTTATTTTGAGGGATGCGAATTTCACCATATACCTCGGGCGGAGAATGAGGCTGCCGACGTATTGTCAAAGCTCGGTTCAACCCGACAAGCAATTCCACCAGGCATAGCATTGGAGCACCTCAGGAAACCATCCATCAGGCCATCCCCGGAGTCTGACTCAATTTTTATCCCGGCAAATCTGGAATCAGAGGCTGTGCCCATGGACGTTGATGAAGGGAGTGGTTCGTGAAACCCGGGGACTGCCTTGGCAAACCCGAGGACTGCCTTGGCAAACCCAGGAACTGCTACGACAAACCCGGGGACTGCACAGCGTGATCCGGTAGAAGTTATGCCGGTGGATCTAATGGAAATTGATGAGGAAATATTCCCAGTGAGGGCTGTGCCAGCTTGGGCATTGCCAATATTCCAATTCCTAAAAGATGGAACCTTACCCACTGAGGAGGTACTTTCTAGGCAAACTCAGAGGAGAGCAAAAGCATACACGATCATCAATTCCGAGCTATACAAAAGGAGTGTGACTAATGTTCTCCAGCGACATGTTGAACCGGAGGAAGGACTTGACATCCTCCGAGATATACATCAAGGGGAATGCGGGCATCATGCCTCATCCAGAGCCTTGGTAGCGAAAGCTTTCCGACATGGGTTTTACTGGCCAAGTGCCTTAGAACAAGTAGAAGATCTGGTGAGAAAATGCAATGGTTGTCAGAGATACGCAACAGACACATATGCCAATGTCGGAGCTCAAGACCATACCAATTACATGGCCATTTTCTGTATGGTGCTTAGATATGGTTGGCCTGTTTAAACCAGCGAAGGGAAATATGACTCACATTTTGGTCATAGTGGACAAATTTACAAAGTGGATTGAAGTGAAGCCAATAAGAAAATGTGATGGAGCTACGGCCGTAACATTTCTCAAAGACATCATCTTGAGATACGGTTATCCTCACAGTATCATAACAGATAATGGCACAAACTTTGCTGAAGGAGCATTTGCGCGTTTTTGCCGAGATAAGAAGATCCGGCTGGACGTTGCCTCGGTAGCCCACCCCGTATCGAACGGACAAGTGGAAAGATCCAACGGATTCGTATTATCCGGGATAAAACCCCGGCTCATTGAGCCACTGCAAAGATTAGCGGGGTGCTGGATAGAAGAACTACCAGCGGTACTGTGGAGTTTAAGAACAACTCTGAATTGATCAACAGGCTATACGCCATTCTTTTTGGTATATGGGGCAAAAGCTGTATTACTAGCCGACATAGAGCATGACTCTCCTAGGGTCACCCAATACACAGAAGCCGAAGTGCAAGAAGCCCGGCAAAATGATGTTGATCTGCTAGAAGAAGCGAGAGAATTAGCATTGTCCAGATCCGCCATATATCAGCAAAATCTCCGACGCTATCATAGCCAAAAAGTGAGCCCCTGAGTTTTCCGGGAAGGCTATCTGGTACTCCGGTTGGTACAACGCACTGCTGGCATGCACAAGTTATCCCCCCCATGGGAAGGGCCATTCATTGTGAGCAAAGCATTGCACAATGATTCTTATTATCTTATCGATGCAAAGCCACAGGAAAAGAACAAGGCAGACAGGTCCGGCGAGGAATCTAAGCGTCCATGGAATGTAGCTCTACTTCGTCCTTTCTACACTTAGCAGAGAAGTGTATGTATCCGAGTTCCTCATATGTCGGTATCTATGCCGGCAATGAGCTTATCAATGAAATCTTGGCACCTCGAGCAGTAACTCGGGGACTGCCTTAGTAATTTTAGTTATCTTCTGTACTTATTATTTTTACGTCGGCTGGCATAAGTCGCTTCTGCTTAGGTCGGATTAGTAATGTGTGAGCACCAAGAACCTAACTCTTCGACTTGCTGCTGTCCAACAAGATTTGGCTTCATGGCAAGCAAGAGAACAAGTTTGGAATTGCATAGCACATGAAAAACGACTAAGGGAAAAAACTTAATCGAGCCGACATTTGTTTTTCGAACTAACCTTGTGTGTACTTTATATTTATCATGCTGAATTATTTTGAGCTAATCCCAAAGTTTCCAAGTATGGTTAAGACAATTTTTGAAGCTCGGACTCGTAAGTCATAAAACCGAATCAAGGTAGACGCGAGCCGAGCCAAAAGATTGGAAGAACGAGAAAATGAAACTCGGGGACTACGCCCAAGTCAATCAGCATAGAAACTTAGTAGCAAAATATCACTTGTGCATTTGATACAACTGCACCCGGCATATCGGGGATCTGATAAATTCTTAAGTTTTTCGCTCAAGGAGCAGCAGGAGGAGGAAGTTCGGCGTCATCTTCGTTGTCCTCAACGTCCGAGGCAGCGTCCTCTTCGTCCTCATCCGAGCCATCTTCAACATTTTTAGCGTTTTCATCATCGGCGGCATCTAGAAAGCTCGGTCCCTCGTTCCACTGGTGAATGGGGGCGTATTGGATGAGGCTGTGAGCGCAAGCCTTGCGCTGAGCTACCCAATCCGGGTCAGTAGACCACTTTGATCCCATGTGCATGCATGCAAGGAGATTGAGGTCAATCTTCTCGTACCACGTGAGCATGTAGTGGAGAACGATATCAGCTCCGGCGCGCCCAGCAGAATCTCTCCAGAGATCAAGCTAAGTCTCGCAGTCCATAAGCCTGGCAAAGAGAACAGGCAGCTTCTCCGGAGTATCTTCTTCAGGCCAAAAGGCGTTGAAGATCCGGATTACCACGTCCATAACATCCTTGCCATAGTTCCTCGCGGTCTCAATTCTGGAGGACAAGCTAACTATCAGATCTTCAAGGTCAAGGGGAATGGAGCCAGGACCAAACGGAGTACCCCTTTGCTGGCGGAACTTGGTAACAGCCTTGGAGGCAATAGCATCGCTCTCTGGGAACTTATCTAAAAAAATAACATAGGGGGAATAAGTAAAGGAAGCAGACCCGAAAAGGTCAATGCCGGTTGAAGGAAAAGAACTTACTAGAGATATGGCTGTGAACCCGGGACAGCTCCTGGATGCAGTTGTCGCGCCTCTCCCGGAGTTGCACAAGCTCAGCATTCGCTGACTCAAGCTTGATGTCGGCCTCCTTGAGTAAGTCCTAGTCCTTGGCAATCTGAAGACTGAGGCGCTCGCGCTCTCCAGTATAGTTCTAGCCAGATTTCTAGTGCTCGGTTTGGTGCTCTGCTTTCAATTTCTTCATATCTACCTTTAGTTTGGCTATCTCATCATATTTGGCTCCGAGAAGGGCAAGCTCATCATCTTTCTTTTTGAGCTCGGCCTGATGCTATCCTGCTTGTTCGAGAAAATGCAGCATCATATCAGGCACGGGCACACTATCTTCAAGAGATGCTGAAATAGTTTGTTGACCTGGCAAAGCCGAGGTATGAATGTTTGCCGAGCCAAGGAGGAAAGGAGATGGAAAGCATAGCAGGATTGAGAGAAATAACTTACCCTTGATCTGATCCAGATTTGTCCTCATGATCGTGTTCTCAACCTCCACCCCAGTTGCGAAAACCAAATGATGGATCAGTTCGGCAGAAGAAGATGAAGGGAAATGGAAAAATGCTGAGGAAGAAATTTACCCCTCTTATCATGATCAGCGAGAAATGCGTTATGTTTGGCGCGCAACATCTTGTGAGTGTCCAGGAGGCGCTGAAACTCAGCGCTCTGGCGGTTGGTGGTCACCTGAAAAAAGTACCAAGAGATAGCTTAGTCTTGTGCATATTCGAAGTGTACAAGATCCGGGCCAAGTGGGACTTAACCCGGCTCTAGGTGTGTGCATATTTGAAGTGTACAAAATCCGGGCCAAGTGGAACTTAACCCGGCTCTAGGTGTGTGCATATTCGAAGTGTACAAGATCCGGGCCAAGTGGAACTTAACCCGGCTCTAGGTGTGTGCATATTCGAAGTGTACAAAATCTAGGCCAAGTGGAACTTAACCCGGCTCTAGGTGTGTGCATATTCGAAGTGTACAAGATCCAGGCCAAGTGGAACTTAACCCAGCTCTAGGTGTGTGCATATTCGAAGTGTACAAAATCCGGGCCAAGTGGAACTTAACCCGGCTCTAGGTGTGTGCATATTCGAAGTCTACAAAATCCGGGCCAAGTGGAACTTAACCCGGCTCTAGGTGTGTGCATATTCGAAGTGTACAAGATCCGGGCCAAGTGGAACTTAACCCGGCTCTAGGTGTGTGCATATTCGAAGTGTACAAGATCCGGGCCAAGTGGAACTTAACTCGGCTCTAGGTGTGTGCATATTTGAAATTATCAAGGAGCTACGATTAGTTTTCTAAGGAGCATCCGGCCGAGTAATAAGTTACTCCCCCGGAGGCTCGGGGACTAATGGCTATATCAGTTATGTCTACAACTTGTTAAAGGAAAAGACGAAGCAACGTACCTCCATCATCCGACCCGCAAGGTTAATGGCCTTGGCGGCAGCATTCATCTACGCAGAAAATTCAGCGGGACCGAACTTCTCTAGGAGATCGTCGTTGTGGACGAACTCCGACTTGTTCCAATTGTTTACAAATTCAATCAAGATCAGAGGGTATCGCTCGCCGCTGAGCATGTGGGGTGCCACTAAACCCTTGGCATGTGCCTCCCTCCTCTCAACCTGAGCAAGGGCCGGGCTGGTGTGCAAAACAAGTTGTTGTGCATCAGCTGGCTTGGCAGGGGCGTTCTTCGGTGGCGGAGCCTTCTTCGGGAGCATGGACGCGAGCGTGCGCTGTCTAGCCTCGATGGACGCTGCCCTGGTTGCGTCAGAGGTCTTTTTGCCCTTGGGCTGCTGAGAGGAGGAAGTGGTTGCAACAGATTTACCCTTGGGAGCTGCCTGGGTGCTTTCTCGTCGAGACTGAGAAGACTCGGACGAGGTGGAGGGGCTCGGTGCTGCTGCTGTTGCTTTTGTTGCTGCTGCTGTTGCTTTGGCTGTTGCTACTGGTGCTGGAGTTGGAGCTGGTGCTGGTGTTGTTTTCTTTTTCTGCGAAGGGGCTGAGGTAGTCTCGGTAGTAGCTGGTTGCGGTGGAGCCGAAGTAGTGGGTGCCGTTGCCTTGGCAGGGCCAGTCTCCCCCGCTCCAAGGTTGCCCTCCTCTTGACGAGGTGGGATGGAACCCGGAGCAGCCACTAAACCCTCAGGAATAGGGCTCAGCGGGCGTGAATCGTCGCAACAAGGGGGAGAAGAGCTGTGTCGGAGCAGCGAAGCAATGCTAGATCCACTCTAGGGGACCTCCACCGCGGCCCTGCCGAATCAAACAGTGTCGAATGAGAAACTATAACGATAGAAGAACAAGTAAATGGCAGAGGGAAAAGAGGCTTACTCATCTGAGGTTAGGGGCTCCTTGGGCTTCCGAGCCCTTCGTGCTAGGGCCTTGGTTGCAGGCTTGGAGGCAGTTTTGTCCCCGGATTTCTTCCGCCTTTTTGCTGGCCCAGAAGGTCCAGAGGAAGAAGTTGATGCAGCTCCCCTCCTCTTCTTCGGTGCAACCGGAACAGGATCACCCATGGCAAGGGGAGGGTCCTCATGGATCTGCCCACTGGGGTTAGCTGATGCCGGAAAAGCATAAGAAAGGGGGACAACGTCAAATGCTTCCATCACCTCAACATCCGAGTCATCTTCATCGTCGGGCCAATCTCTAATGGAAGAGAGTTTACCGGTGGGTCGCTTCGTCGTGTCGGTCATTGGAAGGAACATCTCCTGATCCGGTTCCTCCTCGTCAGAGGTATCCCGGTCAGGCGCCCATTTGAGGGAGGGCTCGGTGCCATCCTCGATAGTTTGCTGAAGGAATTTCTAAGGGAAAGAAAAGACAACAGAGTTAAATATAAAACAGCGACCGACATATGATTTAATTCGGAGAAATTTTGCGGCACGAAGCTTACCACGGGAGGAAGCCTATCTCGGCAATAGTGTTCAATTCCCCACGTCCACTCAGAGGAGAAGTCTTTGTGGGTGGTGAAGAGGGCCTTGACCCGGCGGTAGATCTCTGTATTGCTCAACTCGAAAGACGAGGTCCGGTTGGGGTCGCGGCCCCAGCTCATGTGGCAAACTTTATGAGTGCATTTCTGGAGAGGGGAGATCCGGTTGCGGACGAATGTGATCATGGCGTCCTCGTTGCGCAACCCGAGCTCCTTTAGCTCCACGAATCTTTTGTTGACCTGGTTGGCCAAGACCGTAGGCTTCTTGGGGATAACGTCCCACAACTCCGGGTTAGGAGGACCTGGAGTATAGGGGCGCAGCCGGATCAGGTCTTCGGTGTTGTTGTTCCGAACATAAAAGAAACTCCGGGCCCATCCCTTGCAGGAGTCTAGCCTGGTAACTCGGGGGAAGACGGAGAGCCTCCGAGGAGAAATTGACGCAGCACCGAACTGCGTAAGTTGTTTGTCCTCCGGATCTAGCTCTACATTCGGAATTACGTTCCGAAGAAGGCCAAAGAACCGAATCCATAGCTCCTTTGTGGGCCATAATCCGGCATAGCCTTCGATTATGGAGGCGAAGGCGGAGAGAGATGTGATGGCATTGGCAGGAAGGTGGTGCGGCTGGAGCTCGTAGGTGTTCAACCAGTCATGGAAAAAATCGCTAACTGGCAAACCGAACCCCCACTGGAAATGTGATAGGAACACCACAAACTCACCCGGATTGGGTGAGGGGGCAAGTTCGGCGGAGGCGAGGCGTGCGGTGACGCCCGCGGGGATGCGCCTAGTGCGGTAGAGCCAATCCAGGTCATCCTGGCAGACCCAGGATTAGGCCCACGCACCGCGGTCCGCGGTCGCAGCGTCTTCTTCCATCTCCTGCTCGGCGATGATGAGCTCTTCTTCTGTCATCTCGAGGTCGCTGCCCTCACTGGCGCTAGCGGCGGTGGGTGGCAGCGGCCTGGACAGATGAGGACCCGTGGCGGAGGAGGTGCGCAGGGGCGGCGACAACGCAGATGCGTGTGGAAGCAGTGCGGCGGTGGCGCTGCTACTCAAGCGCGCTGGCAGCGGCGCTGTCGTGGGAGAAGATGAGGAAGAACAAGGTGTAGAGGGGCGCGGAAGTGGGGAAAGGACACAAGGGGCGTGCCCCTCCCCTATTTAACCGCTCCCTAAGGGAGGTACTGGGATCGCGTTTGCGGGCGGGCCACACCGTGTGGCCGTGTACAAACCGGATTGACCAATCAGCATCGAGCCACACAGAAGGCCACAGGGCGCAGCGGATCCCATGACATGACGTTATGATGCAGTTAACGAGGAGGCAGGCACGATGGGACGTGCCCTATAGTGATAACTGACAATTACTGCGGCGGTTACTGTGGTTGGCCCTTAAAATGAGGCGATGTGATGATTAGCCTCCACGTGGGGAAGCGTACGAGAGAAGGAAGAATGACCCGGATGGGTATGTGGTAACCCGACCAGCAAGTAAAAACTTGGAACGTGCCAAGGGAAACTAAATCCATGAAATCCGAGATAAAAGGTAACTCGGAAAAGGAACGCAAAGCTCAGAGAAATTGAACCTGCGGTGGCCTTGGCAGCTAAGGCAGCTAATACCGCACCATCTCCGGGGACTAATGTTGGGGGGATACCCTCGAGTAGGGTCACACCGGGGTATAAATGCCGAGTTAGCCGAGGTTCGGCAAGGTCAAAGCGGATGCTGGCCGAGTCACCTCAAGGCAGGCCAGATCACGGAGTAACCCAGACCAGGGGACATTCACCTAACTAGGTCTCAACCGACTTACACCGTAAGTCGGTAATATGTATCTACCTTGTATGCAGGAACAGGTGTGGCCGGATCAACTATGTAGGATCCGGGTTATATCAAGCTTGTAAGAGAAGAAAGGTATCTCGCTGGTCAAAGGTGACAACTGTACGCAGAGCGTGAGCGAAGCGGACAGGGGTCGGACCACCGAGGCGTGGCCGACAAAGGTGACGAAGCCAATGTCGGCTGACGCAGGCGCCGCAGAGGCTCGCGTAGCCTCTGCGTGGATGACGCGGGGGAAAGTGACCCGGTTGGCTTACTATCTTGGGAGGAGGCATATTCCCTGGAATATGCCTATACGTATGCCCTAAGTGGAGACCAAGCCACCCCTATATAAGGAGGGCTAGGGCTTCTGTAGAGGGGGTTGATTTCTGAGAGATTGATCTGAGGGCAAGCTAGTGGCGAGAGTAAGAGAGTTCTTTCTTCCTCCTCTCTCCAATACAGCTCTAGGAGCACTTATAATCTGTGAAAGTGAATCAAATACAAAGCTTCGTGTGTGGAATCACCACACTATCCCTCCCTGGATTCCCCTAGTGCAATTAGTCCCCAAATTTAGCCTATACATGGCATCTGCAGTGACACCACCACGACACATTGCATGTCAGTTCTTTTCATGAACCACACATGGATCCACCAGTGTCATTGCATGTCTATTCTTCTCACAAACCACATAAGGATCCACCAGTGTCATTACATGTATGTTCTTTTCATGAACCACACCCAGTGTCATTGCATGTCAGTTCTTTTCATGAACCACATAAGGATCCACCAGTGTCATTGGATGTGTGTTCTTCTCATGAACCACACATGGATCCACCAGTGTCATTGCATGTATGTTATTTTCATGAATCACAGCTAGAGTCATTGCATGTCAGTTACTTCCATAAACCACACATGGATCCACCGGTGTCATCGCATGTCTGTTCTTTTCATGAACCACACCCAGTGTCATTGCATGTCTGTTCTTTTCATGAACCACATAAGGATCCACCAGTGTCATTGCATGTCTGTTCTTTTCATGAACCACACCCGGTGTCATTGCATGTCTGTTCTTTTCATGAACCACACCCGGTGTCATCGCATGTGTGTTCTTCTAGACAAACCATATAAGGATCCACCGGTGTCACTTCATGTCTGTTCTTTTCATGAACCATATAAGGATCCACCAGTGTCATTGGATGTGTGTTCTTCTCATGAACCACACCTAGTGTCATTGCATGTCAGTTCTTTTCATGAACCACACATGGATCCACCAGTGTCATTGCATGTTTGTTCTTCTCACAAACCACATAAGGATCCACAAGTGTCATTGCATGTCTGTTCTTTTCATGAACTACACCCAGTGTCATTGCATGTGTGTTCCTCTAAACAAACCACATAAGTCATTGCATGTCTGTTCTTTTCATCAACCACACCCGGTGTCATTGCATGTGTGTTCCTCTAGACAAACCACATAAGGATCCACTAGTGTCACCACATGTCTGTTCTTTTCATGAACCACATAAGGATCCACCAGTGTCATTGGATGAGCGTACTTCTCATGAACCACACCCAGTGTCATTGCATGTCAGTTCTTTTCATGAACCACACATGGATCCACCAGTGTCATTACATGTCTGTTCTTCTCACAAACCACATAAGGATCCACCAATGTCATTACATGTATGTTATTTTCATGAACCACACCCAGTGTCATTGCGTGTCAGTTCTTTTCATGAACCACATAAGGATCCACCAGTGTCATTGGATGTGAGTTCTTCTCATGAACCACACATGGATCCACCAGTGTCATTGCATGTATGTTATTTTTATGAATCACAACTAGAGTCATTGCATGTCTGTTACTTCCATAAACCACACATGGATCCATTGGTGTCATCGCATGTCTGTTCTTTTCATGAACCACACCCAGTTTCATTGCATGTCTGTTCTTTTCATGAACCACATAAGGATCCACTAGTGTCATTGCATGTCTGTTCTTTTCACAAACCACATGAAGTGTTATTGCATGTCTGTTCTTTTCATGAACCACACCATGTGTCATTGCATGTGTGTTCCTCTAGACAAACCACATAAGGATCCACCAGTGTCACTTCATGTCTGTTCTTTTCATGAACCACACGAAGTGTCATTGCATGTCAGTTCTTTTCATGAACCACATAGGATCCACCGGTGTCATTGGATGTGTGTTCTTCTCACAAACCACACAGGGATCCACTAGTGTCATTGCATGTCTATTCTTTTCAGGAACCACACCCAGTGTCATTGCATGTGTGTTCCTATAGACAAACCACATAAGTCATTGCATGTCTGTTCTTTTCATGAACCACACCCGGTGCCATTGCAGGTGTGTTCCTCTAGACAAACCACATAAGGATCCACCGGGGTCACTACATGTCTGTTCTTTTCATGAACCACCTAAAGATCCACCAGTGTCATTGGATGTTGTTATTCACATGAACCACACATGGATCCACCGGTGTCAATGCATGTCTGTTCTTTTCATGAATCACAGCTAGAGTCATTGCATGTATGTTACTTCCATAAACCACACATGGTTCCACCGGTGTCATTGCATGTCTGTTCTTTTCATGAACCACACCCAGTGTCATTGCATGCCAGTTCTTTTCATGAACCACATAAGGAGCCACCAGTGTCATTGCATGTCTGTTCTTTTCACAAACCACATGCAGTGTCATTGCATGTCTGTTCTCTTGATGAACCACACCCGGTGTCATTGCATGTGTGTTCCCCTAGACAAACCACATAAGGATTCACCGGTGTCACTGCATGTCTGTTCTTTTCATGAACCACATAAGGATCCACCAGTGTCATTGGATGTGTGTTCTTCTCATGAACCACACATGGATCCACCGGTGTCATTGCATGTCTGTTCTTTTCATGAATCACAGCTAGAGTCATAGCATGTCTGTTACTTCCATAAACCACACATGGTTCCACCGGTGTCATTGCATGTTTGTTCTTTTCATGAACCATACCCAGTGTCATTGCATGCCACTTCTTTTCATGAACCACATAGGGATCCACCAGTGTCATTGCATGTCTGTTCTTTTCACAAACCATGTGCAGTGTCATTGCTTGTCTGTTCTTTTCGTGAACCACACCCGGTGTCATTGCATGTGTGTTCCTCTAGACAATCCACATAAGGATACACTAGTGTCACTTCATGTCTGTTCTTTTCTTGAACCACATAAGGATCCACCAGTGTCATTGGATGTGTGTTCTTTTCATGAACCACACCTAGTGTCATTGCATGTTAGTTCTTTTCATGAACCACATAAGGATCCACCAGTGTCATTGCAAGTCTTTTCTTCTCACAAACCACATAAGGATCCACCAGTGTCATTGCATGTCTGTTCTTTTCATGAACCACACCCAGTGTCATTGCATGTGTGTTCCTCTAAACAAACCACATAAGTCATTGCATGCCTGTTCTTTTCATGAACCACACCCGATGTCATTGCATGTGTGTTCCTCTAGACAAACCACATAAGGATCCACCGGTGTCACTGCATGTCTATTCTTTTCATGAACCACATAAGGATCCACCAGTGTCATGGGATGTGTGTTCTTCTCATGAACCACACATGGATCCACCGGAGTCATTGCATGTCGGTTATTTTCATGAATCACAGCTAGAGTCATTGCATGTATGTTACTTCCTTAAACCACACATGGATCCACCGGTCTCAATGCATGTCTGTTCTTTTCATGAACCACACCCAGTGTCAGTGCATGTCAGTTCTTTTCATGAACCACATAAGGATCCACCAGTGTCATTGCATGTCGGTTCTTTTCACAAACCACATGCAGTGTGATTACATGTTTGTTCTTTTCATGAACTACACCCGGTGTCATTGCATGTGTGTTCCTCTAGACAAACTACATAAGGATCCACTGGTGTCACTACATGTCCGTTCTTTTCATCAACCACACATGGATCCACCAGTGTCATTGCATGTCTATTCTTCTCACAAACCACATAAGGATCTACCAGTGTCATTACATGTATGTTCTTTTCATGAACCACACCCAGTGTCATTGCATGTCAGTTCTTTTCATGAACCACATAAGGATCCACCAGTGTCATTGGATGTGTGTTCTTCTCTTGAACCACACATGGATCCACCAGTGTCATTGCATGTATATTATTTTCATGAATCACAGCTAGAGTCATTGCATGTTAGTTACTTCCATAAACCACACATGGATCCACCGGTGTCATCACGTGTCTGTTCTTTTCATGAACCACACCCAGTGTCATTGCATGTCTGTTCTTTTCATGAACCACATAAGGATCCACCAGTGTCATTGCATGTCTGTTCTTTTCATGAACCACACCCGGTGTCATTGCATGTCTGTTCTTTTCATGAACCACACCCAGTGTCATCGCATGTGTGTTCTTCTAGACAAATCATATAAGGATCCACCGGTGTCACTTCATGTCTGTTCTTTTCATGAACCATATAAGGATCCAGCAGTGTCATTGGATGTGTGTTCTTCTCATGAACCACACCCAGTGTCATTGCATGTCAGTTCTTTTCATGAACCACACATGGATCCACCAGTGTCATTGCATGTCTGTTCTTCTCACAAACCACATAAGGATCCACAAGTGTCATTGCATGTCTGTCCTTTTCATGAACTACACCCAGTGTCATTGCATGTGTGTTCCTCTAAACAAACCACATAAGTCATTGCATGTCTGTTCTTTTCATCAACCACACCCGGTGTCATTGCATGTGTGTTCCTCTAGACAAACCACATAAGGATCCACTGCTGTCACCACATATCTGTTCTTTTCATGAACCACATAAGGATCCACCAGTGTCATTGGATGAGCGTTCTTCTCATGAACCACACCCAGTGTCATTGCATGTCAGTTCTTTTCATGAACCACACATGGATCCACCAGTGTCATTACATGTCTGTTCTTCTCACAAACCACATAAGGATCCACCAATGTCATTACATGTATGTTATTTTCATGAACCACACCCAGTGTCATTGCGTGTCAGTTCTTTTCATGAACCACATCAGGATCCACCAGTGTCATTGGATGTGAGTTTTTCTCATGAACCACACATGGATCCACCAGTGTCATTGCATGTATGTTATTTTCATGAATCACAACTAGAGTCATTGCATGTCTGTTACTTCCATAAACCACACATGGATCCATTGGTGTCATCGCATGTCTGTTCTTTTCATGAACCACACCCAGTTTCATTGCATGTCTGTTCTTTTCATGAACCACATAAGGATCCACTAGTGTCATTGCATGTCTGTTCTTTTCACAAACCACATGCAGTGTTATTGCATGTCTGTTCTTTTCATGAACCACACCATGTGTCATTGCATGTGTGTTCCTCTAGACAAACCACATAAGGATCCACCAGTGTCACTACATGTCTGTTCTTTTCATGAACCATACCAAGTGTCATTGCATGTCAGTTCTTTTCATGAACCACATAAGGATCCACCGGTGTCATTGGATGTGTGTTCTTCTCACAAACCACACAGGGATCCACTAGTGTCATTGCATGTCTGTTCTTTTCAGGAACCACACCCAGTGTCATTGCATGTGTGTTCCTATAGACAAACCACATAAGTCATTGCATGTCTGTTCTTTTCATGAACCACACCCGGTGCCATTGCAGGTGTGTTCCTCTAGACAAACCACATAAGGATCCACCGGTGTCACTGCATGTCTGTTCTTTTCATGACCCACATAAGGATCCACCAGTGTCATTGGATGTTGTTATTCACATGAACCACACATGGATCCACCGGTGTCAATGCATGTCTGTTCTTTTCATGAATCACAGCTAGAGTCATTGCATGTATGTTACTTCCATAAACCACACATGGTTCCACCGGTGTCATTGCATGTCTGTTCTTTTCATGAACCACACCCAGTGTCATTGCATGCCAGTTCTTTTCATGAACCACATAAGGAGCCACCAGTGTCATTGCATGTCTGTTCTTTTCACAAACCACGTGTAGTGTCATTGCATGTCTGTTCTCTTGATGAACCACACCCGGTGTCATTGCATGTGTGTTCCCCTAGACAAACCATTAAAATAAGGATTCACTGGTGTCACTGCATGTCTGTTCTTTTCATGAACCACATAAGGATCCACCAGTGTCATTGGATGTGTGTTCTTCTCATGAACCACACATGGATCCACCGGTATCATTGCATGTCTGTTCTTTTCATGAATCACAGCTAGAGTCATAGCATGTCTGTTACTTCCATAAACCACACATGGTTCCACCGGTGTCATTGCATGTTTTTTCTTTCCATGAACCACACCCAGTGTCATTGCATGCCAGTTCTTTTCATGAACCACATAAGGATCCACCAGTGTCATTGCATGTCTATTCTTTTCACAAACCACGTGCAGTGTCATTGCTTGTCTGTTCTTTTCGTGAACCACACCCGGTGTCATTGCATGTGTGTTCCTCTAGACAATCCACATAAGGATACACTAGTGTCACTTCATGTCTGTTGTTTTCTTGAACCACATAAGGATCCACCAGTGTCATTGGATGTGTGTTCTTTTCACGAACCACACCTAGTGTCATTGCATGTTAGTTCTTTTCATGAACCACATAAGGATCCACCAGTGTCATTGCAAGTCTTTTCTTCTCACAAACCACATAAGGATCCACCAGTGTCATTGCATGTCTGTTCTTTTCATGAACCACACCCAGTGTCATTGCATGTGTGTTCCTCTAAACAAACCACATAAGTCATTGCATGCCTGTTCTTTTCATGAACCACACCCGATGTCATTGCATGTGTGTTCCTCTAGACAAACCACATAAGGATCCACCGGTGTCACTGCTTGTCTATTCTTTTCATGAACCACATAAGGATCCACCAGTGTCATGGGATGTGTGTTCTTCTCATGAACCACACATGGATCCACCGGAGTCATTGCATGTCGGTTATTTTCATGAATCACAGCTAGAGTCATTGCATGTATGTTACTTCCTTAAACCACACATGGATCCACCGGTCTCAATGCATGTCTGTTCTTTTCATGAACCACACACAGTGTCAGTGCATGTCAGTTCTTTTCATGAACCACATAAGGATCCACCAGTGTCATTGCATGTCGGTTCTTTTCACAAACCACATGCAGTGTCATTACATGTTTGTTCTTTTCATGAACTACACCCGGTGTCATTGCATGTGTGTTCCTCTAGACAAACTACATAAGGATCCACTGGTGTCACTGCATGTCCGTTCTTTTCATGAACCACACATGGATCCACCAGTGTCATTGCATGTCTATTCTTCTCACAAACCACATAAGGATCTACCAGTGTCATTACATGTATGTTCTTTTCATGAACCACACCCAGTGTCATTGCATGTCAGTTCTTTTCATGAACCACATAAGGATCCACCAGTGTCATTGGATGTGTGTTCTTCTCTTGAACCACACATGGATCCACCAGTGTCATTGCATGTATGTTATTTTCATGAATCACAGCTAGAGTCATTGCATGTCAGTTACTTCCATAAACCACACATGGATCCACCGGTGTCATCACATGTCTGTTCTTTTCATGAACCACACCCAGTGTCATTGCATGTCTGTTCTTTTCATGAACCACATAAGGATCCACCAGTGTCATTGCATGTATGTTCTTTTCATGAACCACACCCGGTGTCATTGCATGTCTGTTCTTCTCATGAACCACACCCGGTGTCATTGCATGTGTGTTCTTCTAGACAAACCATATAAGGATCCACCGGTGTCACTTCATGTCTGTTCTTTTCATGAACCATATAAGGATCCAGCAGTGTCATTGGATGTGTGTTCTTCTCATGAACCACACCCAGTGTCATTGCATGTCAGTTCTTTTCATGAACCACACATGGATCCGCCAGTGTCATTGCATGTTTGTTCTTCTCACAAACCACATAAGGATCCACAAGTGTCATTGCATGTCTGTTCTTTTCATGAACCACACCCAGTTTCATTGCATGTGTGTTCCTCTAGACAAACCACATAAGTCATTGCATGTCTGTTCTTTTCATCAACCACACCCGGTGTCATTGCATGTGTGTTCCTCTAGACAAACCACATAAGGATCCACTGGTGTCACCACATGTCTGTTCTTTTCATGAACCACATAAGGATCCACCAGTGTCATTGGATGAGCGTTCTTCTCATGAACCACACCCAGTGTCATTGCATGTCAGTTCTTTTCATGAACCACACATGGATCCATCAGTGTCATTGCATGTCTGTTCTTCTCACAAACCACATAAGGATCCACCAATGTCATTACATGTATGTTATTTTCATGAACCACACCCAGTGTCATTGCATGTCAGTTCTTTTCATGAACCACATAAGGATCCACCAGTGTCATTGGATGTGTGTTCTTCTCATGAACCACACATGGATCCACCAGTGTCATTGCATGTATGTTATTTTCATGAATCACAACTAGTCATTGCATGTCTGTTACTTCCATAAACCACACATGGATCCATTGGTGTCATCGCATGTCTGTTCTTTTCATGAACCACACCCAGTGTCATTGCATGTTTGTTCTTTTCATGAACCACATAAGGATCCACTAGTGTCATTGCATGTCTGTTCTTTTCACAAACCACATGCAGTGTTATTGCATGTCTGTTCTTTTCATGAACCACACCATGTGTCATTGCATGTGTGTTCCTCTAGACAAACCACATAATGATCCACCAGTGTCACTGCATGTCTGTTCTTTTCATGAACCACACCAAGTGTCATTGCATGTCAGTTCTTTTCATGAACCACCTAAGGATCCACCGGTGTCATTGGATGTGTGTTCTTCTCACAAACCACACAGGGATCCACTAGTGTCATTGCATGTCTGTTCTTTTCATGAACCACACCTAGTGTCATTGCATGCGTGTTCCTATAGACAAACCACATAAGTCATTGCATGTCTGTTCTTTTCATGAACCACACCCGGTGCCATTGCAGGTGTGTTCCTCTAAACAGACCACGTAAGGATCCACCGGTGTCACTTCATGTCTGTTCTTTTCATGAACCACATAAGGTCCCACCAGTGTCATTGGATGTTGTTATTCACATGAACCACACATGGATCCACCGGTGTCAATGCATTTCTGTTCTTTTCATGAATCATAGCTAGAGTCATTGCATGTATGTTACTTCCATAAACCACACATGGTTCCACCGGTGTCATTGCATGTCTGTTCTTTTCATGAACCACACCCAGTGTCATTGCATGCCAGTTCTTTTCATGAACCACATAAGGAGCCACCAGTGTCATTGCATGTCTGTTCTGTTCACAAACCACGTGCAGTGTCATTGCATGCCTGTTCTCTTGATGAACCACACCCGGTGTCATTGCATGTGTGTTCCCCTAGACAAACCACATAAGGATTCACCGGTGTCACTGCATGTCTGTTCTTTTCATGAACCACATAAGGATCCACTAGTGTCATTGGATGTGTGTTCTTCTCATGAACCACACATGGATCCACCGGTTTCATTGCATGTATGTTCTTTTCATGAATCACAGCAAGCGTCATAACATGTCTGTTACTTCCATAAACCACACATGGTTCCACCGGTGTCATTGCATGTCTGTTCTTTTAGTGAACCACACCCAGTGTCATTGCATGCCAGTTCTTTTCATGAACCACATAAGGATCCACCAGTGTCATAGCATGTTTGTTCTTTTCACAAACCACGTGCAGTGTCATTGCATGTCTGTTCTTTTCATGAACCACACCCGGTGTCATTGCATGTGTGTTCCTCTAGACAATCCAGATAAGGATACACTAGTGTCACTTCATGTTTGTTCTTTTCATGAACCACATAAGGATCCACCAGTGTCATTGGATGTGTGTTCTTTTCATGAAGCACACCTAGTGTCATTGCATGTTAGTTCTTTTCATGAACCACATAAGGATCCACCAGTGTCATTGCAAGTCTTTTCTTCTCACAAACCACATAAGGATCCACCAGTGTCATTGCATGTCTGTTCTTTTCATGAACCACACCCAGTGTCATTGCATGTGTGTTCCTCTAAACAAACCACATAAGTCATTGCATGCCTGTTCTTTTCATGAACCACACCCGATGTCATTGCATGTGTGTTCCTCTAGACAAACCACATAAGGATCCACCGGTGTCACTTCATGTTTATTCTTTTCATGAACCACATAAGGATCCACCAGTGTCATGGGATGTGTGTTCTTCTCATGAACCACACATGGATCCACCGGAGTCATTGCATGTCGGTTCTTTGCATGAATCACAGCTAGAGTCATTGCATGTATGTACTTCCTTAAACCACACATGGATCCACCGGTGTCAATGCATGTCTGTTCTTTTCATGAACCACACCCAGTGTCAGTGCTTGTCAGTTCTTTTCATGAACCACACATGGATCCACCAGTGTCATTGCATGTCTATTCTTCTCACAAACCACATAAGGATCCACCAGTGTCATTGCATGTCAGTTCTTTTCATGAACCACACCCAGTGTCATTGCATGTCTGTTATTTTCATGAACCACACCCGGTGTCATTGCATGTGTGTTCCTCTAGACAAACCACATAAGGATCCACCAGTGTCACTGCATGTCTGTTCTTTTTCATGAACCACATAAGGATCCACCAGTGTCATTGGATGTGTGTTATTTTCATGAAACACACCCAGTGTCATTTCATGTTAGTTCTTTTCATGAACCAGAAAGGATCCACCAGTGTCATTGGATGTGTGTTCTTCTCATGAACCACACATGGATCCACCAGTGTCATTGCATGTCTGTTCTTTTCATGATTCATAGCTTGAGTCATTGCATGTCTATTACTTACATAAACCACAAATGGATCCACCAGTGTCATTGCATGTCTGTTCTTTTCATGAACCACACCTGGTGTCATTGCATGTGTGTTCCTCTAGACAAACCACATATGGATCCACTAGTGTCATTGGATGTCTGTTCTTTTCATGAACCACTGCTAGAGTCCACCAGTGTCACTGGATGTGTGTTCTTCTCATGAACCACACATGGATCCACCGGTGTCATTGCATATCTGTTCTATTCATGAATCACAGCTAGAGTCATTGCATGTCTGTTACTTCCATAAACCACATATGGATCCACCTAGTGTGATTGTATGTTTGTTCTTTTCACCAGTGACATTGCATGGGTGGCTGTTAGACCGAGTCTTCTAGATGGCATGCCCTAACACAGTTGTTCTACTTGAAGATTGTTACATACCGTTCGATCGGGGCGCTTGCAAATGTATCTATAATTTTTGATGTTCCATGCTTGGTTTTATCTACTTTCTTATGTTTTGTCCACACTTTGGAGTACTTTTCATATGATTTCTTGGACTAACCTATTAACAAGATGCCACAGTGCTAGTTGCCTGTTTTCTGCTGTTTTTGGTTCTAGGAAGTCAGAAAATGAATATTCTCGGAATTGGATGGGACAAAAGCCAAAGTTACTATTTTCCCGGAAGACTCACGGAGCCAGAAGGAGAGTCGGAGAGGGGCCATAGGGTGGCCACACCACCCCTAGGCGCGGGTCCACCTAGGCCGCGCCAGGGCATGGTGTGGGCCCCCTGGCTGCCCACCGACCTTGCCCTCTGGCCTATAAGAAGCCTCCCGAAGCCAAAACCCTAGATCGTCAATCAGAAATCCACAAAAAGTTCCGCAGCGCCACCGCCACCGAAGGGGAGATTCGGGGGACAGAAAGTCTTTGTTCCGGCACCCTGCCGGGACAGGGAAGTGCCCCCGGAGCCATCTCCATCGATCTCCACCACCATCTCCATCACCATTGCTGATTCCCATGATGAGGAGGGAGTAGTTCTCTCTCGAGGCTAAGGGTTCTACCGGTAGCTATGTGTTCATCTCTCTCTCTATGCATGATCTTATTGAGATCATGAGCTTGTAATCTATAAATCTATTCTGCTACTCAAGTGCTTTAATGAATCTCTGCTCTCCCCATGTGTGTGAAAGTGACAGCGTGCTCACCATGGTGGCACTTAGGCTAGAGATTACAAATACTTGTTATGAGTTATATTTGGAGTTGGATGTTTCTATGAAATTGTGGTGTTTGTTGGACTCATCTAGTACTCAAGGTGACAGTGTGGGGTTATCTAGATGGGAAAGACTTACTTTGAGGAGTGCGGTTATAGCCCTACCATCGATTAGAGTGTCCAACCGGAGAGTAGTTCAGCATAGTATCATAAAGAGAAGATATTTATATGAGAGTGTTCACTAGTGAAAGTATGATCCCTAGGCCTTGTTTCTAAGCATTGAAACACCGTTTGCAACTAGATCTGTTACATGTTTGCTTGCTTCCATCTTTATTTCAGTTTGCCTTTAGTCTTTTCCACGCCATCAAGCTATCTTCTATCACCTTTACCACTTATAATTATCCATACCACTTGTATTGCACTATCTCTTCGCCGAACTAGTGCACCTATACACCTGACAAGTGTATTAGGTGTGCTGGGGACACAAGAGACTTCTTGTATCTTGATTGCAGGGTTGCTTGAGAGGGAATACCTTTGACCACTTCCTCCCTGAGTTCGATAAACCTTGGGTGATGCACTTAAGGGAAAACTTGCTACTGTTCTACAAACCTCTGCACTTGGAGGCCCAACAACTGTCTACAAGAATAGAAGTGCGTAGACATCACCCCATTACTTCTCTTCCTCCCCGTACTTCTCTTACTTCCCCTAGAAGCCACTTTCCCCACTTCACTCCCATCCCGCCGTAGCCGCAAGCCGACGACGCCTCCATCCCAATCCCCTCTCCGGCAGCCACCCCCCTCCCCTCTCGCCATGGGTTCAAGGGGAGACGGCGAGGAAACGCGTCGTGACGACGGGGATGGTGATTTCGATGTGAGTCGTCTCATCTCTATTTCTATCATCTGTGGCCAGTTATCTATTTTTTGAGCTAGATCTAATCTATTTACTCATGCGCGTATGATGTGTTAGGCCAACCAGACGATGTATGACTCCGACTATCACGGTTTAGTGGATGAAGACAGTCCTCTGCTATGTAAACATGGATATGTGCCCGCTAAATTTGTAGCGTTTGAAGGACGAAACGCAGGTAGGAGGTTTCTATGGTGTCAAGGACATCGTGCAATGATGCAAGGTGGAAGTTGCAGTGTTGTCAAATGGGTAGATCTAGAGTGGCCCAAATCGATGCAGAAAACGCTGGACAAACTATGGGAAATGACTGTTGAGTTGAAAGAATTCGTATTCAGCTCACTTCTTGACAGTGCTGAGATGATACTATGGGAACTAGTTGACACGACCAAGCATAAGCGAGATCTCAGGTGGGTGCAAGACAAGGTTAGCAAAGTCAAGAAGGATATGGATGCAGCGTTGGCCCTGAAGGCTAAAGTAGAGCAAGAACTGACTCAAGCAAGGAATGATCTCCACCAGGCCAAAGTTCTGCAGTTCACAACTACGAGTATTGACAAGTGCATGAGGAAAAATGCAGAGAAACAATTAAAGCTGTGCAAGGAAGATGCTAAAAGGAAGGACCAGCCGATTCGATCCTTGCTCTCGCAGGAAGATGCGCATCGGGCTAAGATTAGGAAGATCAAGGAGATGTGTGATAACTAGTTCTATTTAGCTTAATCTCCGTGCCTTTTTAAGTTGTAATAGTTGTACTTGTTGACCTAGCGGTCTGAACTATTGGTCCCGGAGTCCAGGGAGGAAAAAATTGATTCATGTTAGTCTGACCCCGCATTACTTCTTTTGTCTGACCAATGCCCCTTGGATATTCCGCATGTCGCTTCGTTGTCCTCGTGTACAAATAGGAGGCACCACAGTGTGTCGCTTCGTCGTCCATCCCCCCGTCCTCTCCAATCTCCATCGCGTCGTCGCTTCGTCGTCCATCCCCTTGCTCCCTCTCCAATCTCCACCGCTCCGCCATGGAGATGCCTGATCTGAACTTCTACGAGGCGGTGATGTTCCCGAACTTCGACATCCTCGCGCCGCCAGCCGCGATGGTGCCCCATGGATGGCACATCAGCTCTGCGGGGGTGCCGGTGGCTACGCTCCCTGGTCGAGTGGAGATGGAGAGCGAAATCGCGGTGCGCCGCCGCCAGATGCCCGCGTGGAAGAGGGCGCTGCCCCGGTACGCGGCGGCCAGCCCGTACTGGCCGGCACTGTTCAAGAAGGAGCGGAAGGCCAAGATTGGAAACCGCGTCGTTGATGGGCGCGTGGTGCACCGGGATCTCCGCAACCGAGAAGGGCGGGAGAGGTTCTGGTCCGTCCCTAGACGGACCAAGTACACCGTCATCGCCGCCGCTCACCGTGAAGAGGTGCTCTGTCTCGCGAACAATGCGGACATCGTGGAGGTTTCGTTCGACAGCGACGAGGAAGCCGGTGGCTCGGAGGACAGTGGCAGCGGAAGTGAAATTGTTGACTAGTGGTTGAATTAATGTAGGATGTGAAATCACACATTTGTTTAGAAGAATTTTTGGTTGAAGTAATGAAATGCCTCGATCTAGATCTCTGTCTCGATTAATTTGTGGAAGAATTTGTGATTTAGATCAATTTCTGCCTCGATTTAGATCTCTGTCCCAGATTGGGACCGTGACCGTGGACCAAAGATACCTTTTCTACTAGTGTATTCTGAATTTTGTGGTTTGTTTAAACGTAATCTACGTGGATTGTGCCGCATGCAAATAGCACAACCACAATTTATAAAGTGGAAGCATGTACACCCGGGTATTGGAGATCCTGGAGCTTCGCCAGATGCAGGGGATGCAGGAGCAGAGAGGCGGTGAGATAGACGGGCTCAAGATTAGGCCAGAAAGTGGTACCGATTTCCTCCTCATCTGGGCATTATCGGTGAGAACATTGTTGTTTATGTTGCCACATCGTTGTGCAACATCTGAGATAAGTTGCTGCTTCATGGAGTGTGGCAGCTTAAATAATTTATTTTTGTGGCACTTACATTCCGTCGTATTTGGAGACCTCCTGCCCCTCAGTAATCGTGGAACCGGTGGATCCTTGTTTTCAGATAGCAGTGGCACAATCACAATTTCGGATTCAACTACTGACTCGGGCATTTCCAAACCCTAAGTCGCGGTACATTTTACTCGGAGAACGTGGGTAGATTGTTTCGCCAAGCAACGTGCCACACATAGAGCTCCACAATTTAACAGAATTACATATATAGGTTCAAGTTCAACACATTACTATTCATCTTCATTGCCAGTAGCCTTCTTCCGCAGCCTGGGTGCCAAGCCTTCACGTCCACTTCCTTCTTCCTCTTCCTCGGTGCCAATTTTCTTAGCTTCACGTACTCTACATCGCCGGGACAATGGGCACCCGAATCGTGTCCAGCATCATCTTTCCACTCGTTTTTAATTTCTTTGGGCAGCAAAATGACTGACCCGACAGTCATGTTTCGAACCTTGCGGTGTTTCCTATCAAAGAAACAAGACTGTTGCATAACTGCCCAATATCTACAGAGTAAATAAAACAAAAGTTACAATTCAGCACAAACATGTGAACCCCAAGCGACCTTTGCTTACCAGGAGCTAATTGGGTTCGAGCAACCACCATGTCCAAGAATAGAAGGGCGACTCCCTGTTGCAGCAGCTTCCACATCAAGCACATCACATTTCAACTCAAACATGGCAGCCAAAGCATACCTTTTCATCAACCCAATTAGCTTATTGTCACACGTTATAGGAACCATGATGCCATGTTCATCCATGAAGCTGAACTTTGCTGTCTGCTTCGGCCATAATTCAGCATGATTACGCAGAGCAGCAACCATACCAGATATATTGCAGATCTGCGCATGCGCTTCTTCCATCGTGAAACAATGGTGTCCATACCACTTTCCCTTAGAGTCGTACCTGTAGAGGACTACCGTAACTAGGTAAGGAGGGTCCACGCAGATCCCACTTGACAGAAAACTGTGGACAAAATATGTTTGTCAGCGTTGGGCTAACAAACAATTTGAGGCTCAGTAGCCAGCTAGCAGTTATTAGTGCGAATAGCAAAGAGAAGGGTGGCTCACCCGCTTGTAGCTAGAACTTCTTCTTCCTTGATAGTAGGATCTGCCGAACTCCGAACTGCTCGGCTCGTCAGCGGCAGAGGCGGGCTAGAGCCTCGCAATGGTGGCTACGGCATGCGCCATTGGAGCTCGGTATCAGCGACTAGGCGCAACAACTTGGCCCGGAAGTCAAATGTCCGAAGGGATCGTCCTGCCTGGAGGGTGGATTCCGACACCGCTGGTGCTAGGGGAAAGCTGGGAATGGATTTGTGAAATTGGTCAACGCATCCAATCCACTTAGCTGCTCAATTTGCCTAAGAGGTTGCCGCGTTGGCGCCCGCATCACGGACAGATCACCGACATGAGGGTCCCGACCGTCTACTTCACGGGGCGGTTTAACGGAATGTTTGAATTTGGCAGGGGTGAGATGAGTTTGCCTCGAAATGGCCCCTCTCAGTAGTTGGCGGCCCAACTTTTCGAAACGCAGTAGTTTCAGGCAACTTAGGTACCGCCATGCGCTGGCCTGCGAACTTTGGTACCGCAGACGAACATGCCCGTGCTTGGGGGACTAAAAAGATCATTTTCATTTTCCATAGCATTAGCAATAATGGTGTTCAAAGAATTCATACTACTAACATTGCTATTAGCATGCAAATAAAGTTCCATAGGTTTTTTAATTTTCTCTTCAAACACTTCAGGTCCTAACTCAAGACAAATACTATAAAGCTCTCTAATTTTGTTGTTGTTTTCCATTAAGCCTAACTAGTGAAAATAAAAACAAGAAACAAAAAGATATAATTGTAGAATCTAAAGGAAATAACTTCGAGCACTCACAGTGGAGGATGTGAGTACCTTTAACCTTACCTCCCGGCAACGGCGCCAGAAAATCAGTTGCTTAGCCCAAAATATATCGAGCCCGTTGGGGAACCACAAGAGGAAGGTATGATGAGCACAGCAGCAAGTTTTCACTCAGTTATGAAACCAAGGTTATCAATCCAGTAGGAGCAAGGAAACACCCCAAAGGTGTTGCTAGCTGGACTTTGGCAGGGCGCACTACCGGTGTCAGCAGCAACGTGGAGACCTGCACAACACAACCACATAACTTTGCCCCTAACTTGCGATGAGGTTGTCAATCTCACCAGTTTTGCTAAAAACAAAGGATTAAACGTTTCAAGTGGAAGAAAGTAATAGTTTGCAGAAAGTAAACACAAAGCAGTAAATAGTTGATTGTAGATTGATGGTAAAAGAAAGGACCGGGGTCCATAGTTCACTAGTGGTGGCTCTCCTTAAGATAGATAACACGTTGGGTGAACAAATTACAGCGGGGCAATTGACAAACATCGAGAAACAAAATACATGCATATACTAATCATCTTGACTCCTTTGAGACTTGATTGGGCATTACAACAATATACATATACCGCCATCCAACTGCATCTATGACTAATAATCCACCTTTAGGTTATCATCTGAACCCCCTCCAGTATTAAGTTTCAAGCAACAGATAATTGCATTATGCATTGCGTGTAAAGTAAACAATACGATTGTTCTATGAACAAAGGATTGTTGTTTTCTCCCTAGTAGCAACAGCACATCTAGTACCTTAGAGATTTCTGTCACTTCCCCAGATTACTAGAGGCATAAACCCACTATCGAGCATAAATACTAACTCTTGGAGTTGCTAGCATCTACTTGGCCAAGATAGCTACTAACAACAGAAAACATGCATGATCACAAATAACAAAGACATGATAGAATCAATAATCAATCTGAAATAACATCTCCATATACATCGGATCCCCGCAAACACAATATGTAGGAATTACAAATAGATGGTCTTGATCATGAACGGAGCTCACAAGATCTACACATGATAGCACAAAGGAGAAGAACCAGCCGTCTAGCTACTACATGGACCCGTAGTCCAAGGATGAACTACTCACGCATCACACCGGAGGCTTGCATGGTGATCAAGAAGGCCTCCAGGGTGAATTCCCCTCTCCAGCAGGGTGCCGGGAAGAGCTTCAGATCCCTCCCGATCTGGGGATGCAGATGACGGCGACTACAGACTCTTTCGTGGAATTTTGATCGGGTACTTAGGGTTTCTGTATTGGAGGCATCTTATAGTCGGAAGGGGAGGGTGAGGGGGTTCCTAGGGTGGCCAGACCACCCCCTAGCGCGGGCCAGGCTAGGCCGTGCGGCCAGGTGGTGTGGCGGCTCCCTGGCCCCTCTCCGTCTCGTATTCTGGCTCCATGTGTCCGTCGGTGAAAAACTGACTTTGGCTTTTGTCCCGTCCAATTCCGAGAATATTCATTTTCTGACTTTCTTGGAACCAAAAACAGCAGAAAACAGGCAACTGGCATTGTGGCTCTTGTTAATAGGTTAGTCCAAGAAAGTGTATGGAAAGTACTCCAAAGTGTGGACAAAACATAACAAAGTAGATAAAACCAAGCATGGAACATCAAAAATTATGGATACGTCAGCAACGTATCAGGGTCCATAGTTCACTAGAGGTGTTTCTCCTTAAGATAAATAGCATGTTGGGTGAACAAATTACAGCGGGGCAATTGACAGATTGAGAAAGCATAACAATGCATATACTAGACATTTTGACTCCTACGAGATTTGATTGGGTATTACAACATAATACATAAACCGTAATCCAACTGCATCTATGACTAATAATCCACCTTCAGGTTATCATCCGAACCCCCTCCAGTATTAAGTTGCAAGCAACAGATAGTTGCATTAAGCAAAGTGTGTAAAGTAAACAATACAATTACCCCATGGACAAAGGATTGTTGTTTTCTCCCTAGTAGCAACAGCACATCTACAACCTTAGAGATTTCTGTCACTTCCCTAGATTACTAGAGGCATGAACCCACTATCGAGCATAAATACTCCCTCTTGGAGTTGCAAGCATCTACTTGGCCAAGATAGCTACTAACAACGGAGAGCATGCAAGATCACAAATAACATAGACATGATAGAATCAATAATCAACCTGACATAGTATCTCAATATCCATCGGATCCCCGCAAACACAACCTATAGGATTACAAATAGATGATCTTGATCATGAACGGAGCTCACAAGATCTAAACATGATAACACAAAGGAGGAGAACCAACCATATAGCTACCACATGGACCCATAGTCCAAGGGTGAACTACTCATGCATCACTCTGGAGGCATGCATGGTGATGAAGAAGGCCTCTAGGGTGATCTCTCCCCTCCGACTGGGTGCCAGGAAGAGCTTCGGATCCCCCGATCTAGCGATGGAGATGGCGGTGGCTACAGACTCTTTTGTGGATTTCTGATCGGGTACTTAGGGTTTTCGTCCCGGGAGGCTTTATAGGCAAAGGGGAAAGATCGGTGGAGCACCAGGGGTCCACACCCCCTGGTGGCGCGCCCCTGGCTGCGCAGCCACCAGGTGTGGCCTCCCTGGTCTGCCACTTCGTCTCCCCTTCGGTCTTCGTGTTGCTTCGGGTAAAATATTGACTTTCGCTTTTGTCCCGTCCAATTCCGAAAATATTTCTTTACTAGCTTTTCTGAAACTAAAAACAGCAGAAAACATGCAATTGGCACTATGGCATCTTGTTAATAGGTTAGTTCTAGAAAATGTATAAAAATACCTCAAAGTGTAAACAAAACATAAGAAAGTAGATATAAAACAAGCATGGAGAATCAAAAATTATAGATACGTTTACGGCGTATCAAGCATCCCCAAGCTTAACTCCTGCTTGTCCTCGAGTAGGTAAGTGATAAAAGAATAATTTTTGAGGTGACATGCACCATCATAATCTCGATCAAGGTATTTGTAAAACATTGATAGCTGGGATCATAGTACTCTAAACATGAACATGAAAGATAGAGTTCTAACAATAAGACATAGAAACTATGTTGTAACATGAAAAGGTACAAACAAAAGATCATGAATAACAATGCATTGAAAGAAGTTTGTTTGTTTCACATATAGAAAACATAATAAGAGTGGTATTCATCTTGTCCCTCATGGTATAGCAAAACATAAATGCATAGGACACCTTCAAAGTTCATAAGGGTGACTAGATACAAATAATTTAAGAATAAGCAATATTAAAGTTTTGAATCAATCAACAAGTTTTGGGACAATGCACATTAAACTAAGAATGACCACTATGCTCTCTCAATTGGTGCATAAAGGTAGAAGATTGAGACTCAACATAAAAGCAAAAAAGAAAGGCCCTTCACAAAGGGAAGCAGGGATTCAAGTCTCATAAAGAGCTTCCCAAAATTATGATACTTATTAGCTTTCAGATCTTGAGGTGATTAAGGTTAAAGTGACACAAATATGAGGATATGCTTGACAAGTCATAAGTTGAAAATCTCATGCCCCTTGCTTACGAGTACCGAACCTCATGCTACTCAACTTTAGTCACAAGTAAGTTCTTATCATTGTAAGTACATGTGTATCATAGAGAACCGGCAACGGGGTACCCCTTTCCCCATGACACAGGAGCTATCCCATATCAAAATGACAAGGCAACAGACAATGAGCATCTCAACGATCTTTTTATTTGCTATTGCATAGGTTTTTATTGAGGATGCTTCACAGAATGCTCACTATGGTTATGATGCAAGTTTCCACTATGATTAGGCATGGATTAGGCTAGCTGCCCAGGCATTTCTCTAACACACATACAAACTCCATGAGCTTACAAGCTCCCCTTTTATTTCACACTGCCAGGATCCATAAACAAAAGAACATGATATCAACTGAATAATAAGTGCAATGTTGAAAGCGTTCCCCATGACAGCATGGTTCTACTAATTCACAACCTATAAAGTGCAAGCATATAAGCAACATAGATGGACACAATGGTTCAAGTTTATTAAGTGCAAGAAAGTAAAGTGTGCCATCAAGTTTGTGAGAGTTTTAATCACTAATTTTCACATTTTTATTTGGAAGGTAGATAAAAGCATGAATATACTTGGAATGGTGTAACACACCATGCATAGGAATTTATAGTGGACTCTTTGGAATAACTTGGTTTTCTTGGGAGTTTGAATGCATGAGTGGAACTCATACTTGGTACATGTGGAGGCTAGCAAAAGATTTGGAGCGACCAACTAAGAGAGCAATAATGGCCATAATCATGCGAAGCGACAAAACATTATTAATTAAAGCATAAAGTGATATTACAAGTCAAAAACTAAATGATCATAGAGGATAAGGTGATTGGTATAGTCTTAACATGGTGTAAGCATGTGTCAAGTCGACCCAAATAAAGCATCAAAGGAGAATACCACAATATTATGCTTTTGTATGCTAAAACAACGCATGATTCTTTCAAGGCACATTAAGCAATCTCAATTGTTTGGAACAAGTCATGCTACAACAATAATCACTAAGCATAAGGACAAAGCAATATCAAACATGACATTATAGAGGCTAAGCCACAGTCAAAACAATCTCCTTTTGTACCACTTATAAGCATGAAGCTTCCTACTCTTTCCAACACCAATCAACTTATTTAAAACAATGTATGAATGCGGGGGTCCAACCAATTTATTTAAGCAAACCAAACAAAAGAAAACTAACAACAAAAACAAAAGACGCTCCAAGAACAACACAATTATGCATGGAACAATAAAAATGAAGTGTTTGGAAGAAAACCTGAGATTTTTATTGATGAAGAAGGGGATGCCTTGGGCATCCACAAGCTTTGACACTTGTACTTATTGAATATTTTTTGGGGTGACACGGGTGGCATCCCCAAGCTTGAGATTTTGTCCATACTTCATCTCATCACATTATTCTTCCCTACACTTGAAAATTTCCTTCATATAAAACTTCACACAATCTTCATTAGCAACATTAGTGTATTCAAGATAATAAGTCTCCGGATTTAGTTTCAACACAAGTAAAACTTCCATGAAAACACAAGCTACTGTAGCAATTCCGTCTAAAAGCTCAAGTGATCAAAGAGAAAGAGATTAAGTGGCAAATGCAAATAGTGGCAGAAGTCTGTCAAAATAGACCAGCAGGTAAAAACCAAGCTTTCGAAGACCTTATGTTGCTCAAATCGAAAAGTGCTA
Source organism: Avena eriantha (assembly GCA_910589775.1). Classification (NCBI taxonomy): domain Eukaryota; kingdom Viridiplantae; phylum Streptophyta; class Magnoliopsida; order Poales; family Poaceae; genus Avena; species Avena eriantha. The sequence continues at coordinate 35,298,004 of OU342745.1, read as the reverse complement.
AACTAACGAAAGTTAGGTAATAACCTGGGGCATAAGAAAAAAAAATTACAGCTCAATCCGATGTACAAGGATTTTTCACGATTTTTTATAGTGATGCACAAAAATCTATTTCGGGTTCAGCAACTTTCCCAAGTCTTACTTCTCTCTCATTAGAGGTTATTCTTGGCACAAAAACTACACAAAAAGGATAAGGAGAGGTTATTACTGAGGCAATAACTTCCAAGACTCAACAAAAGAAAAACTTACTGAATAAAAATTTGGGTTATCTCCCAATAGTGTTTTTCTTTAATGCCTTTCAGCTAGGCATATGAAGCAAGATTCAAGTATTTTCAAATGAAGAAGCATTAAGATCAAATTTCTTGCCCCTACCTTTCTTACCTTTATTCTTATCTTTAGGGCACGTATGATTGTTTGGTGGAGAAGCCAAATGCATGATGCCTCTTCCACATCTATTATTGCTCCAAGAAGTTTTAGTAGGGATCTTCCAAGTGTAATTTGTCCATTTCCTACACATTCAATAACAAGATAATTAGTAGATACCACTTTCCCTAGGATCTTTGTAAACACTCCTTCAGCTATTCCAATGGGTAATATTGTGGCATTATTGGTAAGAGATATTTGTTCTCCTCCTTCAGAAAGTCCCCAAAGATTTAAAGATTCATAGATATCTTTAGGCATAAGACAGAATTCAGACATGATATCACAACGAGCATAAAAAGTTTCATTATTTATAACAACTTTTACTATAGGAAGCCATTTTGAAGATTCAGAATTTATTGGAACGTATTCATGGTGTTCTCTAAGCATGTTATAGCATTCTTTTAAACTAGTTGTGTTGGTCTCAAGAGTGTTCAATCTAGCAATAATGTTTGTAATGGAAGAATCAGATTTGCTAGGTAAGGTATATGTTGCAACCAACTTTTTTATGGAATTAAAAGCTTCATCCTCATTGCATTGGAGGAAATCTCCTCCTACTACAGCATCCAAAGCGTATCTATAACAAAGAGCAAGACCAAAGTAGAAACTGCTAAGAAACAAGCTTTGAGTCATTTTAGGTTCAATTTTTTTCATATAACTCAGAAATTCTAGACCAAGCTTCTTTGAAACTATCTTCAATTCTTTGTTTGAAAGTAAAAATCATTTCCTTAGGTGACATAGTGATTGGAGCAATGCTAGACATAAAAGCAACTTGAAGTAGGAAGATTTTTTTTAAAGAACTATTTTTTGTGTGTTTTTTATAAAACAAGCAAACCAGTATAACTATTTTTTTGTGTTTTTGATAAAAATAAACAAGCAAAAATAAGCTAAGAAAATCAAAAAAACAAAGTAAAGAGATTGGTTATGAGAGACTCCCCTTGTGAAGATGTCCTTAACTCCCTGGCAACGGCACCAGAAAGAAGCTGCTTGCGGCTCAAGATATGTAGAGCTCGTTGGGAACCCCAAGAGGAAGGTATGATGAGCACAGCAGCAAGTTTCCCTCAGTCATGAAACCAAGGTTATCGAACCAGTAGGAGCAAGGAAACAAATTCAAGGTGTTGCTCACAACTTGGAATCCTACACAACACAACCACATAACTTTGCCCCAACTTACAGTGAGGTTGTCAATCTCACTGGTTTTTCTAAACAAAGGATTAAACGTATTGTGTGGAAGATGGTAATTGCTTGGAGAAAGTAAACAGTAAATGGTAAACATTAGATGGTGTATCAATGGTAAATGAATGGACTGGGGTCCACAGTTCACTAGAGGTGTTTCTCCTTAAGATAAATAGCATGTTGGGTCAACAAATTATAGCGGGGTAATTGACAGATTGAGAAAGCATAATAATGCATATACTAGACATCTTGACTCCTACAAGATTTGACTAGGAATTACAACATAATACATATACCGTAATCCAACTACATCTATGACTAATAATCCACCTTCAGGTTATCATTCGAACCCCCTCCAGTATTAAGTTCTAAACAATAGATAATTGCATTAAGCAAAGTGTGTAAAGTAAACAATACGATTACCCATGCACAAAGGATTGTTGTTTTCTCCCTAGTAGCAACAACACATCTACAACCTTAGAGATTTCTATCACTTCCCCAGATTACTAGAGGCATCAACCTAATATCGAGCATAAATACTCCCTCTTGGAGTTGCAAGTATCTACTTGGCCAAGATAGCTACTAACAACGGAGAGCATGCAAGATCACAAATAACATAGACATGATATAATCAATAATCAATCTGACATAGTATCTCAATATCCATCGGATCCCGACAAACACAACATGTAGGATTACAAATAGATGATCTTGATCATGAACAGAGCTCAAAAGATCTAAACATGATAGCACAAAGGAGAAGAACCAACCATCTAGCTACTACATGGACCCGTAGTCCAAGGATGAACTACTCACGCATCACACCGGAGGCTTGCATGGTGATGAAGAAGGCCTCCAGGGTGAATTCTCCCCTTCGGCAGGGTGCCGAGAAGAGCTTCAGACCCTTCCCGATCTAGGGATGGAGATGATGGCGGCTACAGACTCTTTTGTGGATTTTTGATCAGGTACTTAGGGTTTCAGTATCGGAGGCAATATATAGGTGAAAGGGGAGGCCGAGGGGGTGCCCTAGGCGGCCAAACCACCCCCTGGAGCGGGCCAGGCCTGGCCGCGCGGCCAGGTGGTGTGGCCGTCCTCTAGCCCCTCTCTGTCTCGTCTTCTGGCTCCGTGTCCCCCTCGATGAAATATTGACTTTGGCTTTTGTCCCGTACAATTCCGAGAATATTCATTTTTTGACTTTCCTAGAACCAAAAACGGCAGAAAACAGGCAGCTGGCACTATGGCATCTTGTTAATAGGTTAGTCCAAGAAAGTATGTAAAAATACTCCAAAGTTGGGACAAAACATAAGAAAGTAGATATAAATCAAGCATGGAACACCAAAAATTATAGATACGTTAGCAACGTAGCAACATCCCCAAGCTTAACTCCTGCTCGTCCTCGAGTAGGTAAGTGATAAAAAGAAAGAATAATTTTTGAGGTGACAAGAACCATCATAAACTTGATCAAAGTATTTGTAAAACATTGATAACTGGGATCATAGTACTTCAACATAGCATGAAAGATATAGTTCTAACAATAAGACATAGCAAATATGTTGTAACATGAAAAGGCATAAACAAAGGATTCATGAATAACAATGCTTTGAAAGATGTTTGTTTGTTTCACATAAAGAAAGCATAATGAGAATGGTATTCAGCTTGTCCCTCATAGTGTAGCAAAACATAATTGCATAGGACACCTTGAAAGTTCATAAGGGTGACTAGATACAAATAGTTTAAGAGCAAGAAATATCAAAGTTATGCATCAATCAACAAGTCTTGGGACAATGCACATTAAACTAAGAATGGCCACTATGCTCTCTCAATAGGTGCATAAAGTTAGAAGATGGAGACTCAACATAAAAGTAAAAGAAAGGCCCTCATAGATGGAAGCAGGGATTCAAGTCTCATAAAGAGCTTCCAAAAATTATGGTACTTATTAGCTTTCGGCTCTCATTGCCCCTATCATAAGCATCTTTAGGTGATTAAGGTTAAAGTGACACAACTAAGAGGATATGATTGACAAGTTATAAGTTGAAATCTCATACCCCTTGCTTACGAGTACCGAACCTCATGCTACTCAACTTCAGTCACAAGTAAGCTCTTGTCATTGTAAGTATATATGTATCATAAAGAACCTCCAATAGGGTACCCCTCGCCCCATGACACATGAGCTATCCCATATCAAAATGACAAGGCAAGCAGACAATGAGCATCTTAGCAATCTTTTTATTTGCTATTTGCATAGGTTTTTATTGAGGATGCTTCATAGAGTGCTCATTATGGTTATGCTGCAAGTTTCCACCATGATTAGGCATGGCTTAGGGTAGCGGCCCAGGCGTTTCTCTAACACACATACAAACTCCATGATCTTACAAGTTCCACTTTTATTTCACACCGTCGGGATCCATAAGCAAAAGAATCATGATATCAACAGAATAATAAGTGCAATGTTGAAAGCGTTCCCCATGATACATGGTTCTACTAACTTCAACTTATAAAGCGCAAGCATATACGCAACAAACATGGACACAATGGTTCAAGTTTATTAAGTGTGAGAAAAGTAAAGTGTGCCATCAAGTTTGTGAGAGCTTTAATCACTAGTTTTCACATAACAAGTTTAATTCAGAAGGTAGATAAAAACATGAATATACTTGGAATAGCAAATGCTAATAGGTAGGTATGGTGGACTCTTTGGAATAACTTGGTTTTATTTGGAGTTGGATGCATGAGTGGAACTCATACTTGGTTATGGAGGCTAGCAAAAGACTGGGAGCGACCAACTAAGAGAGCAATAATGGCCATAATCATGCAAAGCAACAAAACATCATTAATTCAAGCATCAAGTGATATTACAAGTCAAAAAATAAAGGATCATAAAGGCTATGGTGACTTGGGATAGTCATAACATGGTGTGAGCATGCGCCAAGTCAACCCAAATAAAGCATCAAAGGAGAATACCACAATACTATGCTTTAATATGCTAAAACAACGTATGATTCTTCCAATGCACATTAAGCAATATCAATTGTTTATAAAATGTCATGCTACAAAAATAATCACTAAGCATAAATCCAAAACAATATCAAGCATGACATGACAAAGCATAGGCCACAGTCAAAAACAAGCTCCTTTTACCACTTAAGCATGAACTTTTCCTACTCTTTTCCAACCCAAACCAAACTTATTTGAAAACTCATGTATGAATGAGGCGGTCCAACCAATTTATTCAAGCAAAGTAAGAAAACCAAGCAAACGAAAACCAAAAATGAAAACAAAAACCAAAAACAAAGACGCTCTAAGAACAACACAACTGTGCATGAAATAATAAAAATGAAGTGTTTGGAAGAACCTGAGATTTTTATTGATGAAGAAGGGGATGCCTTGGGCATCCCCAAGCTTTGACGCTTGTACTTCTTGGATATTTCTTGGGGTGACACGCGTGGCATCCCCAAGCTTGAGCTTTAGTACATTCTTCATCTTATTACATCATTCTTTCCATACACCTGAAATTTTTCCTTCATACAAAACTTCACAAAATCTTTATTAGCAACATTAGTGCACTCAAGATAATAAGTCTTTGGGTTCAGTTCCAACACCAATAAAACTTCCATCAAAACACAAGCTACTGTAGCACTTCCCTCAAAAAGCTTAATTCCCCAAAAAGGAATCAACAAGAAGCAAATGCAAATAATAGCAGAAATTTGTCAAAACAGACGAGCAGGTAAAAACCAATTTTTTCGATGACCTTCTCTTGCTCAAATCAAAAAGTGTTGAACTAACGAAAGTTAGATAACAACCTGGGTCAGAAGCACACAAATTCATAGCTCAAATCGACGTACAGATATTTTACACAATATTTTACAGCGAAGCACAAAATCTGTTTCGGGACAACAACTTTCCCAAGCATTACTTCAATCTCATTAGAGGTTACTCTTGGCATAAAAAGCAAATAAAAAGTATAAGGAGCGGTTATTACAGAGGTAATAACTTCCAAGACTCATCTAAAACTTTTGGATTATCTCCCAATAAGTACTTTTCTTTAACGCCTTTAAGTTAGGCATAAGAAGCAAGAAAAACATCAAGTATTCTCAAATAAAGAAGCATTAAAACCAAATTTCTTGCCCTTACCTCTCTTACTTTTATTCCTAACCTTTGGGAATATATGATTGTTTGGCGGAGAAGCAAAATGCATGGTGCCCTTTTCCACATCCATTATTCCTCCAAGGAATTTTAATAGGGATCTTCCTTGTGTAATTTGTCCTTTTCCTACACATCCAATAACAAGATAATCAGTAGAAACCATTTTCCCTAGGATCTTTGTAAACACTCCTTTAGCTATTCCAATGGGTAATATTGTGGCATTATTAGCAAGAAATATTTCTCCTCCTTCTTTAGAAAGTTTCCAAAGATTCAAAGATTCATAGATATCTTTAGGCATAAGACAAAATTCAGACATGATATCACAGCAAGCATGAATTGTTTCATTATTTATAACAATCTTTATTGTGGGAAGCCATTTTGAGGGTTCAGAATTTATTGGAACATAATCATGATGCTCTCTAAGCGTATTATAGCAATCTTTTAAACTAGGAGTGTGGGTCTCAAGAGTGTTCAATCTAGCAAGTATGTTTATAAAGGAAGAATCAGATTTGCTAGGCAGGTTGTAACTTAAGACCAACTTCTTTATGGCATTAAAAGCATCGTCCTCATTGCATTGGAGGAAATATCCTCCCACTACAGCATCCAAAGCATATCTATAGCAAAGAGCAGTTCCAAGGTAAAAACTGCTAAGAAACAAGCTTTGAGTCATTTTAGGTTCAGTTTTTTCATGTAAATCAGAGATTCTAGACCAAGCTTCTTTGAAACTCTCTTCGATTCCTTGTTTGAAAGTGAAAATCATTTCCTCGGGTGACATAGTGATTGGAGTAATGCTAGACATAATGGCAACTTAAGATAAGAACTAATAATATATTTTTTATTTTTTTATAAAGAAAGGAAACTTAGTACAACTAATTTTTTTGTGTTTTTGATAAAGAAACAAGCAAACAAAGTAGAAATAAACTAAGAAAAAAACAAATAAAACAAAGTTATACTTGTGAAGATGTCCTTGTATCCCTGGTAACGACGCCAGAAAAATACTTGCTGGCACGTGGTTGACGTGGGAGCTTCTTCTTCTTCACTCCCCGGCAACGGCGCCAGTAAGTTAGCTTGATGGCCCAAAATATCAAGCTTGTTGGGGAACCCCAAGAGGAAGATATGATGAGCACAATAGCAAGTTTTCACTCAGTTATGAAACCAAGGTTATCGAACCAGTAGGAGCAAGGAAACACCTCCAAGGTGTTGTTTCCAACTTGGAATCATGCACAACACAATCACATAACTTTGTCCCCAACTTATAGTGAGGTTGTCAATCTCACTGGTTTTGCTGAAAACAAAGGATTAAACGTATTGTGTGGAAGAAAGTAAATAGAAAACAGTAAATAGTTGTAGATTGATGGTAAAAGAAAGGACCGGGGGTCCATAGTTCACTAGTGATGATTCTCCTTAAGATAGATGACATGTTAGGTGAACAAATTACAGCGGAGCAATTGACAAACATCGAGAAAGCATACATGCATATACTAATCATCTTGACGCCTTTGAGATTTGATTGGACATTACAACATTATACATAGACCGTAATCCAACTGCATCTATGACTAATAATCCACCTTCAGGTTATCATCCGAACCCCCTCTAGTATTAAGTTGCAAGCAACAAATAATTGCATTAAGCATTGTGTGTAAAGTAAACAATACGATTGTTCTATGAACAAAGGATTGTTGTTTTCTCCCTAGTAGCAACAACACATCTACTACCTTAGAGATTTCTGTCACTTCCCCATATTACTAGAGGCATGAACCCACTATTAAGCATAAATACTCCCTCTTGGAGTTGCTAGCATCTACTCGGCCAAGATATCTACTAACAACGGAGAGCATGCAAGATCACAAATAACAAAGGCATGATAGCATCAATAATCAATCTGAAATAGCATCTCAATATCCATCGGATCCCTGCAAACACAACATGTAGGATTACAAATAGATGATCTTGATCATGAACGGAGCTCTCAAGATCTAAACATGATACCATAAAGGAGAATAACCAACCATCTAGCTACTACATGGACCTGTAGTCCAAGGATGAACTACTCACGCATCACACCGGAGGCTTGCATGGTGATGAAGAAGGCCTCTAGGGTGAATTCTCCCCTCCAGCAGGGTGCCGAGAAGAGCTTCAGATCCCTCCCGATCTAGGGATGGAGATGACGGCGGCTACAAACTCTTTCGTGGATTTTTGATCGGGTACTTAGGGTTTCTGTATCGGAGGCAATATATAAGCAAAAGGGGAGGCCGAGGGGGTGCCCTAGGCGGACACACCATCCCCGGTGCGGTCCAGGCCTGGCCGCGCGGCCAGGTGGTGTGGCCGTCCTCTGGCCCCTCTCTGTCTCGTCTTCTAGCTCTATGTCCCCCTCGGTGAAATATTGACTTTGGCTTTTGTCCCGTCCAATTCTGAGAATATTCATTTTTTGACTTTCTTGGAACCAAAAACTGCAGAAAACAGGCAGCTGGCACTGTGGCATCTTGTTAATAGGTTAGTCCAAAAAAGTGTGTAAAAATACTCCAAAGTTGGGACAAAACATAAGAAAGTAGATATAAACCAAGCATGGAACATCAAAAGTTATAGTTACTTTAGCAACGTTTCACTGCCCTGGTGCGCCACTTCGTCTCCCCTTCAGTCTCCATGTTGCTTGAGGTAAAATATTGACTTTGGCTTTTGTCCCGTCCAATTCTGAGAATATTTATTTACTAACTTTTCCGAAACCAAAAACAGCAGAAAACAGGCAACTAACACTGGCATCTTGTTAATAGGTTAGTTCCAGAAAATGTATAAAAATACCTCAAAGTGTGAACAAAACATAAGTAGATATAAACAAGCATGGAACATCAAAAAATATAGATACGTTTATGGTGTATCACTGTTGATCATCTAAAACATTGAAGAAAGGCAAAAATAAAACTTTTTGATCCAACAATAGTAAGTGCATCATATTCCTCATCATAGCAGACTAAAGAATTCTCCTCAAAATAATAATCTAGACAAGAAAATCATGGCAATTGGTTCATAGTAGGTCTCACCCTAGATTGATAATGGCAATAGATCGAAGATGAATTTGCAAAAAGTAATTGGAGGATCGAAGAAGAAACATATCATTGATCACTTGTGTGTGAGGAAATCGAACGAAATTGAGTAGAGATCTCTTGAGGTTTTGAGAGAGTTTGGAGGTAGAAAAAGAAAATGATTGAAGTTTTGGAGTGGGGAGTACCTTCCTGTGCGATTTTGTGGTCGGACACAACTATACGGGAGGAACTATATGGGTGGAACATGTGTTCCCGCCGTATAGTTGGCGTTCTGTCAAAATATTAGGGTTTCCTCCTAACGGTGCAGCTATACGGACGTAACTATACGGGCGGAACAAAATGTTCCGGCCGTATAGTTGGTCGTTAAACTGTTTGTCCCTGTGAAAGAAAATTTGTAAAGGCATCGATATCTATACGACCAGAACTATACGGCCAGAATTTTTATTCCCACTGTATAGTTGGTCGTTAAACTCTCAGTACATATGAAAAGAAATTGTAGGAAGGCATTGATATCTATACGATTGGAACTATACGGCCGGGATTTTTATTCCCGCTGTATAGTTGGTCGTTAAACTCTCAGTACATATTGCAGAAAAATTTCTGATGGCAAAGATATCTATACGACCGGAACTATACGGCCAGAATTTTTATTCCCGCCGTATAGTTGGTCGTTAAACTCTCTATGTGCATCAAAAAAATTATGATTCTTCGCAAACTGTTTCTTTTCCTGTAACTTAGTGATATACCTTGTTTTTGACAGAAAATTGACAGTAAATATTGTCGACCAACAATAGCACGAATAAAGCAGAATTTCAAGTACTACCGAACTTCTTCTCCTTGAATGGAGTTTTCTAGCACTCTTTATTAAACATGAACTTAAACTAAAACTAAAAACTTAACTCAAACCTTTATTTAACATGGGTTGCCTCCAATGGAGTGCTCTTTTATGGTCAATAGCTTGACCTTGATGATACTCACTTGGGCCAGATGAGTGGCAAACCCACTCCAAAGTAATTGGCCTTCAAAGTGATGGCCACCTTCTCATCATGTTTGGCTTTCTTCTTCCTGGAGAAATGAATAACAAAAGGATCCCATGAAGGCAATTGCAACTTCATGTTCCCTTAATGAAGGTTAAATAAAGCCTTTATAGTTCTCAAGAAAGGACGACCTAGTATTATAAAAGCAATAGTATCTTTAGGCATGTCAACAATAACAAAGTCATTTAGAGCAGGATAGCCTTTGATGTAAACTAAAGTGTCCTCCTTAATACCTACAGCTTGTTTGTAGGTAGAATCTGCTAGATGAAATTTTAACTCAGTAATTTCAAAAGAGCCAAGATTTAACTTGTTAAAAAGACTCTTTGGAATTGTTGAGACGCTTGCACCTAGATCACAAAGTGCAGCTATCTCATTGGTTCCAATCTTTATCTTAATAGTAGGCTCAAATATGTCATCTAGTTTAAGAGGTAACTTTTTAGCGATTTTCTTGTATTCTTCTTCAAGCTCGCGTACCTTAATTGCTACTTGATCAACAAAGTGTTGATACATGGCTTCATCGTTACCTTCACTTACCACAATTTTAACGTTGATCCTCTTTACGAGGTCTTCGATGGTGTAGCTTGGTGAAGGGGCATTACTATAATCAAGTTCTCCAGGCTCCTCCCTTTGGATCCTCATCATTTTGAGTTCTTCAACAGGATTGGGCTCAGATTTACCTGCAAATTTAGCTAGAATGAGAGTTTGACTCTCGGTTATCTTACCTAGTTGTGCCTCACTGATCCTTGTTCTTTCTTGAAGGGCCTACAAATCATTTCTCAAACTAACATCTTGGTTAGATAATTTACCAAGCATAGCATCATGGTTCTCCCTAATTTTGACTAGAATATTATTTTGTTCATTTTGTGAGTCTATGAAAGACTTAAGCGTTTCTTGGAGACTACCATTACTAGTTCCCATATTATTATTAGAGTTACTTGTAGGACTAGCATAATGTTTCTAAAAGTTAGGATTGTAACTCTTCTTCCAAGCAGGGTTGTAATCATTACGAGCTACGCAGTCTATTTCTTCTATGTTTGTTTTGGGGGTGGCTCTTACCTGAATTTCCTTACCTTTTACAGCTAGTATGAGCTCATCCAACTTAGCATTGAGATCTTCATTCTCTTGTGGTGAGACAGAGTTCACCTTCTTCGTGTTTGATCTTTCCACATGCCATTGGGCATGGTTGTCTTGCATATTGTCTAGCAGATGCTTTGCTTTGGGAATATGTTTACCCATATATGTTCCTCTAGCTGCAGTATCAAGCATAGACTTAGACACAGGATTAAGAGCATTGTAAAATAAATGGAGTATTAACTAATCTTCCATCCCATGACTATGATAGTTTCTTAGGAATTCTTTCATCCTCTCCCATGCAAGCGTGTGGCTCACGCTCTTCCTGTCTAAAGCCAGTAATATTAGATCAAAGTTGCATAGTCTTTGCAGGTGGGAAACATTTAGTCATAAATAAAGAAGTACATCCCACCCATGATGTAATAGTATTTTTAAGCAAATATAGCAACCATTCTTTAGCTCTCCCTCTTAGAGAGAAAGGAAATAGACGCAATTTGACCGCATCAGGGTCAACGTCTTTTATACACATGATATCACATATTTTAGTGAAAGTATTCAAGTGCATACATGCGTCTTCAACAGCAGAGCCTCCAAATTGATTCTGTTGAACCAAACTCAAGTAATGGGGCTTAATTTCATAGTCATCAGTAGCGATTGTTGGCTGAGTAATAGGAGTACGCAAATAATCATTATTGGGAGTAACAAACTCCCCAAGCTTGTTTTCAGCCATACTTCCTATGTTTTTGGGTTTTCTTAGATTAAAAACAGTAAAAGCAAGAATTTAAAGACTAAATAATTTTTTGGTTTATCAAATAAAGACTGAAAGAAACTAACAAAATTAAAAACAAGAATTAAAACTAGCAAGGTTCCTAATAACCTCACCAGGGTAGCTATTGCTTCCCCGGCAATGGTGCCAGAAAAAGGGTTGATACCTTCGATCCGGATTACGGATGTAGTATAGCTTCTTTTTCCCTAGTAGACCAAGGTTATCAAATCCTCGGGAAGCGAATGCGTAGTGAAGTTACTTTAACGGACCTTTGAGAGTTTTAGAATTCCTTTTGTGTTTTTACCGGACCAATAGCTTGCGTCTTTTTGTTGTTGTCACTAATGGAGAGAGAGGGCCTAGGGCCTTCGGTTTCACCTGTAGCTGTGCCAAACATCTGATGGAAATAAAAGATAGAAATAAAGTATGCATGTACTTGTTAGAGCAAGATAAATTATATGTGGGTAGTGCATCCCTAATTGCTATTGCCTCCGCAACCGCTTATAGCAATAACCTACTAGTCTCATACATAGAAGAAAGAGAACTAATGATATGCATAGTGATGTCACCGTTAATCCCAAGAAAATCTCTCACATACAGCCCTGCTACCCCCTTCTGTCACTGGGGTTCCCAACCTGCAGACCAGTCATCACCCATACTCCCTATACCCTCGGGGTCTTGGGTACCTGACAAGTCCTTAGATTGAGGCAAGAGAGGATACAATAATCATCATGTCATACAAACTAATAAACGATCCCATCTATGATAAATCACATGCACAATTGCTACATGGCTAGGCCGAAGCCCTTAGCCCAAGGAGAATTACTCACACATAGAGATGAGATGAACAATCACAAGCATTGTAATGAAAAACATAAGATTGATAGCAATTTTCTTACAATGTCGCCAATTGGAGAAGAGATCTACTATTACAAGTGGTGGAATATGGCTATGGAGATGGAGAAGGGTTTGGAGATCTGGAGGCGGCTGGTGATCTGTGGCAGAGACTTTTTGGCGAGGTCTGGCTTGTTTTCTCGTTGCCCGAGGCTTCTTTATATAGGGGTCCCTTCATGAAAGTTGTTCTATTTGACCTAACAGTGGCGGCGCCAACTATACGACTGGAGCTATACGGTCGAAATTTTTGCTCTGGCCGTATAGTTGGTCATTAAAGCGTCTTCCTCCATTGTTTGGCTCCTGAATTCTTTTGGTTGTTGGAAATCTCGTGTCTTTGACTTTAATGTAGTGATTCCCTCCTTTAAACGACATTATCTGCGCAGGAAAATACAAAATAAAGGATTGCATACCCCTCTGAATATTAGCTTTAGTGGCGGGGTTTAGAGAGATATGTCATCAAGAATATGATTAATATCTAGTTTAAATATGGACGTAGATGGCTATATTTTAGAGCCATCACTTCACATGCCACTTTGCGAGTATGGTTGTCAAAACTGAATGCGGGATGGTTGTGATCCTAGTGTTTGGCTATTTGTAGTAGTGTCATGCAAGCAGGAGCGACAACACCGAATGCCTTCATCTTTTGTCATGATTTTTGAGTACCAATTCTTGATGTACAAGATAAAAAACATAGGTCTGATCTTTATTGGTTCTATGTAACAATGACGATCTTTTATCGTTTTCTTGTTGAAGGAATTGTTTGGAGAACTCAGACTCTCTCTCCAAGGTGAAACCCATGATCTCTTTGAATTGGGCAACCACTAGTGGTGGACCCAAAATATTTCGAAATCCTGGGCAAACATGAATTAAACACTATTTTTCGAACAAAATCATTACAAGAAGTCGAAAAATACAAGACATAGCGCGTCGGCAAGCCTGGACGACTGCCCGAGCTGAAGGGAAGGTGGGTACGCCCATGGCGACCATGATGTGTTGGGGATATGCTAAATGGGTATCACCATTGCATGTCTCTAATCCGGCTAACCCGAGTGGCCCATAGTTTGTAGCACGGCCCATGGCCTGCTGGGCGGCCCAGTTAGATGGATCTAGAAGGGAGGCCCATGCCGGATAAAGGAAGGCTACGTTCCAGTCACTGACCTAGTGGAGCCTTGGAGTACAAGACACAAAGACTCGTTGGTATTAGTGTAGGACACTATTACCTATCCGGCAAAGTCTTTTCCCTATAACCCTAGGTTCTGGAGCCTTTATAAGCCAGGACTGTGGGAGCCTTTAGGGCAACAATTATAGTGCTTAGTGCAACACCTCGCAGAGCGAAACAATCCCTATACCTCGACGTATTTCCATTATAGTGATTTATAGCAGGAGTAGAGTTCCGGCACCGTTGTGGGATTTGAACCTGGGTAAGTTGTGTTATCTCGTACCCCTCAACTCACCGCCTTCCCCCACCTCTCTAAACACGCTCTGTGAGGACCCCTCCATTGCGTACTCATCGGCAATACCATGACAGTTGGCGCCCACCATCGGGCAAGAGGCGCTTCGAGCTCTACACCGGGTGAGGTCCAATATCTTTGCGAGAATTGGTGACACCGTAGCCATTGGGCGTGTTCTCTTCTCCGGAAACATTTTGATCATCCCTCCGGATGATTTCTAGATCCTGGCAAAGACGAACCCCACCCGCTACTCCATTGTCCTAGTCGGGGACATCCACATCTTCATCGGCGAAACCGACTTAGGTCCTAGCTCCCAGGAAGTCGGAAACTTGTCAAGCCCCGCACGGACCGCCTCCAGGATAAATACGTTCGTGGAAGGATCCGGCCCGGACCTGTCTTTGGAATTTGCCGGTTTAGATCAGAAAAATTCAAGGCCCACCCAAACTGCCCCTGTGCAGGATATAACGGTGGAAGGACCCCGCATATCCGCTTGGCTTCCCAAAGTGTTCGAGAATCAGAGGTCACAATTTTTCCGTGTCATCACCATCTTAGAACTGGCTAGATATGTTCAGAGGGATGGAGAATCCCCTCGTGAATACCTCGCTGGATGGATGGGGGTGAGGGAAACCCTAGATGGTGACCGCACTGATGAACTTGTCTACCACTTTGTGGAGGGTCTCACACCTAGAACGCTCCTCCGGTATATGCTTAGGAGGCGACAGGCCTCCGTCTTGCTTACCCTCAATGAGATGATCACAACTGTTAACAGTTTCACCGACGCCAACGAGGAAGCTGAGTCTAACATCGTCTCTACAGCCGAAGGAGGTAATAACAACAACGTCCCAACACCATCCCCCTCTAGCTCCATTATCGAAAACACCGAAGCCAACTCCGACTCAGTGTTAGATGCACTTTATGTCGACATCAACATGGATGGGGGTGGCTCTGATGCTAACTCAGAGGAATATGATGCTACTATGAGGGAGATCGAGAAGGAGATTGAAAGGAAGGAGCGTGCTGAGAAAGCTGTGACTTCCCACCAGGTACTGGTGGCCATCGGGAACGTGATAGAAGAAGACCAGCAGAACCAAGTGGCCAACAAAGCTCCGATAGCAGCGGCGGAAATAGGAGCTGCGACAGCTAAGGCTATGCCCCCTACGGTTATTCCCCTGCAGCAGACGCAGGAACTCACTATCAGGACTAGTGCTGCAAACCAAACAAACCTACCGCCACCACCATCCACCTCAACAGCTGGCAACTGATGAGTGCATAATTGCATCATATTTTATATTATTATTTTGCATTGTAGTTGTAGGACCTTGGTATTTTACGGCGCTCACCCGCACATTTTATGTCTATTTTCACCAGGATCAGGACAGATGATGGACACAATTCTTGGAGTAGTTGTATTGGGGATAAAAGGAGTAAAAAATAACGCAAATCGCTTATTTGGGAAATATCAATAACACCAGAAGAAAACTCGAAGCGATCGAGGCATTCTGAGGGTTTTACGACTAATTATATGGCGGGAATAATTTTCCGGCCGTATAGTTCCCACCGTATAGTTGGCACCGCCACCGCCTCCTCAAATAGTTCCACCCTATTCCTATTGATCAGAGAGACGACATACAGAACAACCAGAAATCACCGAAACCTCACCTCCGGAAGGCATCTAGAGGGGGAACTCGTCCACAGGGATCCATCTTCGCCCTATGCAGATCCGGGAGGCTAAGACATCGATCTTCATCATCAACCGCCGCATCACCACCATCTCCATCCGTCCCATCTACATCTTGTCTAGATCTTGTTGTAATTTCAATACTCGTTGTGGATTTGTACAAGTACTATTAATCTATGATAGATTCCATTGTTATTGCCATGATGTTGATTGCCTCCATGTCTGAGTAGATCACTAGTTCTTGGGGAGATGGAGAAACCCTAGTATGAGATTGAAATAAGATAAAGTCTATTATGATATTCATCGTTATGACCATGTGTTAGATTTTCTACATCTTGATGTTGAGAGAAGTCGACCTCTCAATATTTGCC
The DNA here is from genome assembly GCA_910589775.1 of Avena eriantha. Classification (NCBI taxonomy): domain Eukaryota; kingdom Viridiplantae; phylum Streptophyta; class Magnoliopsida; order Poales; family Poaceae; genus Avena; species Avena eriantha. Next base: position 35,281,962 of record OU342745.1, on the reverse strand, counting down.
TCTCATGGGGACTTGTACTTGTTGGTAGGCGGAGGTGTGCTAGCACTTATAGTGACTATAAAGTTGTTGGCATCCCTTACGTATCAACTTGGGAAACCATGGAAACTCATGGAACACTATCCATGCCATGGGATACGTCCTACGAGATTACGTCCCTTAATAGCACAGTAATTCGATTGATGTCGATTGCTAACTGCTGTGGTTATGAGGATGATGTGAGCAGCGGTTGCTGCCTATTTGTCCAAATACGGAGTTCCTCCCACACATACATAGTTGAGAATATTCATGATAGTAATCTTTACCTTAGCTCTTTATAATGCTAGAGGTGTATCCGCTACTCCCTGAGAACGCTTTTTCCCTATTGCAGTTCCAAGCTCTTTTACATAGGCGATACTTACTTTCTATGTTTAGTTGTTTTACTTTACTTAATTGTTCTCTTATACCAAAGACCCTAAAACACATTTTTACACAATACTCGCATTTTATCTTGTTACTTAGAACTTCATTTATCATTTCTATTGTAGTATTTAATTCAAGAGTTATTAGACTTCAGACTCCTTCTCCCTATGTGATCGATATCTTTCTTTCGAAACTAGCTACAAACGATATGTGCACTTGCAGTCATCAAGCTATTTTCTAGCGCCGTTGCCGGGGGGCTAAGTTCTGTAGGTCTTTTAGTTTTTGCTTATTTATTTCTATCTTGCTAAGTTTTGTTTTGAGTTACAGGTTTCCACCAACATGATGGAGTTTGAGCATATGGCTAGGGCTAACCCACTCAACCACTTTGGGAAGCCCTATGATATTAATAAAAGAGACCAGTCCAACGAGAAGACAAGGGGGTTTGAAATAAATCCTCTACTACTTGGTATTCTACACAAGAAGCAATTTACTGGAAATGGAGAAGATCCTGATCCATATGAGCATATTGCATGTTTCAAAGATATATGTGGCACTTTCCAATTACCGGGATATACTGCTAATGAGGTAAGGGTTAAACTTTTTAGTCATACTTTGACTAGTACAACTCTCTCATGGTATAGATCTCTACCCCCAGAAGCCACTACTACTTGGGATAATTTAGCCAGTGAGTTTCTACCAAAATATTATCCATTATCAAAATCTTTTGGAATCAGGCGTCTTATAATGACTTGGAGGAACCATCCTAATGAAGGACTAGTAAGAGCTTATATCAGATTTAAAGATTTACTTAATAAATGTCCTCATCATGATTTTCCTAGATGGTATTTATTGCATATATTTTCTGGCGGCTTAATTAAACCTAATAAAATTGAACTAGACTCTTTCACGAGAGGAGATTTTATGAATCATCCTATAACTAAAGCTTGGGCTTTACTTAATAGAATTCACGATCATAGAGTTTCATGGAATTTTGGTCTAGGAAGCGAAGGAGGCATAGAAATAGATTATGATTGTATTCATGACAATAATAAAAAGGGCCATGTTAACGAATTATGTAAAGAACTTTATTTGGATTCAAATCTTGTGTTGCATGTAGTTAAAGCTTTTACAGAACACATAAAAGCTCCAAAAGAAGGTTCGGTCAAGTATGATCCACCACCTGAACCTAAGAAGAAAAGAGAAGTTAAAGCAACACTGGCCTCCCTAGAACCAATATATGAGATACCTTTCCCTACCACTTCACAGAAGCATATTTTTGAATATGAATAGGTCAAAGCATTACAGGAGAAGAAGGAAGGGGAAAATATGCTAGAACTTGAGGAACATCTAGAAGAAACCAAAGATAAAGAGGTAACCAAGGAAGCAATTATGGCTATATATGCACATTGTGACATAGCTGAACTTGATAAAGAAACTTCTGTATTGATTGAAGGTAAACATGAAGGAGATATGCCCTAGAGGCAAATAATAAATAGGTTTTTATTGTCATATCTCAATTAGTTTATAATAGTTTCATATTGTGCTAGAACTGTGCCAAGTAGAAACATTGGTACAGGTGTGGTATGAAACAACCAAGTCCCTAGTAGCCTCTATTCATCCTAATTTGTTGGTCTAAGATGATCTTGGGTTCAAGATCATGGGCATTTATGTCGACTGACAACGGGATCATATCATTGGAGAATGATGTGATTGGACATTCCTCGAAGGATTGCAACACGATCAAGTCATATAGTTCATTGTTGCAATAGCTATACCTACACTCCTTCTCCTTAGACCGTGAGCTCATAATACTCACTGTTTCCCGAGGCTGCTTAGACTGCATCAAGCGCCACTTGGTAATACAGTGGTTATAAAGGTGTACATTGGGTATTTCGAAGGAGCAGTAGATGACATGTGACTGCAAGACCGGGATTTGTTCACCCACATGACGGGTAAAGATACATACAGCCGGCTTGGTGAGATTACATCCATAAATGTTGCAACATGTGACTAGGTCACGGGGATGTAATATCACGATAACAAGAAAACAGAACTTGTTGTGAACGAGATTGAACAAGGTATGGGATACCAATAATCAGATCTCGGACAAGTTGTATCGAGAAACAAAAGGAAGAGGATGCTACATTTAGCGGTTCAAACGAGATTGTCATCAGGAATGCATACGGGTCACAAGGATATCCCTGGTCCCTCTGTTGATCATTGATACAGATCATGTCTAGAGAAAGTTTTTCAGAGAAAGAATAAAGGAAAATACCGGAAAAGTGTTTTCAGATAAATAGGAATTTAAATATATATTTATTATATGTTAATTGTGAATTAATATATTCTAAATAATATTTAGATTAAGATTTATAAAGGAAACTTTTATATTAAGCCAAATCCCAAAGGGAAAAGGCCTAGAATAAAAGCTACAAAAAAATAAAAGGAAAAAGAAAAAGAAACGGCCCACGTGGGCGGTTTTTATTAACCGCCGCACGGGGGCAGACCACAGCTGCCAGCCGCCACCTGGGCCTGCTCGACCTGGCCCACTCGGGCGCCAGGGAGCTAGGCCGCCGGGGTGAGCTGGCCCACCCGGGCGGTGCGGGGCACAGGCCGCCATGCGGGCGCGAGCTGGGCCGCCAGGGCACCGGCCCACCCGGGCTGGGTCGCCTGGCCGCTAGCGCAGGGCGAGCTGGGCCGTTGGCGTAGGGCTGGCCCACCCGGCTGTTGTTTCCCCTTTTTCTTTTATTAGCTATTTTTCTGTTTTGGCTATTGGGCTGGTTTTTGGCCCATCCGGCCAGGACGAAAATACCTGTCATTTTTCCTTTACTATTAGTCCCACATGGCTAACCCAATGGGGAGGGCACATCCCCTCTGCCTATATAAAGGCGTGCCCATGGGTGGGATCAAAGACACAATTTGGAGAAGTCCTTTGGTTGACTTCCTCCTTCCCTATCTCTCTCTAGTCCTTGTGACCATGGCCCCAAGTCTGGGCTGTGCGATCAAGGCACACCTGCAGTATGCCGTTGCGCTGCAGGATTCCTAGCCGGATATCAACTTCCGCACTCCCGAGGGGATTGGGGAGCCGGAGATCTCATCGTGCACCGGATGTGTACGAAGACACGAGGCGCAACACTTGGGGCACTTAAATGTCGTGAGCCGGAGCTGCTGCACGATGAAGATGAAGAAGGAGCAAGGGGTGACCTGGGAAGAGCTTCGCGACCTTGAGGTCGGCTATGAGTACGAATACTTCAACCACGTTCCCCGCGGAACGTTAACCGCGTACGGTCTACAGTATGTATTCTCTACGCATCGGCCGTTACTGCATTACTACATAGATAGATCCTAGGCAGTTTTGGGGTTACATCGTAGGAAATTTTGGTTTCTGCTGCGATCCCCAACAGTGATATCAGAGCCGATCTATGCGTAGGAGTGATGTACGGCCAGTACGCACAAGTTTTTGTGTGGGCATTGATCCCTTAGTTGTTACCCTCTAACGTGTACTTGTTTATATTGCGGTATTGTTTGATGAAGCGGCCCGGACCGACCTTACGCGTATTCGTACGCGAGACTGGTTCCACGCTCAACATACGGCTTGTACCGTATAAGTGGCTAGCGGGTGTCTGTCTCTCATTCAATAGTTGATTTAGCATTTACAACGGAGGGCCCCGGAAGGGGTATAGTATAGACAACTGTTGGATCCATGTTGTGGTTGGAAAGTTCGTAGACTAGAAGCGATTCTGTTGTGAAAGCCCTAACAACCACGTAAAACTTGCAATAGATAAAGTAGAGGCATCTAACTTTATTTTGCAGGGGGCATGTGATTATGATATGGCATTGGTCGTTGCGAAGGTAAAGTAGTTTACTTTTCTGTTGCTAAGTAGTATAGTAATAGTCATCGTTCCGATGGACAACCTAGTGGCGGCGTCGTGGACTTGGCATCAAACCAAGGGCAAGATGGAGATCATGCCAGAGCGCTCGATGGATATCAAGGCGCAAGAAAGATCATATCATATCACATTATACATATGATGTTGATACCAGTTTTTACATCTTATTGTGTGCTAGTATTTAGATACTCAACGGTAGCAAATAAGATAATCCCTATAGAATTCCAATGTTCTGTGTTCCCCTTGTGTGTGCACCACCAAGAAATTTCTTCGGTATGAGGCGATCCAGGGTACATGCCTGGGTGTCAGACATATCTACGCCATACAGTGGGTGTAAGCCATGTTGCACAGCGAATACACACAAGTTATATTTGGCGAGCCTAGCATGTTACAGAAGCGTGGCCTCGGAACACAAGAGATCGAAAGATTGAGCATGAGTGGATGATGTGACTAGCATTTTTGAATGTCTACCTTTGGTAATGCACTGATGGCCGTGACGATCGGGGTAGGTGTAGAGGATAGGGATCATGTGATCACTAAAATTGTCCAGAGGATGAAAATTTTAGTGGAGACCAATTATAAATTGATCTCTTATTATAAACTTAGTCTAGATATCTGTTTGCAAATATCTTAGTAGACCTTGGCATATCCCATTGAGGTCCTTTGTGACCATTGGAATATATTGCTTAATATGGAACTTAGGAGAAGGGTCCAACTTCACAGATTGACACCCACGCCCGAGGGATATCCTCATAAAAGGTGATCTTCTCTTCTTGATACAATAACCATTAGGAGATAATTTGATGACTCCGGAATGTTTGGAAAAACACTTAGCAATCTTGCATTAGAGTTAAGAACTCTTAAAAGGGCTTGATTGCAAAAGGAGGTCATGTATGAAAAGGTATATATAAGATATACAAATTATAAACGTGGTTCTTGCAAAACTCAGTGCAGTTTGCAAAGTATTTGATACTTGTCCTGTTTTGTGAAAACTGGAGGATCTGCTTGAAAATTGCTGGTTTTGAGGCAACATGACTTGATGATGGCAAGAAAAATAGTTGATGGCCGACATCACCTCTTCCCTCAAAGTTTGTCATTTGGATTAGTGGACTTGAATATAATTTTGTAATCCTTGTTTGTGTGTCTTGCTTTTGGCGAGACGATTATTCATATGAATAAGTTACAAGCCAGTTTGTACTATTCTTATGAACAATACCTTATGTCACATATGATTACAAACAAGTTATTCTCATCACTATGTTAATGATAATAGTTTAAACATTTATAAAGGATTAGAATGCTAAAAGACATCCAAAGTTTAATAATGAAAAGACACTATAGTTTAAGTCATTTTGGTTATTGCAGGTTCTTTATGAAAGATCGGGGTCCTAGATGCTTAATCTAGAGACTTTGCAAAACCATGCCTCTTGGGCAGAATGACTAAAACTCCGCATTCTGGTAAAACGGTGATATGCGAAGAAATGTTGAATCTTATACATAGTGATTTATCATATTTTCAACAAGTAGTAGAAATCATTTATTGTGGACTTAAGTGAACAAGCGTATTTACTTAATGAAACATGAAGTTTGAAATGATTTGAATTGTTTAAATGAGTTCATAACTAAATGGGATATTGAATTAACTGAATTAACAAGTCTCTTCGATTTGATCGACATGACTAAAGTATTCAAGTTAAGTTTAGCATAAAAAGGAACTTATGAAAGATGTTTCACAGATTATGATAATTGGACGAATTCAAACTATGTTGAAATGTCTAAACATCATAATAATTATGTACATATGGTATGATATTATCTCTTATAGGGGTTATATTGTCATTTAGAGTTAAAGATCGAAATAAGCAAACACTCATTTGAAATACAAAGGAAGATCTAAAGATTCGTGGAAACAACACCATAAGTGTTATGGCACGTTCGAGTTTCTAGAGATTTCGATAAGTCAAAATCGTGGCGAATAAACAAGTCTTTGTAGAGCATTCTTAGGTAACTATGAATGCATCTTCCACAAGGGACAAACCTGTTGTTGTCCTAAGTTGATGTGTCTTGATGAAGATACAGGTGGAAGAAAGTAAAAGATCAAAACAAGGTATTTGACCTTACCTCCTAATTGTTGAGTGGCGTAGCGGAATTTGTTTCGTGAAACCAAACTCTACAAATAGAGGAGAAACTGTTGATAATGATCATAAAGTTTTAGTGAATACTTTTACTAAAGAAAGTAGGATTCAACTATATATTCTACAAGTTTGTGGAATAATATTGTTGATTCACTTGTCATGTTTTGAACAAGACATACCTACGAAATACAAAGAAGCGTGATGGACCTAAGTACGAGAAATGAATGGTCATTGAAATCTCGTTAGTGGAATTCTCGATTTGATGATAATCAAGGAATTTTGGAATGTCCAAGATTATCGAGAGGACCTAGATTTGAGTGGGAGCAAATCAGCTTGGCTAATTCTTAATATGTAGCTGACATATTTTGAGTGGGAGCTAAGTAAAATCCCTGGATGTCAAACATGAATGTCATATTTGAGTGGGAGCGTGGAATCATTCTGGGATATGTGGATGACATATGTGAATGATGTGATTGGTGTTAATAGTATTTAAGTTAGATAAATAAGGATGAAGTTGAAGTTATTAAACAATAAGATCAATCGAGATAGATTGGCAAGTTTAATAAACACTGAATGTCGAATGCTTCCTAGACTAGATTCTGAAAGATGTTTAGAATGTCCTAAGCAAGATTCTGAAGAAGTTCAGAATGGATCAAGGTAAGAAAGAAGTTCTTACTGTATGAAGCATTGAGTTAGTATTGCAACTATGGTTGAAAGAAAGAGATGCGTTGCATCTCCTATGCCCCAGTCATAGGTTCTTCCATACAACCATGTTGTATACTCGACGTAATGTGACCCGAGGTTTTGGTTGGTAGGACAAAGTTTTAACTATAAGAACGTGTCTTTAAGTGATTCCTGAGTTGATCACTGAACCAGAATTAAGTTTGTACATAAATGGCAAAAAGCAATGTAAGTGGCATAGATGCATTTCATGCACTAGGATCTACATAGATATAGAAGTATAAAGGCTACATCTGATGTGATGTATAATGTTATGGCAGGGCTAGTTCGCTTTTAATGTAGAATGATGTGTCCCAGGGCCAAGTGCCCATGAGAAAGCCCTCGAGGTTGATCTAACGTCACTGTAAGCTCCTGGAATCCGGCCTCGTTCTGCTGCTATGACTATAGTATATACACAAAGGATAGCAAAGTGTGTTTCGAAGTTTAGATGACAACGGTGAAAACGACCGTCATCATAAACACTAGAAACAAAGTCTCACTTTGTCACTAAACAATGATTTGACCCATTATAAGATAATGGTGTGAATGTCAAATTAGGAAGACATTAACGATTTGCAAAAGACATAATGATCTGGTAAAACAGAACATGGACATGACATTTCCCATGAGCATGCATGATCTGTAAACGCATATGGTATATGGTTTATATGAGTAAAATGCAAGCTAGAATATGTGTACTCTAGTGCAAGTGGGAGACTGAAGGAGATATGCCCTAGAGGCAAATAATAAATAGGTTTTTATTGTCATATCTCAATTAGTTTATAATAGTTTCATATTGCGCTAGAACTGTGCCAAGTAGAAACATTGGTACAGGTGTGGTATGAAACAACCAAGTCCCTAGTAGCCTCTATTCATACTAGTTCGTTGGTCACGAAGATGATCTGGGTTTCAAGATCATGGGCATCTATGCCGACTGACAACGGGATCATATCATTGGAGAATGATGTGATTGGACATTCCTCAAAGGATTGCAACACGATCAAGTCATATAGTTCATTGTTGCAACAGCTATACCTACTCCTTCTCCTTAGACTGTGAGCTCATATTACTCACTATTTCCCGAGGCTGCTTAGACTGCATCAAGCACCACTTGGTAATACAGTGGTTATAAAGGTGTATGTTGGGTATTCCGAAGGAGCAGTAGATGACATGTGACTGCAAGACCGGAATTTGTTCACCCACATGACTAGTAAAGATACATATGTTCGGCTTGGTGAGATTACATCCATAAATTTTGCAACATGTGACTAGGTCACGGGGATGTAATATCGCGGTAATAAGAAAACAAAATTTGTTGTGAACAAGATTGAACAGGATATGGGATACCAATGATCGGATCTCGGACAAGTTGTATCGAGAAACAAAAGAAAGAGGATGCTACATTTAGTGGTTCAAACGACATTGTCATCAGGAATGCATAGGGGTCACATGGATATCCCTGATCCCTTTGTTGATCATTGATACACATCATGTCTAGAGCATTCCCGAGCTGTGAGAGGATACACTTAAGGGTACGATGAGAGCGATCATTCGTAAGATGGAATCATAGTAGAGAAAGAGAGAAAGCCGGAAATGTTCCACGGAGAGATCTAAAGTTGTTCGGAGAAAGAATAAAGGAAAAGACCAGAAAAGTGTTTTCGGATAAATAGGAATTTAAATATATATTTATTATATGTTAATTGTGAATTAATATATTCTAAATAATATTTAGATTAAGATTTATAAAGGCAACTTTTATATTATGCCAAATCCCAAAGGGAAAAGGCCTAGAATAAAAGCTGCAGAAAAATAAAAGGAAAAGGAAAAAGAAACAGCCCACGTGGGCGGTTTTTATTAACCGCCGCATGGGGGCGGACCACAGCTGCCAGCCGCCACCCGGGCCTGCTCGACCTGGCCCACCCGGGCGCCAGGGAGCTGGGCCGTTGGGGCGAGCCGGTCCACCCGGGCGGTGTGGGGCGCAGGCTGCCACTCGGGCGCGAGCTAGGCCGCCAGGGCACCGACCCACCTAGGCTGGGTCGCCTGGCCGCCTAGCCGCTGGAGCAGGGCGAGCTGGGCTGCTGCGTGGGGCTGGCCCACTCGGCGGCTGTTTCCCCTTTTTCTTTTATTAGCTATTTTTCTGTTTTGCCTATTGGGCTGGTTTTTGGCCCATCCGGCCAGGACGAAAATACCTGTCATTTTTCCTTTACTATTAGTCCCACATGCCTAACCCAATGGGAAGGGCACATCCCCTCCGCCTATATAAAGGGGTGCCCATGGGTGGGATCAAAGACACAATTTGGAGAAGTCCTTTGGTTGACTTCCTCCTTCCCTCTCTCTCTCTCTAGTACTTGTGACCATGGCTCCAAGTCTGGGCTGTGCGATCAAGGCACACCTGCAGTACGCCGTTGCGCTGCAGGGATTCCTAGCCAGATATCAACTTCCGCACTCCCAGCGGGATTGGGGAGCCGAAGGTCTCATCGTGCACCGGATGTGTACAAAGACACGAGGCGCAACACTTGGGGCGCTTAAATTTTGTGAGCCGGAGCTGCTGCATGATGAAGATGAATAAGGAGCAAGGGGTGGCATGCGAAGAGCTTCGCGACCTTGAGGTCGGCTATGAGTACGACTACTTCAACCACGTTCCCCGCGGAATGTTAACCGCGTACGGTCTACAAGGGTATGTATTCTCTATGCATCGGCCATTACTACATTACTACATAGATAGATCCTAGGCAGTTTTGGGGTTACATCGTAGGAATTTTTTGTTTTCTGCTGCGATCCCCAACAAAACAAAGGTAAAAGATGTAGGTAAGCCTATTCTTCCCTACATATTTAAGGAAACCTTGCATTATGGCTTATGCGATCTTGGCACCGGAGTCAATGTTGTATCTTATGATTTTTATTTAGAAATAAAAGCAGAAATAGAACCGGCTACAATTGAAAATACTAATATGACAATCATGTTAGCTAATAAAACTTTTAGAATTCCAATGGGAGTAGTTGAAGATGCAACTATCACAATTGGCAATAAAAACTTTCCTATCGATTTTGTAGTTGTTGATATGCCATCCCACACTCTTTGCCCAATTATATTTGGAAGAAACTTTTTGAGTGATGTAGGTGCCAAAGTTGATTTCAAAAAGGAGATTGTGTCTCTTAAGCTTGGGGAAGCGGAAAAAGAATTCCACTTTTCCAAATTGAAAGACAGACCTCTGCAAATACAAGAAGAAGAGAAAGAGAAAACTATTGAGGAAATGGCAGCTCTCTTCTTTAGTGATCAAGAAGAAGAAATAAATGAAGACTCAAATTATGAAGAAATAGTTATGGAGGACAAGTCCCTAGAAGAACTAGAAGGTGAATTTGATTCACTTCCCATTATAGGGCCTCCAACTAATGAGGCTTTCGAAGAGCCAGAAAAGAGAGGGGACGAGGAATTACCACACCTAGAATTGAAGACTCTACCAGATAATCTTAAATACAGATTTTTAGATGATACAAATAAATTTCTTGTTATTACTAGTGCTAAGCTTTCAGGAGATGAAGAAGAAGAACTCATGAAAATACTTAAGGAGCATTGCAAGGCCTTTGGGTACTCAATGGACGATTTAAAGGGCATTAGTCCCATGATAACCGTCCATCGAATATTCATGGAGGAAGGTGCTAAACCAGTTGCATAATTTAATAGACGAATGAAGCCCGAAATGAAGGAAGTGGTAAGAAAAAATAGTATGCCTATTGGACGCAAGTATAATCTATCCTATAAAAGAAAGTGAATGGGTAAGTCCTGCTCATTGTGTCCCTAAGAAGGGCGGTTTTACTGTTGTTCCTAATGAAAACAATGAATTGACACCTACTAAAACTATTGTTGGACATAGGGTGTGTATAGATTTCAGGAAATTGAATAAAGAAACTAGGAAAGATCACTATCCTTTACCGTTCATAGATCAAACTTTAGAGAGGTTAGCAAACCACACTCATTTTTGCTACTTGGACGGATACTCTGGTTTTTCTCAAATAGTTGTTCATCCTGATGACCAACTTAAAACAACTTTCATTAGTCCTTATGGTTTACATGCTTAGCGTCGTATGCCTTTTGGTTTATGTAATGCTCCAGCTACTTTTCAAAGATGCATGACTGCTATTTTTACGGACTTTATAGAACTAATAATGGAAGTATTTATGGATGACTTTTCTGTCTATGGAACTTCGTTTACTAGTTGCATGGATAATCTCAAAAGAGTTTTGCAGCATTGCGAAGAAGCCAATCTTGTTCTAAACTAGGAGAAGTACCATATTATGGTCAAAGAAGGTATAGTTCTTAGACATAAGGTATCAGGTAAGGGCATTAAAGTGGATAGAGCTAAGGTTGAGGCCATAGAGAGAATGCCACAACCTAGGGATATAAAAGGTATAAGAAGTTTCCTTGGTCATGTGGGTTTTTATAGAAGGTTCATTAGGAATTTCTCTAGAATATCTAAACCTTTGACTAACCTTCTGCAAAAGGGAGTAAGATTTAATTTTGATGATAAATGTCTTGTAGCCTTTGATAAACTTAAATATGCTTTATCCCATGCTCCTATCATTAAACCACCTATTTGGGATATGACTTTTGACTTAATATGTGAAGCTAGTGATGATGTTGTAGGAGTAACTCTATGACAACATATAGGTCGCAAATTTAATATTATACATCATGCTAGTAGAACTCTTAATAGTGCTCAAAAGAATTATCCTAAGGAAGAAAGGGAACTTTTTGCTGTATTTTTCTCTTGCAATAAATTTCGTTCTTATATAGTTGATGCAAAAGTAAGAGTTCATACAGATCGTGATGGTTTAAAAGAACTCCTTGAGAGGAAAAATCATAAGCCAAGACTGATCCATTGGATCCTTTTACTTCAAGAATTTGAGTTGCAGATTGTGTAGAGTCAAGAAATAAAAATGTTGGATGCAGTGTCCATATTCACCCAGCAAGACACCAATCTTATTGAGAGGAACTTTAGTACTAGTTATATTCATTTACAAGAATTATTAAATGAACTAAGGTCAATTCCTCTAAAAGAGAAGAAATCTTTGTTGTTGGAGGAGCTTGTCATCCCCGAATAAGTAAACAGTAAGTGCAAGGTAAGTGTTCTTACTCAAATAAGTGATTTGTTTTCACAAATTTTACTTCTGAAATTTTTTCCTTTGAATTCCTCGTGTTTTTCTGAAGTTTCTGAAGGTTTTTACCAACTATACTGTCGCAACTATACGGCTAGAGAAAAATATCCTAATGTATAGTTGGTCGTTAAACCTTCTTCACGAAATTGTTTTCGCTGTCTGGAAACTATATGGTCACAACTATACGGCCAGAGAAAATCCACCTGTCGTATAGTAGGTCGTTAAAATCTCAGACATTTTCAATTTTGGATGTCTGGAACTATACAGTCACACCTATATGGCCGGGGCAAGTCCTCCCGCTATATAGTTGGTCGTTAAACTCTCAGACATTTTTCGTTTCTTTTTTTGTTTTATTTAAAAAACAGCTTTGTCGGTTCCAAGTCGGTAACTTACTCGACCTGGACTCGAGATATTTGGAAATATCTGCCCAGAACCAACTATACGGCCGGAGCTATACGGGCCGCGCCCGTATAGTTGGTCGTTACATGACATGACTTCTCCAAATCCATGATTTCTTTCCCTGTTTCGTTTAGATTCTTTTCTTGGGCGTGAATTTGGTGTTTCTCGCGAGTTTTACCGACCTCTGACCCCCCTTACATACTGCCATTGTCTCTCTCTAATCATAATCTCCAGAAACCAATCCATCTATGCGCTATCCCGTCCCAGGCCGTGGAAAACCCCTGGGTCTCATTGCTCCTTCTAGGGACCGCTTCCTGTTGGGGGGATACCTCCGGTAGGGTCACGCCGGGGTATATAGGCCGAGTTAGCCGAGGTACGGTACGGTCAAAGCAAGTGCAGGCCGGGTCACCTCAAGGCAGGCCGACTTACGGAGTAACCTGGCCCATGGGGCAACTCCCTAGCATTAACCCGGTCGACATAAAATATATGTCGGCCATGTTTGCCTATCTATTACTCTCGTAGCCGGGTTAGCCACGTGCTAGCTCGGACTACCATTTGGCTTCCAAGAGAAGGAAAGGAACCTCCCGTTGGTCAAAAGGTGACCTTTGCTAGCTATAGCGTGAGCGAAGCAAAGCAAAGGGAGGGACCAGCGGGGCAGGGCGACCAAGATGACGCGGGCAGTGTCGGCTGACGTAGCCTGTGTCTGGTGATGCTTAAAGGCAAGGATTACACAGTGGGTTACGTCCATAGTCCGAATGGACCATTAAAGAGAATAAAGAAGCATCTAGCTTTAACCAAGGGGCATATTCGGGGAATATGCTGCCACACGTGCCCTAACTTTGTAACCCGGGCTCCCCTATATAAGGAGCACCGGGGCATCCATAGAAGGGGATCGATCATTTTCTCTGTCTAAGGTTGAAATCTAGAGCTAGGTTGTGGGGGGGTAAGAGGCATAGTATCCTTCTCACGAACAGCTCGAGGAGTGCTTGTAACCACCATTGATAGGGAAATACAACAACATCTGAGCGTGGAATCACCACGTTTTCCCTTCCTGGATTCCCCTAGCTCTCATTGGCCCCATCTTTAGCCTATCCATGGCATCTGTCGTGCCACCACCATGATAGTTGGCGCCCACCGTGGGGCTAGCGGCACTAGCAGGGGTGAAAATCCGGACGGGAAGCATCTCCAACACCGGCGAGTGCGTCGTCTCTGGCATGGTTCAGCACTTTGGAGCGCTGGAATATGCAAGTGACAACGTAGGGAGCTTCGGCAGGCTTCCTCCTCCGCGCAACAGCGTCTTCATCAAGCTTGGCGTGCACAAGATCTACATCGGCGTGGATGACTCCTGTGTTCATCCACGGCACGTCGTCGAGGGAGGCGAATCGCCTCTCAGCGCAGCTCGCGGTGTGCGTATCACTTGCCCCGCTAGCAGCGTTGAGGTCATGATGGCCGCGCCAGATGCGGGAGCAAGCAAGGACCTGATGCCAGAGTCAGAAGTCACGGCAAAGTAGGAAAGATCTAGGTTTCCTCCACTAGAGAGGTCAGAGAATGTACTTCAGCAAGTGATAGATAGTCTACTCATGTGGTAGACTCGGCTCAGGCACAAGCTAAGTTGGAGGAAACTAGGCAGAAAATGTTAGCTCGCGCGAAGAAGGTAGCGGAGTTGCATCAGTCTTTGAACATCACTTTGAGGGAATATGCAAAGGAAAACCGCTTAGATGGAGCAAGAATTCGAGGTAGAAACCTGATTACTGAGATTGACAAGGAATACGAGCCTAGGCCGGGTTAGACAGCCACGATCGTAACAGGAGGGCTGGAGAGGTACAGTACCCCGGCAAAGAACCCAGGGAGGCAAACGCAGCTGCATCCGAGTTAGAGGGTCTGACCGGAGAAGCCAGAGAAAGGCAACATGAAAGGGTAAAACACTTGTTGAGAGTAGCTTGCCAGCAGAACGAGGAACTAAATAAAGCAAACCCGGCGCAACCCGAAGCATCTCGCGTAGTTCTTTCGGCACGAAATAACCCGGTGAAGTCTGCTGGAGCAGCGTCGTCTCCGGGTCATGCACCTAGGAGAGAGGAGGTGGTAACCTCGGCGAGAAGAGATAAGCAAATGGTTCCATATGACCCGGCAAAGGCAGGAAAAGAAAAAGTAGCGCAAGCTGATGAGGATCGCCAAAGTGCTAGCCGAGGTCAAGCTGGCCGAGGTAATTGCGACCAAGGCAATGCTGGTCAAAGGAACACTGCCAACGGCAATGCCGGACAGCGTGATCCAGTGGGAGCAGGGAAAAATGTACCTCGGCAACAGCAGCAGTAGTACGCGCCTAGGCAGGAGAGAAGTGCAGGTCAAGCTGTGTAGAAGCAAAACGCTTGTCCAAATCAGGAAAGGTACAATTATGGTTATTCGGCGATGCTTAACGACGGCTACCCAAGACCGGAGCACCATGTAATTGGATCAAGACTGGGAAGCAGAAACTTACAGCCAGATGATGCAAGGCTGAAGCTGGACAGGTTTTATAGGTCGGAGTTAATCGAGGTACAGGGTCCTCCTGGTCCGGCGTGCTTTGGGCCTCAGATCATGAGGGAACCGCCAGTACCGAACTTTCAGTTAGCTAGAGGAACAAGGACCTACAATGGTAGCACCAGACCGGAGGATTGGCTTATTGATTACGCAACAGCAGTCAAGATTGCAACTGGAAATTTGAGATGGGCAGTGAGGTATGTGCCTCATATGTTAGAGGGGCCTGCAAGAGTTTGGCTGAACAACTTACCACCAGGAAGTGTCAACTACTGGCTAGACTTTGAGGAGTTATTCGTTAGAAACTTCTCAAGCACTTACAAGAGGCCCAACAGGCCACAGACTCTGGCGTTATGCCGGTAGAGACCGAATGAGCTAGACCAAGATTTCCTGACTCGGTGATGCAACGTGCGCAACTCATGCAAGGGGGTAATTGAATCACAAGCGATTGCGTGGTTCGCCCAAGGCTGCAGGTATGGAAGTATGTTGTGGCAAAGGTTGCAGCGAGATATGCCAACCATTTTGGCTGAAACGATCCGAATCACAGATTTGTATGCTTTGGGGGACCCAACGCAACCCCGGCTGATGTCAAGTGAGGCAAACGAGGATTGTTACAATCGAGATGGCTCCGGGTCATCAAGGAGAAACGATTTCCAAGGTAAAAGATGGGATGAACGTCCGGATTACCGGTACAACTCGCAGCAAGTGGCAGTTGTGGACCGAGACCAGCCTACTGCCGGTGCAAATCAGCGTCAGAAAACTGGAGGACAATAGTGGCAACAGAAGAGTGAGGGGAAGAAGCCTTGGACCCCGGAGCAGAAAAAGCAATGGCAGGAGCAAAAAGATCATCCGAGGTATACGTTCGAGTCTATGCTGGATCAACCTTGCAATACGCCAAGTCCGAATAGCCCGGCGAACCATACAACCCGGCAGTGTGAATGGATGAGGAAGTTAGAACAAGGTAGTTCGAGGAATGCTCAAGCACCTCAGAATGAAGCACCTCAGAAGAAAGCACCTCGGCAGCCGTTGCTCACTAGGGGGAACCAACAGCAACTTATGTTGCCTCCACTGCCGCTGAGGTATGAAAATCAGGAAAGGAGGGATGTTGTACATCAGGTGAACAACCAACAACAACAGGATCAAGGATACCGTGGTAATGAGGGGAGAAATGAATACAAAGAGCATCATCAAAGTTATTGCGCGTTCACCACAGAAGAGAACGACAGAAAGAGCTTGCAGCGCCGGCATATGGAGGTGAATGCAGTAATGCCGGCAATAGTGATGTACATGCCTTGGTCGGATCAGGAGATTACGTGGAGTATCAGAGATCACCCAAAACTTATGCCGAGCCCAGGACCTACGCACTGGTCCTGAACCCGACGTTCATCGGGCCGAATCTTAATGTGAGGTTTTCCAAAGTGCTGATTGATAATGGCAGTAGCATTAACATCATGTACAAGGACACCATGCACAAGTTGGGGATATCAGAGAATATGCTTCAAACTACGAGGACCACTTTTCATGGCATTGTGCCTGGCATCTCCTATGAACCAATTGGTAAGGTCCGGGTTGATGTGCTGTTCGGAACAAGGGATAACTACCGGACTGAAAATTTAGAGTTCGACGTGGTGAATTTGGAGAGCGCCTATCACGCGTTGCTCGGTGGGCCCGCATTGAACAAGTTCATGGCAAGTACTCACATCAGTTACCTAAAGATGAAATTGCCCGAACCAGGGGAGTGATAACCATATCAGGGGACTTCAAGCGTTCGATGAGTGTGCCTCTGCTAGATCTAACTTAGCCGAGTCACTTGTGATAGCTCAGGAGAAAAGGAGAATCATGGAAGTGGCGGCATTGGCTCAGTCCGTGCAGCAACATATGCCGGCCCTGACCAACCCGCATGGAAGTGTGTCATTTCAAGCAACAAAGGATACCAAGAAAGTACCAATTGATGATCAGTTCCCAGAGCACATCGTAACCATTGGTGCCGGGTTAAGCAGCAAATAGGAAAGCGAGCTTGTCAACTTCCTCCGTGAGAATCGGGATATCTTCGCTTGGTCCACACAGGATATGCAAGGTGTGCCGAGGGAGTTGGCAAAGCACTCTTTGAATGTAAGACCCGGTGCTAAGTTGGTGAAGCAACCTCTCCGACGTTTCGCCGAGGACAGAAGAAAAGTTATTGGGGTTGAGATAGCTAGGCTCCTTGCAGCCGGATTTATCATGGAAGTACTTTACCCGGATTGGCTCTCTAATCCGGTGCTTGTGGAAAAGAAGAAGGATGACCCGAATGTGGCAGTGGTATAGCGCATGTGCATCAATTACACGAACCTGAATAAGGTGTGTCCAAAAGACCCATTCCCACTACCAAGGATAGATCAGGTCATAGATTCAACTGCGGGGTGTGAGTTGTTGTCATTCATAGATGCATATTCTGGTTTCCACCAGATACCCCTGAACCTGGATGAACAAATAAAGACTGCATTTATTACCCCGTATGGGGCTTATTGCTATCGCACTATGTCGTTTGGGTTACGTAATGCTGGAGCAACGTACCAGCGATGCATGCAAAAAAAATTACATGACCAAATAGGTCGAAATGTGTAAGTTTACGTGGATGATGTGGTAATAAAAACTAAGGAAAGCAATATGCTCCTTGATGATATCTGACAGACATTCGTGAACCTAAGACGGTTCCGGATGAAGCTTAACCCGGAAAAATGCACTTTTGGTGTGCCTGCGGGCAAATTACTCGGTTTCCTAGTATCAAGCCGAGGTATCGAAGCTAATCCGACGAAGATCCGGGCCATTGAGAGAATGGAATTGCCAAAATCCCTTAATGATGTGTACAAATTCACTAGGTGCCTAGCATCATTAAGTCAGTTTGTATGTCGGCTGGGAGAGAAGGCCTTGCCCCTCTACCAGTTAATGAAAAAGGCAGACAAATTTACATGGACGCCACAAGCGGATAACCCATTTCGAGAATTAAAAAAGATGTGATCTACTGCACCAATCCTAGTCGCACCACTACCCAAGGAGCCAATGTTGTATGTAGCCGCAACCAACTGAGTCGTAAGTGCAGTAATTGTAGTGGAGCGCGAAGAAGAATGAAAGTTGGTGCAAAGGCCGATGTACTATTTGAGTGAAGTGTTATCAGCTTCAAAACATAACTACCCTCACTATCAAAAGATGGCGTATGGCGTGTATATGTAGGCCAAGAAGCTCAAACACTACTTTGAGGAACATCCCATCAAAGTGATATGTGAGGCACCCATATCGGACATTATGAGTAACAAAGATGCTAGTGGATGAATAGCAAAATGGGCAATTGAGCTAGCCCCATATGCACCATAATTCGATAGAAGAGATGCGATCAAATCGCAGGCTGTGGAGGATTTCTTTATGGATTGCGCCGAGATGCAGTACGAACCACCTCTACCGGATTCCAATTATTGGCGGATGCACTTTGATGGATCAAAACTGAAAGAAGAACTGGGCACCGGAGTAGTACTTACCTCGCCCAAGAAAGATCAACTAAAGTATGTCCTCCAGATCCACTTCAGTGCCTCGAATAATGCCGCAGAATATGAGGCACTGGTCCATGGCCTCAAAGTGGCAAAAAAAGTGGGGATACGTCGGATACAGTGCTTCAGAGACTCGGATTTGCTGGTGCAGCAAGTATCTGGCAACTGGGATGCCTTGGATGTCAACATGACCCTCTACAGATTTCATGTGCAAAAAATAAGCGGATTCTTTGAGGGGTGTGAATTCCACCACATACCTCGGATTGAAAATAAGGCAGCCGACACACTATCCAAGTTGGGCTCATCCCGGCAACCAATCCCGCCAAACATTGCCTTGGAACACCTAAGAATTGCCTTGGAACACCTAAGAAAACCATCTATTACCCCGTCATCAGAGTCCGGGTCAATTTATATCCCGGCATTCTCTGGGTCAGAAGCTACCCCAATGGAAATAGATTGGGGAGGCACTTCAGCAAACCCGGGGACTGCTTCGGCAAACTCGGGGACTACCTCAGCAAACCCGGGGACTTCTCAGCCAAACCCGGCAAGAGTTATGTCGGTGGATGTGATGGAAATTGACGAGGAACCTTTTTCCATCCGAGCTATACCCGCTTGGGCCAAGCCAATATTTGACAGTCGATCCCTTTTATGAAATTCCGAGTTTATTATCACATATGGAGCAATATTGAGTTTGTGCTTGTCCTATTGGATATATGAATGGCCTGAGTATAATTTTACTTGCACTTGATGATAGAAATAGGAGTCATCCACACCATTGGTATTAATGGAACATACAAAGATAATTTGGTCAATATGTTCTAAGTACATGGTTTGATTTACAAACAAAGAAAAACTATCTAATCAGTTAAGTTGAAAAAGAAACCTTGAACAAAGGAAAATTAAAAGTGCTATCAAATTAGAGTGAGAACAAGACGAGGTAGAATATTCGAGCTATAAAGATTGCTTTATATACAACTGGAATTTGGTAATTGAGATCGTTAAACTTTGAATTCCTACATGAAGTGGAATGTATGGCTAGCTCCTTTGCACAACACTTAAACAAAAGTGTGAGCACATATAAAAAAAGAGAAAAGAGAGAAGAAAAAGAGCGAATGTGCAAAGAGCAAATAGGCATACACCACTATATTGTAGTATGACAAATAAGCGTTTGAGATTTTAAATCCCAAGTGAATATATTAATCCAAAAACACTTGGGACTACCTCGCTAACTCATTCGGTTGAACTGAATACTTTTACATCATATTGAGAGTGATCTTTTGTGAACTGTTAAATGTTAAGGTGTGGAAGCCTGCTAATATTATTCGGATGGTTTGAGTAAGGTACTATTCATGAACTTATTCCTATGTATCATATACGATAAACACATGATGCAACTGCCTCATTTATTTAATCGACTCAGCTTCATGAATATGAGGATCACATCCATTAAGCTAAACTTGCTCGGGACGAGCAAGAGTCTAATCTTGGGGATGTTGATGAGTGCATAATTGCATCATGTTTTATATTATTATTTTGCATTGTAGTTGTAGGATCTTGGTATTTTATGGTGCTCGCACGCACATTTTATGTCTATTTTCACCAGGATCAGGACAAATGATGGATACAATGGACACAATTCTTGGAGTAGTTGTACTAGGGAGAAAAGGAGTCAAAACAACGTAAATCTCTTATTTGGGAAATATCAATAACACGAGAAGAAAACCCAAAGCGATTGAGGCATTTTGAGGGTTTAATGACCAACTATACGGTAGGAATAATTTTTCGGCCGTATAGTTCCTGCCGTATAGTTGGCGCCGCCACCGCCTCCTCAAATAGTTTCACCCCGTGCAACTAGATCAGAGAGAAGACATACAGAACAACCAAAAATCGCAGAAACCTCACCTCCGGAAGGCTTCTGGAGGGGGAACTCGTCCATCGGGGATCCATCTTCGCCCTACGCAGATCCGGGAGGCTAAGGCATCGATCTTCATCATCAACCGCTGCATCACCACCATCTCCATCCATCCCATCTACATCTTGTCAAGATCTTGTTGTAATTTCCGTACTCGTTGTGGATTTATATAAGTACTATTCATCTATGATAGATTCCATTGTTATTGCCATGATGTTGATTGCTTGCATGTCTGGGTAGATCTTTAGTTCTTGGGGAGATGGAGAAACCTTGGTATGAGATTGAAATAAGATAAAGTTTATTATGATATTCATCGCTGTGACCATGTGTTAGATTGTCTTCATCTTGATGTTGGGAGAAGTCGACCTCTCAATATTTGCCTCTTATGGGGACTCGATGGAGGGAACTACTTGTTGGTAGACGGAGGTGTGTTAGCACTTACAGTGACTATAAAGCTGTTGGCACCCCTTACGTATCAACTTGTGAACCGAGGAAACTCACGGAACACTATCCATGCCATGGGATACGTCCTACGAGATTAAGTCCCTTAATAGCGCAGTAATTCGATTGATGTCGATTGCTGCATGTTGCGGTTATGAGGATGATGTGAGCAGTGGTTGCTGCCTATTTGTCCAAATACGGAGTTCCTCCCACACATACATAGTTGAGAATGTTCATGATAGTAATCTTTACCTTAGCTCTTTATAATGTTAGAGGTATATCCGCTACTCCCTGAGAACGCTTTTCCCTATTGCAGTTCCAAGCTCTCTTACATACGCGATACTTACTTCCTGTGTTCAGTTGTTTTACTTTAATTAATTATTCTCTTATACCAAAAACCCCAAAACACCTTTTACACAATACTCGCATTTTATCTTGTTACTTAGAACTTTATTTAGCATTTCTATTGTAGTATTTAATTCAAGATTTATTAGACTTCAGAATCCTACTCCCTATGGGATCGATATCTTTATTTTGAAACTAGCTACAAACGATATGTGCACTTGCAGTCATCAACAACTCCTTGGTTACTCCCGTTGACAAGGTGATGTATGGCCCACTCCTCGTCGAGCCAATGTCCTTCGCTTATATCCAGAACGTCACAGAGCTTAACGATAAGCTTGCAGAGATCCTCGTGGAGGCCGAGTGCATTGCAGAACAGTGCGCCTAGCTGGACAGGGATTTGGCCAATGTACAACAGTCGATCAAGGCGGCAAGAGCAATGGAGGCTGAGTACAACCAGCTGGTGTTAAAGCACAAGGCAAAGAAAGCCCGACTCACGTCGTCGGTGATTCGGGAGTCCGACACAAATTGGGGTGGGATCCGTCCAAACCGGCAAAAGCTACCCCATACATCAATTCAGCTGGGAAGCAAGTCATGCCAACCCTCACCCTCAATATGGTCGTCGCCAAGACCCTACTCGAACAGGATAAGTCACCTGTGGTAGTTAATCAGGTTTATGACCTTATCGCCAAGGCTTGATCGCAGCAGGAGAAGGCAACCTTGTAGAGGCTTTAGTCCAATCCAAAGCTTTGCCAGTCAAGCATGAACAACCGCCAAAGACCAAGATCTCCTTGTGATGAAGGATCCCATACGGGCTCCACAGAAAAAAGATGGAGGGATGCGTGCAACAGGACTGATGCTATTCTAGTGTCCTCCGGCAACGAAGACAAGGCTCACCCTTGTCTTTCGTCGCCACCCTCACGGTCCCAGCATCATCAGGGACCACAGCCGCGCCACCATACAAACATGCCACCTCCCAGGTACCCCCAGGTCGGTATCGTTATACGCGACCAGGGGAGCAACCCCGGCATGACGGAGAGCACAGTGGCAACAAAGGACATAGGAGCATATCCCACAAGGAAGCCTCATGTCTTACAAGCAACCGCGATAGGCGCGAGGACCTGCATGGAGGGAGCAGCAAGAAGGCTAACCCACCGCCGCCACCACCACCGTTGCACCCAACAGCCATCATGGTGGAGGACATCGCGGGTCCCAGGGCTCGCACCACAACTCTCCTTCCCATGATGGAAAGGGACACAAGAAAGCACCGGAGCCGTACGATGCACAGTCGCTCCTTGATAAGATCCAAGAAGCCTAGGAAGAGCCATACTTGGGACCATGTTAATTTGGACCAGAAATTCAGACCACAACTTACCCTAAAGGCCTCCGGGTTGACAAGACTATTAAGCCCTATGACGACACTGCCAAGCCAGTCACGTGGTTGCAGGACTATCATGAAGTGATATAAATTGCAGGGGGAAACCCCAATGTCGCTGTCAAGTACCTCCCACTCATGCTCACCGACACTACCCGACAATGGATCGATGACTTGCCGGAGAAATCAATCTGCAATTGGTTGGACAAGCATGAAGCGTTCACCAAGAACTTAGAGGGTATGTACAAGCGTCCCTACATCATCGGTGACCTATAGTGGTGTGTGCAAGAAATGTAGTTGTCTTCTCGTGCCTACCTATCCCGTTGTCTTGACATGAAAAACTCATGCGCGGGAGTACACGATCAAACTGCTATGGCCGCATTCATCGATGGCCTAGAAAAGGAAACATTGCTCCGACATACACTAAAGCGCCATCAGGACAACGGTAAACTTGACCTCAACTCGATGATTTCCATGGCTAGCAAATTCACCGCCGCCGACGATGATGCTCGCGGGTCGTTGCCGGCGATGGCCATCCCTACCCAGGCCAAGAATAATAATAAAAATAGGCGGAAGAATCTGCCAGAAGAAAAGAAAATAGCCGACATGATCGCCACGATGTTCACTAGCAGAGGCGATGGCGGACAACGTGGTCATGGCCGGGGGGCTAGTCGAGGGCAGAAGTGGAGTGACTCTACACCCATAACGACCCGCATTCCCCAGACGTACGAGGAGTACCGGGATATGCCGTGTTTCATCCACCTCGACGCAAACGGCAAGGCCACCCACACCAACCGCCAGTGCAAGTTTGTCAATGACCTCAAGGAAGACCTTGAGTCCGGCTACAAGCGAAGTTGGAAGAACAGACCCCGTGGAAAAGGCAAAGGGAAGAAGGAGGTAGAGTCCAAGGATTCAGATGATATGGATGAAGACGTGGACCCTAACCATGCCGACAAGGGCGATGGAAAAGGAAAGAACCCCTTCAAAAAGAAGGCTCTGGTCTACCGCACCTTCCTTGGCACTCCCACCGTTCGGGCCCAGAAAACCTCTCTAAGGATATTCATGGCTACCCTCCCCATAGTTCCCTGGTATGTTAGGTGGTCGGAGATTCCAATCACTTGGGACAGAGAAGATCACCCATAGCTCATCCCAATAGAGAACTAGTACGCCATGGTCATCAACCCCCTGATTGACGGCAGTGAGTTCACCAAGTGCCTCGTGGATAGTGGAAGCAGCATCAAAATCATGTACTTGGATACACTACACACGATGAACTTGACGGAGACCCATCTAAGGAAGAGCAACACCGTGTTCCATGGCGTTGTTCCTAGTCGACAAGCTAATTCCCTTGGTTGCATCACCCTTTCGGTCACCTTTGGTGATGTTAATAATTACCGCCAAGAGCGCATGACCTTTGAAGTGGTGCCCTTCAAGAGCGTGTACCACGTCATATTCGGACGCGGCATCTTCCACTCTTTCCATGCCAAGCCATGTTTCATCTACAACAAGCTCAAGATACTCGGACCAAAAGGCATCATCACTATTCTTGGAAGCTTCACAAAGGCAATGGAGTGCAAGCTCAGTGAAGCCGCCTTCGCCGAAGCGGTCCTCTACGGTGAAGAGTTCAAGGAGATCTAGCGCCAGGTCGACGCCTCGGAGATGCCGGCTTCGAAGAAGCAGATTTCTAACTCCGAACCCGCATTCAAGGCTACCATCAAGACCAAGCAGGTGGAACTTGTTGAAGGAGATTCCTCCAAGACCACCTCCATTGGCACGGGCCTGGATCTCGAATAGGAAAGCACGCTCGAGTTCCTCCGTGAGAATAGGGACATCTTCGCATAGCAACCTGCCGACATGAAAGGTGTACCTAAGGAACTTGTCGAGCACATCTTAAACATCAATCCTAAAGCAAAACCGGTGAAACAACCTCTACGATGCTTTGGCGATGAAAAACGGCGGGCTATAGGCAAAGAGATAGCTAGGTTACTTAAGGATAGTTTTATCCAAGAAGTTATTCACACCCAATGGGTAGCCGATCATGTACTTGTCCCCAAAAAGGGAACCAAAGAATTAAGAATGTACGTTGATTACACCGGCTTGAACAAAGTGTGTCCAAAGGATCCATTTGCTTTGCCTCGCATTAACCAAGTCATTGACTCAACGGCTAGCTCGGAACTTCTGTGTTTTCTCGATGCATACTCAAGATACCACCAAATCAAGATGCGAAGTCGGACCAACTGGCCACTTTGTTCATCACACCTTACGGCACATACTGCTATGTCACGATGCCCTTTGAGTTGAAAAACGCTGGTGCCACCTACCAGCGGACGATGCAGCATTGCCTACATGACCAAATAGGTTGCAACGTACACGCTTACATGGATGACACTGCGGTGATGTCAAAGGAATCAAACGATTCCATCGCCGACTTGCAGGAAACCTTTGACAATCTACAAAAGTACAACATGATGCTTAACCCTAAGAAGTGTGTCTTCGGGGTACCATCCCGCAAATTGTTGGGCTTCATCATTTCGCACCATGGAATTGAGTTCAAACCGGAGAAGATCAAGGCCATCCTCGACATCAAACACCTGACATGCTTGAAGGACATACAGAGGCTCACAGGTTGCATCGCAGCAGTAAGCCGGTTCATCAGCTGACTTGGAGAGAAGGTTATGCTGCCCTACAAGTTGCTCAAGGAGGCAGACAAATTCGTATGGATAGACGAAGCAGATGCAACACTTCAGGAGTTGTAGAGAATACTCTCCTCCGCACCAATACTTGTAGCACCGGAGTCAATGGAGCCTATGGTAGTATACATGGCGGCAACCAACAGGGTTATCAGCATCATCATCATGGTGGAGCGCAAGGAGCCAACGCACGAGCATGGAGTTCAGCGGTCAGTTTACTATGTAAGCGAGGTCTTGACGGAATCCAAGCAGCATTACCCGTACTACCAGAAGCTAGCTTATGGAGTTTTCCTTGCTTCACACAAGCTAAGGCATTATTTTCAGGAGCTCCTTATCACATTTCTGAGCAAGGCTCCGCTGTCCGACATAATCAATAACAGCGACGCTACATGAAGGGTGGCAAAGTGGGGCATCGAGCTTGCTGCCTTTGAAATCACCTACAAGAGACGAGACACTATCAAATCTCAAACATTGGCAGCTTTCATCGTAGGTTGGACAGAACTTCTAGAGAACACTCATGTTCCAAAGCCAGAGTATTGGGTCATGCACTTTGACGGATCCAAGATACTCAATGGCTCGGGGGCTGGTGTATTACTACAATCACCAACACGAGAGAAGCTATAGTACATCCTGCAGATCCACTTCAACGCTACCAACAACATGGCGGAATATGAGGCCCTCATTCATGGACTTCGTGTGGCCAAGGATATTGGCATCAAGCGCATAGTTTGCTGTGGAGATTCCGACTTCATTGCCTAGCAGGTGGCTAGCACCTGGAATGCACGAAACCCTATGATGGTGGCATATCAAGACGAAGTAGATGAGATAGCCAAGTGCTTCAATGGCTACGAAGTCAAGTACATCAAAAGGGAGGATAATGAGGCGGCATATCTGATGTCTAAGCTTGGATCAACTCGCTGACCAATTTCGCCAGGCGTTTTCCTGGAGCATTTGCAGACCCCATCCGTGAAAGGAGCAGACCCCGACAGGATAGAGTAGATTCATTTGTTAATGTAGTAATAATGACCTCACCAGCTTGTACAAAATCGTTCATGGATTACCTTCAAGACAGAACACTGCCCACCGACGAAGTCGAAAGCCGGCAGCTTGTACATCCTATTCCCGGATCTTTAGCTGGAAATATCCTGATTGGAGATCAATCTTAGAGAACACACTAGCTCCCTTTAATTGGTCAAACAAGTCATTAATATTGGGTAGAGGGTACTTGTTCTTGATTGTCACTTCATTCAACGATCGGTAGTCCACAACCAGCCTCTTGGTTTTATCCTTCTTCTCCACAAATAAGACAGGTGCTCCCCAAGATGACGCACTTGGTTGAATGAAGCCTTTGTCCAACTGCTCTCTGAGCTGTTTCTTAAGTTCCTTCAACTCATCCACATCCATCTTGTGCGGTCTGTTTGCTATTGGTCCAGTACCTAGCATCAAGTCAATGAGAAACTCGATGTCACGGTCGGGAGGCATCCCTGGCAATTCTTCCGGAAACACATCTGGATACTCCTTTACAATTGGCACATCCTCCAAGCTAACCCCCTTAAGAGAGTTCACCATATTTCCTTTGAGTGCAAAAGCTGACTTAAAGCGGATCCTTTTCTTTTCCGGAGTCGTGAGTGCGATAGTCCTTTTGGCACAATCTATGACTCCCTCATACTCGGTCATCCAATTCATGCCCAAAATTATGTCTAAGCCTTGTGATTCCAGAATGACTAGGCTGGTGGGAAAAGAGTGTGCCCCAATCCTTAGTTCTAACCCACGGCATCTAGAGTTTGCCACTATTTCTCCTCCAGGAGAACTTACCCTTAGGGGAGTACTAATAGTCTCCGTAGGTATCTTACCTCTATCCACAAATACCCTTGATATGAATGAATGCGATGCACCAGTATCAAAAAGAACAACTGCAGGGGTGGAGTTAAGCTTGAACTTACCAATCACGGAGTCAGGTGCCTCACGAGCATCCTCCACGGAGACATGATTCACCGTGGCTTTGACGAACGGATTCGACTTCTTCCCATTTCCATTACCATTGCCATGGTTGTGTCCGTTGCCGTTTCCATTACCATTCCCATTCTTCGTCTTTTCGGGGCAAGTAGTCGCATAGTGCCCTGTCTTGTTACACTTGAAGCATGTCACTTCACTCAGATCCTTCCCATTGCCATTTCCATTGCGGTGCTTATGGCCATTGTGGTTATGTCCTCCATGACGATGACCATTGTGGTTGTGGCCATTGTGGCTGTGGGGTGGTGGTGACGAAGTGCGTTGCTTCTGATGGGGTAGAGTTGTGCTTGTGTGAGGTGGACTTTCTCTTTTGGTTCTCTATACTCCTTTGCTTTGCTTCAACCACCACTGCCCTGTCCAGGAGTTCCTGGTAGTTATTGAATTTCAGAGCCACAAGATGAATAGATATTTCATCATTAAGTCCCCTCAAGAACTCCTCTTGTCTCTTGGCATCAGTGGATACATCATCAGGTGCATAACGTGCCAGCTTGTTGAAAAGGTCCCCATACTCGGAGACAGAGCGGTGCAGTTGTTTCAAGTCGCGGAACTCACGTCTCTTAAGTGACATGACTCCCACGGCTACGTGATGAGTACGAAAGGCTGCTTCAAACTAGTTCCAGGTGATAGCTTCAATATCGGGGTGGGTGACCTGGTAGTTATCCCACCATTCAGCAGCTGGTCCCTCAAGTTGGTGCGCGGCAAAGCGCACCCTATCAGCTCCAACAACTTGGACGGTGTCTAACTTCTTGTTGATGGTGCGGAGCCAGTCGTCTGCCACAATTAGCTCAGAACTACTTGAGAAAGTTGGAGGGTTCAACCTCAAGAACCGAGTCAAGCGATCATGTTGGGGCGGTGGGGGTGGCGGAGGCGGCGGGTTGTTGTTGTTGTTGTTTTGCATGTTTTGAGTGAGGAGTTGGATCAGCTGATTCTGGGAGTTCAGAAGTTGTGCTATCTCTGGGGGCATGTTGTTATTGTTGTTTCCACGTCTCTCCATCTGGGGAGTTTGGGAGGCAAGTTAAGAAAAGATAGAAGGCATAAGGAATAAACTCCTACCCTTATGAAAACAAGAAAACACATGAGAAAAGCAAGGCACACATGACACACAAAAAATCCACACACTCAACCAAGTTTAACTAACCAATATAATAATTTTGGTACTCATTACAATCGCGAATAACGTTTGATTATAGAACTAAAGGTGGTCCAACTACTCTACTCATCATCCACTTCCTCATCCTCAATGACGAAGCCTTCCTTTTCCAGCAGTGACTTGTATAGCTCCATGTCCCTCGTCATGGCTTCTAGCTTCTCTTGAAGTTCCTTCATCTCCTGTGGCTCCGGTGTTGCAGCTTCGAGCCTTCCTTGAAGTTCCTTCACCTCTAGCACCTCCTGGGTAGCAGCTTCCAGTTTCGCTCGGAGTTCCTTCTTCTCCTTCTGTAGCTTCTTGATCAAACTTGACCCCATAGTCACGGGCGTGATCTTCTCCTCCAAGCTCCTCTTGGCTGCTCGTAGGTCCTTCAACATGGTGGCAAGGTTCTTGAACTCTAGCTCGTTCTTTGCGAGTACTAGACTTTGCTCCCTGATCCTCTTATTCTTATCTTGCACTCTTTTCTCTTGATTAGCAAACCTCTTGTCTTGGGCGGTGAGTTCCCCTCCTAGGGACTTGATCTTCTCTTCCAGCTCTTCGATCTTCTCGTCCTTCTCCTTGACTAGGGCACAAAGCTCGTCATTCCTCACGATCTCGAGGCAGCTCCCCTTCTGAAGGTCATTGATGTGGAACTCCAAGTCTTGATATTGGATTCTTCGATGCTTGCATGTCTTCCTTTCCTCCGGGGTTAACTCGATTGGAACTCCCCTCTCATCACGTCCTACAGGAAACTTTGTGCTCTGATACCATCTGTTGTGACCTCGGATCGTTAAGGATCCTAAGTCCCTGTGATTAACATGCTAGTCCCTGGATCAATAGCTAGCACATCACAGTCGATGAATATCATGTAAAACACAAGTCATTATTACACGAATAATCCAGAGTATAATTATTACAACTTGCATAGCTTATAGCTAGCTCAATTAAAACAGCGGAAACTAAGTAAAACTTGAGTCCATCAATGACTCATGCTAGCTGCGTGAAGACCCGCGATCCCTACGCACCTTTCAATCTTCGGATTCTGCACATAAGACGTGCAGCCAACAAGTTGGTCAATACTTTGAATGTATTGGCAAATTACACCAAGGAAAGAGTAAGACTATCTCTACATGTAAGGCTAAGAGTAGGCTCTGGGGTTCATTTGCGTAAAGCCAATTTTATCAGTGTAATGAGAAAAGAGGAAGAAAGTTTTCCCTACTTTGTAAACTTTGATAAATAGTATAGGGTTGAATGGAACACGTGGATATTACTCACCAAGTGCCCAAATCAACCTAGCACTTGGATATTACACACCAAGTTCCCAAAATCCCACCCAATGGCGATATTACTCACGCCTTGGGGTTTATAAAATGTTAATTTTGGAAAAGAGAGAGGAAGATCTTTCAGAGGCTCCATCCTTCAGACGCTCAAAGTTGTTCTGTTTCCGTGAACACGGCTGATCGATCAGATTGCAATACTCTCGAGAGGTTGTGCACTTTCCCCACAATCCACGATCAAGTCCTTTTACAGACAAGACCATGGCGAAGCCTTCCCTTAGTATCCCCTCTACCAGCTAGATCCAACCGTGCCAAGAACCTCCAAATGTTGGTACCCCAGTGAGGTTTCCCACTAAGTACTAAGCCAAGACAGAGCCCATATGTATTGTGGTTGCACGGGAAGCTTCTGAATTCTGAAACATGGCAGACTTCTTTGATTCCTGGGCGGCCATCCTCCACCAAAATCCCACTCGTTGACCCGACAGACATTCCGCCTAGAAGGAAAACTTAGTTTTATTTTGAAGGGGGTTTTCAGAAGAAAAGTTCGCTCGAGAGAGCTCTCGTACTTAGAAAATTCTTGAGTCTTTCGAACCCTCCCAACGGTACTTGATATATATAAGTATATAGCATAGCAAGCATAACTTAGAAAAAAAGGATAAACTATTGGTATGGAAAATCCTAAGCATAGAGCTACTCATGGCATACTACAAAACCGCACTTGCAAAATAGTACTAAGAAAAATCTACCAAAATCCTACACATGCATGCTACAGGATTTGAAGGGTAAAACATGCATAGTCAAAACTGGGACATAAACATGAACAAGTGGTGTAACTTGCCTTGATCCGAGCAGCAATCTACACAACAATACTCCTCAGCGCACTCCGAGTAATCTAACGAAACAAACATGGATTCAATCACAATTTGCACAAAACAAGTCACGAAGTCAAATATGCATGCATGCAACATGGTAATATGCAAGGATGGATTTGATTTCGACCAAGGGTTTTAACCAGGGGTGTTGTTGAGTTGGGGATGTCATTAGAATCGATTTCCCACAGATTTTAGGTATTTTGGGTTAAACCCTAAGTAACCAAGCTCAAAACTAGATCTACAACTCCAATCTACCTCGAGACAGATCTGAACATCCTAAGCATGATAAAATAATTTTCTACGGAAGGTCTTGTAGAAACAAAGCCAACGCAACAAGAATCAACTAAAATGGAGCTACGGATAAATTTCTAGAATTAAAATACTCTAATCTAAACTTTAAATCCTACTACAAGATTGCTATGACAAAACAGCAATATTATTGTAGATCTGTGTTCTACTCGAAAATATGAATCCAACTGTATATTATACGCAAATTTTGGACTAATATTTGAATTACTATGGATTTTACAAGATTGGAGCTATTTCTGCCTAATTTAAAAGAAAAAACAAAAGGGCCAGTGATACGGCGACACGTGGCGCAACGCGATTGGTCCGCGAGGCGCGCGTGACGTCGACGCGCTGCTGACGCGGCAGCGACGCGGCGGCTGCCACGTGGCGCGACGCGGTTGGCCAGGGCCGTTTGACCGATTGGGGCCGTCGGATCTCGATCTGACGGTCAGAGAGGGGGCGGGCGGCCGGCGGCTTACCGTGGCGGCGGCGACTGGAGGCGGCGGACGGCGGCGGGGCTCCGGCGATGGTCAGCGGCGGGCGCCGGTGCTCCTCCGGCCCGGCGAAATAGACGACGGCGACCGGCTCCTCGTCGCGGTTCCGTTCCCGAGGGCGGCGGCGGTTCTCCTTCTCCGAGGCTACGGCGAACGGCGGCTGGAGGCGGTGGATGCGGCGGCGCTCCGGCGAGCAATTGGCGGCGGCTCGGCGGCGGGCGGAAAAGGGCTAGGGTTTTGGGGAGGCGTGCCCGGGCTTAAATAGGGGCGAAGACTTGGGGCGGGGGTCACGGAATCCGCCCCGGATTCGCCGGCGGCGGTTGTGCTGACGCGGCGGCGGGAGTCCGCTCCGATCTCGTCGGGGTGACGATGGTGGTGGGGCCCACCTGTCGGCGACCGTGGACACGCAGGCGGGCTGCTGGCGGGCTGTGGCCCACGCGCTACGCGCTGCTCGCTCGCTGGCGCGCGCGGTAGTTAGGCCCCGGGCTGGCTCGCCCGGCCCGGTTAGGTTAGGTTTCATTTTTTTATTCTTTTATTATTTTCTGATTTGCTATTTGTTTAATAACTTTTGCAAACGGACTCCAAATTAGACAAAATTTGTTTCTAAAATTTTGTAAAAAGAAGAGGGTTAGAATAGGACTATAAAATAACCCTTTTGCAAAGGTTTTGATGGTTTAAAAGGTTTTACCCCCTTTTGTCTATAATTGACTAGGGGGTTTAAGAAAATACCTAATGCAGTTTTTTGATATGTAATGCCATGATGCAATGACATGATGCATGCTTCTAGTAACATCTGTAATTGCAAAATTTGGGATGTTACACCTCACCAGCTTATACGAAATCGTTCATGGATTACCTTCAAGACAGAACACTGCCTGTCGACGAAGTCAAAAGCCGGCAGAAAGTTCGCAGATCAAAGGGCTATGTCATAATTGACAGCCAGCTATACAAAAGAAGTACCACGGGAGTTTTACTATTGTGCGTCTCCCAGCAACAAGGTATGGACATCCTTAGAGAAATACATCTCGGAGATTGCGGGCATCATGAAAAGGATACAGATGCCGCCTAGAGGGGGGTGAATAGGCGGTTTAAAACTTTTACGAGAAGGGCTTAACAAAAGCGGAATAAAGCTGGCGTTTACTTTGTTAAGCACAAAACCTATATAAACTACGGTTCACCTATGTGCACCAACAACTTGTGCTAAGCAAAACAAGCAACTATGTGATAGCTAGATATAAGACTTCAAGCATGAAGGCTATCACAAAGTAAAGTGCATAAGTAATAGCTCGGGTATAGAGATAACCGAGGCACGCGGAGACGATGATTTATTACCGAGTTCCTCCCATAAAGGGAGTACGTCTCGTTGGAGGGGTGGGCGGTACTAGGACCACCACGCCACAAAAGGCCTCACCCTATTCTCCTGTGAACCTCGCCACAAGAGGCCCGGTTCACTTCTTCACTATCGGTGCACTTGTCGGTGGCAATCCGTAACCTCTCACAAAGATTGGGGCACTTCTCCACAACTCAATTGGAGACTCCCAACAAACAAGCTCGGGGAAAGCTCCACAACTTAATTGGAGGCCCCAAGTAATCCACAAACCTGCAAAACAACTAAATCGTCTAGGGTTCCAAGAACCCAAGAGTAAAAAGCTTCTCACCTTTCACCCAATCGAATCCTCACCGAGAACTCAAACCGATGCACAAAATGCAAAACACAAAAAGTGCTCAAGTCCTTCTTTCCCAAATTCCACCAAAGCTACAAAAGCTAGTGGGAGAATAAGAGAAGAAGAACACAAGAGGAAATCCACAAAAGAAACCTTAAGATCTAGATCCCAATATGTTCCCCTCGCATAGAGGAGAGATGGATTGGTGGAGTTGTAGATCTAGATCCCCCTTTCAAATCCCCCAAAAGATTCAAGAAAATGGGAGGGATTGAGAGAATTTGCAAGCTCTTGAAGGTCAAAACAATGGAGGAGAGAGAGAATGCAAGCAACCAGCCTAAGGAGGAAGAAGGGGTATATTTATACCCCTCCCCAATGAAATATGACTGTTTGGGACCTCCCAGGCCGGATAATCCGCCCCTCCCCCGGATATTTCGGGTTCCCCGGGCCAAAATATGGCTAAGGGCTTCGCAGCGCGACCCTCTGTATATGGGGCGGATATTTGGGCCGGATAATCCACCCCGGAGGCCCGGATAATCCGCCCCTGTTACAGAGAGCCACGCCTCAAAGTCCTTAGCCGTTTCCCAAAAATTGGGCTGGATAATCCGCCCCCATGGCCGGATAATCCCCCCCCCCCCTCGAAAACTGGCAGAAACAGCAAAACTGAAACAATCATAACTTTTGCATCCGGACTCCGTTTTTGATGATCTTGGGATCGTTTTAAAGAGGACAATGAGCTCTACAAGATCATACAGAGAAACATGATATTACAGCAAGGTAGGATAGAACCAAATGACGAAAGGTTTGACTTCTCCCAGAAAGACGAACCGATAAAACCTCCAACATCGAAAACGCAATAGAGAATGCATATGAAATTCGTTTCTGATGAACTTGAGCTTGTCATGGAGATTAACACAAGATCTAAATACTCACATGAGTAAGACCCAAATAAGAACCAAGAAAGATGATACCAAGTATGCAAAGGTTTGAGCTCTCACCAAGGGATATGATCTAGTTACTCACTCGAGAGCCCCTCTTGATAGTACTGTTATCTATCCTATAAACCGGTCTCCCCAACTAACACCACGAGACCGGTAAGAAAGAAACCCTATCAAGATCAAACAATTGCCTTGTGTATATTCCACTTGATGTTGATAATGATGATCTTCTATACCTCAAGATGGAACACCTTTCTTGATTGCGCTAGCTTGGTGAAGACTTGGAATTTGCTCCCCCATACTCCACTATGGAAGAGCCTCTCTTTTAGGCATATATTCACATATCCATGATCACCATAAGGATGGCAAGCTACACTTGAGATCATCTTATTATTCAAGACACACTTGTCATAGGCTCAACTTCTACTTGACCAATCTCCGGATCATTCCTTGAAACCTTGATCAACACTTGATTTTCTTCACTTTCTTTTTCTTCCAACCTTGAAGCCAAGATATGGTTCAAGCATTGCCTATGGACAAATCCTACAAGTAAAACTCAATGCAAACATAAGTCCATAAAGATTGTCATTAATTACCAAAACCACACATGGGGCACACATGTTCTTTCAATCTCCCCCATTTTGGTAATTGATGACAATCCCTTTGAGAGGGTTTATATCTATATATTCAACATGTAAAGCAAAAACAAAGATGCAAGAGCATGAGAGGCAAATGCATATGTTCAACATGCAAAGCAACAACACAGATGCAAGAGCATGAGAGGCAAATGCTTAAGAACAAACTCAAAGCATGAAACCAACTTCCCTTAAACCCTCCAACACTTCTCCCCCATTGGCATCGATTGCCAAAATGGGTGAAAAGCTCTACACGGACAATAGAGTGATAATTCCTCCAAAATGTGTACATTTATCATAGTGTGAGTGGAATAAAATGCACGTATCCAATGACAAATACTTAGGAGGAGGTTAAACAATATTGAGGATCAAAAGATTGCAAAAAAAATTAAGAAGGTGAAGAAGCAAGCAATCAAAAGATCCAAAGAACCACTTGACAAAAAGAACATACCAAATGAAAGATAGATATTATGATAAGATTGAAAAGAGAGTGTTCTATATAATATGAGGAGGCTCCCCAAGGTTTGTGCAAAAAAATTGCATTTGAAACCCAACAATATGGACAAACATGGCATCCTCACTCCCTCGATATTATTTAAAACCCAACTATGTACAAAAGAGCATATACCAAGGCATAAAACTTGCAATAAACAAATAGTTGAGCAATGAGTAAGAGACAACATAATAGCAGGCTCAACCACAAGGATGTGTGAGTGGCATGACAAAGCATAGTATAAGACTAATGCAAGGATGATCATTGAGCATCAACATAGTCTTCAATGAATGATATTGCTTAGTATGACCATACAACACACACGAAACAAAGAAGATGTCAAAAATGGAGAAGTAACATCTCTCATGTGTATAAGTTTCTAAGTAGACAATCTCACGATATTGATCCACAAAGAAACATGTACACACAAAATGATACTAAAATAAATAGAGCATGATATCCAAAATGAAGTCATGACAATACACCACTTAGATCTTTGCTTGATAGCATGGCCAAAAGGCTCAATTCTATCTTATTGTATATTCATGAACTTCAACCACAAACATATCAAATACATCACAACTACCACTAAGGGAAGTAGAGATAGTTGGAATGTATTGCGAGAGGAATCAAGTATCACAAAGAAAGAATCAACTTTGCAAATTCATCAATATTGCACATGAGAGTACTTTGAGGGAACAATAGGCAATATAATTGCTAGATTGACATATTTGGGATTGGTGAATCATGAGCATGATTTTGTATAGTCCCAATTATATGCACTCATCTCAACTTAATCACATATGCAATAGATAGTGTTCTTTAAGGCCAAAGAAAGAACCACAACAAATACAAATACAAAAAAATCATGCCAATATGCAACCTACCATAGGTTGGAAGACGATATGTACGCATGAGTAAGAGATACTTGTTACCGAGATATCATTGGTGTGATGAAGTAGATAGGAGTTTCTTGATCATCCTTGCTTGTCTCTAATTATCATTGAGTCATCACTTATTCCTTATGAAAGAGACAAGCATCCAATACACCTCGAAGGTACCTAAAACAAACTTCAAGTACAATATGGTCCCCAAACTTATTGGG
This sequence comes from Avena eriantha, assembly GCA_910589775.1. Taxonomy (NCBI): domain Eukaryota; kingdom Viridiplantae; phylum Streptophyta; class Magnoliopsida; order Poales; family Poaceae; genus Avena; species Avena eriantha. The sequence continues at coordinate 35,245,565 of OU342745.1, read as the reverse complement.
TCCAAAGTAGTTAGAGCAACTACAATACATAGGAGAGACTCCACATAAATATGTGCATATTGATATGAATTGAATTTCATGCACATCTTAGCCAATTAGGATTTTGTGGAGTTTCCCCTATATATTGGATCAAGTAAAGCAAGCATGCCATAATATATACATTTATTAAATATGCATGCACACTACTTTCAAAAACCAAAGGAGATACAATTTGAACAAAATACCAAGTAAACCAAGAAGAAACACCAAAGTGTGACACAATAAAAGGTTGTGCAAATTATATCAAATAACCAAATCAACTCATGAAAGACCACATGTTCAACAAATGAACTAGGCAAAAAACAAAGAGAAAGAGATAGACAAAAACACAAATGCTCAAGGATTTATCTCATTCTAAAATGTCAAAAAAGTTAGCAAGGAATGAGATAAAGCCAACTCCCAAAAAGAGAAAGTTTTAAAAAACCACACCAAACTATCAACACTTTTCAAGATGACACAAAGTACCAAAGGAATATTTATCTTCCAAAGACATAAAAACGATATGGAGCAAAACATGTTGTGAAGAAACATAAAAGGAGTGTTCTACACAATATAGGAAAACTCCCCCATGATTAGTGCATTATTTAAGAATTTTTATTTGAATACAAAATGCACCCACATGGGATTATCATCTCTACCTACATCAAATAGAGCACTAAACGATTTCAAGTCAAAGAAATATCCAAAAATGAGATAACATGTAGATTCAATAAAGGCTCAACACAAAAAAACAAGTACATGGTGTGCAAGCCAACATACACAAATAAACTTGATAATTCAAGATAAGTAAGTGGTTATGCACAACATATAAAAACACATGCAAGGTACAAACCAATACATGCACAAGGGGCGAGTAACTTTAAATGTAAATGAGTTGAGAACATGTTACCGCAAAGAGGAACAATGGATATATGATAGAGATAAGATAATATAAATCACTTGGCTTGATACAATATAATTGATGAAGTTCCCTTAATTCTTCATGATTTAGCCAAGTCTCCAATGCCCTCCACCAATACCTATTGATCAAGTTTTAGCTTGTTGGTCCCCAACCAAGTTGGGTCTTAAGAAGTTAGTCACAATAGGCTTGGCAACCCAAATGGTTCTTTTCTTAACACCACATTGGGCACCAACATATTTGGCAAACACGTTTCCAACCTCATCCTTACGAAGAGAATAAACATCATCAATAATAATAGGGTTGGATGAGGAGTTACCAATAGTGCATCAAGAAGAGAGGTGACCTTTATCACGACATATGTAGCAAGTTATTTTCTTCCATTTCTTCACACTTGATTTATCCACCATGGGAGTATTATCTTGATTCTTTTTGCGAAGTGGCCTTTCTTCAACTTGAGGTACACCATGACCTTGAACTTGAGGCATCTTCCCTTTTTTCTTCTCATTGAGAGTCTTATTCTTCAATGGGCAAGATCTAACATGGTGCCCTTCAATTTTGCACTTGAAGCAAACAATCTTGGCCAAATTCTTGACATGTTCTTGGCCCTTATTCTTGTCTCTCTTAAACTTATTATTGTTAGTGGACTTGTTCTTGATATTGGATTTGAATCCAAGCCCACTCTTGTCATTGGGGAATTTTTGCACACTCAAGATCTTGTTGAGTGTGGCCCTCCCTTCCTGACCCTTTTTCAAGTCCCTCTTCAAAGATGAGACTTAGGCCTTGAGCTCTTTGATTTCCTCTACATGGTTAGTATAAACACAAATACTAGAGGAAGTAGAAGCTTCATTGTTAGAGCAACAAGGCAAGGAATGTAATTCATTAAAAGATGTAGCAATAATATGAGATGATGAATTACGAGGACTAGCACATGGCAGTACGACATTTGTAGTGGATGTAGTGCTAATGTCCACATGAGGCTCATTAGATGTTACCTTTGACACAATAGCCTCATGAGCTAACTTTAGCCTATCATGGGAGGCTATAAGATCCCGATGAGAGCTTGATAGCATAACATGACTTTCTTCCAATTTACCATAATTGCTAGTTAGCAAAGCAAGTTGAGCCTTTAGCTCAACATTCTCCTTCAAAATAGATGCTTCAAAAGGAGTAGAGTTAGTAGCACAAGTATCATTATAATGAGCAATAGTAGAAGACAACTTGGAAATCTCATTATATTTTCTTTTGAGATCAATTGCCACCTCAAGAGCTTTATCACGGTTTTCCTTTACTTTAGACACTTCTAGAGTAAATGTCTCCTCAAGAGATTCTTTGGTTGCTTGTGCTTCTTCAAGTGCTTCATTTAGATTTGCAATATCATTAGCGTACTCACGCTCAAGGCTACTCATTTTGTCAATTGTGTTCTCGTGCTCCTCAACTTGAGCTTCTAAATTATCAACATGTTCTTTTCTCTCAATAGCAAAACCCAAGATTTCAACAAAGTTAGAGCAAGCAATATTATTCTTAACAAGAGCATGATAAACAATCTCACCCTTTTCATGTAACAAATCAACATCAATCTCTTCTTCCTCATTATACTCATCCTCATCATCACAAGAGGTATTGGGTTCCAAAGTAGGAGATACCTTTCAATCCCTAGCCATAAGGCATAGATGGGAACCGTGAGATGATGATAATGAAGAATTACTTGAGGCTTCATTAAAGATGTTGTCTTGACCCGTAGAATCTTCAGTTTCCTCTACATTTTTAGAAACACAACAACTAGAGGAAATAAAAGCATTTATATCCTGGCAACAAGGAATATCAAGCATATCATCATGAGATTTACTCAAACAACTTACACATGATATGCAAGGACTATCAACACAAGCATGTAAGGAGTTTGTAGTGCTAGAAGTGTTAAAGTCCAAAGGTAGATCATTACAACTAGATAGAGAGGAGGGATTTGATACATTGCAAATGTATCTATAATTTTTGATGTTCCATGCTTGGTTTTATCCACTTTCTTGTGTTTTGTTCCAACTTTGGAGTACTTTTCATATGATTTCTTGGACTAACCTATTAACAAGAGCCACAGTGCCAGCTGCCTATTTTCTGCTGTTTTTGGTTCCAGAAAAGTCAGAAAATGAATATTCTCGGAATTGGATGGGACAAAAGCCAAAGTGCCTATTTTTCCGGAAGTGATCAAGTGCCAGAATACGAGACGGAGAAGGGCCAGGGAGCCACCACACCACCTGGCCGCGCGGCCAGGCCTGGCCCGCGCCGGGGGGTGGTGTGGCCACTCCTGGCACCCCCTCGGCCTCTCCTTCCGCCTATAAGTTGCCCTCGAGATGAAAACCCTAAGTACCCGATCAAAAATCCACGAAAGAGTCTGTAGCCACTGTCATCTCCATCCCTAGATCGGGAGGGATCTGAAGCTCTTCCCGGCACCCTGCCGGAGAGGGGAATTCACCCTGGAGGCTTTCTTCATCACCATGCAAGCCTCCGGTGTGATGTGTGAGTAGTTCATCCTTGGACTATGGATCGATGTAGTAGCTAGATGGTTGGTTTCTCCTCCTTTGTGCTTTCATGTTTAGATCTTGTGAGCTCCATTCATGATCAAGATCATCTTTTTGTAATTCATACATGTTGTGTTTGAAGGGATCCGATGGATATTGAGATGTTATTTCAGATTGATTATTGATACTATCATGTCTTTGGTATTTGAGATCTTGCATGCTTTCCATTGTTAGTAGCTATCTTGGCCAAGTAGATGCTAGCAACTCCAAGAGTTAGTATTTATGCTCGATAGTGGGTTCATGCCTCTGGTAATCTGGGGAAGTGACAGAAATCTCTAAGGTACTAGATGTGTTGTTGCTACTAGGGAGAAAACAACAATCCTTTGTTCATAGAACAATCGTATTGTTTACTTTTCACGCAGTTTGTAAGGCAATAATCTGTTGGTTGCAACTTAATACTGGAGGGGGTTTGGATGATAACCTGAAGGTGGATTATTAGTCATAGATGCAGTTGGATGGCGGTCTATGTATTATGTTGTGATGCCCAATCAAGTCTCAGAGGAGTCAAGATGATTAGTATATGCATGTATTGCTTTCTAGGTGTTTATCAATTGCCCCGCTGTAATTTGTTCACCCAGCATGTTATCTATCTAAGGAGAGCCACCTCTAGTGAACTATGGATCCCGGTCATTTTTATTTACATACAATCTACAATCTTTTACTGCTTTGTGTTTACTTTCTGCAAACTTTTACTTCTTTCCATTCGATACGTTTAATCCTTTGTTTTCCGCAAA